>CM076088.1:3083129-3775154 GCA_038088585.1 Chrysina gloriosa | reverse complement strand
AATGTTTATCCAACTGCTGTGGAAGTTATAAAAATCAACTGATTCGATCCTCATTTTCTAGGTAAAACCTCTTTCGAGTGGAGTATATGTTCTCATATTTGAATTTCGTTGCTATTTCTGTTTATAGGAATTATTCCCCCAGAATCAATTTCTCTCGCTTACATCTTCCCCTCAATTAAAATATGCGTTGGGATTACTCACCTGATTTAAAACACGTAAGAATACGGGGATTTTTAACCTGAATGGATCGATGTTTGGTATGATTGTATTCATCGATTATTTGCATAAAATATTGATCTGGCCTATATAAACGCCTCAAACGAAATAAATGTGTAATGTGACGTTACCAGCAGCTCTTCGACAGCCTCCTAATCTCGTAGTGAAATTCGCTTGCTGGTGAAATTGTGGTATTGGTCTATCAAATACATCTCTATACAAACGTATACACACTTCGACTTCAATACAGAAACGAAACTCACGAAAGCCAGAAAGGAACCGTGTATTTACAAGGGGTGGAAAAGGAAACATATGTATATCGACAGGAGCCGTTGGCATAATAATATAATATAAAATAAATATGAGCATTCTAACATGATAACGGAAGTATCTTGTTCGATGTCGATATCATGGAGGTTTAACGTGATGTCTACGATGGAAGATGTAGAAAAAACAAGATGATCCGGAAAATATAAAATTCTGCAAGCCATGAAAGAGGCCATCGTCATATATCGATCTAACCAGTTAAATAAAGAACAGTTGTGCATCTAATGACGCATTACAATCTTTCTTTACCTTGCACTTGGAACTCACGTAAATATAGGATGATTATGTTAATAGCACTATTCGACAATCCTAAACCAGTGCGTAAAGGGAAAGCCTATTTCCCGACGCTTAGTTGTATGAATCGCATTTGACAAAGGGCGAAATAGGACACAGGCATATCAATCCGCCATTAGTGGAATAGGGGTAAAAACATCACTATGTTCTGATAACGGAACTATATTCATCCGACAAACGACATATCATAGATATAGAATCGAAGGCGAATATAAATACTTCAAATGATGAATAAGCGGGTATATCTCATGGTGAATTACTGCAGTCTTTCGCTCAGCATGAAAAATATATATAGGCTACCAATCACCACGCTACTGACACGCCTAATCCTGAAAGGAGTTAAGTTTCATGGTGAAGCCAAAAGGTATTGTTCATATCGACAAATTAAAACAAACTCCATCAATAGCGTAAATGTACATGGATTCTCGACTTCATCATGAAAGACGAAAATGTAGAAAGCCGTAAGGATCGTGTATTTAACAAGGGGAAAAGGGATATACATATCGATCTATTATTAATGGAAGACGATCACCGCCATCATTGGCGTTTCGATTATCAGGTTGTTTCGATCGGTATCAACATCATAGTATCGATGATCAAAGGGGTGAATGTAATAGGGTCGTTGGCTCGTAGCTGATGATGAGAACCGAGCACTTGAAGAAGAAAGCAAGGTTGTTGGGGTGATAGTAAACTGTAAATACGAACGAAAAACGGTGTTACGTATTATGGTCTACAGTGGCCGACTTCTGCGTGTAAACAGATAGAATCATACTAGTCCGACCGCAAACAGCAATTACAAGTGGAATGCGGTTACGCATAAGCATGGGTCAATCGTAGTACTGGACCGGACTGAATCAACAGTTTTCGCTGCAACGATTGACGGAAATACATCAAATGGTTCATAGGGCAAATGCCTGTCACATGGAATTTCCCTCAAACACATGAATACCTTCACCGCCAGCGGGCGCAGAGCAGCGGAACAGAAGTCGAAAAATACATACGTGCAGAAAAGGCATTAAACGAACATAAAGTAACAGAAGTTATTTTCCCATTTGACTTACCTCACTCTGGGGTGTAGCGCATTCCAATTGTAACCTCAACTGCAAAATATCTGACATTTATCTCCCGATTTTCTTCTGGCGGGTTTAATTCGATTATGACACAGTCATCTTTCAAATACGCTAAAGCTGGACGACGATAGCTAAAATATCGACGACACTCCATTTAATAAAAAAGAATAAGCTTCATCAAGAAGTGTTTAAAATATCGAATCAGTATGCCGATATGTAGATGCCTCGAAAATAAATATTAAGGTGGCCCGTGATTTATGGAATCGTTCAGATTTATGGCGGTATCTATTGAGAAACAGGATGAAATTTTTTCTCCACGTCACGTCAATATGTGCAGACGTACGATTAACAGCGCGCCGAAGTTCATAACAAAGAAATGCGTATTATCCCCGTACTACGTCAATATCGGTTTGTACGAAAATTCGTCGAATCGATTCTACGTTCGTTATACAGCTATTCCACGACAATATTGACAGATGAAGTGTTGGCGATCACATCACGAGTACACTATAGTAAATTCTTGTAATCACGATCACTCGTTCCAACTTACAAAATATTGGAATGATTATCTTAAAATGAGTCTGCCGCTCGCAAGAGGTTTGAAATTTTGTAGAGCAGCGCAGAATACAAAGTCACAAACGATTTGAACTCGTCTCCATCGCGTTACAACAGCAACCGGTAAGTTTCCTCACGAATACGCGAAAGTATTCAATGTGCTTCTACTCAAGTTAGTTTTTCACCATGCAAGAGTCAAAAATGGCAATACCTAACCGTTTATGATAGCAGCGACCCATCAACCCGGCTTCCAGTAGTCCGAGGTGCTATTAATTCATGTAGTTACGCCATCGCATGTCCTGGTCAACACTCGAGTGATCACTCGATGAAGTTGATCACCTCGACGTTAGTAGCATAGTGGACAACGATGAAACGCCATTGAACGATGCGCCGAAACGCATCATCGCTCTTCTTCGAAAACATAATTCATACAAAATCTATAACAAACAGCATTGCATTATACATCATCGCAACCTTAAGCAGACTCATATTCAATGGTCTAGAACTATCACTCATCGATATTACGATTCAGCTCACATGTTCGAAATATTACATTCATTAGAACACCTTCCTGAGGAACCTGTCCGAGAATGACTTCTAGATGATTTCTTTCAAATTAATGAACAATTCCTGTTTATAGAAAACGAAGGAGAACATCGATAAACAAGTATATGTTTAACTGTTAACGTATTGAAAGGATTTGAGGTGAAGACGAGACGCTGGGTTCTGACAAAACAGAAGTTTAAAAATATCAATATATTTAGCGATAATTTTAGAGTAATTCAAATGAAGATATTCAAGTCGTCTACAATAAACCGATATATCGGTTTCATCGTCTTGAAATTGTCGAAACTGTTAATGTATGACTTTCACTACAACTACCTGAAACGGTTGTACAGAATAAAATACATTATGCTATATGAATACAGATAGCTTCATTACTATATATTGAAACTCGAGAAGGTGTATGTCGATATTGGTCGAAATTCGCATACATTTAACACCTGATTATGAATACGATATTTCACTACGAAATAGTCGTCGCGGGGAATGCAATTGAAAGAATTTATCGATTTTCGATCAAAGATGGTCGGATTAAGCAGATAACCGACAATTAAACGCGAAGGGATCTGACCAACGACAATGTGCTGTATAAAACGCAGCATCTATTCAAGTCTCCACGATATCTATCTAATATGGAAAACAGAAAATTGGCACGTACTTGAACGATAAGAGGTGCATCCATGACTAATAGGCTAATGATATACATATTACGCCTAGAGGATACAACAAGATCATCAAGACCGAAAATAGAAGTTTAAGGTAAAAATGCAATTAGCCATCCAGAAGCAAACCGAAATCTGTTGTTCCACGAATTTTCACAACCAGATTTATTATCATCAGTTTAAACAACATGGACAACGTAAATATCTACAGGTCATGAGATACTGTCGTCATAGACCAAGGTGAGATTTTAAGACATCTGTATTTTTTATGAAAATATTAATGTTTGTATGTTATTATTGTATGTGAACGCCAGTTTATTCAACGGTCAATATATTTTTTTAATAAGATGCACGCCCGAGTGTTTAATCGACTCGACGGATAGAAGTTTGTCATGCGAAACATTAGTAACATATCATTAGAAGCCGATTAACTAAAGAATATCCTCACGACTTGATATATGCGATATGACGACAACACACGGTATAGAGCTGACGTCAGCATTCCATAACGTCAACGTCAAGACGTGCTTGAGCGGCATTACTAATATGTAAGTCGGGGAGAAGAGGCGCGAATTTTTCCGAGAGGTTGGCGCGAATTTGAATTTCCGACGCGAATTCGAATTACGATTTCATGATCAATGAATGCCCGAGGTTGAACCGAATTGCGTAAGAGGGGTTGTATACCTTCAGACACGCAGGCATGCGTGTTGTCAACCTTATCGACTCCGAAAGGTGGACAACACGCATGCCTGCGTGTCTGGAAGGTATACAACCCCTCTTGCAATTTAAAATTCGGTTCAACAACCTCGAACATTCAAAATTCGCGTCAACCTCCCTTGAAATTTAAAATTCGCGTGAACATCCATGGAAATTCAAAATTCGCGTCAACCTCCTCGGAAATTCAAAATTCGCGCCAACCTCCTCGGAAATTCAAAATTCGCGCCATCTGAAAGAGTGGCCCTCTTTACCCCCTCCCCGACTGCATATTGGCAAGTATGCCACTCAAAAACGTCTTGACGTTTGACGTTGGATAGTAAGTGCTGACGTCACAGCTCCTATACCGTCTTGTTTGCTCGCCGTCATCCATTTTAACGCATATATCCAAGTCAGTGTTCAGTAGGGATATTCTTTAGTTAATCAGCTTCTACAAGTAGTACATGTTACTAATGTTTCGCATGACAAACGCGCTGCTGTCCGCGGCTCATTCGAGTCGGTTAAAAACACTCAGACATTGCATCTTATTAAAAATATATTGACCGTTAGATAAACTGGCGTTCACATACAATAATAACATACAAACATTAATATTTTCATAAAAATACAGATGTCTTAAAATCTCACCTTGGTTCTGTACGACAGATATCCTATGTGCCTGTAGATATTTACGTTGTCCGTGTTGTTTAAACTGATGATAATAAATCTGGTTGTGAAGAAATTCGTGGAACAACAGATTTCGGTTTGCTTCTGGATGGTAATTGCATTTTTTACCTTAAACTTCTATTTTTTCAGTCTTGATGATCTTGTTGTATCCTAGGCGTATGTATGTATATCATTAGCCTATTAGTATGGATGCACCTCTTATCGTTCAAGTACGGTAGTGCCAATTTTCTGTTTTCCATATTAGATAGATATCGTGGAGAGCCGTCTTGAAGAGATGCTGCGTTTTATACAGCACATTGTCGTTGGTCAGATCCCTTCACACGTTTAATTTGTCAGTTATCTGCTTGAAGTCCGACCATCTTTGATCGAAAATCGATAAATTCTTCAATTTAAACATTCCCCGCACGACCTTATTTCGTATGAATTATATCGTATTCATAATCAGTTGTTAAATGTATGCGAATTTCGATTAATATCGACATACACCTTCTCAGTTTCAATATATAGTATGAAGCTATCTGTATTCATATAGCATAATGGTATTTTATTCTAGTACAACCGTTTCAGGTAGTTGTAGTGAAAGTCATACATTAGCAGTTTCGACAATTTCAAGACGATGAAACCGATATATGCGGATTTATTGTAGACGACTTGAAGTATCTTCATTTGAATTACTCTAAAATTATCGCTAAATATATTGATATTTTTAAACTTCTGTTTTGCAATCAGAGACCCAGCGTCTCGTCTTCACCTCAAATCCTTTCAATACGTTAGCAGTTAAACATATACTTGTTTATCGATGTTCTCCTTCGTTTTTCTGTAAACGGAATTGTTCATTAATTTGAAAAATCATCTAGAAGTCATTCTCGGACAGGTTCCTCAGGAAGGTGTTCTAATGAATGTAATATTTCAGACATGTGAACTGGTTGAATCGTAGTACTCGATGGGTGAGTGGGGAGTTCTAGACCATTGAATATGGTCTGCTTAAGGTTGCGATGATGTATAATGCAATGCTGTTTGTTATAGATTTTGTATGAATTATGTTTTCGAGAAGGAGCTGATGGTCGTTTCGGGCATCGTTCAATAGCGTTTCATCGTTGTCCACTATGCTACTAACGTCGAGGTGATCAACTTCATCGGGGTTCATCCACTCGAATTTGTTGTAGGACAGCGATTGAGACATAACTTACCCACATGAATTATTAGCACCTCAGACTACTAGGTAGGTTGATGGGTCACTGCTATCATAAACGGTTAGGTATTTATTTTTGACTCTTGCATGGTGAAAACTAACTTGAGATAAAACACATTGAATACTCATATTCGTGAAACTACCAGTTGCTGTTGTAGTGGATTGGGTTCAAATCGTTTGTGACTCGTGATATACTTCTCTAAAATTTCCAAACACGTCTGCGGACAGCGGGAGATCGGTTTTAAGATAATATTCCAATATTACAGTAAGTTGGAACGAGTGATCGTGTTCTAGACTACTATAGTGTACTCGTGGTCTTGATCGCTAACGCCTTTATCTGTCAATGTGTCGTGGAAGCTGTTCTTGGGCAGTAGAGTCGATTCATTTAATTTTCGTACTTGTTGATATTAGTACGGGGATGTACGTTTCTTTGTTATGAACTTCAACTGTTAGTCGTACGTCTGCACATATTGACATTGATTTTGAGAAAAAATTTCATCCTGTTTCTCAATAGATACCGCCATAAATCTGAACGATTCCATAAATCGCATTTTAATATTTATTTTTCGAAATACATCTACCTTATCGGCATACTGATTCGATTTAAACTTCTTGATGAAGCTGATGTATTTTTCTTTATTAAGTGGGGTATCGTCGATATTTTAGCTATCGTCGTCCAGCTAGCGTATTTGAAGATGACTGTCATATCCAATTAAATTATAGAAGAAAATCGGAATGAGTGTAGATATTTTGCAGTTGAGGTTACAATTGGAATGCGCTACACCCCAGAATGGTTAAGTCAAATGGAAATGCTCTGTTACTTTATGTTCGTTTAATGCCTTTTCGCATATATGTTATTTTTCGACTTCAGTGTTATGCTCTGCGCCCGCTGGCGGTGAGGTGGTTCATGTGTTTGGGGAATTCCATGTGACGGTTGTATAGTTATTTGATGTATTTCCGTCAATCGTTGCACGAAAACGTTGATTCAGTCCGGTCCAGTATACGTTGTTATGCTTATGCATGCTTACGCATTCCACTTGTATTTGCTGTTTGAGACTCGGACTAGTATGATTCTATCTGTTTACACGCAAAGTCGATGTAGACCATAATACGTAACACCGTTTTTCGTTCGTGATTTACAATTTTTATATCACCCCAACAACCTTGCTTTCTTCTTCGTCTCGGTTATCGTCAATACGGTTAACATTCTATTACATTCACCTTTGATATGTCTATGATGTTGATACCGATCGAAACAACCTGATATCAGAACATAATGATGTATTGATCGTCTTCCATTAATAATAGATCGATATGTATATCCCTTTTCCCCTTGTTAAATACACGATCCATACAACTTCCTACATTTTCGTCTTTATGATGAAGTCAAGTCCATATACATTTACATATTGATAGGTTGTTTTGGGTGTCGATGTGACCAATACCTTTTAATTTCACCATAAACTTAACTCCTTTCAAGATTAGGCGTGTCAGTGCGGATAATTGGTCGCCTATATATATTTTTTTCATGCTGGACGAAAGACTGCAGTAATTCACCATGGGATATACGCTTATTCATCATTTGGAATATTTATATTCGCCTTCGATATATCTATGATGTCGACATCGGATGAGATAGTTCCGTTATCAGAACATAGTGATGTTTTACCCCTCTTCCACTAATAGCGGATTGATATGTGTGTCCTGTTTCGCCCTTGTCAAATACACGATTCATACAACTTCGCGCGTCGGGAATTCGACTCCTTGCAAGTTTAGGATTGTCGAATAGTGCTGGTAACATATCATCCTATATTTACGTGAGTTCAAGTGCAAGGTAAAGAAAGATTGTAATGCATCATTAGATGCACAGCCTGTTCTTTATTTAACTGGTTAGATCGATATATGACTATTTTCTTTCATGGCTTGCAAATTTTATATTTTCCGGATCATCTTGTTTTTTCTACATCTTCCATCGTAGACATCACGTTAAACCTCCATGATATCGACATCGAACAAGATACTTCCGTTATCATGTTAGAATGATTATTATTATATTTATTTTATATTATATTATTATGCCAACAGTATATCGATATACATATGTTTCCTTTTCCACCCCTTATTAAATACACGGTTCATACAACTTCGTGAGTTTTTGTTTCTGTATTGAAGTCAAGTGTGTATACGTTTGTATAGAGATGTATTTGATGTGACCAATACCTTTTAATTTCACCAGCAACTCGGTTCCTTGCGAAGTTAGGGCTGTCGAATAATGCTGGTAGCTTCACATTGTACATTTATTTCGTTTGAGAGATTTATATAGGTAGATCAATATTTTGTCTAAAATAATCGATGAATACAATCATACCAAACATCGATCCATTCAGGTTAAATCCCGTATTCTTACGTGTTTAAGTAAGGTGGGTAATCCCAACGCATATTTAATTGAAGATGTAAACGAGAAATTGATTCTGGGGTGTTCCTATAAACAGAAATAGCAGAAATTCAAATATGAGAACGTATACTCCCTCGAAGGAGTTTTACCTAGAAAATGAGATCGAATCAGTTGGATTTTATAACTTCCACAGCAGTTGGATAAACATTTTCACGCTGTTTTGCTATACTTACTTATTAGTAAGATTGCATTATTCTATTACTGCATACTTATTATACATATTGTTCCACCCTTTAAATAAAATTCGTAAAGTTTATGATGATATCTTTTATTCAGTATAATATGTATAAAATTATTTTACTCCGTTATTATATTTCACTCGCTGCACTGTTTCTTGGAAAACGTCGGTCCATCGATATTACCTTCACGTCGGATAATACTGTTGGAATATCCTATATTTATGCGAATTTTCATGTTGTAGGTTGTATTACATCATGGGGTGCCTGCTTTATCATTATTTTTACATTATTGTTCCGGGTGATTTTTATGATGAACATATCCTCTTCAAGTTTAAGAGAATTGCTGTTCAGATGCGCATGGAAACAAAGGTGTTCATTGTGTAATGTAGCCGTCGGTAAGGTTTGGTCGCGGCATCGAAAATCCTGTTCCGACATGCTATTCGCCGGATGGTTCATTTTACTTGGTGGCTGCTTCTCTTCTGAAACATCTCGTTTCTTGGTGATGGAATCGATATTGTGCGTTTTCTTATGTCGAGACAGACTATCCGATCTCGTAAAGATTTCCTCACATATGGTACATGTGTAAGATTTATTATTTAAGCAGGGATGTCTGTTCAATCCATCTTTTCTTGCAAATGTTTTGTGGCATATCTCATACTCCATCTTAAACTATAATATTGCAGTCTATTAGGGAAAGTATGCGGTGAAATTTAAATAACTTACCTAAAATATGCCTGTCCAATCACGACGAATACTAAGTGATAATGAAACGCTAAACCAGTAGGAAATCAGCGCCTAACTATAAACACTAAAACTATATACTGGAGGTAAAGATGTTGAAGTTCACGACCTAGCTGTTAGAAGGCTGTCGGTAAATAAACTAGCTTTTTATATGATTTATCGATATTCAATCAGAATGCGATATTTCATATGATGCGATCAATTAAACTTTGTAAGTGTTTTTCTACATGTATCTTAATATATTAATAAATAATGGACTGAGTTTCATTAAATTTGATTTTATATTAACTTACACATTTAACACACAACTGTCGTTGAATCCTGTTTGTGACGTTACATGCTCGTATCAATAGACAAAGGAGCCTTGTATTACGTAATTTTATTAGATGCCGACTGTATAGGATCGTTATAGAAAATCCACATATGTTACTGAAAGATATTGATTTCTATCCGTCTACGACCTGACCGAGCCTGATATGCTTGACTTTGTTGATTTACAATCGATTATTATTGGTATAAGTGTTCCAGTTAAACATAAGCCTATGTGATACGTTTTAATAATTTACTAACTAATTGACTTACGTTCCATTTCCTTATAATATCGTATTACAGTATAATATCTAAACCTATTTGTGATGTCTAATGATGTAGCGTACTGCGATTAGCGGTCGGTCAATCGTATGGAGCTCGGGTCATCTCCCGATTCCTCAGTTTGGTGTATTTTACGCTCAAACGTATAAACCGATTCTTCACGTTACTGATGAGCGATCGAAAGTATACAGTGTTCAGTAGGACCAACTTGCGCATGCGCAGTGACGTCATCACTTACTGTCTGACGTTAAACACCCTGGATCAGTGTTAAGGAAGTTGTTGGGGAACTACCTTCCTATACATAGCATAACGTTGAAACCTGTTTGTGATGTCTAATGATGTATCCACCAATAGTATGTAATGTTCACCAGGGCTAACTTGCGCATATCCAGTGACTTTATTACTTACTGTCTGACGTTAAACACCTTGATCAATGTTAAGGACGTTGTTGGGTGAACTACCTTCCTATACATATCGGGGAATTTTTCGAGTTGGTAACCAATCAGAGCGTGGCATTGTATAGGGTGCGACCAATCAGAACGCTGCATTTTGTATGATATCATGAATGAGAACGCTCTTCCCATCTAACATTAACCTTGTTTATGCCATGATGGTATTACGTAATATCTTATTAGGGATCTATACATAATTATCTGTTTTATCAACATCTTCTGACTAAGAGCGAAGTTCTAACATATTCCTTGCATCTAAAATTATCATCTAAACCTGTTTGTGATGTAATGGTATTGCGTAATATTACGTAATATATAGGAACATATCCGCAACAACCAGCATGTTGGCAATAGCGACCCTCATGCGATCACCTAAGTCAAACAGCGACACGCGCGATCAGTACTTGGATGGTGTACCGTCGAAACCGGTTTGTGACGTCATGGTATTACGTAATCTTTTAACTTTACAAGCCTTCCGGCCAACCTCCCCATCTTCTGGTGAAATACCCAATTTCCTAATTAGGCCTGTTACCACCTACAGCTCCCTGTACTCCGAACAGCAGCGACACCTTCCGCTCGAAAGCGACACTACATACAGCCACCTGTACTACTTATACTACATAGGTGCCTTACCGAACAGCGACACCTACCGGTCAAAAGCGGCACTACACACAGCCGCCTATATTACCGGCATCTACCGAACAGCGGCACCTCCCGGTCAAAGCGGCACTACATACTACATAGGGCCCCCTACCGAACAGCGACACCTACCGGTCGAAAGCGATACTACATACAGCCCCTGTACTACTGGCATTACAGGCGTCCTACCGAACAGCGACACCTCCCGGTCAAAAGCGGCACTACATACAGCCACCTGTATTACCGGCACTGTCCAGTTATCTACCTTACCGACCAGAGGGGCGGGAGTTTTGAATTTTCCGGGGAGGGGGTTGTTGGCCATTTTTACCCTCCAACCGGGGTTGTGGCCCCATTTCCATACACGCGCGGTCGGGGTTGTGACTATCTTCCAGTATACACGGTCGGGGTTGTGACTGAGCGACTGAGCGGGTGGGCGGGTGGTCCAGAACCCGCCTTCTCTCTCTACTATTGTGCTATTTTTATCAACCAATATGCCAGTAAACCAAAATTTCAAACTGTTTTTTGACAATTGGTTTTCTTCAATAAGCTTGACGATTGTTCTGAAAGAAAAAGGCATATTAGCTGTTGGTACAATTAGAAGCAACCGATTGAAACATTGTGCTCTAAGTAATGACAAGGAACTTCAAGAACGAGGACGAGGATCAAGCGATTTCAAATATGAAGCAACGCACAACTTGATTGCTTGTCGTTGGTATGAGAATAAGAGTGTACAACTGGTTTCAAACTATGCAGGTAAGAACCCCATGAGTGAATGCAAGAGGTGGTACCGCAAAGAGAAGAAGTTTATAACTATACCTCGTCCAAGTATAGTAGAATGCTACAACGAGCACATGGGAGGGGTTGATCTTGCGGACATGCTGCTTAAATTGTACAAAATCAACCACCGCTCAGATAAATGGTACATGCGCATAGTGTACTGGTGCATAAATTCGAGTTTAATAAACAGTTGGTTGTTGTACCGCAGAGACATCACACATACACACGGCGAATTGAAGTATATTCCGCTCATAAATTTCCAATTGTATGTTGCTACCGAGCTTTTAAACGCAAGTCAAACTACAGTTGTCGCAAAAAGAGAGGTCGTCCATCATCACTCCTTTTGACAATGAATTCAGGAACTTCATCACCTTCTTCATCGACTCCGTCATCACCAGCTCCTTCATCACCAGCTCCATCATCACCAGCTCCATCATCACCAGCTCCATCATCACCAGCTCCATCATCACCAGTTCCATCATCACCAGCTCCATCATCACCAGCTCCATCATCACCAGCTCCATCATCACCAGCTCCATCATCACCAGCTCCATCATCACCAGCTCCATCATCACCAGCTCCATCATCACCAGCTCCATCATCACCAGCTCCATCATCACCAGCTCCTTCTACGGGTTCTGAATCAAACCCCTATAAAAGAGCATATGTTGCAGAGCCTGCAAAATCCCTACGATTTGATGGTTATAATCATTGGCCGGAATGGGGAACAAGGGGCAGATGTAGGCTATGCAACACTGCGTTTCCAAGCTGTAAATGCAGCAAATGCAATGTGCACTTGTGCTCCAATCCTCAAAAAATTGTTTTGTATCCTACCATACATAAATTGAAATAAACGGCATTTGAAAAAATCAACTTGTATTTAAATTTATAACACCATTGCCCAATGTTGCCTATACGCAACATCCTGTAGCTCTTGAACCAGGACACGTAGGACATTGAAATTTTTGTCAGTTGATATCGAGGTCAACTCTATCTTATATGTGTACTCAAAAAAATTTTAGCCACCCCCATTTTAATTCGGGCATGAGAGGGTTAAGCTTAAGAACTTCCGATTTAGTGAATCCTTACTCCGTTTTATCGCATCTTATTTTGAGTCCAGACAGCAGTATGTACAATACAATGAATTTGCCTCTCATAATTTCATCGCTCCTTCGGGTGTACCCCAAGGTTCAAATATGGGCCCTCTTCTATTCTTAATCTTTATTAATGATTTAGTAACGCATATTACCGCCGATAGTCTTCTCTTTGCTGATGACTTGAAAATAGTTAATTCAGTTACGACCCTCGATGATTGCACATATATGCAAGAACAACTTAATCTAGTAGACAGTTGGTGCCAGCATAATAATATTTATTCCTGAACATATCAAAATGTAAAGTTGTTTCTTTCACCAGAAAGCTCCATCCTATTGTTTTTGACTATGCACTCCATGACACACTTATTGCAAGATCTAATTTAGTTAAGGATCTTGGAGTTATCTTTGATAGCGCATTAACTTTTAATCAACACATTTTGATTACATCTTCTTCTGCTAGTAAGATGTTGGGTTTCATCGTCCGGAACTGCGTCCACGTCACTTCTACAGGGTGCTCTACGAACGCTATACTGTGCGTTGGTGAGGTCCAGACTTGAGTATGCGGCTCCTGTTTTGTCCCCATACTACGAGGTACACAAGTCCCGTCTTGAGAGTGTCCAGCGGAAATTTCTTAAGTTTCTCTCATTTCGAGTTGATGGTCATTACCCTCCGCGAGGTACCGACCACGCTGAATTACTGTCCATTTTTAACTTGCTTTCTTTGGGAGATAGAAGAATGATTAATAGTTTAACCTCTCTCTACAAACTCCTTCATAACGAGATTGACAGTCCGTCGCTGCTATTACAAGTCTGTTTTCTTGTGCCACGCTTATCTTCACGTCAGGATATTACTTTCTACTGCCTCCCGGCTAGGACCAATATTTTGCTGAGATCACCAATACGTATACTATACTATATAAGTCGGTCTCACAGACCGTATGCGTGAGTATAGGAAGGTTAACAATATTTCCGGTACATGTGACATCTGTTTTATGACTCGTAATGCTGTAATATTGGCAATTCGGAACCAAAGTGAAGTTAGTAGTTAAGTTGTATTTTGTATTTCTTTTTTCTATGGAAGCCATTTTTCTGTTGATTGATACAATTACGCATTTGTTCTATTTTGTTAATTTTTTATTCTCTTTTTTAAATTCAGGCTGTTTGTTAACGTACGATACCTATATGCTTATAAATTGTCCTGTAAATGGATGTCAAATCTGTTGGGCGAATTAAATTATTATTATTATTATTATTATTATTATTAATGGTGGTGGTTTTTGACGAATCGCTCTTCTACGCTCTAACACCCAAACGAAGCAAATTTCACGAATTTTGACGTCAAAGTCGTATTCTACAACTTCGAAAATATCTGTACACAGAATTTCGTCCAATTTAGAACATATTAATTTTTTCTGAAATTTCAAAGAGGTATCCCTCCAAATTAAAAAAAAAAATCGAAATGATCGGAAGTACATCTTATTACACATCGAATTAAAGCTCTTCTCGTGCAGATTAGCGATAAAATAATTGCGGGATCGAGAGACGGTTCCTTGAGGGAATATTCAATGAGAAGGTGAAAAGTGGTTCTGGACGAATCCTTCTGGTACGCTCTAACACCCAAACGAAGCAAGTTTCACGAGTTTCGACGTTAAAATCGTATTCTACGCCTTCGAAAACATCTGTACACGGAATTTCATCTAATTTAGAACATCTTTAATTTTCCTTGATTTTCCAAAGGGGTACCCCTTGGAATTTCGAAGAAAATCGGAATGGTGGGAAATATCACTTATTACACATCAAATTATAGCTCTTCTAGTGCAGATTAAGGATAAAATAATTTCGGGTACGAGAGACGGTTCCTTAAGGAAATATTCAATGAGAAGGTGAAAAGTGGTTCTTGAGGAATCGCTTTGGTAGCCTCTAACACCCAAAACGAAGCAAATTTCACGAGTTTTGACGACGAAATCGTATTCTACACCTTCGAAAACATCTGTACACGGAATTTCGTCTAATTTAGAACATCTTTAATTTTCCTTGATTTTCCAAAGGGGTACCCCTTGGAATTTCGAAGAAAATCGGAATGGTGGGAAATATCACTTATTACACATCAAATTATAGCTCTTCTAGTGCAGATTAAGGATAAAATAATTGCGGGTACGAGAGACGGTTCCTTAAGGAAATATTCAATGAGAAAGTGAAAAGTGGTTCTTGAGGAATCGCTTTGGTAGCCTCTAACACCCAAAACGAAGCAAATTTCACGAGTTTTGACGGCGAAATCGTATTCTGCACCTTCGAAAACATCCGTACACAGAATTTCGTCTAATTTAGAGCATATTAATTTTTTTCTGAAAGTTCAAACTTGTACCACGATTAAATTTTGGATAACTTGGAGAATGAATACCAAATTGACTGTATTTACACAGACTTCAGCAAGGCCTTCGAACGTGTAAGTCACTCTCTTATTTGGAAGTTGGAAACCTTTGGAATTGGTTTAAGTTCTAATAACTGGGTCGTTTCTCGTGCGTGTAGGAAACTGCACATCATGTCCGATTAGGGTGACATCTGGCGTGCCGCAAAGCAGTCGCCTTGGACCAATCTTATTCTTGTTATTCATAAACGACATATAATATCGTATCAAATACTCCAAATCTTTGCTTGTGGTCGACGATCTCAAATTGTTTCGTGAAAATACAGTCGTACCTTATTTGTTTAAGATTGTGCTAAACTCCAATCCGACCTCATCAACATATCCATTTGGTGTATGGACAACGAAATGACTTTAAACATTGATAAATGTAAAGGCATTGCATTTCACAGAAATAACGAAAGAATATATATATATATATATATATATATATATATCACCTACTCGTACACAATCAGGAATAAAGCATTGGATCGGGTTACACAAATTAAGGACCTCGGCAATGGAGCAATGGCGAATAACTTGATTTCCTGCAGGATTTAGAATTAGAATTGCTGCTTTCATTTCGAAATGTATTAATTTTAATTTAGATGTTTTCAACAACAATAAATTTGACAAACAATCACACTCATTGAGATTGAAATAATATCTATGAATGACTAAGTCTCTACAAATTGGTATTACCAGAAGCACATACCTACAGTTAGACGCATAATAAAGGTATGATAATAAATCTATCATACTTCCTGCTTATTAATACCAAAGCAAACATATCAATCTACAAAGTAAATACCTACATACAAGAAATATGTTTGTTTGGAATTTCCGAACCAAAGTGCTCTGAATCTTTTTTATATAGGTATACTCAAACGCAGATATTCGTAGCTGTAATTTATGAGCAGCACGAATTAATAGGCGGTTACGGCAAATCGATTTGCTCTAATTATCAGTTCTGCATATTAATTATATCAATAACGAATAAATTAATTACATGCGCCCCGCTGTGCTAACAGCACGATATAATCGATGCTTTTAATCGTTACTCACACAAACCGATTAATTAAATCATTAACGTGAATGTTAATTTCTTCGCGTAGGTGCAACAGTAAGTGTTCAAAGATATTCGATAATCAGTTGACGTATATCCACGGGTAAAAATGTTAATTAATAAATAGTCTGGGCGCACAGCGGCAACAACGCACAATTACGAAATAAGTTACGACACCATCGCCGACTTCCTTGTTCTAACCTTACCTACTACTTTCACCAGGAGTCTGTGACAACTTAGTTGTCCGTTCCTGTAGAATTAAATAGCTGGAAGAATGCGCGTTTAAGTACATATTGGGGGAATTTCTTAATTGAATGGTCATATGTACACGGTACAAACATCACAGATAGTAGATGTTTAATGGTATTATTCTAGATATCCAATTTTACTTTACTTGCAGCTCCAATGCGAGTAGTTCTGTGTACATGTAGGCCGTCGTAACTTATTTCGTAGGTACCGCTGTTTGCCCAGACTATTAATGAATGCAAAGACAAGAACAGAAATGGTAACATTTGCAATAATTCATATTTTCCCAGGTACACTACGGTCATAAAATTTGGGGGAAGGTAGAAATTTGCTAAACTGTTAATTCTAATTATAAAATTCTCTATTCGAAAGGAATTAGGGCAATAAATACGAACGATGTAATTAGAAAACTACTTTCACCAGGAGTCTGTGACAACTTAGTTGTCCGTTCCTGTAGAATTAAATAGCTGGAAGAATGCGCGTTTAAGTACATATTGGGGGAATTTCTTAATTGAATGGTCATATGTACACGGTACAAACATCACAGATAATAGATGTTTAATAACGGTATTATCCTAGATATCCATTTTTACTACTTATTCATGATTATTAGGGTATTTAGTAGGGAAAACCCACTGTCCGTTATTAGTTATAGTTCAAGCAAGAAAACAACGCCCTCAAGAGTGCTTTTAGTGCTCGAAATAATTAATCTGATATACAAACTTAATTTTTTATATAAAATAGCACGTGGAATAATTTTGGTAAATCCTTTTAATAATGCCAGAACGTAAACAATTAAACATTGTACAACGTTCGGCAATATCAACTTTAAGCGAAGAACGAATAATTTCCAGAAAAGTTGGTATATCATCGAAAAATCGTTTCACTCCATGTACTCTACAGCGTGAGCAAGAAACTGGCGGCCTTCAAGAAAACGAAGTTAACGATTAAGAGCCACTACAAGGGAAGAAAATCGGTTCATTCTAAGAAAAGCTCATGAAACAACGCACCAACTAAATGAAACGTAAACTAAGAAAGTTTGTGTGAAAGTGCTGTACAAAACGTTTACTAACAACTGGATTCAGAGGCTGCATTGCGGTAACATCAAGATCACTATTACGACCTATGCACAAGAAATGGAGATGAAGTTGGACAGGAGAATACGTAAACTGAACCTTAGATGATTGGAAAAGAATTCTATTAACATCAACCTCATGGAGGCATCAAGGTAGAATGTCTGGCGCCTATTCTTAATCACGGAGGTAAAAGTGTAACGGTTTGGGGTTGCTTTGCTGATGACTTGGTTAAAATTGAAGGAATAATAAGGAATGAATAATATCTCAATATCCTTCGGGATTTCGTTGTACCTTCTGGAGAAACAATTATTGGTCAGGCGTGTGTATTTTAACAGGATAAATCAGTATGTTCAGAAATTCGTCTTTCTATTTTTGAAACAAGGTATAGATAGAAGTTCAGGAAACTGCGAGTAATTTGAAAATAATTGTTTGGCGGTCTCAATCTCTGGTTTTATCGCTTATTGGATGTTTATGGGGTCAGGTCGATACTAAAGCAAAACAACGACAGCCACAATATGTTTCACACAACTGCCTGGAAAAGTATTGAACAGAAATATTCCCTCTTCTTCGAAGGTGTATGTGTACCTCCAATTTAAATTTTAATCGCTTATATAATTTTGCATAACCCTGTATTCTAAATTTCTTTTTATATATTATACCTATAAGTATTAATTCTTTTTATGGGAGTTGAGTTTCGATCGGCAAAGAGAGCGGTTGTCCGGCGTGTGCGGCGATAAGTAACTTCGTAAATCGAACCTTATCACAATGAACGCGTCTGACAGTTACTGAAAACATCAAACATTAAATATACGTAAAACAGGGGTGACACAGGGAGGGATTTAGCTTCCGAGAAGTCGATTCGAGCGACGTCCCTGGCGCTGTGCTTCTGATATAGATACAAGACTGGAACAAATACACTCAGAATAAAAAGTGATAATAAAAAGAACAAAATAGTAATAAGGAAAGAGATACAGGGATCGGCTTTTCAGGGAACGTAACGCAGAAGAAATATTAAGTAAATTTACTTCGTCACACAATAAGCAACCAAAGGAGCCTAATTTTTTTGCCTAACACACACAAACGCCAAATTTCAGGGTAGACAATTTCCCAAACTTGCGACGTCCTTTTCTTGGAACTATTATGGCGTGGCAGATTAGCAAAATTTACAGAATTATGCCGTACCTATAATAAATGACCATTACCTCATCTCTCCGGAATTTTTCACGCTGCACGCGTCTGGTAACTTTACCGATTCGTTCGATTCTAATTAAGGATCATTTTTGCGCTTGATCCAATTATGAGACTTCCTCGCCATATAATTTCGTCTGGATTATATTTGGTGTTCCATTTCGTTGAAAACCGAAATTGCCGAAATGGGGGATACGATTCGAACGAGGTAAAAGTCTATTTGGAAACAGGTACGACCAAAGGAGAGGAAATAAAAGGAAGACGAAAAAACTCGGCAAATAGCATGGAAAAAATCGAAATTAAATAAAAAAGACTACAGAAATGAATAAGAAGAGAGAAGAAAACACGGTAGCGGCCAGTCATGTGGAACTTTAAAGGTTAAATTTACATATAGAGCGACAAAGAAGGAAGGCAATTTTGACACCGTCGAGTGGCGGTGGGGGAAACGTTATTATTGATTACCTGCCGACCATTTTGTGTGCCTCGCTATGCGAGAATCGTGCGAACCGACCAATCGCGCGATACCTCTTTGGTGAACCGTAGGCGGGGTCGCGCGCGGTGGGGGTAAAAATTAAAAATTTTTCCAAGCCGAGTTTAGCCGAGTTTTCCTGTGCGCTATCAGTTGATCGCGAACGTTTGTGATCGGTGGGTGTGTTTTGTCGAACGTGCCCCGAAAAAAATTGCCATCGAACTTGCTGGTTACCTACAAATTATATCTGCCTCTTCTTGCTTTTCGGGGGACCAAAGAAACGCTTCGAATGACACGCAGTGGATACGTAAAAGGATACATTTCGAAGGACTCGCCTCGCGCACATGTCGTATCGATATCGCAGTTAACATAGCGAATAGTGAATATATATACAGGGTGACTATTTATATACGCGTATACAGAGCGATTCGTTTTTTGTTTATAAACGATTCTCTTGGATTTCGTTGTGAATGATAGCGCTTAGCTGTAAGTTGTAGTTTCTGGTGAACGGTTTACAAACGAGCTTGTTCGTATGGTGATGTCAGAGCAAGGTGGGTTGGCCATGCACCAACTACCGTTGCACCATCGCGGTTTGGTGCAGCCTAGTCTTGTGATGAACCCTCATCCGCTGAATGATTCCTGTTCGATTGACACACAAAACAGTAAGTGCTAATCTTCTTGATTCGCCTGTACTACCTCTATGTAAGAATGTTTGGTTACATTTGTAATTATAGTCACTGTATATATTCATTTGATTAACTGACGCGAAATGATGAGATAAACGTTGTAGGTATACTTTTGCACATTGTTACGGTTCGAAGAACAATATAGCAATGACTAAATTCTCGATTTATGACGAATTCCGTACCTCACTATTTTTGTTTCCGTTTTCTTTCGTCCTAGGTAACCCATTTGTACCCGCGGTTCTCATTTTAGTACGGCAAACTGTACCCAAACGAGTACAGCCGGATACGAATGGGTTAAACCAACTAACCTTCCTGTTTCTTAACGAATTCTTTTTGACTTAATTGTTGCCTCGTTGAGAAAGTGATTTAAGTCGAGAACTTGAAACTAATTCTATTACCCACAATTCTTCTTCTTGCCATGTCGTGCAGACTCACAGTTATTCTTCAAAACCCGCGATTGACCAAAAATTCTAAGTTCTTGACGAATTCGTTTTGACTTGATTGTTGAATCGTTGAGAAGGGGATTCAAGTCGAGAACTTGAAACTAATTCTATTACCCACAATTCTTCTCATTTCTGTTTTCAACTAAATTCCGATTTAAGAGAAACAACTTCAAAGTACATTAACGATTTCAACACTTTCCCCTTCCAGGACGGAGGACGTGAATCATTTTTAATATGTAATTTGGTCATGGCACAAGTTTTAGCATTATTCCACCAATTTTGACCTAACCTGCTTTCTAAATTATCTAAAAAGTTGATGCAGGGAATTTGATCACTTACAATTCGAGAAGAATTTTACCCGAAACAACCAAGTTATCATTTAATCGCGTTGTATAGATATAAAATATGTATGCCGAGGCATAGGTCTTCAAAACAATATGGCCAATACAGCTAGGAAATTGAAGAATACCTGCCTGAAAGATTATCGGGAAAAGAGTAAAGTTTCTTCAGTAAAGATTAAAGCTGACATAAATTCTACAGAAGGAGTATATTCTTAGACGGGAGACACATTATCTACCATCTTCAAATGTGAACCGTCTCGAATTTGTGCGGTTTACCCAATAAGAATTTGATACTAAAATGTTGATAATATTTTCGGTTGACTTCGTTGATCATACTGATATCTTCACTTCGCTCTATACTCACACAAGTACCTAAATGAAAGAGGATTACTTGAGAATAAAATTTGTGTTGACCTTCGCTGGTATGTCGTGCAGACTCACAGTTATTCTTCAAAACCCGCGAATAACCAAAAATTATAAGTTTTTCACGAATTAGTTTTGACTTGATTGTTGAATCGTTGAGAAGGGGATTCAAGTCGAGAACTTGAAACTAATTCTATTACCCACAATTCTTCTCATTTCTGTTTTCAACTAAATTCCGATTTAAGAAAAACAACTTCCAAGTACATTAACGATTTCAACCCTTTCCTTTCCAGGACGGAGAACGTGAATCATTTTTAATATGTAATTTGGTCATGGCACAAGTTTTAGCATTATTCCACCAATTTTGACCTAACCTGCTTTCTAAATTATCTAAAAAGTTGATGCAGGGAATTTGATCACTTACAATTCTAGAAGAATTTTACCCGAAACAACCAAGTTATCATTTAATCGCGTTGTATAGATATAAAATATGTATGCCGAGGCACAGGTCTTCAAAACAATATGGCCAATACAGCTAGGAAATTGAAGAATACGTGCGGGAAAGATTATCGGGAAAAGAGTAAAGTTTCGTCATTAAAGATTAAAGTTGACATAAATTCTACAGAAGGAGTGTATTCTTAGACGGTGGACACATTATCTACCATCTTCAAATATGAACCATCTCGAATTTGTGCGGTTTACCCAATAAGAATTTGATACCAAAATGTTGATAATATTTTCGGTTTATTTCGTTGATCATACTGATATCTTCACTTCGCTCTATACTCACACAAGTACCTAAATGAAAGAGGATTACTTGAGAATAAAATTTGTGTTGACCTTCGCTGCTATGTCGTGCAGACTCACAGTTATTCTTCAAAATCGTTGAATCGTTGAGAAGGTGACTCAAGTCGAGAACTTGAAACTAATTCTATTACCCACAATTCTTCTCATTTCTGTTTTCAACTAAATTCCGATTTAAGAGAAACAACTTCCAAGTACATTAACGATTTCAACACTTTCCCCTTCCAGGACGGAGGACGTGAACAATTTTTAATATGTAATTTGGTCATGGCACAAGTTTTCCTATCACTCCACAAATCTTGACCTGACTTGCTTTTGGAAATGATCAATTTTATCAAACGATTTTTCGCGTTTGATATGGCCTTGTTCTTCCTTTCTCGTTACACGTGCATTCCATTTAATACCTCCAAAATCCCAAGTACTTTTCTAACTCTTTTTTCGATGCGACCAGTTTCAATGTAAATAATCCGGGATCAATATATTTACAGAAATAAATTTACGCGATTACACATCCAATAAGATCAATTAACACCTACCACCTAATATCGTTAGCATTTCTTGCAATTATTTGAAGATAGCCTAGGTTGAGACGGGATTTCGTCGTTTGCTAATGTGCGAAATTTCGAAGGCCGTATTCGTGCTTCGCTCACAGAATTTAGTAACGCGATATTATTATGGGTGTTGTACGATATCGAAAAAAGACTGTGTTTGGCTAAATAATTTGCGAATTTTGATGAGATCTCCGTGCAGCGATATTTGATGTCTATGTGCGTGTATTGTGCGAATAGATTGATTAGTAGGTACTGGTATTCACTGGATTCGGTAATGGAATAAATGCAAAATATAAAAGAAACAGAAGAATAGAGAGGACTTGGGGTACCAACATTAATATTAACGAGGCAAATGCGCCACGATAAAAAAAAGGGGACTACGCAACCAACATTCTTTTTATTCCATCTCTTTTGTACCTGGAAACCTGTCGAAATATGAGTCCCATTTTCCAAAATCTTGAGCCCTTTCTGAACGAAACAGTTTCGTGTAAATATCTGATAAGTTTCTTCAGGTTGGCACAACGGACATTTGTTTTGTATATATACAAGCACATCCATCACTTTGCATTGATTAGACTTTTTCGTTTGTACAAGAATGGGAGAAATGGGTCTCTAAAATACATTCATAAGTCAAACTCGTTACTATTTCAAACCAGTAATTTGATAGTTTACCGAGCTCAAAAATAGCAGCTTACATTGACCAGTTAAACATCTAAATATACAGATTGGTTGAAAAGTTTTGATAGTGACCGCTACTAAACAGTACAGGAATTAAAATTTATACGCCATTTTAATATTTCATCGTCCATTTGAACAGACACAAAAGTTCATTTCGATCTGTCAATTCATTCTTTGTTTACAAGCCATTTCAAGTTGACGTGTCAGCGTATTCTCCTAGAATGGAAAAACCGAACCATCGTGCGGTGATGAAATTCTTTGTTTTGGCACGGTTATCAGCAACAGAAATTCATACAAAAATGGTGAAAGTGTTAAAGGAATCAGCTCCTTCATTTCCAACTCTGCATCGATGGGCTTTAGAGTTTAAACGTGATCGCCCAAGCGTTCAAGATGAACCGCCTAGTGGACGTCGAAAAAGTGCAACAACACCAGAACTCACTGAGCAAGTCTATGATATTGTTTGTAAAGATGCAAGTTTGACTAAGCGTGAAATTGCTGACACCATAGGCATCTCGGATGAACGAGTACTCCATATTTTACACGAAGAATTACATGCGAAAAAGCTATTCGGAAACTTAGTCCCGCATTCGTTAACAATTCAATAAAAACTGAATCGAAATTTCTCGGCGTAATTTGGACTGTTTTAAGCAGAATCAAACCGAGTTTGTGCGTCGTTTTATAACTACGGATGAGACTATGGATCTACCATCGTGATCCTAAACTGAAACAAGAACGTTTACAATGAAGTGAAGCTGGTTGTTCAGCTCCACAACAAGTCAAGAACGATCGGCAAAGAAAGGTTATGGCATCAGTTTTCTGGGACGCAAAGGCGGTTTTGTCGATTGATTATCTTCAAAGAGGTAAAACAATTAATTCTGAATATTATTGCAACATTTTGGGCCAGTTAGATAAGAAAAAATCGTAAAAAAGACCCGACTTACGGAAGAAAACAATCATTTTTCATCAAGACAATGCGAGTGTTCACACACAGTGTTTTGACGATGGCTAAATTGAACGAATTAAAGTACGAATTGCTTGAACACGCACCGTATTCACCAGATTTGGCTCCCACCGACGATTACCTCTTCAGAAATTTGAAACAATTTCTTGGTGGAAAGCGTTTTTCGCCGAATGAATGAGCTCTTGGAGCCGTGGAACAGTATTTTGCAGAACTTCCCGAAAATCATTACCGAGATGGTATAAAATTATTGGAGGATCGTTGGAATAAATGAAGTTAGAAGTTGAGGGAGATTATATTGAATAAAAAAACTAATTTCATTAAAAATGCACATTCTTTCAGTTTTGTTTTCAATACCTTTTAACCAATCTGTAGACACTTATTTGAAGATTTATAAGACACGTTGAAACCAATACGCTCTATAACAATTGAAGAGTCTAACATTGACCAGCAGGTAGACTAATATTAAATTCTTTATATACCTAAAACAAACATATATACAACAAGTTTTAGCATTATTTATCAATTGGAAGATAATTCGGAAATAGTGAAAAAAATATCAAAATAAATATCTGATTGGCACTATATCACGTCGGCAAAAATCATCACACAGTTATTTATTCTATTTGGTGACACGTGCTTCGCTAGCATCGAGATTAACATTTCTAAATCGTACCTTACCTTTTAGTTGAAGGTGCCGTTTAGCCGAAGGTCTCGTTGATAGTGAAACATTTGTCACCGGATGTAATTGAAGATAATGTGCTGAGGAGAATAAGAAATTTTTACTGTCTAGTAGTAAGCAAAAGATTTTTTTTTTTGTATGCTGTAATATAATTATGAATTAAGGTCCTTTTCCTTGAGTTTATACAGTTAGACCTAAAGGTAAATATGTTCCTTTTTAGATAATTGTGGATATATAGAACGATGGAAGATAGGTATATACATAGTTAGATTCTTAAAATTTGTATTATAATCAATTGTAACAGTAGTATCATATTTGCCTCCGTTGTTTATGTCTGAATAAGGCCGGTTGATAGTTGTAACTAAAATTTTCAGTTAAAAGGCGAGTCTTCCCAGTAGTTTGAATACGATAGTTTGATTCAAAAAAATCATAACGAATCGTGCAGTTTTGTCATTGGAATGTTGACTCTCCAATTAATGAATTCTAATTGAACGAAGGAAAAGTTTCTGCACATTTCCCGATTCTTTGGAAGTCGTTTTATTGAAATCTCTTTGCCGGAAAGTTGTAGGTAATTCTAAATAATTGTTTTAACTAGAAGGAATCTTCCAAGGAGCGGTACAGCTCTAACAAATTACAACGAATCATACAAATTAATGTTGGCAGCATAGTCGCTACCTATTTAAATGAAGACAGAAGTTTTTGGAGGTTCTCTAAGCTTCTTCATCAAGTTTAATAGGAAAGGCTTTTCCTGGATTTTTCTATTATGTTTAATGAATTCACAACAATCTTCAAGTATAAAGAATATAGTGGAACGAATGCTAATGATATCAACGGTACCCTATCATGTACCTAGTTAGTTTATTGTATTCATAGAGGGATATTTTCGCAGGTCCCATAGGAACTGAGACCGATGTGATTTATGCAATTTTTATCGATTTTTAACGATGTCTTGTATTTTCTCGGCAACCGTTTGGAATAAACCCAAATAAATCGCATACCGTTGCAATCAACTCGTGAAGATGCATCTATTGGTGTAGGATTCAACTTCGTAAGTCTCATCGGGAGCGAGGTGAATGTGATTTTGGCTATTTTTAGCGATTTTCAACGATCTCTTGCGTTTTCTCGGCAAGCGTTCGGAATAATCCACGTAAATCATATATCGTTGGAATCAGCTTGTCAAAATACATCGATTGGTGTAGGATACAATTTCGCAAATCTCATTGGGACAGAGGTGGATGTGATTTTGTCTATTCTTTGCCATTTTTAACGATTTCTTGCGATTTGTCGGCGATCGTTTGGTATAGTCTAAACAAATCATATACCATTGGAATCAGCTCGTCAAGATGCGTCGATTGACGAAGGATTGAACTTCGTAAGTCCCATAGGAACCGAAACGGATATGCGATGTTGGTTCTTTGTGATTTTGTGGGTAACCGCGTTTATCGTTCAAAGTGACAAGGTGGCGTTAATTCGATTATCAGGGAATGTAAAATGTGGTTATTTTATTGTATTCATAAAGGGATATTTTCGTAGGTACCATAGAAACTGAGACCGATGTGATTTATGCAATTTTTATCGATTTTTAACGATGTCTTGTATTTTCTCGGCAACCGTTTGGAATAAACCCAAATAAATCGCATACCGTTGCAATCAACTCGTGAAGATGCATCTATTGGTGTAGGATTCAACTTCGTAAGTCTCATCGGGACCGAGGTGAATGTGATTTTGGCTATTTTTAGCGATTTTCAACGATCTCTTGCGTTTTCTCGGCAAGCGTTCGGAATAATCCGCGCAAATCATATATCGTTGGAATCAGCTTGTCAAAATGCATCGATTGGTGTAGGATACAATTTCGCAAATCTCATTGGGACAGAGGTGGATGTGATTTTGTCTATTCTTTGCCATTTTTAACGATTTCTTGCGATTTGTCGGCGATCGTTTGGTATAGTCTAAACAAATCATATACCATTGGAATCAGCTCGTCAAGAGGCGTCGATTGACGAAGGATTGAACTTCCTAAGTCCCATAGGAACCGAAACGGATATGCGATGTTGGTTCTTTGTGATTTTGTGGGTAACCGTGTTTATCGTTCAAGATGACGAGGTAGCGTTAATTCGATTATTAGGGAATGTAAAATGTGGTTATTTTATTGTATTCATAAAGGGATATTTTCGTAGGTACCATAGGAACTGAGACCGATGTGATTTCGGCAATTTTTATCGATTTTTAACGATGTCTTGTATTTTCTCGGCAACCGTTTGGAATAAACCCAAATAAATCGCATACCGTGGCAATCAACTCGTGAAGATGCATCTATTGGTGTAGCATTCAACTTCGTAAGTCTCATCGGGACCGAGGTGAATGTGATTTTGGCTATTTTTAGCGATTTTCAACGATCTCTTGCGTTTTCTCGGCAAGCGTTCGGAATAATCCACGTAAATCATATATCGTTGGAATCAGCTTGTCAAGATGCATCGATTGGTGTAGGATTCAATTTCGCAAATCTCATTCGGACAGAGGTGGGTGTGATTTTGTCTATTCTTTGCCATTTTTAACGATTTCTTGCACTTTGTCGGCGATCGTTTGGTATAGTCTAAACAAATCATATGCCATTGGAACCAGCTCGTCAAGATGCGTCGATTGACGAAGGATTGAACTTCGTAAGGCCCATAGGAATCGAAACGGATATGCGATGTTGGTTCCTTCGTGATTTTGTGGGTAACCGCGTTTATCGTTCAAAATGACGAGGTAGCGTTAATTCGATTATCAGGGAATGTAAAATGTGGTTATTTTATTGTATTCATAAAGGGATATTTTCGTAGGTACCATAGGAACTGAGATCGATGTGATTTCGGCAATTTTTATCGATTTTTAACGATGTCTTGTATTTTCTCGGCAACCGTTTGGAATAAACCCAAATAAATCGCATACCGTTGCAATCAGCTCGTGAAGATGCATCTATTGGTGTCGGATTGCACTTCGTAAATTTCATCGGGACCGAGGTGAATGTGATTTTGGCTATTTTTAGCGATTTTCAACGATCTCTTGCGTTTTCTCGGCAAGCGTTGGGAATAATCCACGTAAATCATATATCGTTGGAATCAGCTTGTCAAGATGCATCGATTGGTGTAGGATTCAATTTCGCAAATCTCATTCGGACAGAGGTGGATGTGATTTTGTCTATTCTTTGCCATTTTTAACGATTTCTTGTACTTTGTCGGCGATCGTTTGGAATAGTCTTAACAAATCATATACCATTGGAATCAGCTCGTCAAGATGCGTCGATTGACGAAGGATTGAACTTCCTAAGTCCCATAGGAACCGAAACGGATATGCGATGTTGGTTCCTTGTGATTTTATGGGTAACCGTGTATATCGTTCAAAATGACGAGGTAGCGTTAATTCGATTATCAGGGAATGTAAAATGTGGTTATTTTATTGTATTCATAAAGGGATATTTTCGTAGGTACCATAGAAACTGAGACCGATGTGATTTCGGCAATTTTTATCGATTTTTAACGATGTCTTGTATTTTCTCGCCAACCGCTTGGAATAAACCCAAATAAATCACATACCGTTGCAATCAGCTCGTGAAGATGCATCTATTGGTATAGGATTCAACTTCGTAAGTCTCATCGGGACCGAGGTGAATGTGATTTTGGCTATTTTTAGCGATTTTCAACGATCTCTTGCGTTTTCTCGGCAAGCGTTCGGAATAATCCACGTAAATCATATATCGTTGGAATCAGCTTGTCAAGATGCATCGATTGGTGTAGGATACAATTTCGCAAATCTCATTGGGACAGAGGTGGATGTGATTTTGTCTATTCTTTGCCATTTTTAACGATTTCTTGCACCTTTGTCGGCGATCGTTTGGAATAGTCTAAACAAATCATATGCCATTGGAACCAGCTCGTCAAGATGCGTCGATTGACGAAGGATTGAACTTCGTAAGTCCCATAGAAACCGAAACGGATATGCGATGTTGGTTCTTTGTGATTTTGTGGGTAACCGTGTGTATCGTTCAAAATGACGAGGTAGCGTTAATTCGATTATCAGGGAATGTAAAATGTGGTTATTTTATTGTATTCATAAAGGGATAATTTCGTAGATACCATAGGAACTGAGATCGATGTGATTTCGGCAATTTTTATCGATTTTTAACGATGTCTTGTATTTTCTCGGCAACCGTTTGGAATAAACCCAAATAAATCGCATACCGTGGCAATCAACTCGTGAAGATGCATCTATTGGTGTAGGATTCAACTTCGTAAGTCTCATCGGGACCGAGGTGAATGTGATTTTGGCTATTTTTAGCGATTTTCAACGATATCTTGCGTTTTCTCGGCAAGCGTTCGGAATAATCCACGCAAATCATATATCGTTGGAATCAGCTTGTCAAGATGCATCGATTGGTGTAGGATACAATTTCCCAAATCTCATTCGGACAGAGGTGGGTGTGATTTTGTCTATTCTTTGCCATTTTTAACGATTTCTTGCACTTTGTCGGCGATCGTTTGGTATAGTCTAAACAAATCATATACCATTGGAATCAGCTCGTCAAGATGCGTCGATTGACGAAGGATTGAACTTCGTAAGTCCCATAGGAACCGAAACGGATATGCGATGTTGGTTCTTTGTGATTTTGTGGGTAACCGTGTTTATCGTTCAAAGTGACAAGGTGGCGTTAATTCGATTATCAGGGAATGTAAAATGTGGTTATTTTATTGTATTCATAAAGGGATATTTTCGTAGGTACCATAGAAACTGAGACCGATGTGATTTATGCAATTTTTATCGATTTTTAACGATGTCTTGTATTTTCTCGGCAACCGTTTGGAATAAACCCAAATAAATCGCATACCGTGGCAATCAACTCGTGAAGATGCATCTATTGGTGTAGGATTCAACTTCGTAAGTCTCATCGGGACCGAGGTGAATGTGATTTTGGCTATTTTTAGCGATTTTCAACGATCTCCTGCGTTTTCTCGGCAAGCGTTCGGAATAATCCACGTAAATCATATATCGTTGGAATCAGCTTGTCAAGATGCATCGATTGGTGTAGGATTCAATTTCGCAAATCTCATTCGGACAGAGGTGGATGTGATTTTGTCTATTCTTTGCCATTTTTAACGATTTCTTGCACTTTGTCGGCGATCGTTTGGTATAATCTAAACAAATCATATACCATTGGAATCAGCTCGTCAAGATGCGTCGATTGACGAAGGATTGAACTTCGTAAGGCCCATAGGAATCGAAACGGATATGCGATGTTGGTTCTTTGTGATTTTGTGGGTAACCGCGTTTATCGTTCAAAATGACGAGTTAGCGTTAATTCGATTATCAGGGAATGTAAAATGTGGTTATTTTATTGTATTCATAAAGGGATATTTTCGCTTAAATAATGGAAAAATCCGTTCAAGTACGTGAACTGCGCAGTAAATGTATAGGTACGTACTAGATAAATATCCATTTTGCCAAAAAGGTTTGATCTGATTTTCAGATTGGTAGTCGAAACCTTTTCGATGATCATTTGACCATGTTTGACCACCTCATGAATTTTTAGTTAACCTTCCTATACTCACGTCAAAATGAAAGACGTATACTATACTATATAAGTCGGTCTCACAGACCGTATGCGTGAGTATAGGAAGGTTAAGAGTAACAGAAATTATTTATTTGTATTGTTAGTAATACATGATTTTTATACATCAGGAAAAATTTCGTCAGGTGGTCAAACATAGTTAAACGTTGTTCCGCTCAGTTTCGGCTTTAATTCTGAAAGAAAAAATAACTTTGCTAAATGATTTTGGTATAGAAATAATTTCTGTTATGCCCTAATGAAATTTTAAGCGATGACCAAACGTGGTCAAACGATTTTCTGTACGGTTTTGACCTTAAATCCTTGAATAACCTTTTTCAATAAATAAGTAATTTCTGTTAATCCGAAAATATCCATTTTGCCAAACAATTTTTTTGAATAAATAATCTTTATTGAACTTTATCAAAATTATAATCAGTGGACAAAAGTGGTCAGACGATTTGCTTCGCGGCAGGGATATTTTATCATCGATTATTGATGTTTAAAAAACTTTCGAAAAAGTTTTTTTCCCTCGATAATGAAGGGTGGTCAAACAATACTATTTTGTGCTTAAACAAACATTTCCGAGAGTTTTTTCTATTTTGTAGTGCTAACTTTACAGACCTCCACGCTTGTCGTTATTATTCATTTATTTATCGTATCTTGAAAGCTTCGGAACTCCCCATTCATGTTTTAATATTTGATAGGATTTTGGAGAGAATAATTTGTAAGCGAAACAAATGACGCGAGTTATTAATTTATTTTCATTCATTTCAGCCTTACCAGTTTATGTAAAAGATTTAATATTGTAACCATATGGATACTAAGTGATCTATCAATATCTGCAAGCATAGCAATTTTAAACAACATTAGATAGGTTAAGAAATAGATTTGTATCATGTCTTACACATAAAGTCAGTCAACTGTTGAATAAAAATAGTTTAATTAATGCAGCTATTAAAGCGGTTGATTTTTCGTATCGAAAGAACAAAGACAAAGAAAGTGCGTGCATTGTCTTTTAGTATAGAACTTAATTGTAATCTGAAATACTTTACTGGACCTACTCCATGCTTTGGGTTTAACAAAGATCGCCTTAAAAGGGAGATAAAGAAATGGACAGCATCCATCACAATAAAATACTGGAATGACACTAGTGGGCTGGAACATTCCAAAAAGTTTCTGAGCTACGACGCTAGGAGGGCGGACTTCGCCCTAAAACTGGACAGGAGAAGCTTAAAGACACTGACGGGGGCACTCACAGGCCACTATATCTGCAACAAGCACCTACAGAAAATGGGCTTATCCAACACGGACACTTGCAGATTCTGGGGTGAAGAAGAGGAATCAATGGAACACTTGATCACTAATTGTGGGGCACTGGGCCACAGGAGATACAGAATACTACATGTATATACGCTGAGTGAAGAGGACCTATTTACACTCCCATTGAAGGAGCTGATCCTGTTCCTCAGCGTATTAAATAAATAAATAAAACAAACAAGAGGAAGCACAATAGATCAACGTGGTCGCAGTGCAAAGGGCCATTTTGGGCCAGACCCCACCTCATTACGTTACATTACATTACAATCTGAAATTCAATACAGCAGAATGTTCCTTCCTATATTTTGTTTCATCATATACCTTACCTATTCTTAAGGTGTATTACATTAACTTTCTCTCATAGCTGTTCGGAAATTTTCGCTTTTAGTCACAAATGTGCTTCATATGGTGACCTTTTAAATCTTCAAATCCTATAATCGACAATAATACTAACACTTTGAACGCTGATTCGTCACCATGGATTTGACCTCCTGCAAAAATATCGAAATAATTTATATTTTATTTTATTTTATTGGTACATAAAATACAATAAGTGAGAGTACTTGGACCGTTATCCGAGCCATACAGGTTTATGCTGGGACTAATAACGTTTTACCATCTAATTTGGAGTACCCCGATGCCCTGTTCAAAACGGCGAAATCCGCGGGCAGAAGAGAACAGTTTTATTTTGGGTCCATCCTTGCTGTATGTGACCCTTCATTATGATGCAGAAATATCACCTTGCTCCGATTAACGAAAGTTGAACGTTTTGCTCGCAGATTTTCCTCTCTTAAGCTTATCGACACACAAATCTGCCGTCGCAATTTGATCACTCTTTAAGTTCTCAAACCGAATCATCTCGATTCCACGAAACGCCGCGACAAAATCCTACGTCCGTGGAGGTTTCCGTTTGCTTTTGATACCGAAGGTTCCAACGCAATTTCTCTTTCGAACATTTCCGTACACGATCTCATTTTTCATCCCCTGTAACAATCCGTCGCAAAAATGACTGGCTTTTGATGCATTCGGAGAAGGTTTGTGGCGATTGTCATTGGATCGAATTTATACTGTAGGACAATTTAGTTACTTCTCGTAGTTTAACCCAATTGATGCCGTCAACTTCTTCAAAAGTAATCGAAGCCATTGAATTAGTTTCAACGACTTGGAAATTCATATCTACATTCGATTTAATATCTTTGCATTGGATTTTGTTTCTAACTATTGGATGGGCAAGAAAGTAATTTCGGTTTTGCAGTGTGAAATAGGACTCTAATCCTTTAATCTCAATTATGTATCTTCCATCTTGTTCAATGACCTTTCACCATCTTTTTCGCAAGGGGCTCATAGAAATTTCGGTCCCGATCGTTAAAAAAACTGATCCAAGTGCGATTTAAAGTTGACGTCATATTTGAAAGTCCTATCATTCGAAGAGTTTCGAAAACTTCGAAATAAATTATAGTCAGTTGTACCAATTCCCAAGCAAGCTCCAATAATTTCCCAATAAGTTACTAAAGATATGTGAGGTCTTGCATTATCACGATGGAACACAATTCCCTGGCGGTTTACCAATTCTGGCCGTGTTTCTTCAGTGTTGCTTCATGCAGTTTTATTGGTTGTATGACCAAAAATCTTGGAAGCAGCTTAAGATACACAACATCTTTGTAAACCCCTCAAATTGACACCATCATTATCATTTTTTTGAAATAATTCCTCTTTAGATGTGGTTTGTTCTGGTTCATCACGCTTGCACCATCTCTCATCTTCGAATGATGTTATTGTACATGACCTGTTTTTTATCGCCAGTGATGATTCTTTCCAGAAAAGGGTCGATTTCGTTGGGCTTGAGGTGGGTATCGCAAATATTGATTCGTTGTGTTAACCTTCCTATACTCACGCATACGGTCTGTGAGACCGATTTATATAGTATAGTATACGTCTTTCATTTTGACGTGAGTATAGGAAGGTTAAGTGAATCTCCTTCAATCCATCGAGCTTCTTAGCGAGTCCAAGACAATGATTTTCAATTGCCTCGAATTGTCTCTCAAACAGTTATGTATATGATGATTCCCTTCAATTAAGGCATTGATTTGGTCATCATCAACTTCGGTGGGATAGAACGTTGTTGACCTTTGAATGAATAATCTCCGGAATTTAATTTTTTTGAAACCAACCAAGCACGTGCATCCCGTTGTGTCTAATCCACACCATAAACTTCATACACACATATCTCTTTGTGACCGCCAGCAGCTTCCTTTTTCTTTACGGAAACGGAAAAGTAAAATATGGCGAAAATGTCCGTTTCTGCACTCCGTGTTAAGATTGACCCTAAACCAGGCACGGGCAACCTTTTTTGTAGAAGTTTTATGCTGTGAGTAATCTTGAAAAATATACATTTTTGTAGTATCCTTATGATTCATTATGAATTAAGTTTAGACGGACCGTGCTAATATGCAACGAAAGAATTCAGTAGCGGGCCGGACAAACCTTACTTGAGGGCCGCATGTGGCCCGCGGGCCGGTGGTTGCCCATACCTGTCCTAAATTAACAGGTATCAACAAAATTACGCACAACTTGCTTCTAAAGTAACCTAATAATGACCGATATGATACATATGTCAAATGGCACAAGTCTTTCGAAATAATTGCAACGCCCGCGATGTGTGGCCAACCTCAATACATTCGGCTCGAAAGATGAAAAAGGGATGAGATGCCAGAACTTATTTTCGTTTCATTTATCATTTTGTCAAGTAACAAAACGAAGTATTTACCAAAACGAATCAACAGAAATCTAAATCATCTAAACGGAGCGATTTCGTCAAAAATAAAGGTCATGAAAATATATAAATATCTGATAAATAATATAAATTTTATTGGATATAAAATATTTAACACTCCTTCTTCACATTTTTGCAAATATATGCATTGACAGTTATATCATTTTTGTCCATTTACGTTTTGGATTTATTTTTACTACCGAATAATTACCTTTAATTACAATAATAAATACCACACCAAAGAAACGTATTTACCTGTCGAAACCGGAGATAATTGAATTAATATATACTTACTTATTATTATATTTATTTAATATCGCTTATTTGCATTTACATGGCGCATATACAAATAAAAGAATTATTTTATTATAATATAAATAATCCAACCGCACCTAGGCCTAAAATTATTAACTCGCGTTTATCATCGAGACACCTACCAATCTACCTATACCAACGTAGATTTCTATAAATTAGCTTCTATTATCGACTTCTAAATATCTCAAACGTCAAGGAAATCGATCAGAAATTCCCCATTCGGCAGGGTCCACCTTTTGAAAAATCGTCAGCGATTAAATTGTCTGGCATGCCTTTTCCCAGGCGGTATCTATAGAAAGAGTTGTTCACTACCAACCTGCCCGTGCTGGCTCATCTTTATTAGGATTCCTACCTAATTCGTTAGGTGTGGAGTATAAATCAATAAGTAGGACACGGTTTTAAACGTTTTCGAGAGTGCCTTTTCGTACCGAGCTTGGATGTTTTTTGAAAATCCATTTTTTTCGATTCCGTTCCGATCATATTCGTAAAGATGAGTTTTACCGACGGATACAGATTTAATTTGTTACGTTTGAATTCGATCTTTCTCCGTAGATTTTACTTTATCCATTTATTTGTCTTCAGTTTTCTATATAAACTTGAAATGTGTCAATAGTAATGTTTGTTTACCATTTATTCTTTGATGTAGCCAGATAAGCGTGTAACCAAAGATTGGAAGTGAAGATTACTTTTTCTCTTAATTACCCATAACACTTTTATTGTGATTTTTCTTTTTAATCTAACTCTAATTTGTGCAAAGAGAAACACTACTTTGTTACACTATAACTTCGTTTTTATTGAAAAAAACTACAGTTTCGTAAATACTGTTACATTGTCAAACTAGCAGTGTTTTGCTTAAACAACTATTTATATGCTGGATTCCTTTCTAGAAAAATGCTGTAGAATAAGTGAAACTTTGAGTACGTCATCTGGTATAATTGATCATTAAGTAAGATTAACTATAGTGTGTATGGATTTCAACTAATTATAAGATATTAAAAAATACGTAGAATAAGTCAAACAATGGAGACGTCATTAGGTCTATTTTGGTCGTTGAGGAGGGTTATCCCTTTATCCTCGCTGTGTTTCTAAATTGCGATTGCTTCTAATACGTTGAGTTTGCGGCTTTTCGGTACGGTGTGTATTATCTTTATGTTACTAGGTTCGGGAAGCTTGTGTGTTGTTTCTAGGACGTAATTAGCAACAATGGAATTTTCTTTTTCTAGGCGGTGTGACAAGTTGTGTCCTTTAAAACGCGTGAATGACACTTCTTCCCTTCTTTCTGGCCCACGTAACAGCTATTGCATTCTTCCCATTTTAACTTATAAACTCCTGATTTTTGGTGTGGCTGTATATTGTCTTTGGTATTACATAAGAGGTTAGAAAATTCCGAAGTCCCGTTGTCTTGAGAGGTATTTGTCGATTGAACCCTTTCTATATTATGTGTTAGCTTTCTTTATACTTGTTCCAACCACTTATCCATATCAAATGATAAATCAAATAAAAAATTAACAAAAATACTGAATAAGTAATGAACGTTAATTAAAACTTGTATATGACATCGATAAGGGAATAATCAGGAACTTTTTCAAAAAAACGTGCAAAAAATGTTCTTTTAGTCTTCATATAACCTTTCTCTATCGAGCTTTTCTTTTTGAGAGTAACAAGTAAATCAGCAGTGTATATATAGATGGCAACAGCTTCAGTCTGAAAAACAGGTGAAATGCAGTGTAGCCTCACCTGATGAATACAAATGCCAATGTCCAAATTTTAGTTCCACCAATTTTTACTGAGTTATTGTATTGCGCTTGAGCTGGCGGCTAATTGTTGTAAAACAACGCTTTCTATCCACTCCTTTGGTTTTCTGTTGCTAACGTTCCTCCTCTTTTCTTAGTACTCAATTATTAAAATCCTTTACCGTGCATTTCAGGCATACTTATCTTACTGGTATCCGTTAGGTCAGGGGCGGCTTCTCCATTAGTGCTACTGAGCTGCAGAATCGCCAGAATATATCCCCAATTAATGCATAAACCTTCCTATACTCACGCATACGGTCTGTGAGACCGACTTATATAGTATAGTATACGTCTTTCATGTTGACGTGAGTATAGGAAGGTTAAGCATTAAATATTAGCATTTAGCATTTAATGAGTATTTCATTACAAATTATACAATCGCAACCGCAACGCACTCATAATTTCCGAGAAAGTCGTCTCTGCAGTGCAGCTCATTGCAATATAGATAAACTTATACACGAAGAAAATCGAAGATAGCCGATTGTCTTTGGCACACGGGCGCTAGAGCGGCGAGATGAGTTGCATTTGCGGCCAGCAGTGGTCAGTGGGAGTCGGTCGATGTTAATGTACGCATCGCGGGCACTTAAAATTACAATTGCCTATTAATGTGATGTAAAGGTGGATACTGTTTTCAAACTCGGCAAAATTAAGTTTCAAAACCTTAACTTTCAACAACAACTGGTAGTAAACGAGCTTGGACGTCCTCTTGCTGTACCCAATATTGAAGTGGCCCGTGAAAATCGTGGAAAAACTTATAAAAGACAATTTAATAATAAGGCTTAAATCTTCGTAATAATTGGATTTGTGCCTGTGGCGAGAAAAGCGCTGCTTTTTTGTTGTCCGTCTGCATTGTACGGAACTGATTACGAAGAAAGAAATTTGTCATGAAAAAGGCGTACGCGATTTAATACATTTAAGCGAAAAAGTGAAAAAATAGGAGACAAGCCGTGCCCATATCAGCAATCAAATGAAATTTGCACTATTTGAGAAAGCGAATATTCAAGCTCAACTTGATTCTGCTTATTGGATAAATATATAAAAACAGAACGAGGAAGTAACGAATAACAGGTATGTGTTATCAAAATTTATTGACTGCATACAATTTTGTGGAGCTTTCGAGCTAGCTTTAAGAGGGCATGATGTGAAGTGAATCATTCGAAAATACCGGTATTTTTCGGGGTTTGGTGAATTTTACGTTAGAACTTGATAAAACACTTAGTGAACATCTTAAAAATGCAACGAATTTCAAAGGCACCTCAAAAATGTTAGAAAATGAGATTATAGATTGCAAGCTGGAAATGTTTCGTGAGGAAATTCTTTGCGAAATAAATAAAGCCCCGTTTTTAACAGTGATGGCTGATAAAACTACAGACGTTTCCTCTAAATGTCAAATGATGATTTTTCTTCGTTACGTCACTAAAGAGGGAAACCCGGTGGAAAGGTCCAGGACTTTTTGCTTCCCGAAAATCATAATGCTGTGTCATTAGCTAACAATATTTTTAATGTTATTGACCCTATTTTAAAAATGATAAAAAGAGCTAATTGCTCAAAGCTATGAGTGGGCGGAGTTCAGACAATAATCAAAGAAAAATACGAAAATGCACATTTCGTACACTGCTATGCCTATCTATTAAATTTGGTGATGTGACGAGCATGTTCAATTAATTCTCAGGTACGTGTCTCTTTTGGATATTTACATGACATACCTGGGTTTTTAGTTATTCGCCGCAAGGACTCGCGGTTCTGAAGCAATTCATAGGAAAAAATGTACCCCATTCTGCACCGGCGCGTTGGAATTTCAGTATTCGTACGGTTAATGTGATTTACGAACACAGAGATTCTATTATAGAATGTATGAAACATCTGCAAGAAGATTCAAATGCGGTGACGTGCAAAGAAGCAAAAGGTGTTCGACGTATTCTGGAAGATCCAAATTTTACTTTCTGGCTGACTGTTCTTCATTATATTATGCCACATGTTGAAGTTTTATATAACCAACTGCAAAAAAGGACATGGATCCAATAAATGCACAAAACGTGGTAAATAATTTTGGGCAAAGCATTAATAACGTTTGAAATAAAATAGATTATCATACAGCAAGCTTCAAATTTCAGTACAGTCCCCTGTGATACAAACAGGAAACGTTTAAATAATAGCAAAGAAGACCATCGTATTGCATGTATAGAAGTTAGTGATGTTATTATAAATAATACAAGAGAACGTTTTGCTTTTACAAATCACTTGGTTGCCGCATCGCTCTTGAATTCAGATCATTTTGAAGATTATAACCATTAATTTCCTGAATATAACCTGGACTTAACATGTGCAGCTTATATCTTTCCTGGAAAAACAACGTCTGCGAACAAAGCTGTCAGTTTTGTATTCAAATTTTCAGTGCAGGACATGGAAAGGTGCAGTGGCTTTGTTAAAATTTATAACTCGTAACAATTTGAAAGAAACAATGGCAGAAACTAAAAAGTTGTTGGAAATTCTGACGACTACTTCCATGACCATTGCTGAAACCGAACGTAGTTTCTCCACCTTGAAACACATGAAAACTTTTCTTTGAAATTAAATGTATGGACATCGTCTATCTGCTTTATCCATGGTTTCAATAGAAAAGAAATTCGTCGCCTCAGTACCGCATTTCAACGAGAAAGTAATTGTCATATATTGGTACACTCAATATACGCATGCGCATAAGAGATATAAAAAGGCACACACACATACCCACACATCAATATACATGCGTTCTGCAATCTGTACATGAATATACATCCATAATCATCCATAGTTTAAGTCGAGTTGCATTGTTAAGGTGAGTGTTAATCACGTAAGAAATAAAACCCTATCGAACTTCCATACGTCTTTACATACACAACAGTTTGGCGACGAGGCAGATAGAACCTACAGATTGCAAAAGTAAGTGAGAAAATATTTACTTTTTCGTCAATTACCACGTGTTGGGAAAATCTAGAAAATCAATACCGTACAACATACATTGATACTAATATGACTGCAAAGGATGCTGTACACTCAATCCATACAGTCAATCGAAACATTCGATACATCGAAAAATTCGATAGATGGCTGATGAGACTGGAGAGCGCATTCAACGTTTTCGCGGTACCACCAAACAAGAAAGCAGCATATTTACTACATTACATGGGCCCGGATGCATATGATGTCTTATGCGATAAGATATCACCAGATACACCAGACACAAAAACATACGAACAGCTAGTGAATACGATGAAACTACATTACAACCCGGAGCCGTTAGAAATTGCAGAAAATTTTCGATTCATACAGAGGAAGCAACACGAAGGAGAGAGTGTCCAGGAATATTTGACAGCGTTACAGAGAATGGCAACGACATGTAAGTTTGGAGAATATCTCAAGACAGCTTTAAGGAACCAGTTTGTTTTTGGCCTGCGAGCTCAGAATATTCAAAGCCGTTTACTGGAGCAAAAGGAACTTGACATCGAGAAGGCAATTGACATAGCTGTCAGTATTGAAATCTCAGCGATACAGCCAATGTACACAGTGTGGGAAATTCAAAGATTCAACATAGACAACAAAGTGCAGTGTCAGGCGGAGTACAACGATATTATGCTGAACTTTAATGATTCTAATCAACCAATTAAATGTTTTAGGTGTGGATCTGAAAAGCACTTGGCAAGTAAATGCCATAAACAGAACCTCAGCTGTTCCAAATGCAAACGGAAGGGTCATGTGAGCAAGGTATGCATGAAATCCAAACATACAGGCCGAGTAGACCAGGTGGACGAGGTTTTGTCAATACAATCGGAACACTCTCATTACAGCGAGAAATTTATATTGGCACTGCAGGTAAATCAAGTAAAGATCGTGTTTGAATTAGATTCGGGCGCAGCCGTTGCATTGCTAAATTTAAGAGACTTTAAAGAATATTTTTCTAATCTACCAATACAAAAATCAAACGCACATTTAGTCACGTACAGTAGACAGACGTTGGACGTAGCAGGGTTTGCACAAGTACAGGTCACATATGGCAGTATTACAAAAAAATTAAACTTATGTGGTTAATACAGACAAACAACCATTATTGGGACGCGAATGGATACCACTGCGTGTAATTTTTTAAATCATGGAAATATAACCATATACGGACACCACTACGTGATAAAAGACTAAAAATAAAAGACCCGTGTCTCCCAGTTTTGCCCCAAGTCATGCACTTTTTCTTTATGGGTCCCCAAAGATTTGGGGCTTCGGTGTCCTTTTTGCAAAAAAAAACTGATCATTTTCTCAGGCTCATATCTTGCAAACCGTTCGGAATTTTGATTTACTCTCTGATGCAAAGTTATAGCTCTTGTCATAAAGAACAAAAATTGTGAACATATAAAATCAAAGAAAACTTCATCTTCAAGATCAAAATCGCAAAAAACTTTAAAAATTCGATTTTTTTTTACCTTTTTCCCCCTGTTCAGGTCCATAGGTCGCAAACCGTTCAAAATTCAAAGAAACAATCAAACTAGAAAAATGTACCTAAGATCTCAATAAACAACTTTCTAGAACATATGAACTTCCTAGGAATGATTCTTAACACCGTTTAGGTAGCGCTTAGGTAGCCGCAAAAGTGAAAAATTTCCCGAAAATTTTTTAATTTCATTTGTTCTTTACTTCAACGTTGAGATACCATGCTATCTATTACGAAAATAAAAAAAATATTCGTATTATGTTTATAATGTTGATGGCCCTGGACTTGCAAATCGCACTCTCTTAAGTTGTGGATCCAGATCGTCGTCCGAATCTGACTCTGATTCAGAATTTATGATGTTCACAGGCTCGTTGCTCCATCATCAGCTTTTACTTCTTCAAATACTTCATTAACATCATACAGGGTGATCTTGTGACTCCACCAACATACCTGAAATGAATTAGAAAAGAAATCAAAGAAAGAATGCAAAACAATGCATCAATAAAATTGATATTACCTCTGCAAGCAATGAGTCAAGTTTTTTGCCTTTGTACCGTTTTTCCATGGGCATTGTGGTTTGGTGAAACCGTTCTCCTTGCTCATCGGATTCGATAGGGAATTGTTTGATAAAATCGTCAAAATGAAAATGAAGGAAATGCAGCTTTAATGTCGTCGATGTGCCGATTTTCTCAAAATAATACAGCATTTCTTTCACCCATTCTCTTGCTTCCGGTTCCGCGTCTCGTTCCCCTCCCAAGACTCTGGTGCATACACGCTGAAGGTAAATCCATGCCATTGAATGATTTTCATCAAGCGATCAATCAAAGTTGCTCTTGAATAGCTTTCTAATGTCGGGGCCATTAAGTACGCCTGTTAAATGAAGACAAAAAATAACGACAGAAAAGAAAGCATTAACATAGTGTAAATCAGGCATGAGCAACCTTTTTTGTAGAAGTTTTATGCTGCGAGTAATCTTGAAAAATATACATTTCTGTGGTATCCTTATAATTCATTATGAATTAAGTTTAGACGGGCCGTGCTAATATGCAACGAAAGAATTCAGTAGCGGGCCGGGCAAATCTTACTCGAGGGCCGCATGGGGCCCGCGGGCCGGAGGTTGCTCATACCTGGTGTAAATAGTACAATGAGGTGAACAAAAATTCGTTTTAAATTTACTACAATACCTTTTTTAATTTTGTCATCTCTACGCTTTGGGAAGACGCTTTTCAAATAGTCGAATGCGTTTGAACAATTTACAACGGCCACTTCGATGAATTTTTAACCTTCCTATACTCACGCATACGGTCTGTGAGACCGATTTATATAGTATAGTATACGTCTTTCATTTTGACGTGAGTATAGGAAGGTTAAAAAATTCCCAATTTCCTGTGGAGCGGTGGCAGCAAGATGGTGTATTGTCAATTAAAGGTGCATTCTTCAGTCTATGTTGTTTCATTTGTTCCTCTACACTTCCTCTTGGTCTCCACGAATTACATTGGAATTGATTCAGAGGTGAGCGCGAATCCCAATTGCAATGTAATTCGTGGAGACCAAGAGGAAGTGTGGAGGAACAAATTGTTCACTTTTGCACCTACCTAAGCGCTACCTAAACGACGTTAAGAATCATTCCTAGGAAGTTCATATGTTCTAGAAAGTTGTTTATTGAGATCTTAGGTACATTTTTCTAGTTGATTGTTTCCTTGAATTTTGAACGGTTTGCTACCTATGGACCTGGACAGGGGAAAAAACGGTAAAAAAACTCGATTTTTTAAATTTTTTGCGATTTTGATCTTGAAGATGAAGTTTTTTTGATTTTATATGTTCACAATTTTTGTTCTTTATGACAAGAGCTATAACTTTGCATCAGAGAGTAAATCAAAATTCCGAACGGTTTGCAAGATATGAGCCTGAGAAAATGATCAGTTTTTTTGCAAAAATGACACCGAAGCCCCGAATCTTTAGGGGCCCATAAAAAAAAAGGTGCATGACTTGGGACAAAACTGGGAGACACGGGTCTTTTTTTTTTTTTTTGGTCTTTTATCACGTAGTGGTGTCCGTATATGGTTATATTTTTCCGTGTTGCACTGTGTACGTCAACTACACATTAATTTTTCAACATCAGACATTGCACATATCAGTGTAGCTACACAACTTGAGAGTATTTTAAAGAAACATGCAGTAGTGTTTGAGAAAGACATGGGTAAGATTACGGGGCTACAAGCTAGTCTGAAATTAAAAAAGGATACACAACCATTTTTTATTAAAGCTAGAAAGGTGCCTTACACGTTACTAACAAAAGTTGACAAAGAACTAGGTTATTTGAAAAAGGAGGGCGTATTAGAAAAGGTAAATAGTTCGGAATATGCGACACCGATTGTCCCTATCGTTAAAGCTAACGGAAACATCAGAATTTGCGGAGATTTTAAATGTACATTAAATCCAAATTTAGTTGTCGACGAATACCCTTTACCCACGGTAGAATCGTTATTTTCTTCAATGGCCGGAGGAGATAAATTTTCAAAGTTAGATTTGCAACAGGCTTATTTACAAATGGAGGTGCGTCCTGAGGACAGAAAGTATCTTACATTAAGTACACCAATACGTTTGTACCGAAGTACTAGGTTAATGTACGGAATAGCCAGTGCACCGGCAATTTGGCAGCGTGAGTTTGAAAATACATTAAAAGATATACCGGGAGTTTCAGTATTCTTGGACGATATAAAAATTACAGGGACGATATTACGGACGATAACATACATTTGAAACGTTTGGAAGAAGTTCTCGGTAGATTAGCTAAACACAACATTCGAGTCAATTATGACAAATGTCAATTTTTTACTAAAAAAATAGAATATTGCATTGATACATTATTGATAAGTTCACAAAACTAAAGAAAAGATAGACGCGATTCAGAATGGGAAAGTTCCTTCGAATAAAACGGAAGTCAGAGCATTTGTAGGGTTAGTCAATTATTAATTAAAAAAGGCCGCCGTATTGAACTTCAGTTTAAGAAATAGGGTAAGTTCAATAAAGTTGGAAATTTTCCATATTATTGTAAATTTTGTTACTGTTACTTAAATTACTTAAATTCAAACGAGAAGAAAATGAGAAATCAAAATAATTCTCTATAAAAGGACCTACAACTGCGGATTCTTTGTTGGACAGCTCTGATAGAAAACTGTGCAATGACCTGCACAGGAAGCACAACTTTCATATTCCAATAGCTATCGTGGAGGAACTTATTCTTCATTAATCGGAGACTGCATTCGTTGACTAGTTTTGTTCTTACTCGGCTTATCAGTACGATGTTCGTTAACCTTCCTATACTCACGCATACGGTCTGTGAGACCGATTTATATAGTATAGTATACGTCTTTCATTTTGACGTGAGTATAGGAAGGTTAACAAAACAACCTCATTCGGTTTGCAACACAAGTTCATGGCAATAGATTTAACCAAACGAGCAGCTCCATCTGTTAAACTATACTCGACTCGCCGAACAGATGCAGTAGCAAATTATGGCAACCTTGCAATGCAAATGTCCGACTCACACAGCATAAATCACATGTAAACATATCAAAATAATAACCTCATTTTGTATTTGACATAAATAAAAATTGCAAAATAAGTACCAAAATAATTTTCTTATTTCTTCAAGTATGTTTTGTTGAATTAAATTATGCATCTCCAATATATAGAATTATATATAGTAAATAAAAAATACACAATGGTTTTAAGAAGATCTATGTAATATATAAATACAAAATAAGGAAACAAATAATTAATATTTTTTTTTTTTGGTACGTATTTATATAAGAAACAGTATCCTAAAAATTAACTCACTATACAAATAATCAAAAATAATAAATTTTATACATATTACAAAAATTTAATACAGTAAAGGAATTAATTATGACACACTAAATCGTTCTTAACATGTATCTTCTTCGCTATTAGATGATGTAGACGAATCATCATTAATTGTAATGATTAACGGCTCTATGTGTATATCTATGAGATTGTCAAGTTCCCACATTTCCTTCTCTGTTTGAATAACATGTATAATAGCATTTTGCCAATTTTCAACAGAAATATTGTCAATACCTCGTTGAAATAATTCTTTCACGTCTGCCAATTTAAATATGGTGTTATGTCTCGCAACATACCCCTTCACTTGTGCCCATATTAGTTCAATCGGGTTTAATTCACAGTGATAAGGGGGAGTCTAAATACCTTTCTATTAGTGTTTTCTATTAATTCATTAACAGCATATTTCGGAGGGCCAGATAAATGTTCTTTAATTAAAGCTAACAATTCTGCTTTTACCATGTTTTCTTCATATGCAATACTATTTTCCCTCATCCAGTTTTGCATTTCTAATTTGCGACTATTAGTTGTAGGTGGCTTATTCAATTTACGACTATGGTACGGAGCATTGTCAAAAATTATAACGCAATTTTCTTTTAAATTGGGGAGAATACATCTCATCCACTCTTCAAACCTTTCTGCGTTCATGTCTTCATGATAATCTCCTGTTCTCTTTGATTCAAAAAGGAGTAAACCATTTTCTACAAATCCTTCATCCGAGCCAATGTGTGCAATTATAAATCTTTTGCCTTTGCCTGAAGGATTTTTAAGACCTGTACTTAAATCTTCTATAAATGCTTGTCTTGCAGTGACAACAGACATATATGTCCATGCTTTATTTACAGTATGTCCAGCATTTACCCAAGTTTCATCCAAGTAATATATCGGGGTACCATTTTCACGATATCTCTTAATTTCACGAAGGTATTTCCGTCTCCAGATAATAATGTCATCTTTTTCTTTTAAAATACTATTGCGAGCTCGCTTATTATAACTACAAACATAATTATCTTATGATTAGTATATAGAATTTAAAGTAATAAATATTTGTACCGAAAGTTTAGTTCCTTTAATAATGATCTGAGAGTCGTAATTTTGAAATTAGGAATGTCATCTCTTTTATTTATCACTGTGAGAACTTTTTGAACTGTTGGAGGTTCATTTTTAAAAAGAATGAATGTACAATTCTTCGTATAGCATTTTTCATTTCATCATCCACCATATCTAAAACAGCCCTTTTTCTATGATATTTTTTGGTGGTTGTAATTCGTGATTAGTGTTATATTCTTTCACAATATTGTAAACACTGCGTTCAGTAATTCCTGTAAAAGATACTATAATAGTTACTATGATTTGGTTATCGTTTTTGGAAAGATACCTGCTGCTTTGGCTGTCATTTCAACACTAACAATTTTAGAAGTGCTAGGCTCTTCTTGAAATGTTTTAAATATATTCAAAACCTTCTGTTTATCTTCTACCGTAAAATGTTTTGAAACTCTCTTCTTAGGAGGTGAGTTTTCCATAATGTAAGTATATACGATAATATAGCAAGAAATAATGTATAACCTACAAAACAATAATGTATTATTGGTGCACTAGAACGATCGATAAATAGTCTTCAGAAACACTGGTTTATGAAATATAATAGATAATGGATCATTTACAAAGAAAGCTAATAAAATCTAATATTTCAAATGCAATATGGACTCGATTTTTATTCTATTGTAAGCGGCCACCCTGATCGACCAATTACAAACGTTATTGGTTATGTGACCTATTAAACACACATTGTTGCCATAATTTACTACTGCATTTGTTCGGCGAGTCGAGTATAGATTTGCTTATTTTAGTTTTTAAAATCTCGAGAATTTTGCCTGCATCGAAAAAATGTTTCAAATAGCGGTAACGCTCGAATATTGAAATCAAGAGATTGCTGAGTGTGTATTTACGAAACCTGAACCACTATTCTTATTAACTAATAGGGAATTCATCCGCAAGTTTTAAGTATTATTGAGACAATTCTTCCTGAAATTTTGATACCGCCAATCTCAGAGTTTTAGCTTTTATATCACCATTTCTGGTTCAAATACATTCTAGTTTAATGCCACTCACTCACCAATACTCATTGTCGTGCTTTTGAGAATGAAATAGTTCCACATACTAAAAAGAAAAATACTTACTTACTCCTAGAATCCTTTTACCTTTTCGGTAAAAAGATTTTAGTACATCTCCTTGCATTTTTGCTCTCGTATTTTTCTATATTTTGTGATTTGCCGAATTTATTCTCGTTTTATGTTCGTCTTCACTACTGTTCTTCTCGCCCCGTCATTTCAGGTTTTCGTTGATTTTCCTCTCTTAGCTTCTCATTATCTGAAAATGTCCTATCCATCTAAGCTGTTCTTGCTTAATTGTGTGTGATACCTCAGTTACTGTTACTTTTTGGTTATAAATATTGGATATATTTTTATTATCGGGTTATTATTATTATTATTGCTTAAAGTGATTGTGGTTCGTGCAGACCTTGAAATGTCAGAAGCCGCCACTGTTACGTTCTTCTAGAAGCAATGAAGTATTACCCAAATTGGTTCTTAATTCGCGTTGAACAAAAGAAGCCATTCGATTGAATTCGTTTCATATCAACTTTCAAGCATGCTTAAATACCTATTTCATTTTCAGTCTTAGGGAATGTTTAAATAACTTCTTTACGCTTTCGTATGTGGTTAAGTGGGATTTATCAAACCGCCATCGATATAGGTCTATAGATATAATTAAGTGCTAGCCATTGAAATAATCCTTCGAATTTATATGCAAATGCGATTACCTCATAAAAACATTTACTGGTCAAAACATCAGGTAATAAACCAGTCATTACTATGAAGCCCTTAAAGCTTGGTAACAGCAATACTTCGATAGAGGAGAAAAACGACAATAAGTAGAAGAAGTAAAGAAACCAATAATGTCTAGTCTGGGATCTTAGGCGGCAAGAGGAACAAACGCCGGCGCCTACAGCGTTGTCGCCTACCGTTGTTCACTATGGTTGACACTAGCGCCACATATATACGTCTCAACCCCAATAAATCACGAAAAAGGACATGGTCAAGTGTCTTCGGCATGTAACCCCGTAGATCCAGCGGGCCCAGCGCCTCCTTCCCTTCGTCTCGTCGTTCATCGCGGGGCGGAATACACCTTGACCAAAGTCGAAAAGAAAAGGGAAAAGCGACGGGAGATGTCTGGGATCCGGGAGAGAGCCGAGGCAATGAATGAAATTTTTACTACCTACTAGTACGTACGTAGTCTTTATATGTACATATTTCTGCGGACAACGTCGACGGTCCCGGCTGGCATTTTGAGTAATGCCTTGACCTTAGTGCCGGATCCATTTCACGCTTTAACATCCGCGTCGGATGGGTTTCGGGAGCAACAAAACGGCTCGAATTTACGACTTGTTTAATTTTAGCCTGATGGAGAATTCGGTCTTGCACTTAGGGCGTTTTAGATTTTCACTTCTTGTTTTATAGTAGCACGCACGACTACAACGGGCCCGTATGCATAAATCGCTCTTCACAACGCAAAGATTTATGCATACACAATGTTCTTTGAGAGCGATAAAAAGGCGGTATTATAACTTGTCTAGAAGTCAAGATTCTTAACAGTGGCGTACGTGTACCTACTCGTTGCTATGGTGTACACGTATACGAACGATGATTCGATACCATAAATCATAGTAAACTGCTTCGTAAGCTTGGGACTTTTATCCAATTGTGGTTGCTTCGAAAATTAATATTTGTTCTCATACAACGGTTTGTATCGCGGAAATCTTCTGTTTTTGTAGTGATCTTGAACCTGCACTATTAATTGTTTTCACATGTGATCTATTATTAGAAATTAGTCATGGACGACTATGAATTTGATTCTTCTACCGAGAATCAGATAATCATGGAGGATCCTGCATCTTGGTAAAAGCTGGATTACAGTACGAATACCTGGAATATCTACAACAAACAACTCAGATTTAGTATTAGAATGTACCGGTATAAAAGTAGAAGAATAAAAAATAATGATTTAATATCACCATCATCCATGAATTTTTAGGCTATTGGCTGATATTTTGGATCAGACATTTGTGCTATCATATACCTTGCTATTGACTGGTGATTTCAGTATAAATATGAAAGACACAAGTAATAAAAACATGAAAAAATTTAAAAACTTATTAACGAACTATAATTTAACCCTTAACTGGCACTATCTCGGGTTCCAACGTAAATGGCACAACGGGTCTGCTGGACCCAGCGTATTGATCGTGTATTGCACAGCCGGTATTAAATATTTTTGGTCAAAAATTTAATCTGGGGTCGTCCATGATGTGTTTTTGAAATATAATTGGTTTTATAGCGATTAATTAATTTTAAGTTGGTTAAAAAAGTTGTGAAAAAAATAATAAAAAAATGCGCTTTTTTACTTTAAAATTCATAAGTCATATTTATTTTAATATTAAGAACTTAAAATTTAGGGTGATATTCTTGAGATACTATACTTTAAGGAAAAAATTATTAGATTAGCAGGACTTCCAAAAAGAGGTATTTATTTTGCAGAATGAAATCTCACTTTTTAGGTAAAATTAAAAATTTATAATTTTCAATGTTTGAAGCTACTTTATTCACTTGTATCAAATTAGTTACATAAAAATACTTACAAAATTACTAAAAATATGTAAAACTAACACTATAATATTAAAGTTAATCATAAGCTGCACATTCGCAGCAAAGGGCTGCTCGGTGCTCGTTACATATAGGTCGATTGCAAACGCCACAGCCGAATCTTGTTTTTCTGTCTTTCTTTTCCTTGCACATTGCGCATCTTGCTTCATTTTCTAAGACAACAAGTTCAAGCTGATTATTTTCAAAATCTGGATCTATATTTACATTTAACATGGCAGATATTGCGAAGCGAATGTCCTTGCGCATATTCATAGTTGTCATCCTCTCCTGCAACATCGGCTTGATCAACTGTTTAATTAATTCTTCGAGGCATTGCTGCGCACTGACTTTCTTAGATTTTCCTTCGTTTACCAGCTTGCATTGTAGCAAAATTCTGGCATTGACGGCAGCCTGATCTAACATGCCAAAGAAAAATACAATGGCCACCTTTTTGTCCGCCTGACTACGGTAAATGAGTGGTATAGCTGATCGAAGGTGTCCGTACCACCTTTTGTTGGGTTGTAGTGCCGGACAATATTCGGTCATCCGTTATCTCATTCGACAGCATGAAAGTGGACAAAAGTAGCACTATCTTGTTTTTCTTTGGAGTAAAACACACCAAAGTCATTTTATCTGTGTAACAGAACTTGCTGTCAGGAACGACTTTACTGGCTACTTTCATTTCAAGCGGGATCTCATTCTTGTTCTTTCGAACTGTACCAGTGATGGTTAGTTTGTATGGGTCTTCCAACATCTTGAGCAGCAAAGGAATGGAAGTGAACCAATTGTCAATCGTGACAGTACGGTTACTTACATGTATCGGAGTTGTCACTTCACGGAAAAAATTCCGGTACCGACTCTGCGTTGGAAAGACCATGCGTTTTGCCTAAGTAAGGGATGGCGTGGATCTGAAAGAAATTTTAATCTTTACTAACTTGAACAATATCACATACAATCGTAAAAAAATAATTCAAATAATTTTACCAAGTATGATGTTTCAGCATCATTCAGCGTTTTCAACATCAGCCCGTACCTATCCGGTTTCGACTTCATGTACACACGATGCTTACAGCGTCCGCGAAAACCGTGGAGCTGCTCATCAACTGTGCACATATTACTTGGATTGTAATTTTTGGTGCAGTTACTTATAAAAATGTCCCAGATTTTTCTGATTGGAGCCAGTTTATCTTCAGTATTTCTTTGTTCTTTGATATCAAAGCGCAAGCATGATGTTAAGAAATTGAATCTTTTGAAAGACATCACACACCGATAAAACGTAATTCCATTCCCATAACTCCAAAGTTTTTCTGCATCGACTCGATGAGTTTTCCACATCCCGGAATGATATAAAACGGCAAAGGTAGCTTTGATCTCTAGTGAGTTAGTGTGGTGATGGTAACTCTGCAGACGTATACCGTGAGCAATAAGATCACAACAGACTTTTTCGTTTTCATCATTTGTCGTTTCAACGATAATATCAATAATTTCATCGGTAAATAACACGCTCCAAAATTGATATATGTTTTCACACTTAGCAGCATCGCCAATAGGGCCAGGTGTATAATCAGACAAGGTAGTGTTCAATCGATCTGAAAAATATAAAATATAAAAAAATTAATTACTTTGCCTTTATACTTATTCATTAGAAAAAAGTTGTTACAAAATAATGTACAATTCTGGAGCGCGCGAAAAATGCCTACTGTGCGTATACATCATGGATGCACAGACCGCGGCCCGCCGACAGCAAAAATAATACTCTCGTACATTCGAAGAATATTTAATTCTATTCCAGAATAAAACCAAAAAAATATGTTCGAAAAGTAATTTGAATCTCGCGCGCGCGCTATTTGAATCTAGCGCCCAAAAATGCTAAGTCAAGTAACATCGCTTGCTGCCTTTATATAAAGTTCAAAATAGTAGAGAAATCAAGAATTTTCTAGCGCGGTGTGAGCAAGCGAGATAGCAATAGTCCCGAATTCCCGATTGCTCGCGTAGGTACGAGTAGATACACGAAGCTTCCAGAGTCGTATGCGCGGTATAAAAGCCACGCTAACCGCAGCGACCGACAGTTCGGTTTTAATTTGAGTGAAATGTCAACAGGAAGAAATAAGCGCGAAAATAGAAAGCGAAGTAATAAGTGATTGAGAATAAGTGCAGTTTAATAGTGTTTTGGGGAGGCAATAGTTGTAGTGTAGATTTTAACTCGACTAGCCGGTGTCATATATTTTGATCCACATTCAACGTAGATTTCCTGTTAACCCGTCAAGTGCCGTGTATAATTGTGTTGTGAAATCGTAAGTAAAACTCAGTTATTAATAAGTGTTTCCCTACCTATTTAATCAATTTTAATCAAATTTAGCTTTAATGTTGGCCAAATATTAAAATAAAACAAAGAAATTACTATTTTTATCAGAATTTCTCTAACTGTAATAATTACGTCATTATTTCAGATATAAAATCTGTATAAAAATCTTTAAATTTCTGAGGAATTTAATCAATTATTTTTGATAATTAAAAAAGAATGGATAATTTAAGTAGGTACTGTAATTGTTTTTAGGTGCTGTGTTAATCTTAGCCAGGATTAGAACGCAACATGGAGAAGCCAGGACCTAGTAAAAACGTAAGGTTAAAGGTGAAAATCGGCAGTTTCAAGAAATTTGGACTGAGAAATACTTTTTTGTATGGTCGCATAACAAAGTCGTTTGTTTAATTTGCAAGAATTCTGTTGCGATTGCAAAGGAATATAATGTAAAAAAGCACTATGAAACGCAGCATCCTTCTTTTACCAAGTTTACAGGCGAATTAAGAGAGCAAAAATGTTGTCTTTAAAACGGGAGCTTACTGGTCAGCAAGCTATGTTTACAAAACCCATTCAAGATTCAGAAACAGCTACAGAAGTTAGTTATGAAATTTCTCGAATGATAGCAAAGCGAAGTCGCCCCTTCAATGATGGCGATTTTGTAAAAGAATGCATAGAAATTGCCGCTAAGAAAATGTGTCCAGAAGCAGCAAAAAGTTTGAGAAAATTCAACTGAATCGTATGACTATCCAAAGACGAATTATGTCTTTGTCAGGTAATATTGCGGAACAATTAATTGAAAAAACTAAGATCATTGAATTTTTTCATTAGCACTCGACGAATCCACTGATATTAGTTCCACAGCTCAACTTCTCATATTCATACGAGGTGTTACTCAAGATTTTGAAGTCTTAGAAGAGTTATTCGGAATGTGTTCATTGAAAGGTCAAACCAAAGGAGTTGATATACTCAATGTACTTTTGGATGAGTGTTCAAAAACTGATTTGGACTTATCAAAATTATCGGGAGTTGCGACTGACGGTGCTCCTTCGATGATTGGTGTCAATTTCGGGCTAGTTACTTTACTGAAAAAGCATCTGCAAGGAAAAAACATAAACGCTGAAGATCTCATGCAGTTTCACTGCATTATACACCAAGAAATCCTCTGTTCTAAAAAAATTGAATTTCAAAATGTCATGAAAGTGGTAGTTTCGACTGTAAATTTCATAAAATCACGAGGACTCAATCACAGACAATTCAAACAATTCCTTGATGACATCGAAAGCGAATACGGAGATTTACTGTATTATACAGAAGTAAGGTGGCTAAGCCGTGGATTGACACTGGAACGATTTCTAAATTTAATAGAAGAAATTGGAATATTTTTGGCGGAAAAGCAAAGGGATGTCCCGGAACTTAAAAATCCTGATTGGTTGTGTGATTTGGCTTTTTTAGTTGACATTACAAATCATTTGAATGTCTTGAACACACGGCTTCAAGGCAAAAATCAACTGATATCCCAGCTCTACGCTCATGTATCATCCTTTCAATGCAAGCTGACACTTTTCAGATCACAATTGAATTCTGGAAATTACAATCATTTTTCGAATTATAAGAAAATGGCTGAAAAATTCAACAAAACTGCAATTAATTTCAGTTATGTAGAAAAGCTAGATATTTTGATTCAATCTTTTCAAGACAGATTTTCGGAGTTTAAAAAGTGAAACCTCTGTTGGACATATTCAGCAATCCTTTCACGATTTCAGTTGAAGATGCGCCAGAGTCAATGCAGTTAGAAATTATCGACATTCAAAACGATCAAGATTTACGCAACAAATTCAACGAAGGAGACTTGCTGAACTTTTACCGCTGCATTGATAAAAATATGTACGAAAAGTTGCGCATAAACGCTCTGAAATGTGCCAGCTTATTTGGTTCTACCTATATATGTGAACAAACTTTTTCAATACTAAATAATAATAAAACAAAAAATCGAAACCGCCTTGCAAATGAAAGTTTGGAAGCAGTTTTACGTGTTGCTACAAGTAAATTTGAGCCAAATATAAAAAATATTGTAAGCACTATGCAGTGCCACGCTTCAAATTAAAAATTCTTTTTGAATTTTAATAAATTATTATCAATTCTTTATTGTCTTTAATTACCTATACTTCTGGCGGCCGGCCCGCCATCAGTTCATGATTTGCCCGAGTGGCCCCTAGTCTTCATAAGTCTGTGCAACCATGGTATACATACATGCAATACCTATAAGGTATATTACTACATACGTTGAGACGCGTGTGTACACCTACATACTTCCTCGTGCTCCGAAATGTTTTTCTCCGAAAACTTACCGGACTGACGCGTCGATGGATTCAGGCCCCAAACAAACTTTTCTTTGCCTCTTCCTCCTTTTCCAAACAATTTTGATTGTGGCCTTCCACGTGACCTACAGCGACTTTGTAATCTATCAGCAAGCGGTATAGATTCAAGTTCATCTTCCTCTTCTTTTCTCAGACGCATTTGCTTTGTCGGAGGTGCATTTTCCAATTCATCATCTTGCTCTGCGTCTGTAGAGTTTGCATCTGGATCATGCTCGGAATCAGAACCATTTCCACCTTCACTACCGCTCTCTTCACCGCCAACATCAGTTTCGTCGTACTGCGTTTGAAGTAACTCGTCTTGTAAGAAACGTTGCCGCAAATTGTAAGGCATCTATATATGAGAAAAATCGATGAAATAACCCAAAAAAATTATTTCATATAAGATGATATACTTACGTTGCAAATTAATTAAAAAATACAAAATTCACTGCTATAAATTTTCCATGAAAAATTGCTTTTTAATCGCTAATGGCACAGTGGGTCTGCTGAACCCGGCACTTCGAGCACGTCAACTTTGAGCAACTACTGAACACACACTGACGCGTGCCCCACTGTACTAACAGACTTTCGTTACAGTTAGTGATGTCAAGTAAAGGTATATGTCGACAATAGGTTCATTTTTCAAAATTTAGTACAATTAAGTCGAGCTCGAAAAATGCTCGGGTCTACTGGACCCATGGTGCCAGTTAAAGGTTAAATCAATTGCACAACTTACAAGAGTTACATATCGATCTGAAACTACCCCAGATAATATATTCACGAATCAAAATGATTATGACAGCGAAGTAATAGCCACGGGCCTTTCCCGATCACTATGGACAATTGGTATGATTTGAGATGAATGATGTCAAACATGATAATTCGACGTAGAAGGTAGAAATGAGATTTTATACATCTGAAAAATTGACGTTAATAAACACAGAATTGAGGGACATAAACCGTGTCCCGCTTACAGACTTTGGTGATGTAAACTCTTGTTTTGACAAGTGTATGAAAATATTAACAAATGCTATAAATGAAAACCGACGCTAGAAGGCAATTACACTGAAAAAACAAAAATTCTAAAAATTGGATTACAGATGAAATTAAAACAATAACTCGTATTAAACGCCAGTTATATGACGGAACTATAAATGGTAGATAGATAGATAGATATATCATGCGAGAAATTCTCAAATGTGTGCATATGTCCAGTTTTAAATATAATAAAAAATTAATAAGTATATAAATGGTGGTAGAGCAACAATTGAAACATATAAAATGTTCTGTTTAAGGTTGCAACCTAAAATTGACAGAACCAAGAATAATAAATATATAGAACAAATTGAGAACGCAAAAAAATAGAAATAAAACAGCTTGGGAAATTATCAACCAGTTGCTGGGAAAAAAAGAAAGAGAGAAAGTTTTAGTTTTGATATCTTTAAAGATAATTATCTTCGACAAAAAGGACCCATTAGATGACGTAAACAATTATTTACTAAACATAACGAGGAATACAAAAGACACTCGTTTAAAAGTCGAAAATGTCAAATATACATCTAAAACTGTTTTGGACGGATGAACTGGAAATTAAGTCCGCTATCAAAGGTCTCAACAATTCCAAAGCTACCGGCATTGGCGAAATTCCATCTTCGTTGCTAAAAGAATGCTCGGAGACTCTAGCAAAGCCGTTAAGTCAGATAATTAATCTATCCTTCACAAGTGGAAAGTTCCCCAATGCTCTTAAGCAGATTTAGCATTAAACCTATTTATAAGAATGGGGAAAAATCATCGTTTGTGGCCTATAGACCAATAGCCCTTATTTCTAATCTTTCAAAGATAATTGAAAAGATTGTCCGTAATAGAATGACCAATTTTATACATCGAAACAATATAATAAGTTATTCCTAAAATGGATATTTGAAAAATCGATCTACGACGAGAGCTATCTTTCAGTTTTGTTCAGATTTGTCAAGGGCTTTTGATTATGTAAATCGTAACACGCTACTAACAAAATTGGAAAAAGTAAGGTTCAGAGGAAAGATCCTTGATTGGTTATAGTCCAATATAACCCTAGTAGAAATTTGGTTAGGGAAATGATGGGGCGCTAGTTAGTTTTTCCCTTGGTTAAACTAGCTCCCCACTAGGATTTTCTACTAGTCCCCGACTGACCATGTAACGCTTTTCCCTCTTAGAGAATAGAGTGGACTGATAGGGAAAACTAGCAGAAACCTGGCGAAATTGAATTCATATTATTTATTCATATAAATAATAAAAGAGAACTTTCCATTATTTATGAAACAGAAAAATATTGATAATTAATATATACATTAATAAAATTAAACTCAATAGCCCATTTTTTTAAATTTTCGACATTCGTTATCTCTTCCATTTCCAAATCGAAAACGTCGTCGAAATCCCCTTCATCTAAACTGTAAAAGTCGTCTTCGACGTCAACATTTAATTCAAAATCTAGTGAAATATTTACTTGAGAATTGGAATCTTGTCCAGAATCTTCAATTTCATTCGTTAAATTATTGTAAGTTATTTCACAGGGCGCAACCTCATGCAGCGAGCCCAACACGAAAAAGATCGAATTAATTGATGTTGCACTACTAACATACCCGTCTGTATCGTCTCGTCTCCCGAAGTTGAGTCTAACAAAAAATGTAAACCCACGGTTATAAAACATAAATTCGAGGTTAGAGTATACTTATATATCAAGTAACGCATGTAAAACTTACCGTGATATTTAGCATTCAATAATTTATTCTTTGTTCTACATCTACGCACTCGTCTAGCAATTAATTTCTTTTACGCTTATCAGATTCCATGCTTGCTTTAAGATTCGAATTATAACGAATATTTTGATTTGCTGCGTCATGTGAAATAGGTTTTAGGTTAGGTTAGGCATTTTCTCATGAAATTTTGCCGGGGAAAAACTAGACTAAAATTCCTATCAGCAAAACCGATATGGACTCGACAGCCGAAGTCGAGTTACAACTAGCTAGACATCAAAAGGAAAATCTAGATGTAAGCTAGTTAGCTAGAGTTGAGTTACAACTAGCTAGAGATTCAAAGGGAAAATCTAAATGTGAGCTAGTTAGATAGAATCGAGTTACAACTAGCTAGAGATTCAAAGGGAAAATCTAGATGTGAGCTAGTTAGATAGAGTCGAGTTACAACTTGCTAGAGATTCAAAGGGAAAATCTAGACGTGAGCTAGTTAGATAGAATCGAGTTACAACTAGCTAGAGATTCAAAGGGAAAATCTAGATGTGAGCTAGTTAGATAGAGTCGAGTTACAACTTGCTAGAGATTCAAAGGGAAAATCTAGATGTGAGCTAGTTAGATAGAGTCGAGTTACAACTAGCTAGACATTCAAAGGGAAAATCTAGACGTGAGCTAGTTAGATAGAGTCGAGTTACAACTAGCTAGAGATTCAAAGGGAAAATCTAGATGTGAGCTAGTTAGATAGAATAGAGTTACAACTAGCTAGAGATTCAAAGGGAAAATCTAGATGTGAGCAAGTTAGATAGAGTCGAGTTACAACTTGCTAGAGATTCAAAGGGAAAATCTAGACGTGAGCTAGTTAGATAGAGTCGAGTTACAACTTGCTAGAGATTCAAAGGGAAAATCTAGATGCGAGCCAGTTAGATAGAGTCGAGTTACAACTTGCTAGAGATTCAAAGGGAAAATCTAGACGTGAGCTAGTTAGATAGAGTCGAGTTACAACTAGCTAGAGATTCAAAGGGAAAATCTAGATGTGAGCTAGTTAGATAGAGTCGAGTTACAACTTGCTAGAGATTCAAAGGGAAAATCTAGATGTGAGCTAGTTAGATAGAGTCGAGTTACAACTAGCTAGAGATTCAAAGGGAAAATCTAGATGTGAGCTAGTTAGATAGAGTCGAGTTACAACTAGCTAGAGATTCAAAGGGAAAATCTAGATGCGAGCTAGTTAGATAGAGTCGAGTTACAACTAGCTAGAGATTCAAAGGGAAAATCTAGACGTGAGCGAGTTAGATAGAGTCGAGTTACAACTAGTTCAGTTTTACAGACTAAGTTTTAGTCAGGGCTCAGCTATGTTTTCCCTCATACGTTTTCCTCGCCTTACCCTGGCTACTGACTGACCAGAAATGAGGAAAAGCTAGACAAAGTTCTACTAGGGAAGAGACAGATGGCAAAGTGTCGTATGTCCTGATGAATCCCAAGTAGCCCAGATTTGGCTATTGCCGATGTTCATTTGCGGGGACGTTTAAAACAAGTAGTGGGTGCAGGAAATTTACCCAATGATGCCGAGGTATAAAAAATCGCATAAAAGATGTTATATCCGCCTTATCAATTCAGGAAATCCGGAATATCTTTAAGGAACTGCGACGGAGGATTGGATTATGCAGGGACGAATTTAATTGAAAATTTCTTATACATATTTTTTGTTTTTGTGATCATTAACCCATCTCAAGGTATGATTGTAGTTTCAATTGCAGATTTGTTTCTTTAAAGTCAAGCTGACACAAAGCTGACACAAAACGAAGTTGAAAATGAAGTTGACACAAAAGGGAACTGACCAACACTGCATTTTATCAAAGTAGGCCGATCATTCTAACAATTTGCATAACGCCATAGCATTTCATTCTGAACAACTTTTCTTGGTAACACTTTGGCGCACTGTGAACGGAAAAGGTAGTTTGCCTAGAACTAAAATAGTATTTGCTCAGCTGTAAAGGCCTACTTGACTTTAAAAAATCGAACGTAAACTAAAAATCAGTTTCACACCAAGCAGGACGGAATCACAACATATGAAATTTCTTGGTCAATCATACCTATTGTAAACTCAATCCGGGGACATACTGTATAACTACGGACAGGAAAGAAAAATATAATACAATTAAACGGGTATAGCTCAACAAGGAAATATTAAATAAGTGTAAACTTACTCATTCGTTTACGCTTCGTAACGAAATTAATGTAACGGTGTGGGGCAACATAGAATGAATATCCAACTGCACCAGCTCGGCCAAACGCATTTATTTCACAGATGGAGATTCGAAGCAACACGTTCACGTATATATGTACATATGTATATGAAGTCGTGGATGGTTTCAATAGCAATAGAGAAAAATGAACATCGCAGATTGTGTCAAGTTCTTGTCTATAATAACATTAATAATCTGGGGGCCATAAAATCGACTGTATGACATACTAAAACTAGACTTGAATATGCCAAAGTATGGTCAAGTGTTTTGGATTAAATACGTTGTATAGATACATACATGTGTGTACGCATATTTGAAATGAATATACATATCACTGACATAAGATGTTCCAAACTTGTATTTATTTATGATTGCTCTCCTAAATAAAGCAGATACGCCTGCGATAAGTGTAAATGAGAAATATGCATATCAAATAGAAACGCTGGAAATAATCTAGAACGGGTTAAAGTATGGCTCCCGATGCATTTACTAAAATGGTTCTGTTTATTTCTATTGGGATATAAATGCAGAATTTAATTGATGTCTTATTAATGTGTAATTAACTAATTAAGCAAATAAGAACATTAAAATCAGTATTAATTACGTCAAAAATAAAGGTCCAAGTAGTTTCGATTTTCTTTCTTACACACAGAAAAATCTTTTCTTCAAAGAAATACATATGTACATTTACTTGAATATATAATTTTAAATTAAATCTTAGAGTCTCCCTTTAAGAATACTTTGCTTGAATATAAAGTATGTATGTATTGATTTATAATGAAATAAGGATGTATTTGGCTGATGTATCGAGGCTGTTAACTTAAACATAGCAGTATGATCACTGCAACGTAAATGCTTTATTCATATGCTTGATTTTAAAGTTCTATCGAAATAAAATATAGCTTGCTTTTAATTCAAAAACTTAGAAATTTCCTTCAAATAAATCACAAGGTTGTTATAATGCATAGAGTAATAGTAAATTTAAACATTTCACCAATATTTCGGGTAATATTTTGATTTGTTTGGTTGGCAACGATATGATACATTTTATTTAAATATGTATTTGGTTAGTTCGGGTGCAGTTTGAACTTATCATTTGTTTCATATACACTTTATATGTTTAAATTAAAGATTTGTTTTTATGTGTCTATGCAAGGAAGTTAAGGAGGGGACTTTACCTTACATTTTTTCCCTCTTCTTCAGTTTATCTGGGGACACACACACTATATATGTGTATATACAGTGTGTCCCAGGATTGACATTACAAGAGGTGTGATGGACTGAAAATTTTTGAATTTTATTTTAAGATTGTAGAATTAAGCCCCGCTTGGCGTGGATAGAATTTTAAGAATATTTTCAGTTCTTGAAAAACAAGTTGGCCTTGACGGTGAAGCGAAAACTATTTTCTTTTCAGGTAACCTACCCTTTTTGTTCATGATACGTCAAAATGTTACTAGAAAAAGTTGTTCAGAATGAACAATTATGGCTCTATGCAAAATTTCAGAAATATTTACGTACTTTGGCTAAACCGTCATTTTTTAGATTGAACAAAATAAATTGCATGTAGTATTTACTCAAAAATTAAATTTACAAAACGTAATAACATTGTTGTACATAATGTAATAATAAATTATTTATTCAATGTAACTACCGCCATTTTGTACACACTTTTCTATGCGATGTCTGAAATCTCTGAAATTGTTACGAATTTCCTCGATGTGTATTTGCTGTGCGCCGTTTCTTATCCTTTCCTGTAGTACTTCTCTACTGTTGGGTATTGGTTGAGAATAAACCAGTTGTTTGAGGCGATCCCATAAAAAAATCTAATATTGTGAGGTCGGGCGACCGTGGAGGCCACGCAATCGGACCATTTCTAGCTATCCACTTTTCTCCAAATACCAAATTTATCGATTCAGCTACGCTTGTTGTCGAATGTGCAAGACATCCGTCTTGTTGGAAATACATTGCTTGTCTTTCTGTCAGCGCCCAGTCATGTAAGTACTCTTCCCTGAATCTTTCAAGTAGCTGTACATAACCATTCTGATTTAACCGCTCCTCTATGAAGAAAGATCCAGTAATGCCAAAACGATATGATACGGCACACCATACATTCACTTCTTGGTAATACTGTCGTCTACAATTGACCCGAAAGTTTGGATTTTGTGTAGCTCAATAGTGACAATTTTGAGAGGAAACAACGCCATTTGTAGTAAAATTTGCTTCGACAGAAAAGCAATGTTTTTATAAAAATTCGTTCTTCAATACATTTCTCCACGATGGTAAGACAAAATAATAATCTTCGGCCTTCATCACCTTTTTCGATAGTGTGCACAAATTTTAGTTTGAATGCCTTTACCTTGTTTGCCTTATAAATTCTTTGTAATTCCGATATACTGACATTAAGATTACGTGAACGTTCCCTCAATGATAATCTAGGACGTTCTTCCACCGAATCAAGAGCAATAATAGTTACGGCATCGTTTTCATCATGTTTCTTCTTTTCTTTCTTTACGTTAAGAACGCTGCCAGTTGCAAGAAATTTCTTAACTATTCGCATGGCAGTCATACGTGTAAGGTTGGTATTGGGAAATCTTTCGTTAAGCTGCTGCACCACTTCTCTTAGTGCAATTTGTCCGAGCCCATAACACTGAACAACGTAAATTCTCTGCTGTAACGTTAGCATTAATTGAAATTTGAACTAAGGGATACTACAAATTATTGTAATCTGACAGTACTTAAGAGTAGTGAACAATTTTGTTTTCATGGCCTCCCATTGTTTTATTTCACGCGAATTCAGACATCCCAGACTTTAAAAACAATTTATTTTGTTCAATCTTAAAATACGTAAATATTTCCGAAATTATGCATAGAGCCATAATTTTTCATTCTGAACAACTTTTTTTAGTAATATTTTGCCGTATCATGAACAAAAAGGGTAGGTTACCTGAAATGAGAATAGTTTCCGCTTCACCGTCAAGGCCAACTTGTTTTTCAAAAACTGAAAATATTCTTAAAATTCTATTCACGCCAAGCAGGGCTTAATTCTACAATCTTAAAATAGAATTCAAAAATTTTCAGTCCATCACACCTCTTGTAACGTCAATCCTGGGACATACTGTATATATATATATATATATATGTATACAGGCAACTCGCGGTAATGTGAACTAATTAAAACCGAGTCAGTTCACTTTTTCGAATTTCACATTTTCGATTGGAAATTTTTCAGCCCTATACCAGCTTATTTTATGTAGCAGCAAACCCTACATGGAATTGAAACTCCAAGCATTGGTAAAAAACAAATAATTTATTTGAAACTTAAATAATTCTTAAAAATTCACTTTTAATTTAATATTAAATATTCACTTTAAAAATATAGAGATGGAGTCCAACTCTTTAAACATAAATACATACTTGTATTACTTAAGAAATTAATCGGTAATCATTTTCCGAGTTTTCTTTTGCTCAGCCAGCTTGTTTATCGCCACTTCTCTTATTCTTCTTACTGTGTTAATATCGGCTTGGTCGATCATTTCAGATTCAGCCCATTGCAGTGCTTTATGAAAAATATCGACAGCGTCCTTCGCAGTTATTCTATTTTTCGTCTCATTCACTTCAAAGTCGTCGTCATCAGACACTTCGTACAAACCATCTTCCTCCAATACCATCACGTCCTCACATGGATTATTGTTCCATTCCTGGATATTTATAACCGTGCATACCTCCTACAAAATGCATTTTTTACATGTCTTAGACACTAGCAACTATGATTTATAATACACACATACCTGAGGAAAAAGTGTCTGTAAGAGATCAACAGCGTTATCTTCTAAAGCTGTTATCTCTGATTGCCATCTTTCTCTCAAGATACTTAAAGAGATACAATATTCGGGATCGTCTTCATCATTTACTATGCAGAGGATATTTTTCCAGCATTTAGCTAAGGTTTCCTTACCCACTTTATTCCAGGCTGCTTCCAAAAGGATAATTGCTTTTTTAATTGTAATTTGCTTCATTGATTCAAGCCAGCTGTGTTCTTTTGCTATTATTGTTGCCAAAAGACCATTTCTGTAATGAAGTTTCGTGATTCTAATAGCATTCTGATCCATTGGATCAGAGGCGTTACATTTGGTGGCAGAAACATTGTTTGTATTAAACCGTCTTCGGATTTGAGGTCGGATGCAGGTGGATGAGATGGAACATTATCTATTAACAATAACGCTTTAACTGGTAATCCCTTTTTCGTCAAAGAATCTGTAACCTTGTAGAAAAATAAAAACATTCAAAATACGAACTTAAAACCATTAATACATGTTTACATACCTCAGGAATAAAGGAGCAGTGAAACCAATCTTTAAAAGTTGTAGAAGTCATCCAAGCCGACTTTGAGCTTTTGTAGTGTACAGGCCAACTGAAATTTTTAAAGCTGCGTGGGTTTTTAGATTTTCCTATAACAAGGAGTTTGGTCTTATGGGATCCAGACGCATTTGCACAACAAAGAAATGTTATTCTTTGTTTCTCCATTTTACACCTGGAGCGTTTTTTTCTAATGACGTTACATAAGTTTTTTGAGGAAGAACTTTCCAGAATAAGCCGGACTCATCTGCATTGTACAGCTGATCGTTAGACAAACCAAGTTCCTCTATTTTTGCCTGCAATTTTTGTTTAAAAGGATCTACCAACTGAGGTTGCGCTGAAAGCTTTTCTCCACTTATCTGTAGAAGTCGAACTCGGCACCTGCGCTTAAAATTTTGAAGCCATCCATCGCTAGCATTGAAGTCGTGTCCGTTTTCATTGATGTTCGAATGAAGCTGTTTAGCTTTTTCTTTAATCATCAATCCACTTACCGGAAGATTTTTATTCCGCATATGAGTAAACCACTTATACAGGGCTTTTTCCATTACTGGGAGCTCTGAAGCTCGCAGTGTCTTACGTTTTCCAGGTCCATAGAATGTGTCGTTAACACATTTAGAAATTTTTTATTTTTTATTTTCGATTGAACAGATTGTTGATTTCCCAACACTGTTTAAAATGTCGTGTTTACTTCAGAATTTATTATGTGTTTTTATATTTTTACAAGTTTAGTAAATTAGTGAATATATTACAACTTTTTCTTCTCACATTCTATTAAAAGGACACCTCTGTTATGCGGACAAAAATTGTGCCACCGTTGGTGTCCGCTTATAGGAGATTTCACTGTAAAAGGAAAATTTAATTTAAAAGAATTTCAAAAGAATTTTACTGTCATGAATTTAAAAATAAAATTTAACCTTTTCATTGGGAAGTTGGTGTAGTAACATGGGTGACAATGAGATTTTCCTTTCAGGTCGTTGGAATTACCGCCATTTCGAGATTGAAAATGAGGAGGACATAGCCTCGAAACGTTCGTCACACAATTTTTTTATCCGTGGCCTTTTAAAAAATAAATTGACTGTTCACTCAGAGAATTTTTCTTGCATATATGACTGAAGGGTATTTATCGACCGATAGATAGTTAGAGACACGTAATTTTTGTCAGTGATTTCGGTCACAACATGTGGTAAATGATACTCATTCATTATTGTTCAATATTTCGAAAATGTTTATTTTCTTCCTCAGGAGCGTGCTACAATAAAAGCAATGTCACCAAAAAGGAGGCGATAAAACTAAAATCAAAACTTACATCCAAAGTCAGTAAGAAACGCCAAGTGACAAAGAACTCAGAAGTAGATGGAAAAAGCTGCATGTCAGTTGCGTGTAATAAATCATCAAAAATGTTTTTTTAATGTTTTTTTGTTTTTTTTTTTTGTGGTTGTGATCATGCAGTGTAAGGACACTTTGTCCCAATGTGCAAGTGTCTCTTGTTTTTAAATACGTGAGAATTTTATCTTTTGCCATCGTTTACGACGTTGTTGCATCTTGATCTTATGATCTACATATCAGTTTAACTCCCAAGTCCTCCAGATGTTTTGTGATGATTTTTCGGATTGTTCTACTGTTTAACTCTGATGAAGCATACCTACTGTTTGATGCGAAATATGGGTGAAAATGAACTACTACTATTGACTGTATTATTAATTGCTGAACTCCCCAACAACCTGCTTTTTGAACCTTTGTTTCCAAAGGGCAAGAACTCCTGGTCTGTATTTTATATACATATACATATAGAAAACATCATTACATTTACATGCTATTCTAGGTAGATGGCGTACATTACTTGGAATTTCTCTTTTTTACCACAATTATATCAAATTATAAAAATAGGCAATTACATAATTAACTCATATTGAATTGAATTTCAAACCATTCAATTACGATGTTTTATTAAGATACAGATACAGAAACGGAGATAACAGGTTTCTAATTATCAGCGATAAAATCTTAATAGTAATAAAAGACCAGATTTTGTTTACACGGTCAATAATAACCATCCTCTCCATAAGCAAAAGGAAAAATAATTAGCCGATCCGGACGAATAATCGATGCAATATATTATAGAAAAAGCGGGATTCGAATTTAAAATCGAAATAACTGTTGCGTTCTCTTTGTTCTCTGCGATTAAAGCGGCTGTGTAATATATAAACGAGGATGGGATAGGATCAATAAAATTAATTAGCAGACATGCGGTAGAAATATGTATTTACATACATGTACAATTTGAACAGTGCCATGCAAAGTAACAAACATCCCATCTTCTACCTTGGAAGACATCGAACTAATATACGAGGGTTACCTTTTATATTTCGGGATTAGAGAACAAAAACAAATATTAATCATCGAAAATCACTTTATTGTTTTTCAAAATACTCCCCATGAAGATCTATACACTTTTGCATGCGTTTGAACCAATTGTCGAAGCACTTTTGCCACTCTGATTGAGGTTGGATTTGGTTCATCTTGAAACACCCATACAGTCGACTGCTGTTTACTTTCGGGCTCATACGCGTAAATCCACGATTCATCACCTGTCATGATGTCATAGACGTGTTTCGAAGCACCGCGATCGTATTTTTTGAGCATTTCCTTCGACCAATCGACACGAGCCTTTTTCTGAGCGATTGACAAATTGTGTGGGATCCAACACGAACAAATTTTTTGACAGTCAAATGTTTATGCAATATTGAATGTATGCTGGTCCCACTAATGCCTAAGGTTGTCTCAATCTAACGATAGGTTACATGACGATCTTGCAATATCAGTTCGCGCACAGCATCAATGGTTTTCGGGACAACAACTGATTTTGGACGACCTTCACGAAATTCGTCTTGGAGTGAACTACGGCCACGATTGAATTCACCATACCATCGATAAACACTGGTCCTTGATGGAGCTTCATCGCCCAAAAATTGAATTAAGTTCATCCATGCACTGTTGCTGAGTTAATCCACGTCGAAAGTTATAAAAAATAATCGCACGAAAATGTTCACGATTTAATTCCATTTTTGGGCCGAGATGAATCTTTGAAGTTACTGTAAACAACACAAATAGCGCTCGTATGTCAAAACGTTCTGAGTACGTATAACCTCAAAAACGTCCAACTTTACGATAGAGCTGTCAGTTGCCAGATTGCAACACTAGCCAAATCCCGAAACATAAAAGGCAACCCTCGTACACAAAAGTCGTGCTTTCAACCTGAAAATTTTATCAACTATTTAATACATAATTTATTAAATTTTCTGCCTGTTTCGACCATTTTCGTTGAAACTCACCGAGATAAGATAATTCAATTTTATAAACACATCTGCCATCTCAAAATTATGTACCGTACGTATCTATCTACTCACGTCTTAATCTTCTCTAGTTTTGAACCAAGAAAGAGCGCTATTGATACATAATAGGAGCGCCACCTTATTATCTATAAAGGATACTACTGTTACAAGATTTTTACAAAATTGATAAAATATAATTGATAATCGTATTTTGGGTAACTTGTAAATAACTGAAGTGGGATTCTAACACGCCTGGAGTTTTCACGTCAAAATGAAAGACGTATACTATACTATATAAATCGGTCTCACAGACCGTATGCGTGAGTATAGGAAGGTTAAAAATATTCATATAAGGATATGTTGCCTTCTTTAATAATTGAATAGCAACCAAATAATATTTTCATATTTAAGTCCCCCTTTTTCTTTCTTCGTTATTTCCTTAACAAGTTCTTTAGGACCAGTTAGTTTTATCAAATTATAGATTAAGATTTTCAATAAGATTATCATCTGTTATGTGTCAAAATGTGTTTTGTTTTTATACGAGCCTCTTTGTACATGTACAAAGATCGAGAAAGAATCTTTGTAGAAGAGATTTTTAGTTTGTACAATAGCAAATAGCAAATTAGCCGAATTTTATGGCGTGAATTGAAAGAAAATTATAACTTCATAAACGTTACTAATTATATAAATTAACTAATGATCGCTATAATGTCCGGAGACAATAAAGACCTCCTATATAATTACCATTCTTGTCATTGCTGGCTGACAAGAATGGTAAAGCAACGTCACCATACCGCACACATTCCAACATCTAAAACCCCGCGTAATGCCCATTTGCGTTAAGGCGATGCGGTCCCCGCTGCAGGATAATTAGTAGTCGGGATTTTATTAGTGGTATGTGAGGTGCACGAGGGGGCGCCGGACTATGACAAGGGGGCACCTCCGTAAGACGTGTTAATGAGATCAAAAACACCGCGCCGATGTTACCTGTGTGTGACTTGGAGACCGCTCCACTCCAGGACCGGATATAACTCGAATGTTAAAAAATAAAATATCGTCCGATTTGAAATTGAAAATCGTCTTTCCCATGCACAAATCCGGAATGCATGTTATTTGGGGGAAGCATCATCAACAACCGCATAAACCGAAGTATGTTATTTGAAGTACTGATAAAATAATTGTGTACACCCATAAAATTATGAAATAAAAGTTACAGCCATCGTCAAATATTGTACAAATTGCGAAATTTCTTTGGATGTATTGAACCCGAATTGCACTTGACTCGTACTTCTTCGTATTTCGGCTTTTCGCCCCGTCAAGTATCGAAGCATAAATCCTATTTAGACCGCAATTTATTTATAAATGAATAGGCATGCTAATAATGTGGAATTCTGAACATCCACCAAAAGTGATTAAACTCGTTAAAGCTCGTTTATAGCAAACATCAGCATGTATTTAAATTTCTGGAAATTGTTCACATTTTACATACCGATCTTTAACACCGTTTAGATCCAAATTTTACAACCTTAGGCCTTATTTTGGGGACTTGTCATTTTTGTATTGTGTATATAGTCTGCCAAGTGGGGAAGTGCCCAGATTTACTCGCAATTAGTACACACATAAAAACGAATCTTTAATTTAAGCATAAATAACGTGTGTATGAAATAAATGGTAAGTTCAACGTACACCCGAACTAACCATATATTTAAATAAAATGTTTGATCACATGGTTGCCGCCAAACAAATCAAAATATTACCAGAAATATTGGTTATGTTTGAATTTACTATTACTCTATGCATTATAACAACCTTATGATTTATTTCAAGAGAATTTCTTTGTTCTGCCTGTTCTTTGAATTAAAAGCAAGCTACCATATATTTTATTTCAATATAACTTTAAAATCAAGCATACGAATAAAGCATTTACGTTGATAATGATCATGCTGCTATGTTGAAGTTAACAGTCTCGATACATTTATATCGATACAACTGAGAATTTGCAATAAGCGTCTTAATTTTTGATTCAAGGAAATAATTATTAATTTGAACATATAATTTAAATACATCCTCATTTTATTATAAATCGATACATCTTCTATATATATAAAACACAAAAATTGTTTCTACCCATGTCCGTTATAGATTTTGAAACCATCCAACCGATGTGCCCCAAACCGGTTTCACTAGAAAGGCAATAATGCGAAGATGGTTTTACAGCACTGAAACGATGCGTTAGGCAAATTCGGGCCATTCATGAAGTCAATTTTTGCCTTTTCCCATACAAAAATTTTCCCGAATTTTAAAATTGTGAAAATCTCCATTTTTAATATAAATATTTAAATTTTCAAATGACACCAAAAAATAATGAATAAATATGTAAGTGCATAAGTAACAACTGCGTTTCTAGCGTCAATTAGAGCAAAAACGACTCTTCATCGAATACCAATTCCTTTGAAATCGACTCTTATTATTGTTAATAATTGTTCATAATCTCCTCAAAGGCGCACACACGCAAATAAATTAGAGACATAATTTATGCAATTTGCCCATCACATTTCTTTTATTTTGACCGCATTGGTGTGAAGTTGGCGCATAATACAGACTGTCAACACAAAAACACCGATCTGTCATTCTCATCAGTTTAATGTTTTATGCTCAGGATCAGGATGTGTTTGACTTATATTCTTATTTATAATAATATCTAAGAGAAGACATACTACGTGCTTAAAACGTTTATTTAATACTATGCGTTACCAACTGTTACATCTTACATATATTACAATTATGCCAACTTTTCGTATGTATATGTCACAATCAGAAAGTTTTATCGTTTGTGGTTATTGCGTCGATCATGTCGAATAATCGAATTGGAAGATATTAAAAACCTTATAAACGGTAAAAAATATTTATTATTATTTCACTTTTTCACACAATTTCCTTTTTTTTGTGGCGCATCTAAACAAGAGTATAGGGCTTATGGGAAATTAATACGGTTTTGCAATGATGCATGCGAGTAAGGACATTGTCACGTGTGACATCAATGATTTCACCTTCATTTTGGCGGCATGGCAGCTACATATGTACTATTGTGGCAATAAAAAATCGACACTTAAGATAATGTAGTGTAAATCTGGTTTTTGCCTTGTTACATGTTACTTCATTTTTAAATTATTATTGACATATGTCATTATATCGCATTCAAGTGCTGCTACAAAAATGCTAGTAATTACATTACTTGGTAATAGGTTTCAAATCTCCAAAAACACTATTCACGTTAAACAGGAATGGCTATATCAAAATTGACATGAACATAGTTTATACTGCTAAAAAGAAACAGTCAAAATAGCCTATAAGACTTGTCCGGATTATTGTTGCTGCAATAGTACTATTGCGGCAACAAAAAATGGGACACTTAAAATAATGTAGTTTAAATCTGGCTTTTGCCTTGTCAAAAGTTATGTCATTTTGAAATCATTATTGACATATGTCATTATGCCGCATTTAAGTGCTACTGGAAAAATGGAAATAATTACATTACTTGGGGAAGGATGGTCCATAAGAAGACTAGGTAATAGATTTGGAGTGCCCAAAAGCACACACAACATTAAAAAATAAATGACTACAACAGGGAACTGTAGAAAGGCAAAGTGGTTCTGGTCGTAAATTAGTACGGAATTTCATGGAAGAAGAAAATCTTATTCAGTTTTTAAGGAATAATCCATTTGATACCGTGGTAAAAAATAACTAAAAATACTAGATTCATTTATTGTTTCCATTAAAAGAACATTTGTTTCCAAGATTTTTATTTCAAATAAATGCATTTAACAGAATTTTCTTGCGTTCGTGGGTAAACTATTTTTGACATTAGACAAGATGATTGACGTGAACATGACAAACGACTGGTTTACACAGCTAAAAACAGTCAAAATAGCCTATAAGACTTGTCCCGATTTTTGTTGCCGCAATAGTACATAAATGAGTAATATACGTTTATGCGATTCCATAAAACCTGTATTATTTCCTAATGTGCAAACGGACTATAGACCTTGATTGTAATTGTAAAAGATTTTAGTAACTTACCCTGTGGTTCGGTATTCTTTGAGGCTGCGATTAGGGCGGTGGTCTGCCGAAGAAACTTTGGGCTCCACCTCGAACCTGAGGCACAAATGTCTGAAAAAAAAATGATTACTATAATAGTTTAAACATTAAGCTTTTGTTATATGTAAAAAAATCATTTCAGATGTAATGCAAGAACCGCAGAAAAATGTCTGGAAAACAATTCGTGTGCGGCGAAAACGTATTTAATAGAACTTTCATGCATTCCTAATAAACGGGATAAACTACTAGCAAACGGGAATAAAAAGAAATTTTCATGTATTCACGAAGGGTGTGTCGGAAGTTTTAGAAACTTGACTATTTCTTCTATTACGTCAATCAACGTACTTTTTCAATATAATCTCCATTGATCTCCGGTGGTTTATCAGGTTCTGCGACCGATCGAGCGAGTCAAACAAAGCTCTGGCGCACACACGCAAATAAATTAGATTAGAAATTAATCACATTTCTTTTATTTTGACCGCATTGGTGTGAAGTTGGCGCATAATACAGACTGTCAACATAAAAACACTGATCTGTCATTCTCATCAGTTTAATGTTTTATGCTCAGGATCAAGATGTGTTTGACTTATATTCTTATTTATAATAATATCTAAGAGAAAACATACTACGTGCTTAAAACGTTTATTTAATACTATGCGTTACCAACTGTTACATCTTACATATATTACAATTATGCCAACTTTACGTATGTATATGTTACAATCAGAAAGTTTTATCGTTTGTGGTTATTGCGTCGATCATCTCGAATAATCGAATTGGAAGATATTAAAAACCTTATAAACGGTAAAAAATATTTATTATTATTTCACTTTTTCACACAATTTTCCCCTTTTTTTTTTTTTCAACAAATAGACAAAATGTATTTCTTCTTTTAGCGTAGTAGCACACGTCGGGTATCCGCTAGTACTTTATATTCAAGCGAAGTATTCTTAAAGGAAGACTCTAAGGTTTCTTCAATTTCTTTTAAGAAAGGATTTTTCTGCGTGTAGATGCTGTCCTAAATCGCCGTACCATAAGTGCTAAATACGCATCGTACTATGAAATTGTCTTCCTTTGCCCTCGACCAAAAGGTCGCAATCATCAGCTGCTAAATAGGTGAGAAAATTCTTACAGAAGTAGATGTAGCAATATATGGTGGCGGGGGGAGGGGGGGGGAGGGGGAAGAAGGTATTTCGAATGTTCTGGTAGCTCTTTCTTTTTTATGTGAAGAGTGTGTGAAACGTTTAGAAATTGTTCAACATCTGCAACGAATTATGAAAAGTCTGCAAAATCTAAAAGTACAGTCTATCGTTTTAAAGCTGGCAGAACGTTATCAGAAGACGATTCACGCAGTGAACGACTGAGCTCTTCTCTAAATGTAAGTCGTAAAATTAGTGTTATTGGTAGACGATAGATTTGTGGCATTTTACACGAACGTTCAGGCGTGAGGAAGGTTTCAGCCGGCTTGTTGGTACCAAAGTTGGAATCTGAATAGAAACTGAACGGGTGGTATAGATTCAAGCGCTTTTAGCACGTTACGGCGATTAAGTTTCACAATCGATGATAGCAAACTGATAAAACTGATAAACATGGATACGTTACTTCAATTCTGAGACCAAAAATTAGTCGAAAGACTGTCGAAACCAGAAAAAGGGGCTCTCCTTAAAGCACTTGGAATTCCGCCGGCTGGGAAAGCAGTGCCTACTGTATTCTAGGATTGCGAAGACATTATTATTTAATTATTATTAATTTAACGCAGAATATAGTTCCTGTAATATCTGTAATAGAGGCTCTCATATGATGTTATGTCATTAATATAAAATGCGTAATATAAGGCTACGGTTACTATCGATGCGAATTCTGACGAAAATGTGTTCTGACGAGTTCTGAACAATTCGTCCGAACAAACAAACGCCTGTTCTCCAATGAGAGCGTTTACACTGGCAGCGACAAACACATCAGAACATGTACGACGTCGTCAGAACAAACAAGTTTGATTTTTCGTGCGACCTGCGTCTGTTTTGGTTGTTTTTGTGGGTTTAATTTCGCGTGGTTTTTTATTTCACCATGGATTAGGATAAACTCAACTAAAATCAGTTTTGTGTGCGGGACATGTGTTTGTGGGATATGAGACGTCTCTTCCGGAAAATAACTGGTTGACATGCTTTGTTTTTCCACCATGTAACAACAATAACTTTATTAACAGACTTTCAAGAAAACAAAATTCATCAAACTCGTCCATCTTTGCTGGGCGGGAGAAACGTACTGACTATCAGAATATCAGAAAACTAGCACAGTGTAACCGCCTTGTTCTGACGAGAATTTTGGACGTACTCGCCAGAGCACATTTTCGTCAGAACTCGCATCCATAGGAACCGTAGCCTAAGCTAGAGGGGAGAGATTATCAAAAATATAAAACAATACAGCTGACGTATACGTATATCTATTGAGTGAACTTATTGTTAGAATAGATCGAATCTATTCCAACATATATGAAAACATCACAATTTCAATCTTTTATTTGACCTGGGAATTTGCATAAACGTCCGTTATTGCAATAGGACCCCTACCGCAAGGAGAACGAAGAAAGTTTTAAACGAATTGCGCTGGAAATTGCTTCCACATCCACGGTATTCGCCAAGTCTGCCTGCCGTTACTGATTTTTATCCGTTCCCAAATTTGAAAGAACCACCATGTGATATTGGATTTAAGACCTTAAATGAGGTAAAGCTTGCATGGCGGAGATTTCGAAACAGTTCTTTTAGAGCTGTTTAAAAAATGTTGACTTTGTTATCCTATCTTCAAGGGCATAAGATGATGTGTATACTTTGCTTTTGCAAACGAATTCTTAGTATGTGTTGAGGTGCATAGTGTTATTTTAGTTATGCCGATAAAGCAGATACCATTTTTTCTGTTTTCAAGGTTTTGACGCATGTGCAGCTCCGCTATTTGTTTTAAGCTATGTATGTTAATATCATTCATGTATGAATAGCATTCATGTATGAATAGCATTCATGTATCAGTATCAGTATTAAGAGCATCGTAATACAGTGTAAAATATTGTTATCAAGGTGTTTTATTTTACAACAGCAAACACAACAAAAAATACAGTCCACTTACAACAGTATGGGCAGTATGGGCACGTTGTATCCACATTCTAACTTGTTCAATTGTCTTGTTCAGCGGAGAGTTTAACATGGAGCAAAGGTTCATCTCTGGGATTGTTTCTGATGATGCCGAAGAAATGTTGCGAATTTCTGCCAAAAGTTAGTTGGCTGCTGAGAATGAGGACTGGCTTCTATAAGAGAAGAACGACCTCAAACAACGTAATGAAGCCGTGTACCAAGTGGGTGAGAAGCAATCTGCCATCGTTACAATGACTCCTCTGAAGTTGGTGCCCGAATTTTCAAAAAAAAAAAAAAAAATTCTAATTCTTAGAGTTCTGAGACAAATAAGTTTAGGTCTAGAGTTCTTGCATGAAATTTTCAATAGTTCTGCAAAATTACCCCAAGAAAAAAGCAGCCATCATCTTTCAGGGCGACTCAGAATTATTCTTGCGAAATCAAAAAATGGCAACTTTTGCAAAAAAAAATTCCTGAACCATTCCCGAAAACAATAAAGAACTCCACAACTCTTACAGGTAAGCTGAAAAAACGATCAGAACTCTCCAACGAGCAAATTACGGTGCTAGCCCTGAAACATGATGGTTGCTTTTTTTGGGGCTTATTTTACGGAACTATTGAAAATTTTATGCAAGAACTCCAGAACTATACTTATTTGTCTTGGAACTCTAAGAATTAGAATTTTTGTTTTTGAAAATTTGGGCGCCAACTTCAGAGGAGTGTTACGATGGATTGGCCCCGAAAAGGCAAGTTGTACTTAATATCAAAACGGCGCATTTTAAAATAAAAATGGACCTGTCCGAGGATTTTTGTAGAAATTACCTGCATAACTGAATTTTGTTCCATACTTTAAGGGCGAGCACTGTATATTAAAGGCATGTCATCCGATTTCACTTTCCCAAATTCTACTCTCCGCACAATTTTAATACAACTAAGCCGACTTTTCGAATATCGTCACCGTTGTAGGTATCCTTTCCTTTCTCATTCACTCGTTCGGGACTTTATGGGTACCGGTTTGCTTATATTTATTTGTTTGGCACTTTACGAATGTTTCGAACCGTTCGTTCGTCAGAAAGGGATCCCTTCGATATTTCTCCGTCCGTCGTCTTCCTTTTCCATCGATTCCCTCTAATTACCGAGGTAAATATTTCTGCGCGTACTTGTCAATTAATTCGCTCGAAAAAAGCGTGGAATTACCCCATGTACTGGTGGTACTGGCTTTCGGAAATCGACCATTATCTTTTGCTTCGCCTTGAGTCCATACTCGAGCATGTCGGTCTTGTTTGTCTTATTTGTACGCGCGCATGTTATTTTTTTCTCGTCCAAGTTTCACCTTTTCGGAGGTATTTCGGTATCAGAGTGAATCTTATCTTGTGTCAATAGACCGTTTATGGGATGACCTGGACTGTGGTCGTCGGTTTTCCAATAAACGCGGTCTCACATTTTGAGCATTCCCCTCTTGCCTTTCTTCTCTTTTATCTTACCATCCTTTTTTCTTTTTCAATCTCACAGTCATCCGCCGTATTTCGCGTCCTCGTGTGCTATTTGGCAGCTGTATCTATACATATCGTACGTAATGTTCGAGTTTTCGATTTATTTATAACGCGATGTATAAAATTTATGTCCTCACGATAAAATTTTAGTTGCATCAATTATGATTCAAATGCAAAGATGCATTTTATCTCTTATACATTCAAGAATTTAATTGAAAAAAAAAACAGTTTTGGCGGTATTTATGTCGAATTTGTAATTACTAATTATCAAACTACAGCTAGTACTATTGTATCTTCTCTCTAGATATGGATATAAGAACTTATACCATGCAATCGTCTAATATAAAAGCTTGAAAACTATACATTCCTCCTTTTCAAATAGAAATGGAAATCATATACAGTAAACATTTTTCAAAATTTGCGGAGAATTTAAGTTGGTATTTCCGGCAATAGTGGACATCCTCGCCAAGTTCTAAGCACAATGCATGCGAGTATACTTACTATTGCCGGAACTACCAACTTAAACTATCCGCGAAATTTCAAAAATGTTTACTGGGTGAATTCATTTTTAAGATATATTTCCACAAATCGTGTCATTAATTGTGTAACATTCTAAACTTCATTCTTTACCTACTAGCAGTAGCAAACCATAAACGGAGAAACGATGCTTCCATGTTTTTGTAGTAGTAAAAGTTACAGGATTCTGCCTACACAAAAGTTTATATCCGTTGCCTAGCTTGACCATAGATAACTTTGGTGTTAGAAACGGGCTATAAAAATTTTATTGCACATAGGTAGAATACCAAACAAGGAACTGGAGTATGAAATTTCTCAATAAACACGTACAGATTTTGACATAAACTTTGCTAAAATAAAGAATTTGTTAAATAGGTTAACGACCGTTGTATAAAATGTAAAAATTTGCTTGGTTTACCAATTTATTACCGCCACCCTTTATTGAATGAATCTAAAATTAATACCACACGAGTGAAGTGAGTGCTGAATGTACAGAACTTCCACATACACTACTGACCAAAGCAATTTTTTTAACCCATTAACGCCGAGAAGATCAGAATTTTTACTAACTTTTCAACGTGTTTATTTATTATGTTATCGGACCAAAAGATAATGCAATACCTCTATTCCTACGCGAAATTTGATGCTCTTTCAGAATCTGAGCTCAATATTTCGATTAGACACCGAGAAAAAGAAATATGACCGATTTAAACGTGAAAAACGTGAAAATTTTCGAGAAAAGAATTTTTCGCATTTTTTTCACAATGATACCGCAAAGGTATCAACTTTTTACTATGATCAGAGGTGATCATACTCACTCGAACATTAAGAGGAATTTTTTTCAGAAAAATTCATCGACGCGTTTTTTCAAAATGGCGGCGAGAATGAAAATTTTTTTATCTTAATCTATCGTTTCCTTAAAAACTATAAACTTTAGGAAAAATTTCTAAGAACAAAAATGTCTTAAAATTAGTCAAAGGACACTCTCAATTTTTTCAAAAATTTTAAAGACAATTTTTGATTTTCGAAAATTTCAAAAATCCAATTTTTCAAAAATACCTAAAAATTTTTGAAAAAATTTGATAGTGTTGCTTGAATTATTTTAAGACTTTCTTGTTCTTAAAAATTTTTTCGTAAGGTCTATAGGTTTAGAGAAAAATTTTTTCTTAAATGGTACATAAAATTTTGTTTCTATCTACCACTACAAAATTCACGAACAAACTCGTACAGGCATCCATTACAAATGCCCACGTAATTTTCAATGCTACACGTGATGGAAAGAAAAAGTTGGAATAAAAGAGTTCACTATTTCGATTGCTAAATATTATATTCAAAATGGTCAAACAAGCAAAACAGTTCATACACGATCTAATAGGGGCAAATTTAAAAATTGTTCAAATGAAAATGCCCAATAAGAACAAGGATCTATTGTGAAAAATGCAATCTATATGTATGCAATAATTGTTGGGCAAAAAAGCCGTGATAAAAGAAATGTTAAAGTGAGAGGCAAGGGGACTCACGAAAAAAACGCATCCGGAAACGTGAGAGGCAAGGGAACTCACGAAAAAATCACCCCAAAGGAGACAAAGTTCTACCATGTCCACGCCGTTGTCTCTGGGTAATGCTAAGAGTAGAAAGAAACAATGTATATATGCACAGAATCGGCGAAGAAGTAGTCAAGGAATACTCAAATTTTTTCAAACATTTTTTAGGTATTTTTGAAAATTGGATTTTTTAAATTTTCGAAAATCAAAAATAGTCTTTAGAGTGTTTTTTGACTAATTTGAAGACATTTTTGTTCTTAGAAATTTTTTTCTAAAGTTTATAGTTTTTAAGAAAACGATAGATTAAGATTTTTATAAAATTTTTTCATTCTCGCCGCCATTTTGAAATAAACGCGTCGATGAATTTTTCTGAAAAATTCCTCTTAATGTTCGAGTGCCATGATCACCTCTGATCATAGTAAAAGTTGATATCTTTGCAGTATCATTGTGAAAAGAATGCGAAAAATTCTTTTTCGAAAATTTTCACGTTTTTCACTTTTAAATCGGTCATATTTCTTTTCCTCGGTGTCTAATCGAAATATTGAGCTCAGATTCTGAAAGAGCATCAAATTTCGCGTAGGAATAGAGGTATTGCATTATTTTTTTGGTCCGATAACATAATAAATAAACACGTTGAAAAGTTAGTAAAAATTCTGATCATCTCGGCGTTAATGGGTTAAGCCTCAATCACGAACGCTGTCACATTCAAACGGTATTCTCTAAATATATACTCTCCGCAAATGAAACAAAAATGATTTGGATCATTGACACAAACTCTTCTTGACGATGCCATATCAAATTATATTAACCTCCTATACTCACGCATACGGTCTGTGAGACCGATTTATATAGTATAATATACGTCTTTCATTTTGACATGAGTATAGGAAGGTTAAGAAAACTTAATATTTTCTTAATTACAAGCAAATTAGCACACTAACACAGCGATTTTCTCGTGAAAGCTATATCTCGTAAACAAGAGCTGTTACAAAAGCTGAGGTTAAATTTGAAATCAGCGACGTCAAATTAGTAAACATCACGTGATAAAAGTCAATCATCAGACAAAAGTTGCCATATTGTTGTGCAGTGTAATAAGTGATGAACCAGCAGGTTTGCAGGCCTGAAATTTTGAATACCACCTATTCGATACGGTAGTTAAGATTTGTCAAAGAGCATTTTTGTAATTTCCCTTGTATCGTTGCTTTTTTGAAGTCCAAAAATGGCGGTAAGCCCATGGTCATTTTTCTATTCCTTAATTGAGGTTAAAATTCAACAACAAACAAGGAATTTACAAAGAAGCTCGTGGATAAGTCGCAGCTATCGTAACAAATACACGGTATGCAAAATTTCGAGCCCGTAAACTTACTGGTTCTTCACTTATTATTGTGAAAAAAATTAAAGCTTTAGAATCTTTTAACCTTCCTATACTCACGCATACGGTCTGTGAGACCGATTTATATAGTATAGCATACGTCTTTCATTTTGACGTGAGTATAGGAAGGTTAACATTGTAAAGAAATTGTATTTTATCGTTACTGTTGGAAAATTGTGGTGGAATAATTATACTCTCACCATCTTAAATGCGAGTCGAACGTCGCCATACAAAACAAAAATGAATTGATACATAAACACATCGGCCCGTAGTAAATTACGTATTTGAAAGGCACTCACCTGGAACTGTGGATGACATGTATGCTAGATACATATATCGTAGCGTTCAATATAAACAGTCTTCGAGCATCGATGCATTACGTAACTTTGTATGAGTCGGTTACAGATCGCTAACATAAACGGCCGGTCTTTCTTGTGCGTTGATATTAAATAAAAGAACTTTCTTTTATAATAATTATTAGTTTTTATTTATTGCCCTATCCCAATAGGTTATGGGCCCAGGTTTCTCTGATTAACTATTATTTATTATAAGTGGCCTAAATTAGCGTGAAGTAGTTATTTCGTGAAGTGCGTCGGTATTAAGAGACAATGGAGAATTCGAGGGAGAAAAGAAACATTAAACCGTTCGATGGTGATAGATACAGTGCGTGGAAACTTAGAATGCGTAGTTTGTTAACGGAACTAGGTTTAATTAAAGTGATAGATGACGAAGTCCCTGATTCGCCAGCACAAGAGTAGATTAAATCGGACCAAAGAGCGAAAAACATTATTGTTGAATATTTATCGGATTCTTTTCTTGGTTTTGTGAAAGACGAAAATGCAGCTAAACAAATTCTACAAAGTTTAGACAATATTTATGAGCGAAAATGTTTAGCCACCCAATTAGCCCTTCGAAAGAAATTACTTACTTTGAAACTACAAGGTGACGAACCGCTTGTGAAGCATTTTACCGCATTTGAAAATTTAATCACCGAATTAATAGCAGCAGGTGCAAAATTAGATGAATCTGATAATGTAGCACATTTATTGTTGACCCTTCCTACATCGTATGACGGTGTTATAACGGCAATAGAAATCTTATCGGAAGATAATTTGACGTTGCCTTTCGTAAAAACAAGACTTCTAGACCACGAAGTGAAGGTCTAAAAGTATCAACATCAAATGTCATCATTGTGGAAAAAGAGGCCATGTAATAAGCGAGTGCTATTTTTACAAAAGCAAATTAAGAAATAACGCTGATAGAAAGAGAACCGTCCAAACTGTCGAGATGATGGAACCATCAACATCAAGCGATAACAACACGTCCAGTTTTGCATTTATGACTGGAACTTACGAAACAAAAACCAGCAAAAACACGGGCACAATCAACGTTACAAGTAACACGGGAATTCAAGGAATACTTGAAGATGCCTTTATTGTCCAGAAGTTCCCTACAACTTACTATCACTAAGGAAAATGCAGCAAACAGGTATGAGTGTACTCAATCAAAAAGGAGTTGAGGTAATGAAAAAAATGGTAAAACAATTATGAGTGGTAAGTCTTTAAATACTTTAATAGTTATAGATTTTAGTTTGAATCTGAGAAAAGTAAATAACCATTTTCAAGCACACAATAGTTCAAACAATAATTATGATTTATGGCATCAACGTTTAGGGCACATTGGAAAGCAGAAATTCTTAAAATTAAAGAATAAACAAATGGTCGATGATGTAAACCAAATTACGAATATTATACCAAATGACAATTTATGTGAAGCTTGTATAAATAGTAAACAAGCATAATTGCCATTTCGAAAAAGTTTAAAATAAATTAATGTTACATACTACGACCATTATTTATCGTGCTTTCTGATGTTTGTGGTGCAATCACTCCTTCGACTAATCAATAATAAAAATTATTTTGTACTTTTTGTAGATGAATTTACTCACTACTGTGTAACGCAGTTAAGTGATTGTAAATCAGATGTTTTCTCTGTTTTTAGAGATTATATTACAAAAAGTAAGGCTCATTTTAATTTGAAAGTTGTTAATGGTAGAGAATACTTGTCGAATGAAATGAAAGAATATTGTGTGGAAAAAGACATTAGTTTTTCATCTAATAGTTCCACGAACCCCCCAATCAAAACTGGTTGGGTATGAGCCAAACGGCTATGTGGGACGTGGAAGCTGAAAAAGATTTCAAATAGTTTTTATGAAAAAATAATAAAAAATAGAATTAACAAATTATACAATAGAGGAATTAAAATTAATAACAATAAATCTTATAACGCTATTCCTTATAAAAAAGGTTTAAGCGAAAAATAAAAAAAGAGTTTAATAAAAACAACATAAACATTTCTTTCATTCCAAATTATAGTAACAGATCTCTTTTTACTAATACTAAATCTAAAATAATTAAACAAAATCAGAGTAATGTAGTTTATAAAATAAACTGTAAAGACTGTGATGGTTGTTACATCGGTCAGACGAAACAATATTTAAAGAAAAGGTTGTATAGCCATAAGTATTCTTTAAATAGTGATTTTGGTGCAATGACCGCTGTAACAAAGCATTACAAAGATCTTGGGCATTACTTTGATTTTGAAAACACAATTATATTAAAAACAGAGAATAATTATAAAAAAAGACTAATATATGAAATGATAAATATACAAAAAGACACTAAAACTATTAATTTCAGAACCGATATTCAAAATTTAAGTAATGTATATAGCAATTTGTTAAAATGACATTTGCATTTCTTAAGAAGGAAACCTTTGGCTAAGTTTTTAAATTTGGGTTTTCCCTAGTCCTTGAACAGAATTGTTAAGGTTTCGACAAAGATTTTTTGATATAAGGTTTTACTTAATTTGCATGTATGTTTACACATTAATTTAGTTTTTATAATTTATATATACACTACCGTCCAAAAGTTTGGAAACACCAACGAATTTTACAAAAAGTCACAGGTACAGTAAAATTATATTCGGATTATTAATGAATTTATACAACATAAGTGATTATCGTCAAATAAAAGTAAATTTATTCAAACATAATAATATTTATGCATTATTTATTTTAATTTTAGGCATTCTTCGAAGCAATTTTTGTTGCCATGCCTTCTGTAAATATTCCCATAGCTGTTGGGTGTTCCGAGGTTGTCGCTGTCTAACCTTTCGACCAAGCTTATCCCGTAAGAGTTCAATGAGGGACAAATCCGGACCAAACCATTAATTTTAGTTCATTTCTTGCTGCTTTCTTCTCTAAAAAGTTTTTATAGGTTCGAGCCGTATGTTTGGGGTCATTGTCTTGCTGGCTCACAAAACAAGACGCCTTCCACACAGAATAGCATGATTTTGCAAAATATCAAAATACTCTTCTTTCGGCATTGTACCATCAATTTTCACTAAATCACCGGTAGTTGTTCTAGCAAAACAACCCCAAACCATAACACTACCACTTTCGCGTTTGACGGACGGCACTAAGCAGGCTTCACCAGCTTTCTTCCCTCGTCGTCGTCGACCAAAGATTTTTGCAACGAACAAAAACTCTACATTTCGTACCAAATAACTCAAATTTGGATTTGTCGGTCCATAAGACTGCGTTCCATTCATTCAGTGACAAGTTTGCATGCTCCCTTGCTAAGTTAATCGTCTCTGTTTAAGCACACATTTGAAAACGGTTTTCTCTGCGACCGATGCATCCCCTTAAACTTGCTGCCAATAATCGCCTCTTGACGGTGGTAACAGAAACATTTATTCGTCGTTGTGTATTAACGCGGGATGCCATATCCGGTGCCGTTAGACGTCGATCTCGTTTCCAAGTCGTTACTATAGACCTATCTTCAGCTCCAGAAGTCACCCGTGGCCGCCCACTTAGTCTTCTATCAATATTTTGCCCTGTCTCTCTTTTCCGGACCAATGTGTAATGTACACCTTTCGGTGAAATCCGTAATCGTAGAGAAATTTCTATTTCCGTATATTCTTCGTCTACATTTTGGCATTTTTACGCTCAGTATTTTTGCGTACTAAATTCAAGAAACTAATTCCGCACACGAAAGCGATAAGACACTACAGATTAATATCTTCACCGTATACACTAAACGATTACCGATGTAGTACTCAACCGTAAGTAAGTAATTGCCGCAGGTGTCCTACCCCATCCTTGTCAAATAATAGTCGTATTCTTGGAAAAGAGCAATAAAATGTATTCGGGTGAAATTTGTACTTAAATGTTTGGAATTTACAGATTATGTGTAACAATTTTATATTTGTCTAGCATAATTTATAATAGGGATTAACGATTTCACCATATGCCTAACAGTTCTATTATTTTAGAGGACTTTCATCTTGCTTCCAAACTTGTGGACGGTAGTGTATATAAAAGTTGGTTACACATCCTCTATATCAAGAAATCCTAGTCATTAGTCATTTTGTTGATAGTTCCCAAATAAAAACAAATGTTTGTTTATATATTTATCTAGTTATATTTTCACTGAAGAAGGTATTCCGAAAACGTTCTGAAAATATAACTATCGTTCAAACCAGCCTTGTTTTATTGACCTGTTAGTGGTAGAGATCTATCATATAAGATAGTAAGAAATAAAATTGTAAATGAAATAAATTATTTAGCATCTAGACCGAGAGTGGAACTTGGTGGAGTGCATTCGGACAATCTGTTCAATGAAACTGATGCATCTGACAAGTTGTCAAAATCAGTAGGTAAATCCAATAAATCTGTAAATAATAAAGCAGATGAAACTGATGCATCTGATAGGCCGTCAAAATCGGTAGGGGAACCTAATAAATCTGTAACTAGTAAAACAGATAATGAGTTAATCCCAAGGGTCCAAGTAAGGTCTGATGAAAATGCCACATTAGGTCAGATACCTAATAAATCTGTAAGTAAAACAGATACACAAATATACAATGATTCTCTATTTCAATACGATAAAAATATAAAACAACATAAATCGGAGCCTAGAAGGAGTGATAGAATTAAGAATGTTCCTCTTGTTTCTTACAATGAGGATAATATACCCGATGAATATCTCATGTGTGCTCAATCTGTTAATTGTAAAATCCCTACTTCATTTCAAGAAATAAGAATAGGGGATGATAGAGCTCAGTGGGAGCAAGCTATAGATGATGAAATCAATTCACTCATATAATTAATAAAGCTTGGACCTTAGTACAAATGCCTAAAAATAAAAATATTGTTGATTGTAAATGGATTTTCTCTATAAAAATTGATGAGTTTGGGAATCCATTCAAATACAAAGCTCGTCTTGTTGCTAGTGGCTTTAGCCAAGATTATATGGTAGATTATAATGAAACTTTTGCTCCAGTAGCAAGAATTTCAAGTTTTAGATTTATTATTGCTTTTTCAAATCAATTTAAATTACTAGTACATCATATGGATGTAAAAACTGCTTTTCTTAATGGTATTTTACAAGAAGCAATCTATATGAAAGTACCCGAAGGAATTAAAAGCAATTGTAATCAAGTTTGTAAATTAAATAAGCTCTATATGGGTTAAAACAAGCAGCCAGGTGTTGGTTCGAGATATTTGAAAAGACTCTGAAAGAAAGAGGATTTAAAAATTCATCTGTCGATCGTTGTATTTACATTTTAGATAAAGGTGATATATCTCAGAATATTTATATTGTGCTTTATGTTGATGACCTTGTAATTGCAACAGCAGACAGTATAACAATAAGCAACCTTAAAAGTTGTTTAATGGATAAATTTCAAATGATAGATTTGAAAGATATTAATTAATTTTTTTCTTGAAATTAAAATTCAAAAGTGCAATGACACAATAGCTTTAAACCAAAGTGGTTACATAAAAACGGTCTTAAACAAATTTAATATGTCTGACTGTAATTCTAGAGGCGTAGTAACCTCTTGAAAGTAAATTAAATTGTGTAGCTCTGATTTCAGATGAGAAATTCGACGTTCAATGTCGAAATCTGATTGGATCTTTAATGTATGTATATCACGGTACGTATGCGACCAGATTTAAGTACAGCAGTAAACATTTTAAGTAGATTTTCGAATAAAAATACAGAACTTTGGCAATATTTAAGAAAGAGTATTAAGATACCTTAAGGGTTCTATCAATATCAAATTAACTTAGAAAAGAAATGATTATAACGATTTTCTAATTGGCTTTCTTGATTCTGACTGGGGAGGTAGTGATGATAAAGACAGAAAAAGTACAACAGGTTATTTATTTAAATTATTTGAAAGTTGTACAATATATTGGAATACAAAAGACAGACATCTGTAGCAGCTTCATCTACTGAAGCAGAGTATATGGCTCTGTTCGAAGCTGTCAGAGAAGAATTGTGGTTGAACTCGTTAGCAACAAGTATTAATATAAATATTGTAAAGCCAATTATAATTTATGAAGATAATAACTGTTGCATAAGCATAGCAAATAACCCGACCAACCATAAGAGATCAAAGCACATTGATATAAAAATATCATTTTTCTAGAGAGCAAATTGAGAGGAGTGTAATTAAACTTGAATATGTCTCCACAGGTAATCAACTGGCAGACTTGTTGTCAAAGCCATTACCAGCAGCCAGATTCCTGGAATTAAGAACGAAAATTAATTTAGAATAGAACTGAAATTATTGTATTTTTTTTGTTTACAATATGTTAAGTTGAAATGATCTGATTAGGTTTTTCTGGGTTTTCCTAATCCTGTGCAACAAATGTTGGATCATAAGCAATATCCCCAGAAAGCACAAGGAAGACATGGCATATCGTTTATTGGTTAAATTTTATCAAGTAGATACGTATATGAAATTCATGTATTTTGTACGATTCATTTTTGAGGGGGCGTGTTGCCCTATCCCAATAGTTACACATATTACTTTTAAAGATTTTCAAAATAGTTTTGAAACCAATAAAAATTTCAAGTTTAACCGATCTTGAATGAAGACACCTTACAACCCTAAGCTATAAGCATTACATATCGAATGAAAGATATTGCCCACCTTTCATCTGAAATACCAAGACATTTACCTAAACTTTCCTCTGACTGTTTCGCTAATCTTAATGCCCCCGATAAACAATAATAAAGATAAGATCTTTCAAAAATTTTGCATCGACTCCTATCTCTATTATAATCGTCTTTACGGTGCCGGACGTAGATTTCCCGCTTGTACCATAATCATCTCCCATCGAATGATAAATATTCATTATCAGCGAATCATTCGACGATCGAATAGAAGAAAGGACGTGGTCGCGACGAATCGCGCCGTGCATCCAAGTTGACGACAATCATTTTCATAATTTACAATTGTGTATGCAAATGTCCGCGAGGCGCATAAATGTCGGGCGAGGTACAGCACCCGCAAACCACCTCGCGATCCCCTCGCGACCGACCGGCCCGAGATAACGAGAGCTCGTAATTATGGAGATTAACAAGACGATAGTCAAATGAAGCCGATGGCCTCTCTTGTTCTTTACTTTATTCGATAAAGTTTCGCTCACCGGGACTAGTTTGCTGGCAGAAATGTTACACGTTTTTATAAAATGAGGACGGGCGTGTTTCTTAAATTATCTTCGTTTTATTTTGGCATATTAAAGAAATAGATTGCACATATTCGTGGTCGCGCTGTAAGCGCGGTATGGCTAAAATAATAATTCTTTAACTTTTCCGGTCGTACCTCACTGATCGTAATTGGCTATGTCTACTACAACGGTTACGCATCAAACGCCTTCTCTCCATCATCTGGTGTACCCCGGGGTGCTAACCTGGGACCGCTATTATTTATACAGATATATCGTGCGCGTACATGCATGTGCGCGTGTATTTCCTGCTCGCGTTATATTGGTATTTTCAGTGGTTGCTAAATTAAAATAATAATTTTTCCGCGCTTTTCGTGAGTAACCTGATTTGGTTATTTATTGTGTGCTTTGTGTATCTTATTTGTTAATACTACTGCATATAGAGCCATGTTCCTTGCTGTATACACTTTTTGGTAAGTTCCACTTCTTTGCTGTAGTACAGGGTTTGCCTACATAGTCAATAGCTCGTTTTCCCTTTGTTTTTCCTTTGTAATCTGTTTGAAATCCCCTATCCGTTGCCTTTTCACCTTGTGTTTGTTGGTTATAAAATCGCTGTGACGGACACCTCAGGGTGAAGCGTGCATCTCTGTTTTATTTCCCCATATCTGCCTCCTGCTTTATAGTAATACGCTGAAGTGCACGTGTTGTAGCAGGTCTGATCAACCACACAAAATCGTCAAGTGTTATATTTGTACTAAACCTTTCAGGATAGAATGCGTTGATATCTCCAACTCTGACGCTCGCGAAATTCATTTGAATGCTGGCCTATCTTGGTCGTGCAAAAATTGTGCTCACCTCGGGAATGACTTTCAAGTCAGGAATTGCAGCTTTGCAAGAAGAAATTAAAGTGCTGAAATCTACCATAGCCAAACAATCCCCACCTGTTGATTCTCTAATCGACACCGAAAAAGTTATTAACCTTCCTATACTCACGCATACGGTCTGTGAGACCGACTTATATAGTATAGTATACGTCTTTCATTTTGACGTGAGTATAGGAAAGTTAATGAAATCTCAGAACGTGAGAAGTGAAAATGTGGAATATTGTAATTGTAATGGTCATAAGGAAAGCCATTACATCATTCGATGCTGAGCAGTTGTCTCTTGATGCTACTTTTGTCAGGGACGTTTTCGCTGATTTACAGCTCGACGGATCCGGCCTGAAACGTGTTAGAGTGGGCAAGTTTGATGCCACTCGTGAGGTTCGTCGCCGGCCAGTTAGAATCACACTCTCTTCTGACTGTTTTGAAGAATTACTAACTTTACCGAGGCTTAGTGGATTGTCGACGTTTCGAGACCGAAGACCTATGCACATCGAAAGCTCTGCATTTAACCTTCCTATACTTCACGCATACGGTCTGTGAGACCGATTTATATCGTATAGTATACGTCTTTCATTTTGACGTGAGTATAGGAAGGTTAATAATTGTGATTACTATTCGGACAGATCGCCTATCAACTTATTACCCGTCGCGGATGATGAATTACTGAAGATTATGGCTACATTTCCGTGCAAGTTTATGGCCGGTTCCAAAAAATTGCTTCGTGAAGCTAGATCTGATCTTGCTAAGCCTTTAACCACCACCATCAATCTTTCTATTACAACTACTACCTTTCCTGATTTGTGGAAACGTACTGGTTCCCGTACTGGTTTTCAAAAAAGGTGATAAATCAATCTTACACAATAATAATAGGCCAACTAGGTGAACCGGCAATCTTCGTTTTGCCCACAATTTCTTCGAGTTTCCTCTTTTCCTAAACCTTCGCGTAGCAATTACGAACAGACCCGCAGAAGAAGAAGAAGTATCCAATATGGTCCAGTCGTTTTCTAGTGTTAAGCATCCGAACAAACCACGATAAATTGTTATATATACAGATTGCAATATTATCAAACTTTTGCAAACTATATGAACAGGTCATTTACACATGCTTATTGGTAAATGTACAGAAATATATGTCTCCTCGCCAACACAGGGTTCTTCCTGGCAGATGGACAGTGACCAATCTCGTTCCCTTTAATCAGCATGTCAGTGATTGTCTGGACAAACGGGGACAGTTGGATGTGGTTTACACCGATTTATCACCCGCCTTCGATTCCATCGATCACGAAATATTGCTGGTGAAACTCACAATCAGTAGGTTTGGCATGATTCCCGGCTTCCTTGAATTGATTGCCTCTTACTTTAGTAATCGACTGAATCATGTTCACTACAACGGTTTCTGCTCGTGTGAATATATATCTACATCTGGCGTACCTCAAGGCTGCAATTTGGGCCCTTTGCTTTTTATAATTTATATTAATGACCTTCTTGAATCTCTTGATTGCCATGTACTTGCATATGCTGATGATGTAAAAATCTATGCTAAAATTCCGTCCGTACATGACGCTATTTTTCTTCAGCAGAACCGGAGTAGATTGACTCATCGGTACTTTACCAACGATGCTAAGGATTAAAGTTGTTAAATGTTGCTCCGTTTCATTTACTCGAAAACAAAATATAACTCCTACGTCCTATAAAATTGGTAATGACCCCTTCCAAAAATCTGACACTTTTAATGATCTTGGAGTGCTGTTTGATAGTGAGCTTAGGTTCGAATCGACATCTAGAAAGCTTGGGTTTGTCATGCGTACTTCTAAGTATTTCACTAATCCTGAGGTACTTAAGACTCTTATTCTCTGATTTTATTGTCAGCAGCTTAAGGTATAGGTCTCCTGTATGGTCACCTTACTACGTTTCCCCTCAGCTCTCTATTGAACGTTTGCAAACAACATTTCTCAAATATATTTCCTAAAATATTACCGGTGAACCCCCTAGTGGCTCAGTGGTAAAAATCACGTTTCACAATGAGTAGGTCTGGGTTCGAAACTCGACCGCCGCGGAAGCGTAGTAGTTTAAAATCCTAAAAATGGATCTGCAACCTCTTCAATACGCTGCAGGAAGGAAATGCCACTAGGCGGGCCAGGAGCGGTACGGTATACGTGCGTATACGGCTCGGCGGCTCCGAACCCTTACACCGAAAGGTAGAAAGGGTAAAGATTATATATATATATATATATATATATATATATATATATATAATATTACCGGTACATACCCTCCAAGAGGCATTGATTATGATTCTTTGCTTGTCAGGCACAACCTGCAATCGCTTGCTGCGCGCCGCGATATTCATGGGGCTCGCTTCGTTTGGAAAATTCTTCATGGGAAAATTGACTGCTCGCCCTTGCTATCTGAACTACAATTTCATGTCCCACGTCAGTCTTCCAGGTTTTGTCAAGTCTCTCAGATGCTCAACGCCCAGAACAAATGCTTTATTCAATTCTCCTCTTCATAGTACGAGTCGATCTGCCAACAGAATTTATGAGGATTTGTTTATTTAATTTTTTTATATTCTATTAATATGTTCTAATTATATCAGTATTTAGTAGTAGTATTCAGTGTTTAGAATTGATTTTGATTTGTTTTGTTTCAATATTTTGTTATTTGTATACAGATACATTTATTTTTTTATTGTGTATTTGCATGTACCCTATGTGCATTATTTTCTTTGCCTTATTTTGTTAACTTATCCTGTGAATGATTCCTGTTGGATATAAATAAACATTATTATTATTATTATTATTATTATTTAAAAAGCACTATTCGAGAATGTTGCTACGAAGAACATTGGAAAAACATATTGATATTGATATTGATATTTATTCATTCCTCAGTATAATAAGTTATACAGAGTTGTCAATTATAACATTTTTAAAAAGAAAACAAAATATTTATGCATACAAAAAAGAAGAAAACAAACAAAAACAGACTAATACGAAACGCGTAATAGACAAACAAACATTAAACATACAAATATAAATAAGATAAAAATAAAATACGTGCATGTACAAATGTATATATGCACACACAATATATGTACATAAAATAAAAGATCACCCAAGATGAAAAGTTATATAGAAACAATTCATCTGGTGAATAGAAGGCCTCACAAAGTAAGATTCTTCTCTTATCTTGGCGATGCAGTGTACGTCTTCTTTTAACCCTTTATTGCCCAAAGTATGAATTATTTGAAAAAAGTTACTTTTGGAGAAATTTTTGTGTTCAAAGTACTCTTTTAAGCTATAAATAAACGAATTGCGTATATATTCGGTTTTTCAAAAAATCAAAATTTTGGTCTTTAAAGTACCGTCAGGATTTATAGTTACACTATGCAATGAGTTTACTAATGACAAAAGAAAAACAATTTATTTGAAATGTTTATTAAAAAGTATATAACATTTTTATATTACGTACTAATCTCATGGTATAGAACAAAACAATTTTTTTTTCATTACAGCATAGATAAACCCCACAAGAAATACATTTGCTATGAGGACGGGACTGAATTCCTTGAGCGCTACAGAATTCACACCGGCCTCTGTTGTTATCGTATATAACCCAATGACTTCCTCGATTTCCCAAACGAATGTCGTCCAAAACACTATAATTGTATTTCCGCCGTTTTTGTATTGGTTTCAAGATTGCGCTTCTTTTAGTGACTTTAGCATTCATATTTATCAAACCTTGAGTAACAGATCGTCTAAATTCTAATGTTGAAATTTTTCTCTTGCTTGAGAGTACATTATATAAGAATTGACAAATGCAATTTCTAGGAATCCCCACATTAGGCGGTGCCACCACTTTTTAGATTTCCTGTTCATACCGTAAGTTGTACGTAATTGATGAGCATGGTCAACAGCTCCCATATTACGATTGTAGTCGGACACAATTATAGGACAATTAATTTCAAGTTTACTCCCATCTTTTTCTGTCCTTTTTACTGTAGATGCTTCAGTTCCATGAAAATTGGTGGCTAGATGAACTATCCTATTATCTTTCCACTTGAATATTCCTATATTTGTGTTAGAATATCTGAAGTCATATTGTCCTCGTTTCAGCGATTTGTCGTCAGATAAGTCCTTGGGTAAATCTTTTCTATTTGAACGGATTGTTCCAGATGCCAGAGTGTTGTTTATGCGAAGTTCTTCTAATAAAGGAATGGAAGTGAAATAGTTGTCAAAATAAACTATTTTCTGCTGGCCCCAATACATTTTAGTTAGAGAAAAACCACGCGTTCCCCTAATCCATAATTACGAAATTCATTTTCAAGTTCCTCGTTCTTGCCCTGATATACTTCAAATTTTGCAATGTACCCTTCTTGATCTGCCAAGCACCAGATCTTGTATCCTCTTTTATAGGCTTTTGAGGATTATATTGCTTTATAGAGGAACCGCCCTTTGAACAGTATCATGCTTTCATCGACGCTTACTTTTCTGGTCGTTTTATACAGCATATGAAATCTGTCATTTAGTATTTTTATTATGGGCCGTAATTTGTATAATTTATCTTTGTTATCTTTTGGTATTTGTAAATTATTATTACAATGAAGATTAGATAAAATTTGTTCAAATCGGTTTCGTGATATTGCAGTTGTTACTATAGGTACACCTAGGTCAGGACTTCCATTCCAATAATGTTTCCAATTAGGAAGCTGATGATAGCTCATTAGAAAATTTATTCCAATAAAAACAAGCAATTCGTTCTGTGTTAGGTTAAGCGTCTTATTTTTTGAATGGCGTAGCGATTACTTTCAAATGTGATGTGATCAACAACTTCCCCAAGGACTCTAATAAACACACTTGTTGGTGTTTCGCAGTCTTGAAGTAAATTTTCATTTACTCCGAAATGCTCGTTATAATCGGGCAATATAGTTTTCATCGCCTTTTTCCTCCATACACGTTTTGGTATATCTTTTGGCTCTTCTACGATTTCAGTTTTTCACTTGAGTAATATTGGAAGAACGCAACTGCCTGCATGCTTTTTTATTAGAAATATCCTCTTTAGAACTACCAGGAACAATTACAATGTTTTGTAAAACCTTTACATTCTATGTGTTGTTGTTAGAATATTCTACTGTTACCGTCTCCACGTTTGACTTTTTCAGATCTTTTTCGAAAGTATTTGGCAGAGAACTTTCAAAATCTTGTTCATTATCGCTATCTTCTAAATCTGTATCTATATTGTTATCTAGCGGTAAATCATCTAATAAAATACGGTCAGCTATATCTTTCAATTCTTCTTCGGACAACGGCCGTTTATAATACCACTTGACGGAATTCATTTTCCTGACGGTACTTTTGCGGTATCTACGAAAAATCGCAAAATTTGAGTTAAATATGCTTGAAATATCAAATTACTTTTTGTCAAACTTTAAGTTTGGGAATTTTGAAAGCGTAAAAAGTAATACTCTCCACCTACCTTACTTTCTTTTAAAAATAAAGACATTCAAACTTGCACAGAACCGAACATGAACGACCGTTTAGGCACCATGGCATACAAATGGGAATACCAACTTTAATAAACCAGTTATGATAAAGATGCCAACTTGAAAATGTTAAAGGATATTATACTTTATAGTACCGTTAGGAAATGCACAAGTAATACTATACTACGTTATTTTATCAGCTTTTTAAAGTCGGTGGAACTTATACGTACCATCGGGCAATAAAGGGTTAATGGGCTTGGTAGTTTGTTGTAGAACTTCGTGCCCCAATAGTCTACGTATTTCTGGGTTCTGTCCAGCCTATGATAGGGTATTTCCAGTGAGTTCTTATTGCGGGTGTTATAGTTATGATGATCCGCGCATTGCAGATACTTGTATGTATTGTCAATAACCTACGTAATACAAGTAAGTATGTATTAAGATGGGATGGTGAGTACATTTTCACTTTTGAAATATTCCCTACAGCTGTTCCTTGGTTTTAAGTTGCACAATGCGCGAAGAGCTTTCTTTTGAAGTTTAAAAACATTTTGCGCAGCACTAGCACACCCCCAGAAAATAATCCCATATGTGGCGACACTGAAATAAAGCGTAATAAGCAGTCTTGGCTGTTTCGTGAGAGGAACATTTTTAAGAGTTCTTATTGCGAATACAACCTGCTTTTTCCAATTGAGTTTGCAATCTACCGTGAGTCCCAAAAACTTAATGCTGTTTGTTTCTGATGATTTGGATGGTATCACGATAGACTGTGTCTTGCTTTCATTTATTTTAAGTTTGTTGCTGTTAAACCATTCCACAGCCTTGTCCATCGACCTTTGCGTTGCCTCCCTCACCAGCACGTCATTTGCACCCCGCATCAAAACGAAATATCGTCTGCGTACAGGCATCTTCCGTCCGCGGATATGTTGTGCATTGAATCGTTTATGTAGGTGATAAAAAGTATGGACTCTAACACTGAGCCTTGTGGAACGCCTTGTGTAATAGATCTGCTCTCAGAAGTAGATCCCTGCCAATATACGACCTGATTTCTGCCAGTTAAATATGAGGTCAGAAGCTTTAATGGCGTTCCTCTAATGCCATAATATTCGAGCTTCCTTAACCTTCCTATACTCACGTCAAAATAAAAGACGTATACTATACTATATAAGTCGGTCTCACAGACCGTATGCGTGAGTATAGGAAGGTTAATAGTATGGGATGGTGTACTGTGTCGAAAGCCTTTGTGAGGTCACAGCATGTTAATTCCACCATCTCACTATTATCACAAGCTTCTATTATCTCTTCTAAGACACTCAATATTGCTGTTGTTGTAGACCTGTTTTGTCTATATCCGTGTTGGATATAGACAGATAGCAAAAAGTATCTCTTTTCTCGAAGAAATCAACTAACCTTGTTTTAATAAGTTTCTCAAAGACTCTCGAAAATACAGGCAATAAAGATATAGGTCGATAATTTTCAGGTGTATCCCTATTACCTTTTTTGTGTATCGGTATCACTTTTGAAACATATGAAAACGAATGTCATTAAATTTTACATGTTAAATTGTTTGTTTGATTCGAATTCTTGTGGTACGTGTTTACGTCACGCATGACAAAAGTCGGCTGTTACTTCGAACAACATGTAATTCTCTCCGCGATAATCATTGACATATTTTTTGTGCTTATTTTGAAAGATGATTGCTTAACAACTCACTTCATTTGTATATAGTCATCTAGAACTTCATTCGTATTAATGTTTTGACTCCAGTGAATCAGTTTTCTATTTGAAATTAGGAAGTAGATGCCTTGAAGCGAAGAGACTAGCCCAGTTACTTAATTGATTCGTATGAAGGCATGCCTTCTTAATTCAATCCCCTCTTTAGATTCAAAATGGAAAATTTATGCGACGGGAAACGCGCTTTACGTATGTACATACATCTATTGCTAAGATTCTACCGTCAAGTTGATTTGATTTTTATTAAAATCTCTCACAAATAATCGTTTGATGAGAATAGAATTACGCCTTCAACAAGTCTTTAGAATCCCATTATGTTACAATAATACTTTGTAGAGGATGAAAGTGGAGGCGTATTTTCCTATAACCTTCTTCTATATTCAAACATTAGCTAAAACACCATACCCAAACGTCTATAGGAAGCTGACGGCAACCGCTGTTGAATTACGCAGAGCTCGTCCATAGTCCGTACCATAACTGATAAAAGGGAATGACATTCTTCTGTGCCATAACCATAAACGCGATAGTCTCCGGGTAAAATGCGGGCCGCGAACGGTTGCTCGGCTAATGGCTATGCGCGTTCCTCGAGAAACTTGCATTTCTTTTCCTTGAATTTATTGTAATGCGATAGCCGGACGAAGTATATTTTATTTATGTGAGACCGCGGGTAAGTACACGGGCCAGTACCGCAACGGACTGCCGGTTTATTTACATAGTCATTGCGGTGGTAACGCACTAATTAAGTCGACTTGGGAAATGCGATTTTCCAATATCATCGGACGTTTAAAGTTTCCTTTCCGTACTACAAGTTCGCGGACGAGGCGAAATTAAGATTTGCCTATCGAAATTAGGCTATTCGCTTATCGAATAATGAGCTTTTAATACGATATCTTCGAAGCCAAGGAATACGTACACATACACACGGAAAAAAGAAACAAGTTAAAAGCGTCGAAAACAAGGTTGATTTTATATTTCTCGGTGGTGATTTTGCTTCATACGCTTCTCATGTTAATTCAACCTGATTTTGTAATAACCTGAAAACAATCTTTTTGCTATTAAGACAACTTCAATTCCTGTTGATTTAATATGTCAGCACAGTTGAATCAAAATGAAATTTATGTTGAAATAACATCACAAATCATGACGAATCAAGTCATTTCAAGTTGAAGCAACGTGAAGTATAAGTTGAATCAATATGATTTGGATTTTCATTCAACATGAAATTAATTTAAAATTAAAATAGTCACTGTGTTAAAACAACATGAAAATAATTTAAATAATGTGATTTAAATGTTGATTAAATATGATCTTAATGGTATTTTAATATAAATTGTTTTAAAATGACATGTACAGTCATTTTGAACTAACGTGTAAGGTTCGTTTTATTTAGAATGACCCCTATATTAAATTAAATCTTAATAAAAGACGATTTGATCATATTTTTCATTTATTTATAGACATATAATTAGTTATATACATACATATGTACACATGTAAAGTAATTACAAATATAATAAATCAAATAAAGAGCAAAAAAATCTTTTATACATTTCATTACAAATGTTTATTTCTTAAATATATTTTCCCGACATTAAGTGGAAAGAGATGTAAGGGAGGACTTGTAAATTCCTAAAATTCTTTTAAAAATATTTCATCCCTTAATTTTGCCACTAGGTATGATTGAAAATGATCATCAAAATTAAGAATTTCGACTTCATGACATAAAACATCTACTTTATCAGTTGTCTTCAATAAAATAAAAACTTTAAGTAATGTTAAAAATTCATTTTTAATTGTTATATAACTGCCCTTTTTATAAACTCGACCTGAATACATTGCGTTATTATAATATACAACATTATCAATTTCTCTATTTACATACGAGGGTTGCCTTTTATATTTCGGGATTAGAGAACAAAAACAAAAATTAATCATCGAAAATCACTTTATTGTTTTTCGAAATATTCCCCATGAAGATCTATACACTTTTGCATGCGTTTGAACCAATTGTCGAAGCACTTTTGCCACTCTGATTGAGGTATCTCCAAAACATGCATTCTGAATGCAGCAACCGCTTCTTCAGGTGTCGAAAAACGTTGACCTCTCAGTTTGTTTTTTACGTACGGGAATAAAAGAAGTCATTCGGTGCCAAGTCAGGACTATACGGCGGATGACTCATCAAATCGATGTTTTGGGTGCTCAAAAATGCAGTTGTTTGAGCCGATGTGTGAGAGCTCGCATTGTCGTGGTGAAGAGTGATTCGTCTTCGGCGGTTGGTTTTCCTGATTTCTTCGAAGACAACTATCAAACAAATGGTTGTGTACCACTCAGAGTTAACTGTTCTGTGTTGTTCCAGTGGTACGGTTGCGACATGTCCAGTTTTTCCGAAAAAACAGGCCACCATTTGCTTGGAAGTGCTTCGTGCGCGAACAACTTTTGTTGGATTTGGCTCACCTTGAAACACCCATACAGTCGACTGCTGTTTACTTTCGGGCTTATACGCGTAAATCCACGATTCATCACCTGTCACGATGTCATAGACGTGTTTCGAAGCACCGCGATCGTATTTTTTGAGCATTTCCTTCGACCAATCGACACGAGCCTTTTTTTGAGCGATTGACAAATTGTGTGGGATCCAACACGAACAAATTTTTGACAGTCAAATGTTTATGCAATATTGAATGTATGCTGGTCCCACTAATGCCTAAGGTTGTCTCAATCTCACGATAGGTCACATGACGATCTTGCAAATATCAGTTCGCGCACAGCATCAATGGTTTTCGGAACAACAACTGATTTTGGACGACCTTCACGAAATTCGTCTTGGAGTGAACTACGACCACGATTGAATTCACCATACCATCGATAAACACTGGTCCTTGATGGAGCTTCATCGCCAAAAATTGAATTAAGTTCATCCATGCACTGTTGCTGAGTTAATCCACGTCGAAAGTTGTAAAAAATAATCGTACGAAAATGTTCACGATTTAATTCCATTTTTGGGCCGAGATGCATCTTTTAAGTTACTGTAAACAACACAAATAGCGCTCGTATGTCAAAACGTTCTGAGTACGTATAACTTCAAAAATGTCCAACTTTACGATAGAGCTGTCAGTTGCCAGATTGCAACACTAGGGTTGCCAAATCCCGAAACATAAAAGGCAACCCTCGTATTTATGCATATGAGTAGAAATACAACTAGCATCAACAATATCTGCTCTACTGAACTCGAAAGCATCCGGAATCCCGGTCCAATACTCTAAAAGAAATTGTGCAAAAATTAATGCCGCCTTCTTACAAAGCGTTAATGGCAGATTCACTTTTGAATTCATATTATTACAATATTTTTAGAATTGAAAAAGCTTAAAAAGTTTTTAAGTTACGTACCAGTTCAACGGGTCTTGCATCAGAATAAAGTGGCCAGTTGTTCAAAAAATCACAATTGTCCTTAGAAGTTTTTAGCTCTTTTTGCCTAAGTAAAAATGTTCGTTGCCGTTTGTCTTGAACATCATCCCAATTGGAAAAATCTCTTGAAAGCGATGTTTTCGATGCCGACAAAACCGCTTCATCAAATTCAGAATTCAATACAGAGGAATCTGACACTTCTCCATCGTCTGCATATTTATGCATCAACCGTGCTCGTTCTGCTTTTTGGTTGCAGTATTTGTCCCAAAGTTTACCAACAGGATTCGTTTTTTTACCTTTTGGTTCAAAATAATATTCCTGAAATGTTTATAAAATATATTTTTATATAAAAGACAAAAAAACTTACTGCACTTTCGTCGAAAAAGTTTTCTATTATTTCATCAACAATAGTCGGAAAATCTCTTGGTGACAATTTTACGCCATGGTAAAATACGTCTTCTAATATAATACTGATTAAATCTGCACGGAGGAATTCTGTCAAACAATGCTTTTTTTGCATAATAGAAAATTAAGAATTTCCCTCTAAGGTTATCTTCTAAAATCAACTTAAGATTCTAAAGTAAAAAGAAATAAATAAGTTCTATGCATATGCAACATTCATACAAGATTCTACCTTTGACAGTTTAGATCTTCCAACATTTATAGAAATAGATGACGTTGGTGTACATTTTATACCAATAGAGCTATTTTGCAACCATGGAACTATTTTTTGGTAATAAGTTCAGATAAAGTGTCGTCATCGATACCATACTGTTAGAATACAAATTTTATTAATAAAAACTATAGTATCCAACAGTATTAGTAATTTTTTTCCTTACTTCACTTTTTCCCCAACCAAACAACTTTTCCCTAAAGCATGCGCGCGGTCCAATTGGTGGTACAGTCTCCTTTATGTCTTCTTTTGTCAAATACTTCAAGCTTGCAAACGTTATCTCAGTTTCTAAAATAATATCAATTAATCGAATTTTATTCAATTGTGTATAAATGTTGCTAATAATATACACATACTTCTTCTTCTTCTGCTTGTCGTCAATCCTTATGCTTTTCAGCGTCGGATGATATACACATACATGTATGTAATATTTACTTACTTTCCAAATAGGGTTTGACTTCCACCAAATCAAAGTTTTTCAGTAACTCGTCCAACTGAATATTATCACAACTATTAACAGCTGCAACTTTTTGTAGACCACTTTCAATATTTTCCGACATAATTTTATTAATATGGATAAATATATTTAATAACAAAATCAATATTTAACTAAACTTACTACAGTTCATCCATCACGCGCGACGCTTGCCAAAACTATACTAAAATAATAATTTGTGTTTTTTGCTTATGCAAAATAACGGCATTTTTGATGTTCGTACAATACTCAGTATTCATGTACATATATCGTCACCTGAAATACACAAGGGCCATTCATCACTTTTTAGAACAATTTCAAGCTAATTTAAGGTTGATTTAAAATTTGTCATTTGTTTATTTTACATTGGCCAATGTCAACCTTACCTGATTTAATGTTCATTTTACATTAGTCTATTTTTGTGCGAAAATCTTGAATTTTGCTGTATTGATTTAGCAGGTTGCAAGCCTGCTTTAACGTGATAAAACTTTAATTGTAATATAAAATGGAATTTTATGTATTTAACATTGTGCAATGTTATTTTTACTGAGATAAATATTGAATCAATTTGTTTTAAGGTAATTTTGAAAATTTTTCGTTTTGAATAAATGTGAATCAATGTTAATTTTAAATTAGGTCTCTAATTTTGTAGAAATTGAATATGATTTTAATCAACATTTCGTCAGGTTAATTTTACATTGGAATTATTCTTTTTCTGTGTGTATTTACTTCAATTTACTTGTGTCGATTTAGAAAGACCAAAGATAAGCAGAATCCTGTAGTGATTAAAAACATGCAAAATACTAATTTTTTTAATTTTTAATTTCAATAAGACTTAAAGATTTGACTGCACCTATTATGTTTCTAGCGGATCTTTGCAATCACGTCATCGATTTTGTCTGTACGAATCAAATCAAGTATTTTTGGTCAAAAGGAGTACTATACTAAACAATTACTTACATTTTAGTGTTAAAAGATCTTATATAATTTCCCAATTTTTCATTTTCTAGTACTTAATGCATGATGAAAACCAAACGGATTTTTAAGCCACCCAGGTTGTGATGTTAAAAATCTATCAAAATTCAAAAGTATCACCGGAAATAAGACGGATAACATTGGATTTAAGTAAATATAGCCGTTTATTGTACTTCTTTGTCTGACACCTTGTCATAACTGTGATGTGGACTTGTTTAACATAACATATATTGCCTTAAAGAGTATTTTGCAAAATAAGTTACTTTGATTCTTGTAATAAAACTATTTTTTTTTTATTTTTAAAAATTCTCTCTCTTTAACTTACTGTATATTAGTTTAAGGACCCTCTCGTGTATATTTCCTATTAAAATAAAATTGTCCTGTAATTAGCTTAAACTGTTGGATAATGAACCATTACTATTATTATTATTACTATTATTATTATTATTATTATTATAAATCTTGTAAATTATTGAAACATACTTCTTAACCTTCCTATACTCACGCATACGGTCTGTGAGACCGATTTATATAGTATAGTATACGTCTTTCATTCTGACGTGAGTATAGGAAGGTTAAGTTAGAACACAAATGTTGTATAGGTAGTCTTCGTCTAACATATAAAAGTCTGATGCAACGAATATGTGGTATTTGTCGCTATTAACCTTCCTATACTCACGCATACGGTCTGTGAGACCGACTTATATAGTATAGTATACGTGTTTCATTTTTAACGTGAGTATAGGAAGGCTAGTACTGTTAGATAATGACGTGAGTGCAAAGATCCACTGGAAACATAGTACTGTTCATTATCAAGCTTGATTTGTTAACGATAGCTTCAACTGTTGTGTGAACATACATCGTATTTTTAATGGTAGGTTGTACGGCCACAAAGTTTGTAATCAGCAGAAAATTTTAAAATATTCTAACTATTCCATCCATATCTAGTTTGAATTTACCGGGCTCTCATTCGTGCATGATCGTACACGATCGCATCCACTACCATCATTCGAATACAAGCGTAAATAAGAAGAAATATTTCTACCCATAAGTATGTATGTATATACGAGGGCGGGTCAATAAGTCCGTGACTTTTTGAATGAAACACAGGTTTTTGGATAAAAAATCGTTTTATTTTCCGACGTAAACTACTACTACTTCGTCCAAAGTTTCTCCAATTTTTTATCCCTTCCAAAAAGTAAGATTTGTCGAGGTCATAAATAAATGGGTATTTGTTTGTGAGATGATCTCACCATTTCTTCAGGTTTGGGAACAAGACATAGTCATGTGAGATGCCTATGGCTTCCAAAATCTCTCTCACTTTCAGTCTCGGATCGGCCAACACCGAATCGTGAATTTCTTCAATTGTTTCGGTTGTAGAGACTTCAAATGAGCGTCCAGAACGTTCGGCATCTTCCGTGCTTGTACGGCCACAACGAAATTCAGTGAGCCACTTTTTTACCATTGAAATTGATGGTGCATAGTCCCCATGGTATTTATCAAGCTTCGCCTTGGTTTGAGCGATGGTTTCTTTGCGCAAAAAATAATGCTTAATGAGCACACGAAATTCCCTTTTCTTTTTCATTTCACGCGGTAGTCAAACACAAACTAAATGACGCAGCTTTCCAAGTTGTGGGATATTAGCAGAAAACGAAGCTTTGATTAATTCCGAATTAAGGACTTATCGTTCACTTTGATTTTTGGAGATGAGGATGAACGTATTAGTAACTGACTTAGAGACAATTGCGCTAATTCTGATTGTCCCATTTTGTTCTAACTTTCGTTTATTAAGGTCAGTCGAGAGATGTTGAGAAATTTGGGATTTTTTCCCACACGGAATCCATAAAAAAAAAAAAGAAAATTACAGTAGAAAATGTATAGACCCTTTGAGGTATAAGAGAAGAAAATGATTTTGAAATTGAATGAAAATATTTTTATTAATGAAAATAATTTTATTCAGCAATCCAAAGCATGTTTTTCAACCAATTGTATGGCAGGCTAGAATTTGCAAAATAAACATGTAATTCGAATTAAATAAATTGAATAAAAATGTTTTGTAAGATTATCAACTTACCATTTTACCGCACCCTTTGCGGAATACTTTTTCTTCGTTCAAAACTAATTCTGGAACGGTCTTGATCCCCAGGAGGCTATTAAATCGCTTTTGACTTTTGGCATTTTTGGATAACACTCGGTAACACTTCATTTTATTCGGTGTTTCTAAACAATGAAGATTTCTAAATGATGAATGCTGAAACGTATACACCCCCACCTAATTATTTGCAACCAATCAGAACTCACCTTTATTCGTTTAATTTCCGATTTTTATTCTTAGAAACTGTAACAAAATAATCTTTGCTCTTCGGTATTGAACATGATATTTCGTTTTGGAAGTTTAAAAGCAATTAACAATTTCTTAGAAAAATGTAGAAACAGAGTTCTCGGCAATATCATTAATCCCTATTTAAGTAATATTTATTTTATGATATTTAACGAAACATCAGTAATCGTACAACGTAAATTTTCCAGAAAATCGTCTACTATTTTATTTATTTTTTTATTAAAAATAACGCAATTGTCAAACGGAAAAATATGTCGAATAATTTTAAATAAATTAAAATATTCGAAATATGTGGAAAATCGAAAATATTCTAAATATGTAAAATTCAATTAGTGCTAAACGCCTTTATTTACCCTAATTCCTGCAAATCTTAAAGCGTTCAATTGTACCGTTGATAGTTATCGATATGCAAAAAAAGAACATATAATCCGGTCTCTGGTGATTACATATCTACAGGATTCAGTATATGTACATACTCATAATAACATTTCTAACTTCTTATTCAACTGAACCGTCTGAATCCGGTTTCCTCGCATCTTACTTCATATAGGGAATAAGATTCAGCGTCGGAAGCTACAGATTGCTCAAAATTTTTCGAGGATGTACAGATTTATTACACTATAGTTATTACTAATTGTAAACGTCTGTAAACACAAAGGGTTTGGTCACGGAACATCGTCACGTGATTACTCGGACAAAGCATTTCTTCGAAACAAACGACGTCATACGACTTCGACTGTCGTTCGTGGTAAAGCGAGAGGGGTTCTGCAAGGTGTATATTTCGGACCTGCGACAGACGGGTTGCTGTGGTGTGATAAGACAGGCGCCTCGCCGCATGCCTCGGAATGTCGGATTACCCCGTCCGGTCTCACCGTCTCGGACAGGATTAGTCCGTGGTCCGTGGTATCGGCCGCATTTGTTACAAACTTCTTCTATTTAAGTATCGTCATTTATTTACAATCGTCACTACGTAGCCGAGCTACTTCTGTACGTCCACACATACTAATATATGTTTAATTATCGTTATATATGGTTAACTTGAATTTATAGAAATTATTACATGTTGAACAATTTAAGTTGTTGCTGACCATAAAAAAATGTAGGAACAATGAAATTACAGTATTTGTCCATTCGTTGTATAATTTGTAATTTAGATTTGTGTTTGTATTTTGAATTGAATTCGATTGACACTTATTTACATGCTGCTAGAAATGGCGTAAATATTTTGCCCTATAATAGACGGGTGAGGGATTGTTTCCATATATATGTATATTTTTTCTATATGAAAAATATTTACCTGATTTTTTCCTGATTTTGCTGAGGATTTGGAGATTACGAAGAAAATCGAAATAACCGGAACTATGACTTATTACACATCAAATTAAAGCTCTTTCTGCGCAGATTGCGGTTAAAACAATTTCCGGAACGAGAGACGTATTGTTAAGAAAATATTCGATGAGAACTTGAAACGTAGTTCTGGACGAAGCATCTTTGTATGCTCCAAGATCCAAACGAAACAGATCTCATCGATTTCGACGTCGGAATCGCACTGTACACCCTCGAAACCGTGTATATACCTAGTTTCGTCTAATTCAGAACATCTTCAATTTTTCCTGAATTTCCAAAGGGGTACCCCTTGAAGATTTGGAAGAAAATCGAAATGGTTGGAAGTACGACTTATTACACACCAAATTGAAGCTCTCTTCGTGTAGATTGCGGTTAAAACAATCTCCAGGACGAGAGGCGTGTTATTAGGAAAATATTCGATGAGAACGTGAAAGGTGGTACTGGTCAAAACACTTCTGCATGCACGAAGATCCAAACGAATCAAATCTCATCGATTTCGACGCCGAAATCGCACTCTGCGCTTTCGGAAACGTACATACACCAAGTTTCGTCTAATTTAGAACATCTTCGATTTTTCCTGAATTTCCAAATTGATGTGTAATAAGTCATAAGTCTCCCTTGGAGATTTGGAAGAAAATCGAAATGGTTGGAAGTATGACTTATTATACATCAAATTGAAGCTCTTTCTGCGCAGATTACGGTTAAAACAATTTCCGGAACGACAGACGTATTGTTAAGAAAATATTCGATGAGAACGTGAAATGTAGTTCTGGACGAAACATCTTTGTATGCTCCAAGATCCAAACAAAACAAATCCCATTGATTTGGACGTCGGAATCGCACTCTACGCCTTCGAAAACGTATACACACCAAGTTTCGTCTAATTCAGAACATCTTCAATTTTTCGTAAATTTCCAAAGGGGTACGTACCCCTTGGAGATTTCGAAGAAAATCGAAGTGGAAGGAAGGAAGTATTACTTATTACACATCAAATTGAAGCTCTCTGCGTGCAGATTGCGGTTAAATCAATTTCCAAGACGACAGGCATGTTGTTAAGAAAATATTCGATGAGAACGTGAAAGGTGGTTCTAGTCGAAAGGCTTCTGTATGCTCCAAGATTCAAACGAAGCAAATCTCATAGAATTCGACGTCGGAATCGCACTCTACGCCTTCGAAAACGTATATATACCTTGTTTCGTCTAATCCCAGAACATCTTCAATTTTTTCTGAATTTCCAAAGGGCTACCCCTTGCAGATTTCGAAGAAAATCGAAATGGTTGGAAGTATGAGTTATTACACATCAAATTAAAGAATTAGAATCAAGTCATTTATGAACAAGTTTAGGAACAAAATCAAGCACGACTGACTTTGCTAGAAAAACATGAAATGGGAACAAAGGAGTAAGAGCAAGGAGAAACAATGAAGAATGCTATCTTGGGAAAAGCCAAAGATATACATTTGTTTTCAACGATGATCTTCAACTTTGTTTTTTTTTCTTATTCTCTAATTTTTTCCGACAAATTTCTAAACTATCTACTAATGACTTCTCCACGACTACAGTCTACCATATCACGATTTGCACAACGAATGTCAAGGATTTTGCTTTTCCATTTGTATAATACCACTCTAAAGCCCGTCTTACATTGTCATACTAAACAATCAAACAGTTGAATACTATTTTATAGTATAATGTAAAACGCTTTACCGCTCTTTTCCACAAGATTATAGTATGAATTTAGACTCCATCATTCGTCAGGGCTATTACATATGTATTATGAACTTGTGCAAATATTCTGTTTATGATATTGTGCCATGCTACACATCCTCGTTTCAAATTGTACACCAGTATCACACAGTATTTACAAATATTTCTCATAACCTCCAAAAAGGTTGATTTTATGCTTAGCTAATAACAGTAATACTTTTAGTAAAACGCTCAATAACAATATTTGCTTACAAGACAACAGTCTAATGTACAAACCCACCTTTATTTTATACCGCAACAAGACCGGACAAGACGTAAACATAAGAAAATGGAGTTAGATTGGAATACGTGCAATGCAGACTAGTGAGCAGGCGCAAGTCAAAACATTTAATATGAGAATAGGACAGGTTCTAATTTCATACAATGATTTTGCACAGAAGAATAGTACATTCTTTTATTTTGTACTATAAAATAGTACTCAATTTTTACGCACAATTTAATATGATAATGTAAAACGGGCTTAATGCTGCGCGTAATTATAATGTATATCGCATATTTCAAAGTGTATTAAGATGTAAAGGCCTGATAATATCTAAAAAGAAGTCGCTAATTTGATGTTTGAGACTTTAAATTCCACTTCATTACCTATTATTTGTAAATCCTCGAAGATTCGATAATATCTCCCAGATTTCGCTAAATCGTTCCAAGTGGAAATTAACCAAGAGAAAAATATGTATATAAATGAGTCTTGTGTATCTACAGAGACAGTATCCTAGTTCCTACCGGCGACGAAAAAGGAACCAGTTAAGTTGTTGTTCGTTCTTATTCGGTTAGTTATGTGGATTCATTCATCGTCATCATTGTCACAGCTACCTAAATTTTATGGTTCATTAAAATCGGTCGTTACCGTCTGCCGCCTCGCTTTCTCTCCGTCTCTGATTTGCATGTTATCCCGAAATAATTGTCTCCTATCTCGTAGGTGTTCCTAACCGAAAACAGAGAAAAAGAGAAAACGGACGGTTGGTAGCCGCTGTTCCTTTCGCTAATTGCCACTTTTATCTCGGTCGAAATCTCGGGGACTTTTAACCCTCATACATTTATAATCTATGACACGGGCGCGTAGGTAAGATGAAAAGGACTCCTACTTCTCCAGTGGTATGTATGCATTTTATTCGTAAAAAGATCTAGTAAAGAGAATGCCCAAAATAATTTGCTTGATATTTGTTCATTTGTAAATCGACTTCAATCTAAATTTCGCGTGAAACCCACGGAAAAACGTTTGAAATGATGGCCATAGTTATTACTATCTGGATGTATTCAATAACCGGCGGTATATGTACGTACGGTTGAGTTTTTCACGGAAATATATTTTTATTGAAACAATTATATAATTAGGTGCCTATTTGTTATATAATAACATTTATTTAGGCAAGCAACATTTTATTAATCTTAATTAAAATTTAAATTATTAGAATATCTCCGACCAACACCCGAGTCTTTCCGAGTGTGTCCGACGAGTGAGTGACGTCACTGTATTTATTTACAATACATTAGTTCAGTGTTACACTGCACTTAAACACATGTTTTCGTAAATAAATATTTATGTGGAATAGTGTGACAAGTGCTTAAGTGCCCATTTCAAACTTTAGAATGGTTGAACTTACCGAGAACGCATTTGTAAAGACGCGCAGAGTGATAATTTACCGAATATGAACCTGTTTATGTTGATGGAATTCATTCGCTCAAACCATTGTTTCAACACCGCCGAAATTAGAGGAATTAAATCTGAATGGTAAGCAAAATTAGTTAAATATGTAATAATTTAATAAACATACTGTTATTACATATTAATTCCCATATTATTAACATGTAATTGGAATATGAAATTTACAGGTTAGTGCTATATGTCAAAAAATATTTTCTATATGTCAAATTAACTGCACGTAACCATGGAAACTGAAAACATCGGCGTGTAAATAAATACTTAAACGTCACACTTGTTTTGCCGGGAATTCAAAATGACATTTGTCAATAATTATTTTATACCAGAAATAATGTATCTTATACAAAATTAATTATGATGCAAGCAATTCCAAATGTTAAAGTATCTAATTTAATTATAAATAAAAATCACGTATACCCTTATTACAGAAATTAGATAATTATTGGAAATACTGCCCAATCAATATTTTAATGCACAATGCCCGAGACTGAGGTTTCCAGCAATTAAACACATTGTAATAAAACACCTTCGGCTATGCAATAAATCAATTACTTCTTTATTTTAATTATTCGTTAATTACGCCTAAACGGCGTGGTTTAGTACGCATAATATACATATACACTACAAAACAAAATAAATTTTATTCTTGTCATTAGAATACACAACATTTTAGTATCCTCGTTGGAGAAATAGACGCGACATTTATTTGTATCTTATATAGAGAATGTAGTAAAACTTTACGATACACCAAATGAATTTAATTTGTTAATTAACACTGCAATTAGAGCAAAGATATTTTAGAAAATGAGACCTGTTGACTTATTCATGAATGTGTAAGAAATGTATGGGCTCAGACCTGTGCCATTATTTATTTCTTTTTGTTTGAAATTTAAGGAATAATTTGATTCACTTGTACTAATTAGGAAATTCTGGATTTTATCAATATTATTGTTGCTATCAAATTTACAATAAATAAATGAATGAATTATTATCAATTATTTTTAACGAATTGCTAATATTTTGCCGAAGACCCATATATATATTTTTTGATGACCATTCTTAATAGGTGTATTCATTGATTACAAGTTCTAACACACGCGCCAATATTTTTTATTTTTTGAAGTACCCCTTGGAATTTCGAAGAAAATCCAAATGGTCGGAAAGTATGACATATTACACATCAAATTAAAGCTCTTCTCGTGCAGATTAGGTATAAAATAATTTCGGGTACGAGAGACGGTTCGTTGAGGAGATATTCAATGAGAAAGTGAAAAGTAATTCTTGAAGAATCGCTCTGGTACGCTCTAACACCCAAACGAAGCAAATTCCACGAGTTTTGACGTTAAGATGGTATTCTACACTTTCGAAAACATCCGTACACAGAATTTCGTCTAATTTAGAGGATATTAATTTTTCTGACATTTCAAAGGGGTACCTCTTGGAATTTCGAAGAAAATCCAAATGGTCGGAGGTGCGACTTATTACACATCAACTTAAAGCTCTTCTCGTGCAGATTAGGTATAAAATAATTTCGGGTACGAGAGACGGTTCGTTGAGGAAATATTCAATGAGGAAGTGAAAAGTAATTCTTGAAGAATCGCTCTGGTACGCTCTAACACCCAAACGAAGCAAATTCCACGAGTTTTGACGTTAAAATCGTATTCTACACCTTCGAAAACATCCGTACACAGAATTTCGTCTAATTTAGACCATATTAATTTTTTTTCCGAAATTTCAAAGGGGTACCCCTTGAAATTTACAAGAAAATCAGAATGGTCGGAAATACGACTTATTACACATCAAATTAAAGCGCTTCTCGTCCAGATTAAGGATAAAATAATTTCGGGCACGAGAGACTGTTCATTGAAGAAATTTTCAATGAGCAAGTGGAAAGTGGTTCTGGACGAATCGCTTTGGTAGGGTCTAACACCCAAACCAAGCAAATTCCACGAGTTTTGACGTTAAAATCGTATTCTACACCTTCGAAAACATTGGTACACAGAATTTCGTCTAATTTAGAGCATATTAATTTTTTCTGAAATTTCAAAGGGGTACCCCTTGAAATTTACAAGAAAATCAGAATGGTCGGATATACGACTTATTACACATCAAATTAAAGCTCTTCTCGTGCAGATTAAGGATAAAATAATTTCGGGCACGAGACACTGTTCATTGGAGGAATTTTCAATGAGCAAGTGAAAAGTGGTTCTGGACGAATCGCTTTGGTACGGTCTAACACCCAAACCAAGCAAATTCCACGAGTTTTGACGTTAAAATCGTATTCTACACCTTCGAAAACATCGGTACACAGAATTTCGTCTAATTTAGAGCATATTAATTTTTTTCTGAAATTTCAAAGGGGTACCCCTTGAAATTTACAAGAAAATCAGAATGGTCGGAAATACGACTTATTACACATCAAATTAAAGCTCTTCTCGTGCAGATTAAGGATAAAATAATTTCGGGCACGAGACACTGTTCATTGAAGAAATTTTCAATGAGCAAGTGAAAAGTGGTTCTGGACGAATCGCTTTGATACGGTCCAACACCCAAACCAAGCAAATTCCACGAGTTTTGACGTTAAAATCGTATTCTACACCTTCGAAAACATCGGTACACAGAATTTCGTCTAATTTAGAGCATATTAATTTTTTTCTGAAATTTCAAAGGGGTACCCCTTGAAATTTACAAGAAAATCAGAATGGTCGGAAATACGACTTATTACACATCAAATTAAAGCTCTTCTCGTGCAGATTAAGGATAAAATAATTTCGGGCACGAGACACTGTTCATTGAAGAAATTTTCAATGAGCAAGTGAAAAGTGGTTCTGGACGAATCGCTTTGGTACGCTCTAACACCCAAACCAAGCAAATTCCACGAGTTTTGACGTTAAAATCGTATTCTACACCTTCGAAAACATCGGTACACAGAATTTCGTCTAATTTAGAGCATATTAATTTTTTTCTGAAATTTCAAAGGGGTACCCCTTGAAATTTACAAGAAAAATCAGAATGGTCGGAAATACGACTTATTACACATCAAATTAAAGCTCTTCTCGTGCAGATTAAGGATAAAATAATTTCGGGCACGAGACACTGTTCATTGAAGAAATTTTCAATGAGCAAGTGAAAAGTGGTTCTGGACGAATCGCTTTGATACGGTCCAACACCCAAACCAAGCAAATTCCACGAGTTTTGACGTTAAAATCGTATTCTACACCTTCGAAAGCATCCGTACACAGAATTTCGTCTAATTTAGATCAAATTAATTTTTTCTGAAATTTCAAAGGGGTACCGCTTGAAATTTACAAGAAAATCAGAATGGTCGGAAATACGACTTATTACACATCAAATTAAAGCTCTTCTCGTGCAGATTAAGGATAAAATAATTTCGGGCACGAGACACTGTTCATTGAAGAAATTTTCAATGAGCAAGTGAAAAGTGGTTCTGGACGAATCGCTTTGGTACGCTCTAACACCCAAACCAAGCAAATTCCACGAATTTTGACGTTAAAATCGTATTCTACACCTTCGAAAACATCGGTACACAGAATTTCGTCTAATTTAGAGCATATTAATTTTTCTGAAATTTCAAAGGGGTACCCCTTGAAATTTACAAGAAAATCAGAATGGTCGGAAATACGACTTATTACACATCAAATTAAAGCTCTTCTCGTGCAGATTAAGGATAAAATAATTTCGGGCACGAGACACTGTTCATTGAAGAAATTTTCAATGAGCAAGTGAAAAGTGGTTCTGGACGAATCGCTTTGATACGGTCCAACACCCAAACCAAGCAAATTCCACGAATTTTGACGTTAAAATCGTATTCTACACCTTCGAAAACATCGGTACACAGAATTTCGTCTAATTTAGAGCATATTAATTTTTTCTGAAATTTCAAAGGGGTACCCCTTGAAATTTACAAGAAAATCAGAATGGTCGGAAATACGACTTATTACACATCAAATTAAAGCTCTTCTCGTGCAGATTAAGGATAAAATAATTTCGGGCACGAGACACTGTTCATTGAAGAAATTTTCAATGAGCAAGTGAAAAGTGGTTCTGGACGAATCGCTTTGATACGGTCCAACACCCAAACCAAGCAAATTCCACGAGTTTTGACGTTAAAATCGTATTCTACACCTTCGAAAACATCGGTACACAGAATTTCGTCTAATTTAGAGCATATTAATTTTTTTCTGAAATTTCAAAGGGGTACCCCTTGAAATTTACAAGAAAATCAGAATGGTCGGAAATACGACTTATTACACATCAAATTAAAGCTCTTCTCGTGCAGATTAAGGATAAAATAATTTCGGGCACGAGACACTGTTCATTGAAGAAATTTTCAATGAGCAAGTGAAAAGTGGTTCTGGACGAATCGCTTTGGTACGCTCTAACACCCAAACCAAGCAAATTCCACGAATTTTGACGTTAAAATCGTATTCTACACCTTCGAAAACATCGGTACACAGAATTTCGTCTAATTTAGAGCATATTAATTTTTTTTTCTGAAATTTCAAAGGGGTACCCCTTGAAATTTACAAGAAAATCAGAATGGTCGGAAATACGACTTATTACACATCAAATTAAAGCTCTTCTCGTGCAGATTAAGGATAAAATAATTTCGGGCACGAGACACTGTTCATTGAAGAAATTTTCAATGAGCAAGTGAAAAGTGGTTCTGGACGAATCGCTTTGATACGGTCCAACACCCAAACCAAGCAAATTCCACGAATTTTGACGTTAAAATCGTATTCTACACCTTCGAAAACATCGGTACACAGAATTTCGTCTAATTTAGAGCATATTAATTTTTTTCTGAAATTTCAAAGGGGTACCCCTTGAAATTTACAAGAAAATCAGAATGGTCGGAAATACGACTTATTACACATCAAATTAAAGCTCTTCTCGTGCAGATTAAGGATAAAATAATTTCGGGCACGAGACACTGTTCATTGAAGAAATTTTCAATGAGCAAGTGAAAAGTGGTTCTGGACGAATCGCTTTGATACGGTCCAACACCCAAACCAAGCAAATTCCACGAGTTTTGACGTTAAAATCGTATTCTACACCTTCGAAAACATCGGTACACAGAATTTCGTCTAATTTAGAGCATATTAATTTTTTTCTGAAATTTCAAAGGGGTACCCCTTGAAATTTACAAGAAAATCAGAATGGTCGGAAATACGACTTATTACACATCAAATTAAAGCTCTTCTCGTGCAGATTAAGGATAAAATAATTTCGGGCACGAGACACTGTTCATTGAAGAAATTTTCAATGAGCAAGTGAAAAGTGGTTCTGGACGAATCGCTTTGATACGGTCCAACACCCAAACCAAGCAAATTCCACGAATTTTGACGTTAAAATCGTATTCTACACCTTCGAAAACATCGGTACACAGAATTTCGTCTAATTTAGAGCATATTAATTTTTTTTCTGAAATTTCAAAGGGGTACCCCTTGAAATTTACAAGAAAATCAGAATGGTCGGAAATACGACTTATTACACATCAAATTAAAGCTCTTCTCGTGCAGATTAAGGATAAAATAATTTCGGGCACGAGACACTGTTCATTGAAGAAATTTTCAATGAGCAAGTGAAAAGTGGTTCTGGACGAATCGCTTTGATACGGTCCAACACCCAAACCAAGCAAATTCCACGAATTTTGACGTTAAAATCGTATTCTACACCTTCGAAAACATCGGTACACAGAATTTCGTCTAATTTAGAGCATATTAATTTTTTTCTGAAATTTCAAAGGGGTACCCCTTGAAATTTACAAGAAAATCAGAATGGTCGGAAATACGACTTATTACACATCAAATTAAAGCTCTTCTCGTGCAGATTAAGGATAAAATAATTTCGGGCACGAGACACTGTTCATTGAAGAAATTTTCAATGAGCAAGTGAAAAGTGGTTCTGGACGAATCGCTTTGATACGGTCCAACACCCAAACCAAGCAAATTCCACGAATTTTGACGTTAAAATCGTATTCTACACCTTCGAAAACATCGGTACACAGAATTTCGTCTAATTTAGAGCATATTAATTTTTTTCTGAAATTTCAAAGGGGTACCCCTTGAAATTTACAAGAAAATCAGAATGGTCGGAAATACGACTTATTACACATCAAATTAAAGCTCTTCTCGTGCAGATTAAGGATAAAATAATTTCGGGCACGAGACACTGTTCATTGAAGAAATTTTCAATGAGCAAGTGAAAAGTGGTTCTGGACGAATCGCTTTGGTACGCTCTAACACCCAAACCAAGCAAATTCCACGAATTTTGACGTTAAAATCGTATTCTACACCTTCGAAAGCATCCGTACACAGAATTTCGTCTAATTTAGATCAAATTAACTTTTTCTGAAATTTCAAAGGGGTACCGCTTGAAATTTACAAGAAAATCAGAATGGTCGGAAATACGACTTATTACACATCAAATTAAAGCTCTTCTCGTGCAGATTAAGGATAAAATAATTTAGGGCACGAGAGACTGTTCATTGAAGAAATTTTCAATGAGCAAGTGAAAAGTGGTTCCGGACGAATCGCTTTGGTACGGTCTAACACCCAAACCAAGCAAATTCCACGAGTTTTGACGTTAAAATCGTATTCTACACCTTCGAAAACATCCGTACACAGAATTTTGTCTAATTTAGAGCATATTAAATTTTTTCTGAAATTTCAAAAATGGTCGGGAGTACGACTTATTACATATCAAATTAAAGCTCTTCTCGTGCAGAATAGGAATAAAACAATTTACGAAAGACGGTCCCTTAATACCTTTACGAGATGCGAATTACTCCGTGATTCATAACAATTCTCATTAGCAAGACGCGACCTTTTAAGACCGAGAGAGTGCATGATGCGAAAAGATAATTTAAGTGCAATAACCTGCCATTATTTCCATATAAATCTCAAAGCGCCTATCGAGTCGTAACGTTAGGTTTCATATTTATAAATTTAAATAGGCAGCCGATAAGGATAAGCATTCGTTGGGTAAAATTTATTGTCGCGGCAACTTATTAACAAACCGAATGCTTCACATGCCGACGAATATATTTTTTCGTATTTATTTATTCAAGGCTGTCAACGCCGTCAAATCGTATCGCAGCCGGCATATTCAAAGTAAAGTAAGTTAAAATTTTGATAGACAGGCTGTACATAACTTTCGCGATTGTACATATTTCCGTTCCCCGGAATTTATGCGAATTGTTTACAACTTTTGCTGTCATGTACAGTTAGAAGTTCTAGGTTTTGTACCTACATACATACAATGTATTACTTTTCAATTTAGGATTTGAAATAAGCAACGTTACTGGGAATTTTTACGTTATACATCCAGCAATGAATTGACGCAATTTCTCCACAAACTAATAAATCTCAAATAACTTCTCTTCACCTAAAATAGATTTTAAGTCATCGCCTTAGAGCATGATTGTCTTGACGGACAAGTTGATATCTTTTGTATCGGTTGATTCGTCTTTAGCATCCTACCTTGAAAGACAAAACATGTTGGAACATCTGGAATATCACATAAATTGCACCATTATTTTTTTAATTTGCACGAATCTGAATCCGCTTACAACAATTCATGTCGTAGATGCCAATATTCCTCAAAATCAACCCAACAACCACTTTCACGTTAATAACCTCATTGTTCTATTTCTAATGGTTTTTCGTCAAGAGCGCAGCAATTGTTCAGTACTTAGTCTTGACGAAGGAAAGGAAAGGAAAATAAATTTTAGAAAATCCTAGTGATCGGAAGCTATCTAAAATCAAGTGACTCCAATAGAATTTTCATGCATTCTGCATTAAAATTGTGGTTTTTCATGTTTCATTGGTTATTTCGTTTGTCCATGCTTCATTTCGATTGTATAGTCAACAATATATGAAAAAAGGAAAAAAGTTGAAATAACTTTTTTATTTCAAATAAGTAATTTTTCGCGGATTTGGCAAACGACAAATTTTAGCTGAGCAATCCTGGACTTACGTTGGACAAACGAATTAGTATGATAAAAACGCAAATTTACTTTTTCTTTGACTACCCGTAACATTTTTTTCTAAATACCTTTCCAACAAAGGGTGGGAAAACAGAAATTTTTCATGGGCAAACGATGGACAAACTAATGACGTATTGTTTTATTTTTCCAAAATTCGTATGTGGAATGCTGTCAATTCGTCGACGAAAAGGCCTGTAAAATCTTGTGAAACTTATATTTTTAAACGGTTTTAACAAACATTCAATTTTGCAAGCCGTATCCCTTAATATAGTAGTATTTCGATAATGGATTCCTTAAAACTATATTGTACTTATGCTTATCATAATATTTCTCGTAGGCGAAGGCGAAGAGTGCTTCAGTCTATCATTATTGCAATTTTTCTTTGAAAATTCCTTTCTAATAAATATCATTAAAACAAATCATAAGAAATTGTGGTTTTTTATGTTTCATTGGTTATTTCATTTGTCCATTCTCCGAATTCGTTTGTCCATGCTTCATTTCGATTGTCTACTCAAGAATATATGAAGAAAAAAGGAAAAAAGTATAAATTTTTGTATTTCAAATAAACAATTTCTCGCGGATGGGCAAACGAAAAATTTTGCTGGGCAATCCTGGACTAACGTTGGACAACGAATTAGCATGATGAAAGCGCAAATTTACTTTTTCGTTTCCCATGAAATAATTTTTATTAAAGAACTTTCAAGCAAAGGTTGAACAAACAGAAATTTTTCACGGACAAACGATGAACAAACCAATGACGGTTTTTTTTTTTTTGCAAAAATACGCATTTGGAGGATCCAACTTCACAGAGCTGTTAGGTTCTTTTAGAACATTTGAAAGCAATTGAAGTATCACCCGAATTGGCTCTTACTTCGAGCTGAACAAAAGAATCCATTCGATGGCATTCATTTCATATCAATTTTTTCAGAACAAGCAATTGTTCTTGAATTTCAGATACCTTGATTGGACAATACATCTTGTTTCGTCAAGAAATAAATAGAAAAGAATTTGTTTATAATTTGTAATAACGAGATAATCTTTGAAATTTTTTTAAATAATATTTTCATATATTTTTCCAACTAGTATGATTTAATGACCTATTTTAGTTTGACGATTTTTTTTAGAATGCCTTCTTCGCAATGTCCAACTTTAGACACATGTAGACACGCTTCAACCCGCTTCCAAGGATTTTAGCCATGATTGATTGTTGTTTTGAAGATTGCTCATTGATAAAGTGAGAAGTGGTTCTTGACGAATCGCTCTGGTACGCTCTAGCACCCAAACGAAGCAAATTTGACGAGTTTTGACGTTAAAATCGTATTCTACACCTTCGAAAACATCTATAGACGGAATTTCGTCTAATTTACAGCATTAATTAATTTTTTCTGAAATTTCAAAGGGGTATCCCTTGATTGGCATAAAATATGAAATTTAAAAGTCGCTGCTGTAAAGAAATGATCGTTCAGAATGTCAGTTCTGCATTGAGTCCTAATTAATGAAAGAACCTTCAACCCACTTCCACGGATTTTAGCCATGATTGATTCTTGTTTTTTAGATTGCTCATTGCAGAGAAGCTTGATTGGCACAAATATGGAATTTAAAAGTCGCCGCTGTAAAGAAATCATCGTTCAGAATTCAATTCTGCAATGAGTCCTAATTAATAAAAGAAAAAGTTTCTGTCATTTACCAGTGGTGTCAAATTTGATATGAATTAAGATCACAACCGCGAAAATCTGAAACCGTCGCCCCGGGATTGATTGAGGAGAAGTCGAATCTTTTCGGGCTTGCATTTACCACCTTTGTGGATAATTTTGCTCGTATATCACTCTTTCTTCATTTTGTTTCATTTGTACTATTTGTTTGCACCTCTTGATTGTTTTTATTATTCTTAAGAATTGGCATATATTTCTCTATACACAAATGACCAGAAGTGAACGAAGATCATTACAAAAAATAAGACGTGGTAAAAGAGAATACATATTCCAATGGAACTTTGTTCGACTGGCATTTGGCTTTCTTAGATAAACAATAAGTTTGAATGAGTTCTTTTGGGGTTGCAAATTTTATTGTTAAATTGGATTGAATTTGGAATAGAAATCGTGAAAGAAATTGAGAAGAAGAAAGCATGAATAATTAATTTAAAAATAAGGCGATCGAACAACAATAAATTGCTCCTCAAAACGTAAATATAATGTTTCTCAAAGGAATATCATATTGGTATAAAAATTGTATCTAAAACTTTTTGTTTCAATATTCGGATTTTGAAGAAGCTCGGGATTCCCTTGAAACTCCTCCAAACAAACAGCATCACTTTTTTGTTGAATATCCGCTTTCGAAGTGCTTTGAGCCGGTTCATCTTTTTTACTCCATGCTCTCTTGCGTTTAACATTGCTGTAGACAACCCATTTCTCGTCCCCGGTGATGAGGCGCTTCCAAAATGGACCATTTTTTTGACGTTTGAGATGTAAAGCACAGACGTCAACGCGACAACGCGTACAATTTTTTCCCGTAGGAACATGAGGAACCCGTATGTCGAGCTTTGAGATTAAACCTAGACGCTTCAAATGATCATGAATGGCCGAATTCGATGAATTTAATCTCTCGGCGATCTCACGAGTTGTTATTGGCCGGTTTGCATCAATTAATACCTTTATTGTGTCTTCAACTGGCCTTCCAAAACGTGGTCAACATCACAATATTGAAGATTGAAATTTTACAAAGCAGTTTTGGCACTGGCATCTTCTCCATACACATCGGATAACTCTTTTCTTGCTTGAACAGCATTTTTACCTTTTCAATAGTAAAGAAGTAAAATATGCTGAAAATGCTGTTTTTCACTTTTCATATTTCATAAGGCACCAACTATAAATTGCTGCGTAGAAACAATCGAACTTTTTCACAAGCAAGCCTTGCTATATCAGCTGTCAAAATGTATAATGACCATGCGGCTTAAGTGTGAAGTTGGCTGTGAAAAAATAGAATTAAGCCCTCTATTGGGAAAAAACGAAATTACCTCCCGAACAACCCCATAATTCTTTTTAGGTGTACAACTCTTTGCACTTTATTTCATTTATTCAATCTCCACAGTTTACTTATTCTGAAAGTTTGCAAATGATTTTACTAACCTTCCTATACTCACGTCAAAATGAAAGACGTATACTATACTATATAAATCGGTCTCACAGACCGTATGCGTGAGTATAGGAAGGCTAACAATAACATATTTGCAGTTACCTAAGATCGCTTGACTCCTTTCTAGGGAATCTTCATCGTGCGAGATAAATCCGATCCTCCTAGAGGGATTTACCTTCGAACCTAATCAAACAAAAGCGACTGTAAAAGACGTATTAATATCCCTCAAAACCCTAATATCCGTTTGTGTAGGCACGACAAAAAGTCGTTCCCTTTCTTCGTACGTGTGCCTCTTACCCAAATCCGAGACGGCAGAAAGCGTCGTCGTCGTCGGTGAGAAAAAGATCGGTGTTTGTCGTACGTAAATGCGTGGGCAGGTGAATCCGGTAGGTATTATTCGGTATGTGTGTGTGTGTGTGTCGAAACCCCGAGGTTCTTTTCGTCCGTAGATGTTTGGATGGATTTTAGGAGTCCTTTTGGTGCGCGCGGTCTCCGTGAAGTTAAGGTGCCGCCGTAACCCCGCGGGTTCTTCGACTGTTAGCGGCGTAGTGTTAATGGGCTCCCGACTGGGCCGACTGCTACCGACGTACTTTGAGAGTTTGTGGTCCCAATTAACACCCGTGTGGCACAACACACACAACCTATACGCACGTACGGGTTTAAGTGTAGATATATCGCCTATTTGTGTACGCGTTTGTATGCGAACGTGTGTGTTTATACGCGTAGATCTATTGAAAACTCAGACAAAACTGTTATATTGCCGTGGTGGTGGCGGCGGGTTTCGGAAAAGAGTAAAAGGTTCAATACACGCACTAAAGGCGTTGAAAGAGATGATACCCACGAGACTTCACAGAGCGAACGGTTATTGTACGTTGTGTGTGAGGTTTTGTGTGCTCTCTGAAGTATCCTCATTGTTCCGTTTGAATGGGAGATATGTTCGAACAGTTAGGTGATTTTTGTCCGTCGTCGGTTTCGTATAGGTATCTAATTTTTAATAGAAAACGACGTCTCCGGCTTTTAACCTTCCTATACTCACGCATACGGTCTGTGAGACCGATTTATATAGTATAGTTTACGTCTTTCATTTTGACGTGAGTATAGGAAGGTTAAATGTGAATGTGCGCTCGTATATTCAGCATAGTTTCAATAAATAACTACATTTGAAAGTTATTGTTTACTTCCCAGTAAAGATTTTTCAAACTTCGCGGACAGTTTAAGTTGGTATTTCCGGCAATAATGGACATACTCGTCAATTTCTAAGCACAATGCGCGCGAAAAGTTGACTATTGCCGAAACTACCAACTTAAACTGCCCGCGAAATTTAAAAATGTTTACTGGTGTAAGTCCGTACCGTACAACGGGGCGAATAGGATTGGTGAGGTGAATGGGATCGAAAAGCGGGAATTTATTTATAAAAATCACAACATCTAAATATGTCACAGAAACCTTTCGATTTGGCCTTGATTGACTCCACTTATATCATAATCACATTAAGCGTGGCAATATTTCGCCACCAGCAGTTGGTAGTGCTGGGAACCAATACATAACCAAAAACCTTGTTAATCAGTTGGCTTAGTGGGTATAAAAACTTTGGCTGAAACTGCGAACTTAAGAAAGATACATTTAAAGTAATTAGTATTAGCGACCCCAACAGGTTAGTAACACTAGTTTACAAAATGAAATTGTTTTCATGTACATTTGATAAGAGATAGATTTCCTTATGTAATTTCTTCCGCTGAATTCGAAAATCAAGGTTAAAAATTTTTTATGGAACAGTTTTTGAGATATTGTGATTTTTCATTCTTTCGACCTCTTTTCACTTGATAAATCATATCTCGAGCTAGAAATGTTCGATTGGGTCGTTCTTGGTACACAAATGCAAGGTATGAGATGTCGAACAAATATGGATAATCGGATCTTTGATTGGTAAAGCGATTAAAAATATATCGATGCAAATAGGGGACATTTTCAAAAAAATCATATTTTACAGTGATTCTGTGCCGACAGAAAAGTACGAATCGTTAAAAAAAACGTCTGGTTTCTGTTCATGTACGTAAAGATGATACTTTTACGAAAGAACTAAGACCAACCAGAAGAAAACCGATCGAAAAATGACAAAGTTATAAGCAATTGAGTGAATAAATCCAAATCCCATATTTTTCGAATATTTTTTTTGACAATTTATTGGGTTTAAACGTTTGCAGTACATTCTTGACATTTTTGTTGTGTTAGAAATATGTAGTTGTGGCTCTTGCTTTGTCTTCGGTTGCTTTTGGGATCCGTTTCTCTAGTGAGAAACCATACATAGTCTCCCAACATTGTTTCATCCCAAAATCCTTGATAGCGCCGCTCAATGCTCTTAATTTGTTGGTGAAATCTCTCGCCGTGTTCGTCACTTACGTCACCAAGATTGTCCGGAAAGAAATTCAAATGCGAATGCAAGAAATTTATTTTTAGAGACATATTTACACCCGTAAGAAGTAAATAAAATGGTAAAAACAATACAATAGAAAACAACCAGGAATTAAATTAAATAATGGCATTTCGTACCCATCTTGTTGTAGTTCTTCAGCAAATCGGTAATAATTTCCTCGTAGTTAGGGCTTTTATTGTTCCCAAGAAAATTGGTAACAACCCGCTGAAACGAATTCCAGGCCTCGTTTTCAACGGGTGTTAAATATTTTGGAAAATCTGTGCTTCTTACCAATTTCTTTATGTGGACCATCGAAGACGCCTTCCTTGATTTTTGCTAAAGCTAAAGCTTTGGGAAAAGGGTTTTCAAATAGGAAAATTCTTGGCCTTCCTTGTCTAAGGCCTTCACAAAATTTTTAATGAGGCCAAGTTTAATCTGCAACGCTGGAAGGATTATATTTTCTTTTTTGACAAGAGGCATGTATTTAATATTGTCTTTGCCCACTGTGACGTTTTCCCTTTCTGGCCAGTCTTTTCTTCTATAATGATGTTCACGAGCACGACTATCCCAGAGGCAAAAAAGCAGCAATATTTTGTATATCCACCCTGCATTCCACACAACATGCCGACGACTTTGAGGTCGGAACATATTTTCCAGTTGTCATGCTCATATTGAATGTATTTTAGTAAAGTGGTCATTGTGGCGTATGATTCTTTAGTGTTGATGGCATGAGCGATGGGGAGAGAAGGTTTTTCATTTCCAATATGCAGTAGGACTGCTTTCAAACTCTCCTTACTACCGTCAATGAACAAGCGCCACTCATTTCGATCATAAGGCTCTCTGAGTTGCTCAAACAATGCAGGAATATCGTTGCAGTAGCATATGTCGTTTTCCTTCTTAAAATGTTGTGCGTAAGCTTTATCACGGTTTCTGTAAAATGTTGTATTTACTCCCGGAGCCAAACAGTTCCGTTGCTTCAGGCGAGATGCAAGTAACTCCGCCTTTTCCTTTGACAGCTCGAGATCTCTCACCAAATCATTCAGTGCAGGCTGCGTAAAATGTTTTAATTGCGACTCCTGTTGAAATTCATTATCAGTGCTTGTGTCTGTCTGTGGTGATGATTCGAAAAATTCAATCGTTGAATCGGGGCACTTTGGATGAGGAAATTCACTTGATGCTACTGTCGCATAAACCCATTTGGCACTCTTTCCAAAACCAGTGGATTTGCTCAGGCAAAAGTAACAATCAACCGAATGGCAGAGCGGCTCTCTTCATATCATCGGTACACCGAATTTCATATATCGTCTAATTTGGAATACAAATTCATTTTATTATTAATTCAATTGTATATATAAATTTAATCTTACTGTGATGAACCAGAAGCCCACGCGGCAAGAGTTATATGGCACGATAAGCAAACATTATTTGGTGTCCATTGCTCATGAAAAGTTGCAGGTGCTATTCCAAAATATTGCAGATAATTCTGTTGTAATGAATCGGTGAATCTACGTCTATTTGGTTGGGGGACAAAATTGCCGCACACGTAACAGAAATTATTTGGATCGTTTATGCACTTAAATTCTCGTTTTCTTTTAGGCATCATGTTCCTATACCAAAGACATATAAATATCAAGATATAGCCAGAGTCAGCTGTTTATTGGTACGAATAAGTCAAAATACATAAAAATAACAAATAATAAATTCAATATATTTGCGTGTGAGCAACTGAACTCATAAATTGTCAAAAAAAAAAAATATTCGAAAAATATGGGATTTGGATTTATTCACTCAATTGCTTATCACTTTGTCATTTTTCGATCGGTTTTCTTCTGGTTGGTCTTAGTTCTTTCGTAAAAGTATCATCTTTACGTACATGAACAGAAACCAGACGTTTTTTTAACGATTTGTACTTTTCTGTCGGCACAGAATCACTGTGAAATATGATTTTCTTTGAAAATGTTCCCTATTTGCATCGATATATTTTTAACCGCTTTACCAATCAAAGATGCGATTATCCATATTCGTTCGTCATCTCATACCTTGCATTTATGTACCAAGAACGACCGAATCGGACATTTCTAGCTCGAGATATGATTTGTCAAGTGAAAAGAGGTCGAAAAAATGAAAAAATCACAATATCTCAAAAACTGTTCCATAAAAAATTTTTAACCTTGATTTTCGAATTCAGCGGAAGAAAATACATAAGGAAAATCACCTCTCATCAAATGTACATTTTCAGTGTAAACTAGTGTAATTAAGGCACATGAAATATTTCTAATTCGTTGCTGTTTTTAGCTTTCTTAGGGTTAATAGGATCAAGATCTGTGGTGAGTAGGATCAATACGTAAAAATGCCTAGACATTATAAACCTAAGGTAGCGGGAAAACGTTACAAGAAACATAATCCAGATATAATTCAAGAAGCTGAAAATTATGTCACTAATGGTTACGGTATAAGGCAAGCCGCGTTAAGACACAATCTTGCTTACACGATGCTCCAAAGACTTGTCAAAAATGAAGATGTTAAGAATCAAGGAGGTCGGACAGTATTGAGTGAAGCACCAGAAAATAGTATTGCAGAAAAATTAGTTATATGTACTGAATGGGGTTAGCCCTTTGATACATAGGACTTGAGTGTCCTTGTCCAACAGTATTCAAATAGAATTGGTACAGGTGTTCCCCGTTTTAAAGCTAATCTTCCCGGTAAAGAGTTTTCATATAGTTGTTTGAAACGACATTCAAATATGCTATCTGAAAGAATGTGCCAAAATATAAAATGGGCCCGTGCTGGTGTTACTAAGAGAACCATTACAGAATGTTTTGAACGTCTTTCTGTAGAATTAGAAGGTATTACAGCCTAGCTACATCCTGAAGTATGATGAAACAAATCTTTGGGATGACCCGGGTCGATAAACAATAATTGCAAAATGGGAAAGTCAATATCCCGAACGGATTATAAATCACAGCAAATCGTCTACCTCAATCATGTTTGCTGCTTCTGGTAGTGGAGAATTACTGCCATGTTATTTTGTCTACGAAGCCTTGAACATGTGTTACACTTGGACAATTGAAAAATCACCCACCTTCGGGTAATTCCGGGACACGTGCCCCACCTTGTTTAAATCTAAACTGACACTTTCTGAATACGTTAACGAATGGAATAATCGTTGCACATCGTGTGATATGTGTTAAAGTTGGGACAATATTTTCGTCTGTTTCTCGACCTAAGAACTTTAAGCTGACAGGGCTCGTTTCCTCTTTAGATGACGGCCGCAGTCTCGCCGCCTGGATGATGATGGAAAGTGAAAGAATGTAGAGAGGTCCGGGCACGGGGCGGGAACTGGAGTCATCACGGAGGCACAATATTTGTTTCATCGATATTTAACAATAGAAAAGTACCGTTGAATTATTTGTGAAAAGTGGTCGAGAAATCTTCAAGGACATGCGCTCCACCCATTCAATTTGAATTTAAATTTCTGTGAAGACGAAAATACGCAGAAAAATAGTTCGTCCATTGCTTTTATTCCATTTTATAATTTATACTAATACATAATTTGCATTATTTGCACTTTTTTCCCTTTCATCGTCATCGACATACTGCGTTTCTGATGTTTCGCTGTCCGTGTCTTCCAAAATCAATCTTCTCTTCGGAACTCTCGTCGAGTTCCTTAGCGCTGATATTGTATTATTCTTCAACGTGAAATTTTTTAGTGTTTCGCGCTCCCGCTTTTTCCCCGTTTATTTTTACAATCCTCGCTCCTTGTGCTTGTATTTTCTTCACAGTAGCCTGTTCTTTTTTCAGATTCTTTATTTCAACTTTTTTTTTTTCTGCTTTCGTCTGACGTCAACAAAACTGCAGATTGCCCATTTTTCTGGGTGATGGTAGAAGTTGGCAGGGTCGGAAACGGTGAAATCTTGTGAAGCCTTTTCGTTGGGGACAGAGACTCTTGAGAAAAGATGGGCAGTTGATCTATGAGGACGTCCCGATCACAGAATTGCTGGTTAATACCCTGTGAACGATTTCGAGTTCCCTGATCAAAGACTGCAACTGTAATGCTGTTTGAGATTGCGAAAAAATGGTCAGGAATTAAGTTTCGGCTCAATGGAAAAATTCCAGTTGAAGGACACCCGCTGATACCATCTCCAACTGTAGCAGCCTTGCTGCGTGCTCAACAAATTGTCCGGCTTGATATCGACTAATTGCTCGACCGGGGTTCTATTCAGCGCACGTGTTAATTTCACTCTTGAACCAACCTTTCAAGGGCCGAAAAAGGAATCTATCAAGAGGCTGCAATGCGCGATTGGTATGAGTAGGGAGGCACAGCAGCGAAACGCTGTTTTCTTCTGCACGCTCCTGTAAATCTGTGAATGAACAATGTGAACAATGGCCATCAAGGATCAAAATATTGCGACCGAAGGATTTTCCGGGGAGAAATATTTCTTTGAACCGTCGAAGGAAAAGATCCGAATTGATGTAGGCTGATTGAACCCGGGGCTGGTAAACCATTCGCGAATTCCGGTTTGAGATTCTTTCCCTTGTAAATTACAACCGATGGCAGAAGCTGCCTTTCCGCTGAGCAACAAACTCTTCTGTATTTCTTTCTTTCTGTAGATGATTTTGTTTAACTTCGTCTTGTAGAGCATCGTAGAACTTGTTGAAATTTGAATTTTTGCTCTAGCTTTAACGTATCGGCAAATTTAAAAGCCAATTTTCGTAACTTCGTCCTGTTGAGGACAAAGGTAGAAGTGCAGAGGTCTTTCACGTGTTGAGCAAGTTTTTTCTCAAGCTGCTCTCCGAGAGTGCCTGCCAAATAAATCATATAAAAAATAAACGATCTATGATCACAGTTTTTCGCAATTGAGGAATAAAACTCACAATACGGTCCAGTGTTGCGACTTTTTACTGCTGATTTTTGCACGTTCCTTGAAAGGGAACATCGTAGCACACAATAAAAATTTTTCTGCTGCTTTCTTGTCATTTTTCCTTCTTTAATTTGTTGTTCCGCTGCCTCCAGAGTATTCGTATCCCATGTTTTAACATGAAGTTTTACTCCAAGTTTTCTTGTATAATTCGTCGGCATTTTGAATGGCAAATGATGGGAATAATTCCTTATCCTATGATTGGAGATAAATTTCTCAAATCATTGAACGTATCACCGATTACTATGAACAAAAATTTCCTTATTCAGTACTTTAAAGAATACTGATTGAGTCTCACTTAAATTGATAAATATTGTTGAATATTAAGATGAATATTGATAAATATTGAATCCATAGTGATAAATATTAATCAGTAGAGGCCGGATTATATGCAAAAAAAAGTGGAAATATGCGCACATATATGCAGATGTTTTGGCCTGAATATCCACTTTCTTATGAAAAATATGCAGATAAAAAAATAGGAGTAATGCTAGAAAATATACTATAGAAAAAAAAATATTCTATTATGTTTACTACAAGTTTATTTATAACATTTTACAACATAATTAACTATTAAATGTATATATATATATATAATATGTAATATGATTGGAAAACTACCTCCCACCATTTGCAGACGCATTTCGCGGTTTACCGCTCATCAGTGCAACTTTTGTGAGAAGTAGTTTCCATTATCGACTTACGTCTATAAATAGTAGTATGCTTGATGTTTGTACATATGAGAAATTCAATTAAGGAATTCCCCAATATGTATCAAACGTGCGTATTTTTGCAGTTTCTATATATATATATATTTCGTGACCTTTTTATATTTATCTTATATGATAGATCTCTACCACTAATAGGTCAATAAAACAAGGCTGGTTTGAACGATAGTTATATTTTCAGAACGTTTACAAACGTTTTCGGAACACCTTCTTCAGTGAAAATATAACTAGATAAATATATAAACAAACATTTGTTTTTTATTTGGGAACTATCAACAAAATAACTAATGACTAGGATTTCTTGATATAGAGGATGTGTAACCAACTTCTATATATATATATAAATTATAAAAACTAAATTAATGTGTAAACATACATGCAAATTAAGTAAAACCTTATATCAAAAATCTTTGTCGAAACCTTAACAATTCTGTTCAAGGACTAGGGAAAACCCAAATTTAAAAACCTAGCCAAAGGTTTCCTTCTTAAGAAATGCAAATGTCATTTTAACAAATTGCTATATACATTACTTAAATTTTGAATATCGGTCCTGAAATTAATAGTTTTAGTGTCTTTCTGTATATTTATCATTTCATATATTAGTCTTTTTATAATTATTCTCTGTTTTTAATATAATTGTGTTTTCAAAATCAAAGTAATGCCCAAGATCTTTGCAACGTGTTGTTACAGCGGTCATTGCACCAAAATCATTATTTAAAGAATACTTATGGCTATACAACCTTTTCTTTAAATATTGTTTCGTCTGACCGATGTAACAACCATCACAGTCTTTACAGTTTATGTTATAAACTACATTACTCTGATTTTGTTTAATTATTTTAGATTTAGTATTAGTAAAAAGAGATCTGTTACTATAATTTGGAATGAAAGTAATGTTTATGTTGTTTTTATTAAATTCTTTTTTATTTTTTCGCTTAAACCTTTTTTATAAGGAATAGCGTTATAACATTTATTGTTATTATTTTTAATTACTCTATTATATAATTTGTTAATTCTATTTTTTATTATTTTTTCATAAAAACTATTTGGATAATTATTTTTATCGAAGATTTCTTTAACTTTGTTTAAATTCTTTTCCCTAAATTCAGGATTATCTAATTTAAACGCGTGATTAACTAATCTGGTAACTAGATTAATTTTATGTAATTTTGATGTTTCTGAAAAATAATTTAAATGTCTTCCTGTATTGGTAGACTTTATATTCCAATTTGTTTTCACAATGCCGTTATTATGCATGACTGTCACGTTCAGGAAATTCAATGAGTTATTAGATTCTCTCTCATATGTAAATTTTAATCTATTATGATAACTATTAAATGAATCTAATATCTCATCAATACTATCCTTTCTTACGGAACAAAAACAGTCATCCACATAACGTCTGTAAAAACACTAGAATTTAGTTTTGTCAAACAAGTTTGCTCTAGGTCCTCCATTACCAGGTTTGCGATAACTGCTGATAATGGAGAACCCATTGCAGTATCGAAAATTTGTTTAAAAATTTTATTTTGATATGTAAAATAAGTAGAATTTAACCTTCCTATACTCACGCATACGGTCTGTGAGACCGATTTATATAGTATAGTATACGTCTTTCATTTTGACGTGAGTATAGGAAGGTTAAACAAAGCTTCGAAGCTGCAATGAATTCCTCCTTTGGAAGATCTGTAAAATCTTTTATGGAATTCCATTTTTTATCTAACATTTTTAGTGCTAAATCCACAGGAATATTAGTAAATAAAGAAACAACATCTAAACTGATTAATTCGTAATTATTAGAAATTGTTTGATTTCTAACCGAATCTACAAATTCCCATGAATTTTTCACATTATATGTAGTTTTACCTACAATATTGCTTAAAATTTTAGATAAAAATTTGGAAAGATTGTAAGTGGGGGAATTAATGCAATTTACGATTGGACGTAAAGGAATATTATCTTTATGTATTTTAGGAATACCGTATATTCTTGGAGATATAGAATTTAGAATTTTTAAATATATAGCAATTTGTTAAGATGACATTTGCATTTCTTAAGAAGGAAACCTTTGGCTAGGTTTTTAAATTTCGTTTTCCCTAGTCCTTGAACAGAATTGTTAAGGTTTCGACAAAGATTTTTTGATATAAGGTTTTACTTAATTTGCATGGATTTTTACACATTAATTTAGTTTTTATAATTTATATATATATATAAAAGTTGGTTACACATCCTCTATATCAAGAAATCCTAGTCATTAGTTATTTTGTTGATAGTTCCCAAATAAAAAACAAATGTTTGTTTATATATTTATGTAGTTATATTTTCACTGACGAAGGTGTTCCGAAAACGTTTGTAAACGTTCTGAAAATATAACTATCGTTCAAACCAGCCTTGTTTTATTGACCTATTAGTGGTAGAGATCTATCATATAAGATAAGTATAAAAGGTCACGAAATATATATATATATATATATACATTTAATAATTAACTATGAAAACATTTTACACAATTACATATTTCTCAGAGTTTTCAATAGAAAAATTGTGGCGCTTGTCTGATAACCTGTATTTATATATTGAAAAGGTTCGTTCTAGGTCCACGCTTGTTATAGGAGCATATTTCAAATTAGAAATATCCTCTATTGTCAACTCAATATTTTCTACTGACTCACCACACAATATTTTAGCAATATCCTTTAGCTTTTTAAAACCCTCATTTTTTCTATTACACTTAAAAATTTCCATACACGGATTTTCCCACCCTTCCTTTAACATCAAAACATAACTTTTCAAATCTGTTTATTATTTCAACGCTCTCAATTAGCGACATAAATTGTTTTTCCAATTGCAATATAGAAGTGGAAATAAAACTGTAGTTGGCTTTAATAAACGCCAACTGTTGAGGTATTTCTTTACTCGAATACACCTTTTGGCCGTCTAGCACAAATTGTGTATCGCTATCAAGATCCATAATAATTGTCTTTATTTCTTCATAATGATTTGCATGAAAAATAGCAGCTTCCAACCACGTTCCCCGTCGTGTGATTACTGGTTGAGGAGGAAGCGGAATACCGGGTAGATGTTTGTAAAACTGAACTCTTAATGGAGCATTTAAAAACACTTCCTTAACACTACTAATTAAAGTATTTACCAAGGGAAAATGGTTTCTTACTTCTTCTGCAACACGATTTAGTCCATGCGCCAAGCAAGTTGTGTGAATTAATTTTGGGTAAAAGATTTTCAAGTTGCAAGCTGCCTTCACCATGTATGGTGCGGCATCGGTTAAAAACAATAGAATTCTTTTCTGTTGGAATCGATTCCGGTAAGAAAAAAGGTTGCCAGTTCTTCCTGTCTCAACCTTGTTATTGTCAAATTATTTGCCTTTTCCAAGTGTTTAAAATGAAATTAAATAAGATTTTGCTGGAACCGATACGTTAAGGATACCTATCATTAAATGAACTATGTATCGGCCCACACTATCAGTAGTTTCATCTGCGCATATGTAAAGGTAATTGTTTGACACAGCCTTCTTAATGCTACTCAATGTTTCTGCATAGATACGGTGAATATAATTTTTCTTAAGGTGCTCTCGTCGGGAATATTATATTTGCTGTTGTACTTTTGCAAAAAATAACTTGACATTTAAATTGTTTATTTTATGTAGTGGAATATCTGCCGACACAAACATTAGGCACAAATCTTCATTAAATTGTTCTTGTTCCGATTTTTTGGAGGTTGATGGCAAACATTGCGGTAATGTTTGCTGGCCCTTCTTCGCCAATTTCATCTTTGATAGTTTTGCAGCATGAGATGGAGTTTTAGTATGCTGGTCGACTTGAAACTTTCTGTCACTTGTAACCCGCATAAAAATATCACATCATCAGTTGTTTTCTTATAAAATAAGTGTTAGTAAAAGATAAAGGAGTAATAAAAACTAATGTGTAAAGAGTTTGCGAAGCAATCGGAACAAACGACATTTAATAAAATAACCAACACAACGCTTCGACAAATAATTCTATTTTAAAATGACTTTTAATTAAAAATCATCAGCAGAATACGTAATATCAGATATTCCGTATTGTGCTGATGATATGCGAAAAATACGCATGAAATATACATCTCCTTTTACTCATTTTAAAATAAAATTATTTGTCGAAGCGTTGTATTGGTGATTTTGTTAAACATCGTTTAAAAACTATAGATTAATAAGAGGAAATAAACTTAAATTTTACTTACAATCTTGCTGCATGCTACGCAAAATACTTTTTCTCCATCCATACGCAATTCTGAATAAGGTGCAATCCATCCAGGCACAGTCGCCATTTTCGGCATTTTTGCTATTATAATTAATAACAACCCACAAGTTTACACTTCGAAAAACCAACGTAAAATGACGTTTAAAATAAACAAGATTGCTTTCGAATATGGGAATAAATTTCTCCGAATAACAAAGAAACATTTGTGCTCCTAATTTTCTGGTAAAATGTATTTTTGTATTTATTTAGAAGTTTCAGGGAATTAGCTTTTCCTTGAATTCTGTCCCGGTCTAGATGTATGGGAACAGCATTAATGAATTTTTGGAAGCGCTTATCGGAAAAGTATCGAGAAGGGGCTTCATAGAATGGCTATTTTTAATTTAAAGAGGGCTGTTTAACTCTTTGTTTGTTACGACACCACGGCATATTTTTAGTAATGCCTATCCTATAATAAATTACATCCAATAAATAAATAAAACTCGGATACTTCAAATATGCTGAATTACTACAAAATATGCAAATAGTATAGATATATTATGCAAATATGCAAATTTATGCAAACTGCATATTATCCGGCCTTTATTAATCAGTATGTATAAAATAAGCTCGCCGAGTCAGATTGTTGGTGGGGCGTGTGTCCCTGAGAAATAGTGTGGCGTATGTCCCAATTGCACCAGATATATGTAAAATCGTTTTGATAAGTATATTCAAATTCCATGTCTATTACTGAGGGAGTTAGACAATTCCAAAGTTCAAAAGTAATCCTATTCATTTACTTTCGAAAACTGTCCCTCTGGAACTATACATAAATTTAATGTGATGTAGTAGATCGTAAAAAAGAAATATTCATTTCATTTTTTGCAAATTTCTCATCGGAATAATTTCCTAAATGTTTAGTATTTAATTAATAAAACATTGATTACTGAAATTACTGCCAGGATCTTTCCTATTTTACGCCCTCTGTTAAACGTCCCAGTTTATTTCATATGGGACATCTTCCTATTTAAAAAAATGTATATATAAATAATAAGCAGCACGTGACATCAACATAAATATAATGCGATTCTATCAGGAAATAAATCGTTAATTATCCTCTTTGCCAACCGGAAAATATTGTCATGTTATTCAAAGATAACGTCAGTTCTATTAGGTACGTATGTATGTGTACTGGAAAAATGCGTTCGTGGTATTTGAAGCGCAAAACTGCGCCACGCGGATTACATGGTTTTGCGTCGGCCGATTAGCAATAAGGCGAATTATTTGCATATACGCATATTTGCGTAGGTTTACTACGCGCGTACGTGTCGCGAACACTAGAAATTACGTACGCGCATTCATAAACTTAAATCATGCCTTATCGGAACTAACGCTATTTGAAATTATCTTAATAATTCAGATGCTTGAATAATTTTAAAATAAACACCTAGTTTCAGGGTCGTGCATATTTTACGTTTGTCGGTCGCATACTACATATATATAGCTTTCAATCGGTTTCTATTGTGTAGTCTGTAAATTGCAGTCGATGGTTATCCCTATTTACAAGAAGATATCTCTAAAATACTGTTAATCTTCCTGGCCATTATCATTTTTGTGGGACACACTCACATTTTCGGTCTCTCAGACCGATTTTTAATTTTTGGTTCTGGACGCTCGGATTCTTAAGACATTCAAAAAGTTGAGAAGGAGTCACAGTTAACAGACTGAAAATGACATAAGTAAAGCAAAAAAAAAACAAAATAAAACTTTTTTCTAACTCACAGCATCGGTTTATATTTCATCACATCGTTTTGACATTTTCGATCTTACAAGGAGAAGGTAAGGTAATCGGATTTTTGTAATTTTTGATATTTATGGTACGTGTAGTTTGGACCTTAAATAAGAATATTTTGGAGTAGTTCGACGCAACGTTCATAAATTACCGAGATAATCAATGTTAAAGTTTCACCCTCCATTTAAATCCACTAGATATAATACTATTGGCAACTGGACTCGTGGCCTAGTCGATAGCGTTTTGGTGCGATACTCACGAGGTCGCTGGTTCGAGTCTCGTCACGGAACATTTCTTTTTCTTCCATTCAAAACGCACCATATGTTTTTTTCATTCTTCTTCTCATATCAAAAATTATCAACAAACGAAATATATGAATTATATGCAGAGACATTCTTCAAGTAAATCATTGAAATGCACAATCGGTTGATAAACAATATTTATTTTGAATTAACTTAAGAATAAGGTGATAATAAAAAATGTACGCGTACAAGACGACCACGATGAAGAACCACCGGCAAAAAACGGGGAGGTGTCGTTGTTGTGGAAGGAGCAAAAATGGAGTTACAACAATATCTTGTAACAAATGTAATAGAATGGTTTGTAAAGAGCATTCTATTGCAATTTGTGCAAATTGTGATTTAGTAGACACAAACAAGGAAGAAAACGAAAGTGAATAGCACACCTATTTTCAAATATGCTCCTGTTTCTTGTGAATGATTTTTTATTCCTTAGTTTTTAGTTTTATATATTAGTTTTATAATGTTTTTAATGTTAAGCTAATATACAAGAATCTCAAGAAGGTTATTTTTAGAGAAAAAGAAGTGCTTGAGTATTTTTTTATTTTTGATGCTAATCTTTATATTTTTGTTATGTACTATTTTTTACGATAAGACATTGTTTTAAATATGTGCGTACATTTAGTTTGTACAATATATGTATTGAAAATATCTAGTTGTGGTTTTTGGTCGTTGGTGTACAGAATACACCGCGCACGTAGTTATGACTAATGGACGAGCGCCCATAGTTAAAGGTTAAATAAATATATTTAACCCTGTGCAACTGACGTCGTAGTCTGATAGACACCGCAAAAACAAAACTCTTGCGTACCTTCGTACAACCCGAGGTTACGGTCTTCATACGCTCGTTACCTTTTCTATTTATGTTTCTACGATGCTCAATGTGAAAAGAACGGTCGTGGTCAACGCACGTCGGCAGATGCGCGGTAAGGTGTCTGTAATACCCACATATCAGCATTAGTGTAAGTATCTAGCAGACCACCACGTCAGTACTATTGTAAAATTCCATAGTGTCTACTAGACCTCACGGCAGTAATATCGTTAGTGTCTTTCAGACCTTACGACAGTAACCTATTTCGACTCTTATTATTACGTTGTTTTTTGGCAGGCATTAAGCTGAGACAAAATGACTTCCATCAAAGAACACTAGGCGGAACTTTCAAAAGCAGTGAACAGCAAATAATTGATTGGCTCGAGGAAATTGAAGAAGAAGGAGAAGATTTCAGTGATGACGATGTTGTAAAAGATCCAAATTTTGAACCAGAACAAATTGTATATGATAGCGACGAAATTTGTTTGGAAGCAGGGTATCACCGGAAAAGTAATGGCTTTCCGGAGTTTCGAACAAAATCCATAAGTGAGAATTTGCATAAAGGTAAAAATGACTTTGTATGGTCTACTCAGGAAGGTCAAAGAAATTCCAGAGTAGCGGCTCATAATATTGTAAGGCTACCAAAACTTTCAACTACGTCAAAATTTGAAAGTTATGTTGATCTTTGGACAAAAATTTTTGATGAGTCTATGCTTTCGAACTTGATAGTATATACGAACCAAAAGCTTAATATGTATAGAATACAGTTCAAAAATAACAGCCGAACAGAACTTATTGACACAAATGAGACTGAAATGAAAGCATTTATAGGACTCTTATATTATTCGTCGGTGTTCAAATGTAACGACAGCGATCTCAATACAGTATTTGCTAATGATGACACAGGCCATGAAATATTTCGATGCGTTATGAGTAAATACAGATTTTCATGTTTAGTCAACTGTTTAAGATTTGATGATATTATGACCAGAATATCAAATATATTTAACAAGTTCATCTCAAATTCTCAAGCTCAGTACTCCCCTGGCGCTTATATGTGTATTGACGAGATGCTGATTCCATTTAGAGGTCGTTGCAAATTTGTGATCTACATGCCACAAAAACCTGCTAAATATGGACTGAAGATCATGATTTTATGTGACGCAAGAACTTTTTACACCTATAACGGTTACATCTACTGTGGTAAAAATTCCGATGGACTAGGACTAAATGAAGAAGAGAAGAAATTATCGGTGCCATCGCAATCAGTCTTACGACTTGTGAAAGTTGTTGAAGGCACAAACCGTAATATCACAGCTGACAACTGGTTCAGTTCCATCCCACTAATGGAAGCTTTGTTAACAAAGAGTCTAACATATCTCGGAACACCGAGAAAGAATAGGAGGGAGATCCCTACAAGCTTTTTGCCAAACAGAAAAAGAGAAGTTGGAACTTCACTTTACGGTTTCACCAAAGACTTTACATTATTATCCTTTGTTCCAAAGAAAAATAAAGCAGTCCTTCTAGTTTCATCCACACATCTCTTTCGAGAATCCGACACTGAGTCAGGCAAACCAATAATGATTGTAGATTATAATCACACTAAGGGAGGCGTTGATGAGATCGATAAGGAGTGCTCAGTATATTCGTGCAGTCGCAAAACTCGTCGTTGGCCAATGGCAACTTTTATAGAATACTGGATATGATAGGTATCAACTGCTTCGTTGCGTACCAAGCATGTGAAAATATGGACTCCAAAATGAGAGGAGGAAAATTTTTGTTAAATATGGCTCGGGCAATGGTGCTAGATCACATGAAAGCACGTGTATACAACGAAAGGTTACCAAGAGAATTGCGTATGAGCATCAGTCGAGTTCTTGGAAAAGACTTGCCTCCTCCACCTCCAAAAATTCAGCCCGAGGCTAGTGGTAGAAAACTATGCCATATATGTCCGCCTAAAATAAAAAGAAAAACAAAATACAGCTGTTGTTCTTGCTCAAAGCCTATTTGCTTGCAGTGCTCCAGTCCTCTATGTCAAAACTGCCAAGAAAAATGTAATATTTTGAGACTGTATAATAAATGATCTCACCGTACGATTTGGCTAAAAATCAAAACTGAATGTATATAATATGTGTTTTCAAAGATAAAGAAAGAAGTTCCCTAAAATTTATTTGAATAAGTGTTTTTCTTTCGTTTCTAAGAGAAGGGTACTGTTTCTATTGTTTTAATTAAACTAATTAAAATAAATCGTACCTTTAAAAAAACGTCCTTTATTTCAAATTTTAATCTTATGTTAGCTTTAAAACTATTTACTGTATAAATAAATAAGGCAAAGAATGTGCCAGTCAGAACCTTCAACATATGAAATGAGTTTAAAAGTGAGGTCTGCTAGACCCCACGTCAGTTGTATTGTTAGAATTAGTGCACGTCAGTTGCAGAGGGTTAAGTTTTGCCTGTGTTATATAATAATTTACTCTTTAATAAATGCAAAGAAAAATAAGTATACATACTTCTATTTGAACTTTTAACAAAGATACGAATCGTTTTAAAAAAGTGGTCCATCTATCCTAGACTTACTATATACGTAAAAAGATTTAAAACGCCTGTTTCTTTAGTCGTCATCGAGCAGAGAAGAGTAACACTAGTCTAGAAACCGTTTTACAATTCACTTTCATGCTTATACATCCTCAATTAAAAGCTACAAAATGAGGACAGCTATACAAAAGAGCAAAGAATCGATGGTCCGACATGATTAGCAGCTTCCATAGACGTGCCTACGTACTACATCTAAAATATGACCTACTAGCCGAAAAAGTTTTCATTTTCGTGCCCGTTCAAATCTCATTTTGGGCGCGCGCATTACTTCGCCGCCTCGGCATTAATTAGTTAATGCATCGTCGCGGTTCGATCAAAGGCGACCGCTCTCCGTTGACGTTAACAAATGCCGACGACGGTGCGTTCACCCAACGCCTCGACAACGCAGCCACCGACACCAGAAAGAACATCGGCGGGGCCGATCGTTCAATTAACGGTCGGTCCTGTGAAATCAATTGAGAAATAATAAATATCTGGTGACTGGAACATGTGTCCCGTTACTCACTTGCCGGTCCGAAAACATGCACCGATCCGGCCGGAAAGCATCAATATTTACACAAAATCTTTTAGTGTACCACGCCTCGGCGACGACGTTGCGATCATCAGTGGCAGCTCGCGTCGATTGATATGAAAGGAGATGAAAGAAAACGTCCGCTTGTTTATTCGGCGGACGCGATAGAATTGAATTTACTGTAGATAGCGCAGTAGGTGATAAGCGCTTTTACTCGCTGAAAGACAAATTTAAAGAGTTTATCGCGAGGAAATTCATTTCTCGAACACACAAGAAGAAAGCAAATCGACTTGATATAACGTTCCATCTATATAAATACTTGCGCATCCACATCAAAGCATTTTGAAATCAAAGAGAGTATTCCTTGGCCTTATATTGTTGCATAACCAAAAGAGCTTAGTTAGTGTTAATCAGAGATTTTAATAGTTACGTTATAATCCACAGAGTGGATGACGTATTATCGTAGTAGTGTAAACCGGTCTTTGTTCCCACTTACGTGCAAGGCGCGACGTTAATTACAAAATGCAAATTCGATTGCCACTTTAATCTTCACGTTTGTCTCACCTAAGTGTGACTAGACGTTGCTTTGCAATGCGCTTGATTATAGAAAATATCCATATAACACAAGAAATGTGTTGAGTATCTTCTCAGGGAGCCATCCTCCAGGTTTGACACTATGTCGCAACCAGTTTTGCTTCAGTGTGTTACCAATCTTCATTTTCCCGTGCTAAAATTATCAATTACAGACTCATTTTGTCATCAGTACAACTTTCTCGGTAAAAAATCCTCCTGCTAGGGAGAAGCCCTAACTGTTTATCCCTTATGTTTATCCAAAATTTACGGACGAGATACGTTATGTGATATTTCCTCTTTGCCCAAAAGATGTTGTAACGGTGAGGAACTTGTGTGTTAAAATGGTGCCTTATTAGCCGACCTCGCAATATCGTTTTTGCCCTTTCTTAATCAGTGCTGAATGCTAGTCTTGAACCTTCCTATACTCACGCATACGGTCTGTGAGACCGACTTATATAGTATAGTATACGTCTTTCATTTTGACGTGAGTATAGGAAGGTTAAGGGACCAGTGCGAAGAAGTAAGTTAATATATTTATTTTAGCCCAAAGGCCTGTCTTCTATATGAAAATGAATTTTCATTTATTCAAATGTTAGAGCGATATACACATCAAATTCGTACTTTTATACAACAAAAACATTTGTTTTACTAGCATTAACACCATAGAAGTTTTAGCAAAAAGAATGGAGAATATTACTGAATATGAATCTTCTTTCTCTTGTCATTCATAATGAATGTTATCATTCTATCTGCACTATTATTTACCATAAATTATTAATAATATATACTATCAGCTTAAATCCCAAGTATCGTGCCCGGATAACCAGGAACTCGTATGTGCGATGTACAATCTAAACGTAAGTACTTCGTAAGGCGCTTGGTGCGCATTCCTTTGTCAAGAATTTGAGCCTTCGCAACGACACCAAACTGGAAACTTTCGAAGACTATAGCGATTCGACGGACAACATCTTCATCTCCACCGTCTAGACCAGTGGTTCTCAACAAAAAATTTTCAAGTATCCTCTCATCGGTTGCTATACTGACAAGGACACCTTAAATTCTGAAATTGTAGATTCGAATATTACAAACAATAGGTTCGTTCGTAGAGTAAATTGGAAACCGTTGGCGACTAATATTCAATGCGCATGCCCGACTGGAAACAGTTGCAAATTTGTCCTACATTTATTGCTCTACGAACATAAAAGAGAAGAAGGAATGCGTAATTTGTCCTGAAGGTGGCGCAAAACTCAGTTTTCGTAGGTCTTTTGAAGCATTATTTATCTAAATGTAGTAAGAATGTGGAGAAAACAACAAAAACGACACATATTCACAAATGAATATCTTCAACGTACAGATGTGGGACAGATCATGGAATGGATCACTACAGATTAACAAGTAATCTGGGAGTCAACATTACTAAAGTTGGCGCTTACAATTGCGCATGTCTCAAACCAAAAATTTTCAATTCTGTAAGAAATTATTCTGACGGTTGCCAATCGGTTGGAAATTGAATAAAATTCACTCTGCGAACGCCGGATTCTAGTCATCAGTTTGAAATTTTACTCTACATACACAAATATGTATATAAATACGCATGCGTCTGACGGTTGCTGATAGTTGCTGATTGCTCTACGAACAAACCTATAATAATTTGAGTTGCATTAGTAAGTAATCTATATCAGCTTTTACCGTCAACTGGTACTAGCCCAATCTAGCGCTGATATTGGTACTAGTAGTGGTTTTGCCAATTTCCGTTAGATGGTGCGTGTTGCAGCATCAAGATTAGAGATGGGACATTCGAATCCGCGAATCCTCGAATCCATCGAATCCTGAAAAAGATTCGAGATTCGAAAACTCGAATCTTCGCACGATTTTCGTAATTCGAATCTTTCGAATCCAAAAAAATAATAATAATGATGGCTCATGTAATCACGACACATATGAATCACTGACTAGAAAGATCTCGACGATTCTCTTCGGTTCTCGTTCTTTCAGCCACAAAGTATTTATAAGCTGGCATGCTTTCCTAATGTTTGTGGTATTTTAATAAATAAATATCTTTATTCCTGAGACCAGAAAAGGTATGGAACATGCCAAATACAGGCAGCAAATAATATAACTAATCTAATTACAAAAATTATGAAAACTTATTAACTTATGTACATTTAGTTCAGTTTAGTTCAGTGTAGTTTAGAACAAGGTCATAGTATGTGGAGTTACTATTCTCAGTTGATGACCCCAGCTACCTGCAGTGATGTGGATTACAGTTCATCTCCTGAAGAAGAAATAAATGCCTATTTAGTAGAACCACTGCTCCCACCAACTGCAGACATCTTTAAATACTGGAAGGGCAACACAAAATACCAAAATTTGATGAAACTAGCAAAAAAATTCTTAATTACACCACCATCAACAGTGATTTCAGAAAGACTATTCAGCACATCAGGCATCATAGTGGGTAAAAAACGTAGTCGGTTGGATCCAGAGCGAGTTCGAAAGCTGGTTTTCTTAAATAAAAATCTGAATTAAAATTCTCACTTATTTCTTTTAGGTTGAGTGTTTTCTTTTATATACTAAAATATGTGTTTAGATTTTCATGTGCAATATTTGCTGTTTATCTATGTTAGCTCTCCCTTATTCTCATTCACAAAAGTTTCTGAAAAGATATCGGTACTGTTATTGATATATTAATTTCCATATGCTAAGGAAATTAAATATAAATAAAAACTTGTTACATAATCATCAAGATTTTAACATAATTTATCTTTTAATATTGTGTAATTTGTTTTTTTAATTTCATTTGTAATATAAATATGTTTAAAAAATCTTTTTTTAATAAATATTTTTAAAAACTGTATCGTTTTTAATTAAAGTAGCTTTAAAATTTTCCTGTAAAATTGTTTTTCCTCTCTGTCCTTTCTTATTATTGTAATTATATGATGGATTCGAGAGATTCGAGATTCGAAGGATTCGAGAGATTCGAGAATCCTTTAGGATTCGGATTCGGATTCGGATTCGAGAAAATTTGGATTCGTCCCATCTCTAATCAAGATCTATTTTGCTGATCGTTGATTGAAAATTGGATCGTTAAAACGTGATAGGTCTACTGACGAAGAGGATCAGGAGTTATTTCATGTGAATATGCAAGTGGATAAGCCGTCGTCTGTTGAACCTAACTCTTCTACGTCTATGAGCCATGTTTGTAGATCTGCTGTGCACACTAGGAAATAACAGGTGGGGTAAAAGCCCCGCCACCATTTTGACTGCGCGCCATCTTGGTTATGTGACGTTTAGCTCAGTTTCGCTTTAACCATTGTGTTGTGTAGACGTCCAAATTTTATGATGGATAAATATACGCCAGAAGAACGAGCAGAAATAGTGACAATATTTATTGAAAATAATCGTTCCATTATTGCCACTTAGCGGAAATTGCGTCAAAAATATCCTAATCGTCCAGTACCTCACAAAACCACAATTTATCGGTTACATGCGAATTTTCGACAGTACGGTACGACAGCAGACGGGCCTCGTTCTGGAAGACAACGGACGTCTCGTAACGCTGAAAATGTGGCTCTGGTGCGAGTCTCCAGAAACATCAAGTCGGAGACGTGGTTCCTAGTTCCTCGATTCGATAAAAAGCGAAGAATGACCAAAATTTTTGAAATAGGCGATATCATGGATCATCCATCTGGAAATTCACATTTGTCCAAATTAGATCCAAGATATGAAGGCCCTTTCGAAATTTTACAGTTGTTGCTACTAACCGCAAAAGAATTGTTGCTAAAGACATGATGCGGATATGGCCAGATGAATTTGAAGAAAACGCAATTTAGTACTAATAATTATATGTTTTGTTCTTTCACTGCCGTTGTTATATATTGTTTATTCTGCGTAACACATTTAGAGAATTAGCGAAATGTTTGCTAGATTATGTTGTTCCTATTTTCAATCGTCATAGGATGCCCATGTGAGCTTTAATTGGTAAGAATGTAACAAAAGGACGCCGAATTGTATATGGTTCACCCATATATAATAAGAGAAAAAAAGAAAGAGAGATTGTTGAAAGACGTGCTCTTTGCGCCAAAGTTATGAATCTTAGGGCGTTGAAATGACGTGCTCTTTACAATGACTTTGCTATTGTTGGGTTCATTGTTGAAAGATGTGTTCTTTGCGTGAAGATTATGCACACTTCAACGCTGAAATGACGTGCTCTTTGCAATGATAGTTTGTTTGAGTAGTTGCTGAAAGATCTGCTCTTTGCGTCAGGGTCACGAGAATTTGGACGTTGAAACGACGTACCCTTTGCAACATGAGATTAAATAGAAATAAGAAAAAAATTCAAAATTCGAGAACGAATTTTAGGTCAGAATTGGCCGTGTGAGCTTCTTCTAATGAAGTGGAATGTGAAGTATGCAATTCAGATGTTTGTTATTAAAAACGGAGATGCCTGGGGAATAATGACGGGTGATATATGTCAATGAGTAAAAAAGAATAAATAGCGTCTTACGTTTGTGTGTGTTTTATTTAAAAACAGGGGAATAAAGTACCATGTATATATATATATATATATATATATATATATATATATATATATATATAGAGTAGAATATATAAAATCGAGCGAAAAAACTATTGGGGTGGTCGGTCCGTGAAATAAAAAGTCTCATTTGTTCAACCTCTATATTTCGTCACCGTTTGGTAACTTCATCAGGAGTATGAACTAGAGTAGATCGCTAGCCCTCAGATACATATTAACGTGGTATCAGACCATCAGATTTTGTACGTGTAATCACATGAACGCGTGGAATATGTATCCGAATATGTATCATACATATTCCACGCGTTCATGTGATTACACGTACAAAATCTGATGGTCTGATACCACGTTAATATGTATCTGAGGGCTAGTGATCTACTGTAGTTCATACTCTTGATGAAGTTACCAAACGGTGACGAAATATAGAGGTTGAACAAATGAGACTTTTTATTTCACGAACCGACCACCCCAATAGAGTTTTTCGCACGATTTTATATATTCTACTATATACAGTACGGTCGAAATACATTTTTACTATATATATATATATATATATATATATATATATATATATATATATAGGGTGGCCCACCACCAGCGCCTCGAAATGTAGCTCCCAAACTAATAATTTTTTTAAATCTTTTTGATAAGATGGTGTACGTTTATAATAGCCATAATTAGAAAATATTTTCATTGGTACAGGGTGCCCCAACAAAGCGCGAAGTATCGAAGTTATGTTTTTTTAATGGAACAGTATATATTTTTGCTTTTTTTCGAATTGTATAGAAAAAATAAAGGTGAGTTACTTCAATGTTCCATATACCTATCGTTAGCCGTTTTCGAAGTATTTGAGGATTTTCGAAAAAGTAAGATGTTTTGAAAATGGACATAACAGACAAACTAATTGAAATTTTCAAATCATGTTTTTAGCCTTGATTTGGTATATCTTGGGCTACTTATTTTCAGGTATGTAATTTTACAATAATGCACAGGGTGATTCCATAGACCTGCTTTATTTGTCTCAAATTTAATAGTGTACAACTTTGTTATTTCAAATGGAACACCCTGTATATTTTCAGACTCGGAGAAAGGTTTTTCAATTCCTACCCAAACTGTATTAGGTTTCCCTATACCTATCTCTTGTGATTTCGGAGATATTTGAAGATATTTTAAATTTTACCTAGATTGAAATTAAGTCGAAGCTGCTGAATATGGAAATGCAATTGTTTTTATTTCAACGATCTGAAAAAGTTGCTAATGAAACACATATGCCTTTAAATGATAAGTATTATAATAAATGTTCTATATGATCGCCATTTTACGCTATGTATTGTATTCTTTCATTAATTGTAACCCCTTCGTACATGTTTTAATAGTTTGTGCGTTCCTTATAGTTAAGAAACAGCCTACTACTAGATACAGCAATTAAATTGTCATAATGACATACCTTTTAAATGTCAGCACAATTTTACTTTAGTTTAGTATACTTTATTCTTTGATAATGATCCATAACTACTATTAGAGAAATTTAAAAAAGAACTTGTGAAATAATTGAAGTGTAATTTTCTTTTATTTGAGATATTTTTACAATGATGGATTTGTCTATCCTAGAACGAGTGGATATGATTTTGACCATAGGTGAATGTCATGAAAACTGTTTCTTGGCTGGCAGAGTTAATGCGCAAAAGTATCTTGAACGAAGACATCCTGAAAAGCGGGCTTTTGAAAGACTTTTCGCAAGGTTTCGCGAGACAGGTATTACTTCCTACTCTAAACGAAAAAGAAGGAAATCAGTCGTTGACAGCGAGTAAAATGAATTTCTAGTGTTAGGTTCAATTGCTGAAAATCCTAGTACCAGTTCACGGTACCCAAGAAACCGACATAAGTAGATCTAGTGTACAGAGGATCATAAAAAAACACAAGTATCACCCATATCATATCCAAATACATCAACATTTATATGGGATGGACTTTGACCATCGATTGGAATTTTGCTTGTGGGCTCTGGATCGTGTTGGAGAAGAGGAGGATTTTTCTGAATATATTTTATTCATCATGAATCTACCTTCCATAATAATGGATTAGTATGTAGACATAATTTTCATTATTATGATACAGAAAATCCAAACATATTTAAGACTATTGATCACCATAATCGCTGGAGTTTAAACGTCTATGCGGGCATTATTGGTGACTATGTTATTGGACCTTACTTTTTTGAAGAACGATGGAATGGGCACCGTTTTTTACAATTTTTACAAGGAGATTTCTGGACTCTTTTAGAAGATGTTCCCTTATTTACAAGAGGCAAAATGTGGCTGCAGTTAGACGGGGCTCCTGCACATTTCCACGTAGATGTGAGAAACTATTTAAATTTAATGTTCCCAAATAAGTGGATTGGAAGACAAGGACCCTGTAAATGGCCACCCAGATCATCCGATTTAACTTGCATAGATTTTTTCTTATGGGGATATGTAAAAAGTATTGTGTACAATTCGACACCAACTACGCCGGATGATATGAAAATCAGAATAACAAATGCATTTGCTACCACTACCCCGGAAATGTTAAGAAGGGTTAGAAGATCGTTTGAAGAGAGAATTAGAATATGCATAAAGGAAAATGGCGATCATGTAGAACATTTATTATAATACTTATCATTTAAAGGCATATGTGTTTCATTAGCAACTTTTTCAGATCGTTGAAATAAAAAACAATTGCATTTCCATATTCAGCAGCTTCGATTTAATTTCAATCTAGGTAAAATTTAAAATATCTTCAAATATCTCCGAAATCACAAGAGATAGGTATAGGGAAACCTAATACAGTTTGGGTAGGAATTGAAAAACCTTTCTCCGAGTCTGAAAATATACAGGCTGTTCCATTTGAAATAACAAAGTTATACACTATTAAAGTTGAGACAAATAAAGCCGGTCTATGGAATCACCCTGTGCATTATTGTAAAATTACATACCTGAAAATAAGTAGCCCAAGATATACCAAATCAAGGCTAAAAACATGATTTGAAAATTTCAACTAGTTTGTCTGTTATGTCCATTTTCAAAACATCTTACTTTTTCGAAGAACCTCAAATACTTCGAAAACGGCTAACGATAGGTATATGGAACATCGAAGTAACTTACCTTTATTTTTCCTATACAATTCGAAAAAGTAAAAAATGTATATTGTTCCATTTAAAAAACATAACTTTGATACTTAGCGCTTTGTTGGAGCACCCTGTATAAACGACAATATTTTCTAATTATGGCCATTATAAACGTACACCATCTTATCAAAAAAGATTTTTAAAAAATTATTAGTTTGGGAGCTACAGTCCGAGGCGCTGGTGGTGGACCAGCCTGTATATATATATATTTGTGGGGCATTGTAACATTGGACAAATCCTCTTTCATCGGCCGATGGCGATGGTAGTTTACGCTTTATTTATACAACGGAACCTCATACGGACGTCGCATATTAATTATCAGATGATAAATGCGGAATCCTAACATTAACACGCGCGCATATTCCTTCCTCCGAAGCATCGGCGAACAGCGTGAGCTACGACGACGCTGTGTCGGAGGAGCGGGGCCATCAAACGCACGACACGGCCGACTTGTTTACACAAACGGGAACTCGATGCATTTACTTCGTTGACAGCTTTCGTATACAAAAATAAACGTTCTTCTTCGCTCCTCTCCTCTTGTATATTATGTGTACTGTTCGCGCCTAATGCACCGCGTCACTTATTATTATTATAAAACGCGGCGCGGATTCGAATGCTGGAAAAGGCGCCGAAAGCAGAGGCGGCGCGCCGGTTCGTTTACACGAAACACGCGAAAATATCCGTCGAGTTCGTGTAAACAGCGTCGAGAAGGAAAGAAAGAATGAAATTAATTTCCCTCGATCTGAACTCGCGATGACTGTTAGTTTAAACAATTCTTTCAAAACAAACACCTTCGCATTTATAGCTAGGCATTTTGTATACATTTTCGTGTAGTAAATCAGACAGAAACTCGTATTGCGAATGTATTTACTATTTTGATATGGGCTCTTTGTCCAAGCTCACTTTCCAGGAGTGTTTCCCAAAATTTTTCATATCGTCATCGAAACTCTGCAGTCTGAAGTTCTTCTTTGCTACCGATATTGGCACTAACCTCTTAAATTGTACAAGGTCGCTAGAAAAAATATATGTAGTATAAATTTGTACAAATAGCTTGTTTCGCTTTTACAAAATGCATACATCTTCATTCCAAATCTTCATTCGGATGGAATGTATTGTTTCCAAGAAGGTGTTACTTTCCAGCCAGTTCTCAGTTCTATCAATGTTTTATATCCACTTGGTTTACATCCTTGCCTAATCTTTCTCTTTTATTGTGCTATAAATTTGCAACCTTTAACAAGAATATAGCTACATTTGATAAGCATATCTTCAGCTTGAAACAGTGTTGACATTTCGATATGCTTTAACCTTCCTATACTCACGTCAAAATGAAGGACGTATACTATACTATATAAGTCGGTCTCACAGACCGTATGCGTGAAGTATAGGAAGGTTAAAGAACTTCTGATCGATCTATTTCTAACGTGTGAAGATTGTTTTGAATTTCTTATTTATTTAAATTTTGTTGTGGTTTTGCTCGTTTGTTGGAATCATGGGAAACGAACACGTCCCCTTTTTCCTTTGTCTGCTTTTTCTTTCTACGAATTTGTGTGTAGGAAGTCTCGTTCCTATACGACTCAAATTAGTTATAAATTACGTTTTTAGGTAAGACGCAGATTTTGTCTAATTCGTATTTTTATTTTCTGGAAATCGAGCTTTATATTCGGTTTTATTTTTTCCGATTCCTTTTATTAATTAATTTTTTTCTTTAATTTTAATAAATGGAAAATCTTTCATATAATAATTTACCCAAATCAGATTTCAATTGGGGATTGAGTCCCTTGCCATCAAATTTTCAACATTTCTAAGGCAAATGCCATTTATAATTTTATGTTCGAGTATTGCCAATTTATCATCCCTTGGATGCGAGCGCACGATAAATAACAGCACTCGCTTTGATGACGTAATTCAATTCTGCCCGTTCAAAATTAATAAATGGCATTAGACAGTACTTCAAAGCAAACGCAAAACAGGTGTTATCAGGGTATCAGAAGAATGGGAAAGTTGACCGAAATTCTAGCAGCGGTTTGTTATCTAAGTAGAAATCATTCAAGCTTACCTCTCACCTTATATTCCATTTCAGGTATTTTTAATGTGTATATCTTTACTGATGTTATGTCATATCTAAACTTAAACTAAATATATACGTAATATGTATGTATGTATCAAAGTGGAATGTTAATTAAAAATATGTAAATGTGTCTTTGCACGTAGTATAAGAGGATATTATTGTATAATCAGGATTTTAATTGCAGAAAAGCCAAGAAGACTAAGTCATTGCGTCGGTTGCGGCGGTCAGATCCACGATCAGTATATTTTGCGCGTAGCCCCCGATCTAGAATGGCATGCGGCGTGCCTCAAGTGTCAGGAGTGTCACCAGTTTCTGGACGAGTCGTGTACATGTTTTGTCAGGGACGGGAAAACTTACTGTAAACGAGATTATGTTAGGTGAGTTGATCTTTCTCCCATTCGAACATCTGACAGTAATCAAAAGCGATTATTTAGGAATATTTTGCAATTTCGATGAACTGTAACGTACACACATACAAACTGACTAAAATATATATCCAGCGATAATATCGTAACATTTACTATTACGATTACTTTATCCACAAAAGTTACAGGTAGGTACAGGTTGGTTAAAAAGTTTTGGAAGCGACGCCTATTGACCAGTAGAGGAATTAAAATTATACGCCATTTTAATATTTCATCTTTCGTTTGAACACACACAAAAGTTCATTTTGATCTGTCAATTCATTCTTTGTTTACAAGCCATTCGAAGTTGACGTGTCAGTGTAATCTGCTAGAATGGAAAAAACCGAACATCGTGCGGTGATAAAATTCTTTGTTTTGGAAGGTTTATCAGCGACAGAAATTCATACAAAAATGGTGAAAGTGTTAAAGGAATCTGCTTCTTCATTTCCAACCGAGCATCAGTGGGTTTTAGAGTTTAAACGTGGTCGTACAAGCGTTCAAGATGAACCGCGTAGTGGACGTCCAAAAAGTGCAACAACACAAGAAATCATCGAGCAAGTTTACGGTATTGTTTGTAAAGATGCAAGTTTGACTAAGCGTGAAATTGCTGACACCATAGGCATCTCGGACGAACGAGTACTCCATATTTGACACGAAGAATTACATGTGCAGAAGCTATTCGGAAAATTAGTCCCGCATTCGTTAACAATTCAATAAAAACTGAATCGAAATTTTTCAGCGTAATTTGGACTGTTTTAAGCAGAATGAAACCGAGTTTGTGCGTCGTTTTATAACTATGGATGAGACTTGCATGTACCGTCATGATCCTAAACTGAAACAAGAACATTTACAGTGGACTGAAGTTGATTGTTGAGCTCCAAAACAAGTCAAGTCAGAACGATCGGCAAAAAGGTTATGGCATCAGTTTTTTGGGGATGAAAAAGGGATTTTGTTGATTGATTATCTTCAAAAGGGTGAAACAGTTAACTCTGAATTTTATTGCAAGCCTTTGGATCAGTTGGATAGAAAAGATCGTGAAAAAGACCCGGCTTACGGAATAAGACAATCATTTTCCATTAAGAGAATGCACGTGTTCACACAAGTATTTTGACAATGTCTAAATTGAACGAGTTAAAGTACGAATTGCTTGAACATCCACCGTATTCACCAGATTTGGCTCCCTCCGACTAATACCTCTTCAGAAATTTGGAAAAATTTCTTGGTGGAAAGCGTTTTTCGTCGAATGAAGCCGTCGTGGAACAGTATTTTACAGAGTTTCCGGAAAATCATTACAGAGATGGTATAAAATTATTGGAGGATCGTTGGAATAAGTGTGTTGACGTTGAGGGAGATTATATTGAATAAAAAGCTAATTATCATTAAAAAATGCACATTCTTTCATTGTTGCTTTCAAAACTTTTCAACCAACCTGTACATAAAACTTCTATCAGATATCTTATAATTAAAGGTACTACAGAATTTTCGTTTTTACGAAATAGATGTGAATTTATGCGAAAATTTCTCACATTTGCGAATAGACGCGAAATATACCGATTTGTTTTTTCTTACGAAACGGTTTGAGTCTCCCCTCAAAATGATTCATCTCCCGCTCTCTCTCTCTCTCTCTCTCTCTCTCTCATCTTCCGTTGGCGATGTTTTTATCAACGAATTTTAGGAGCTTAATGTGATTGTAGCGAAAATCAAGTCGGCCATCTTTCTTTCGAGAAAAATGAAAAGTTACATACTTAAGCTACTTAAGAGAAGAAGTTTCACTTCTGCTAGCAAAACTTGATGGAGCTTTTGAATTTAAGCGGTTTTGTATCTGAATGATTATTTGGATCACGTTCGTCATTTTTTCAATGAATGGGAAAATGAAAATTCGGGCATTTACTCGTTTAAAGAAAATTACGAAAATGATTATTTCAAACGTAAATTCAAGATTCCAAAAAGCTTTGCTTGAAGACTTGAAAGCAAGTTTTGAACGACAAAGTTAGGGGTGTTTTGCATTTGCTCCTAAATAGTTACGAAGAAACGGATTTGGATCTAAACACGATACTAGAAGCCGGACCTGAAAAAGTTTCAATAAACTTTCTCTGCACACGAGATTAACTTCAACAAATGAAGCTTACTTTCATATTGATCAACGCATTCGGTAATATTTATCTTGGAATTTGGTAACATTTTGCGTTATAGATCGTACTAAACAATAATGTATAAAATAAAGTAAATTTCCGTTCTTTTTATTATTACTAAGGATGTTGCCACATTTCTTGCTTTGCTGTCCCTAGGGGTACCTTCTGCAAGATAATTCAATGCAGTAATTACTTCCAATAAGTTTGTCTTTAAAGATCTTATAGCACCCCCTCTGCTTTCCCATCTAGTTTCACTAATAGGTTTTAAAGTCAAAATTTTAATATGTCTTTTTAAATATCCCAGCTGTAAGGTAAATCAGAAAAAAAAACTAATAACTTTCTTAGACCGAATTAACCCCTTGCACTATTTTCACGAGTCTGACTCGTGATGAAAATTTTAGGCCAAACTTGAATATCACGAGTCAGGCTCGTTGTTCAATTTCACGGCAAACGTGGATATCACGAGTCAGGCTCGTAATCGACATTTCGGGCCAAACATGAATATCACGAGCCGTGCTCGTGGTCTTAATCTCGGGCCACCAGGAACGCCTGAATGAGGTCTTATCTCTTCTTTCCTTTTCTTGAATGATTGGGTATTTTATCTTGTATCTTGTTGTCTTTTGAATTTTACAAGAGCACCACCGCGTGAAGTCAACACGAGCACGCCTATCTCGCACTCATTGTCAGTCGTAAGAATGGTCGTAAGATGTGTTCAAAGTTCCGACACTCAGTCTTCGCCGCTTCGACTCTTTTCGGGACCACTCAGGCGCCCGAGTTTGGCACGGCTGATTGTGAATTTCGGCGTAGTGCAAGGGGTTAAAATAAAAATTGAAATTTGACCACTGCTACTAGTACCATCATTGACGACTATGTTTAAGGAAGGAGCTACGCGTGGGATATATAGAGCTCCGGGATATATATATATATATATATATATATATATCAAGACGACTTTGACGTCAAAACTCGTGAAATTTGCTTCGCTTGGGTGCTAGAGCGTCCCAGAGCGATTCGTCCAGAATCACTTTTCACTTTCTCATCGAATATTTCCTCAATGAACCGTCTCTCGTACCCGAAATTATTTTATCCCCAATCTGCACTGGAAGAGCTTTAATTTGATGTGTAATAAGTCGTATTTCCGACCCTTTCGATTTTCCCCAAAATTCCGAGGGGTACCCCTTTGAAATTTCAGAAAAATTAATTTGTTCTAAATTAGACGAAATTCTGTGTACAGATGTTTTCGAAGGTGTAGAATACGATTTTGACCTCAAACCTCGTGAAATTTGCTTCGTTTGGCTGCTACGGCGTACCAAAGCGATTCGTCCAGAACCACTTTTCACTTTCTCATTGAATATTTCCTCAACGAACCGTCTCCCGTACCCGAAATTATTTTATCCCCAATCTGCACTGGAAGAGCTTCAATTTGATGTGTAACAAGTCGTACTTCCGACCCTTTCGATTTTCCCCAAAATTCCAAGGGGTACCCCTTTGAAATTTCAGAAAAAATTAATTTGTTCTAAATTAGACGAAATTCCGTGTACAGATGTTTTGGAAGGTGTAGAATACGATTTTGACCTCAAACCTCGTGAAATTTGCTTCGTTTGGCTGCTAGGGCGTACCAAACCGATTCGTCCAGAACCACTTTTCACTTTCTCATCGAATATTTCCTCAATGAACCGTCTCTCGTACCCGAAATTATTTTATCCCCAATCTGCACTTGAAGAGCTTTAATTTGATGTGTAATAAGTCGTATTTCCGACCCTTTCGATTTTCCCCAAAATTCCAAGGGGTACCCCTTTGAAATTTCAGAAAAATTAATTTGTTCTAAATTAGACGAAATTCCGTGTACAGATGTTTTGGAAGGTGTAGAATACGATTTTGACCTCAAACCTCGTGAAATTTGCTTCGTTTGGCTGCTAGGGCGTACCAAACCGATTCGTCCAGAACCACTTTTCACTTTCTCATCGAATATTTCCTCAACGAGCCGCCTCTCGTACCCGAAATTATTTTATCCCCAATCTGCACTGGAAGAGCTTTAATTTGATGTGTAATAAGTCGTATTTCCGACCCTTTCGATTTTCCCCAAAATTCCGAGGGGTACCCCTTTGAAATTTCAGAAAAAATTAATTTGTTCTAAATTAGACGAAATGCTGTGTACAGATGTTTTCGAAGGTGTAGAATACGATTTTGACCTCAAACCTCGTGAAATTTGCTTCGTTTGGCTGCTAGGGCGTACCAAAGCGATTCGTCCAGAACCACTTTTCACTTTCTCATTGAATATTTCCTCAATGAACCGTCTCTCGTACCCGAAATTATTTTATCTCTAATCTGCACTGGAAGAGCTTCAATTTGATGTGTAATAAGTCGTACTTCCGATCATTTCGATTTTCTTCAAAATTCCAAGGGGTACCCCTTTGAAATTTCAGAAAAAATTAATTTGTTCTAAATTAGACGAAATTCCGTGTACAGATGTTTTCGAAGGTGTAGAATACGATTTTGACCTCAAACCTCGTGAAATTTGCTTCGTTTGGCTGCTAGGGCGTACCAAAGCGATTCGTCCAGAACCACTTTTCACTTTCTCATCGAATATTTCCTCAATGAACCGTCTCTCGTACCCGAAATTATTTATCCCCAATCTGCACTTGAAGAGCTTTAATTTGATGTGTAATAAGTCGTATTTCCGACCCTTTCGATTTTCCCCAAAATTCCAAGGGGTACCCCTTTGAAATTTCAGAAAAAAATTAATTTGTTCTAAATTAGACGAAATGCTGTGTACAGATGTTTTCGAAGGTGTAGAATACGATTTTGACCTCAAACCTCGTGAAATTTGCTTCGTTTGGCTGCTAGGGCGTACCAAAGCGATTCGTCCAGAACCACTTTTCACTTGCTCATTGTATATTTCCTCAATGAACCGTCTCCTCGTACCCGGAAATTATTTTATCGCTAATCTGCACTGGAAGAGCTTCAATTTGATGTGTAACAAGTCGTACTTCCGATCATTTCGATTTTCTTCAAAATTTCAAATTTTAATAAAAGAACGTAAGTACGGTTTGTCGTTTAGTATCTCGCAACAACGTCACAAATTCTTTCGGAATCAATCTTTCACTGAAGTGCCTATTTCTGTCAATGCATTCACCTCTTAATTGTACAGGAACATACCTCTCCGTATTTAAAAAAATATCACTATTATTCGACGACAATAAATCAGAAAACCCATACATAATTTTTCGGTGATGTCTTCGTCTTTTATAACACATAGTACGACCTGAAATAGCGCCAACGCGATCCGAAAAGTATTTTTATAAACACATAAATTTCAGAAGAACATCACCGTACGTACAATAGACTCCGCAATATTTCTACACGGCGAGCTAATAATATCGTCAGAATTAGTTCTTTCACTTTTCAAGCTGAATATTCATTTATTCTAGGTTCTCCCTAACGATCTTTCGCTAACGTTTATATTCAAATAAACAAATAGTATTGCGCGTATAAGATGATCGGTATTTCCTGCAAGCCTTCTGGTTTCGATTACCGGTTTTGACAAGTTGCGAAAAGCATCCAAACAAACATATATTCGACTATTTGTCAGAAATGGTTAGCGCTCGAATAAATTCGCCCACATTATTAAAGTTAAAGCGCGAATATAAGAAAAAAAGACGGCATAATAGAGATGCTTGCCAAAAATTCAAGCGGACAGAAATATAATCGTTAATGGATCGAGATGTTTTATATCGGATGTAATTTCCGAGATATTTGAACTCGACTACAAGACCATCGTAAGAAAGTCGCAAAGTACGTCGTCCGATAACTGGATGGACTAAAACGTCACATTCTACCAACAAGAAACCGAGATGGTGCGTCCTAATTCCCAGTGCTAAACTTATTATGTGTACCTGTAAAAACGTAATTTGGGAAATGGTTACTGAACTATTTTCGGCAAGTCGCCATGTTTTAACAGCTGAGGATCCAATCTTGAGTTGACGCTCTATTCCCCCATAAGTGGCTTTATTGCCCTCTTCAATTATTTCTTGAACATCAGCAATGTTTTTGTTGTTAACAGTGGTAGTCGTCTGTTGCTCGCATCTTCCTCCTGCTCCTTTTTGATACTGAACAGAATTCCTTTCGCCTTCAAATTCCTTATACCAACCGTAAATGGTTGCCAAGGAAGGTGCTTGTTCAGTAAAAACGGAATCTAAACTCTCGTTGCACTCACGCTTAAACTTCTTTTAAGATCATAGTAAATTATGATTCAAAAGTGCTTTCCAGTTAGTTCCATTTTATTTGAATTTTAAAAAATAAGTAGGTAGCTGTGTTATAACGAAGGTAGCTTCAACAACCAAACGTCAAATGACGGATAAAGAATTGCACCAAATAAACACTGAGTGCCCACTAGATTTAATTATTCTCAATAAATTCAGCTTATCCCTCGTATTGTAATGACATATTTTCAACATTTAACAAAAAGACGGGAAATTGTGGAAGGATTGCTCTAAATCGTCTTTGCGCAAATCAAAAGTTGCAAGTCACGTGACCAAATAATATGTGCAACCACTGTTGCCTGTACTGTTTTAGTAAAAAAATCAAATTTAGTTATATCTATCTATATATATAAAACACAAAAAATGTTTCTACCTATGTCTGTTGTAGAGTTTGAAACCATCCAACTGATGTGCCCCAAACCGGTTTAATTAGAAAGGCAATAATGCGAAAATGGTTTTAGGCCACTAAAACAATGCATTGCATGGGATGAATGCACTATGGCGCACAAGAAATCTCTCGAGGCTCTTGACCGTACTCTCAAAGATTTCAGAGAAAATTACCGACCGATGGGTGGAGCTCTATTGTTTCTAGCCGGTGATTTTCGGCAAACTTTTCCAGTGATTCCAAGATCAACACCAGCCGATGAACTAAACGCGTGTTTGAAATCGTCATATCTTTGGAGACATGTAGAGAAACTTACATTGTCGACAAAGATGCGTGTGCATTGCTTCAAGATGCTGCTGCGCAAATACTCGCCAAACAGATTTTCGAAATGGGCGATGGAAAACTTCCGGTTGATTCGACTACACGTGAAATATCTTTTGCGCCATACTTTTACCAAATGCAGTCATCAATTCAAAGTGTTGTATAGAAAGTTTTTCCCGATATTGCAAACAATTTCAAAAATCATGATTGGCTTTGTGAACGAGCAGTTTTGACTCCGAAGAATGATGGTGTCAACAAAATAAACCATCAAGTTACCCGGTGAAGTTGTCACGTACAAATCGATTGACACAGTTATAGATGAGGAACAGACTGTCAACTTTCCAATAGAGTTTCTTAACTATTTCGAAACAACTGGAATGTCACCACACACCATAACTTTAAAAGTTAGTTCACCGTTGATGCTCATTCGCAACTTAGATTCGCCGAAATTGTGCAACGGAACAAGACTTGCCGTTAAAAAACTATCGCCGAATTTAATCGAAGCCACAATCATCAGCGGCAAATGTAAAGGAGAAGATGTGCTGATACCACGAATTCGATTTCAAGCGATTACAGTTTCCAGTGCGTCTGGCTTTCGCCATAACCATCAACAAAGACTCAAGGCCAATCACCAAGTGTTGCTGGTTTGAGCATAAAAAGTTCCTGTTTTACGCACGGCCAATTATATGTTGCTTGCTCCAGAGTTGGAACGCCGAAAAATCTTGTTTACACACCAACCGAAAAAACTCAAAATATTATTTATCCACTATCATTAAGATAAAAAAGTTAATAAACAAACACAATTTCTTTTTCTCCAACAAATAAACAAAATGTACTTCTTTTTTTAGCGTAGTAGCACACGCCGGGTACCCGCTAGTTCTCAAATATTCGCAGTTTGCAATTAGACACTGATGTGTGAATGTCTACTACACGGGTTTTCCCCTAAATCCACAAACTATATCTATGTAGACTTTCGTGAAATCGTACTAAACAATTTTTTTAACTATCACTTTCTAAACGCTGTAGATGTCAGACAAGCCATTTTTCTATTATAATTTTTCTGAATGCATTCTGATGAAGTTTGTGTTATTTGGCTTTCTTTGTTTATGTTTTCACTTGGAACCATCAACTCACGGAGGCGTATGTAGGCTTTCGTGAGCAACTGTACATCAGCGGAAAAGAACACAGAGGAAATTAATTTTACCGGAGGAAAGTGGTTGAAGGTCAAATTTACCAGTTGAAGTAATTTTAGAAGGTATTGGTGCACTTTGGTGCGGTTCCCTAAAGATTAGTCCATCGGTATGATATCTAATAACTAAGGTTTGATAAAAGACTGGATTATTGTTATCATTGAGTAGTGTAAACCGACCTTCCTCTCCACTTACGTGCAAGGCGCGACTTTAAAATTCAAAGAAGTAAAGGCGTCAATCCGGTTTACACTTACTTAATGATAACACGTTATCCACTCTTTCATCTGTAAATGTATGCCTAAAATGTTTGTAACCATAGTAACAGTATGTTGCAATTTCGATACGATAGTATCAAAATTGATGTTGGTGTATGAAATGTAGCGCACTACGTCCCTGTAGAAAAATTAAATCAGAAGTTAAGCAATGTGAAATTAAATATATGTATGATCATACGTTTTAAAGATCCTGTATACGTACCACCGGTTGTAATCTGAATAGGGAAAAGTGGGAACTGTCATGGCGTCCATGGCTTTGTTAGAGTTCTGCAGTTTTGGTGTTTTAAGTTTTGCGATATTAACACGATATTATTTGGTAAGTTGGCAATCCGTAAAGAGAAAGTTGTACTGGTTGTATTAAAGCTGTCACATGTCTGCATATGTCACAGTAACCATACAGTAATTGTTTTGATGTTATAGTAAAGAAGTGATTTTATCGTTATAGCCAGTTATAGTGTTATAGTATTTTCTACAATGGGACGTGTTGGTTGTGCAGTTTCCGGTTGTATACCCAGTAAGAAGGACAAGAGACACAGATTTCCAAGTCCAACCAAAAATTTTATTTATTAGATTTAAACTCGTTTAAAAATTGTGTTTTCAGTTAATAAATTTTATTCTTGCAATCTCAAGTTGTTTTCATTTATGTAGATTGTTTATTATCTGTACATGATATACAAATGAGAAGACGCAAATTACAATTAAACTAATTTTTATATAAAGCCAGTGAAATTATCTCTTTTGAATTCCCGCCAAAATTATCACTGCCATTACACTAGATGGCGCGTCATAACGAGCAAATTTGTTGACAAGCGACATTACATTCTATCTTTGTTGAGTATTCTATGATACGTACAGACCAAAGTTTATTTCTAGCCTAATCGGGACAGGAGCTATTTTTGCCGCGCCGCGCCATCATCCCCGTCTTTAATTCCAGATAAGACCGAAGAAACAACACCGTTCTGAAAAGGGTTCGCCTTTTATTTTGAGTATAAACAAAAATCGGCCGCTGCCACTTTGTGTCTTGTCCCTTTTATAAGTTCGGCTCTGCTGTTGCCGTGTCGGAACCGCGTATGTACACGTACGTATTTTCGTGCGTACAGCATTTCGAGCCCTGTTTAGAAGTTTACATAACTCGCATGAGTCGGGATGAACTTTCATATAGATAAATAGAGCGAGCGTGTGTGCGTGTGTCGGCGCGTCTTTTCTGGTGCCTTTATGAGCCGTGGAGGAGGTGTGTGGTAGGGGCCAGGTGTGTTGTATTAGACCGCGGTTACAGGTTGCCCTCGAGGGGGCTGCGTTCGAACCTTTTCCTTTATAACTTCTCGAGTTACCGTGAACAAACAGAGCCACACACAGACAGACGTGCCCCGACCGACTGGGTGGAACATCTTCCAAATGGTCGGTGACGAAACTTACGACGCGATGTCCGTCTGGTGATTTTTTTTTTTTTCTGATGGGCTACATATGCTAAAAATTGATTTTTTTTTCTCTCCTTTTTGCTCAGAGGAGGTTGTGCGAAACGTACATATTCATTAAATCAGAGTCGCAGCTGATGGCACTAAATCGGTTTTAAAAGCGTCGTGAAGACCTCATAATAACAATGTGTATTACGAGGGATAAGCTGAATTTATTGAGAATATCAGAATCTAGTAGATTGTAAAAACAATCACACAGTCTTTATTTGGGGGCAACTTTTTATCTGTCATTTGACATCCAGTTGTTGAAGTTACGTTCGTTATAACTCTAGTACAGGTATGGGCAACCTCCGGCCCGCGGGCCACATGCGGCCCTCGAGTAAGGTTTGTCCGGCCCGCTACTGAATTCTTTCGTTGCATATTAGCACGGCCCGTCTAAACTTAATTCATAATGGATCATAAGGATACTACAAAAATGTATATTTTTCAAGATCACTCGCAGCATAAAACTTCTACAAAAAAGGTTGCCCATGCCTGCTCTAGTAGCTACTTATTTCTTAAAAGTAAAATAAGACGGAATTAACCAGAGAGCACTTTCCAATCATAATTTACTATAATTTTAGAAGAGGTTCAAGCGCTTATAAGTGCAAAGAAAGTTTAGATTCAATTTCTAGTGACTACAATTCCTTCCTTGACTACAATTTACTGCTGGTATAGAAATTTGAACGCGAAAGGAATTCTGTTCAGCATCAAAAAGCAGCAGGGCGCCCTCCTACGGCTGATAACGACAGAAACATTGCTGCTGTTAGAAAAACAATTGAAGAGGATAATAAAGGCACTTATGGGGTAATAGAAAGCATCAACTCAAGATTGGATCCTCAACTGTTAAAACAATCATACACGATCACCTGCATTTAAAAAAGTGGTAAGTTGTTTTGTGCCGCATCACCTTTCTGACTTTCAAAAATCAGAGTGCGTGCGAATTTGCCACGGAACTTTAAATTTATTAAATACTGGCGGGCACCAAAATACTGAGAGATGACGAAACTTATTTTACAATAAGCAGGCGCTCGAACGGACGGACGCTGACACCATATTTCTATATATTTCGTGCAAAACATTTCTCATAAGCGGACACAAAACACTCTCTAAGCATATGATATCCAAAAAAGAATCGTAATAACTCCGCTGTTCCCCCTTTTACATCGTCTTATGCTTAAATGTGTCACTAATCGCAACGAGTTCGGTGATTCCCCTTTTACACACTCTTATGCGTAGTGTGTGCCACAAATAATCGCCGTTAACGCAGTGATTCTCCCTTTGAATCAGTCACAATTCGTAACGATATGTACTATTGCGGCAACAAAAAATGGGACACTTAAAATAATGTAGTTTAAATCTGGCTTTTGCTTTGTCAAAAGTTATGTCATTTTGAAATCATTATTGACATATGTCATTATGCCGCATTTAAGTGCTACTGGAACAATGGAAATAATTACATTACTTGGGGAAGGATGGTCCATAAGAAGACTAGGTAATAAATTTGGAGTGCCCAAAAGCACACACAACATTAAAGAATAAATGGCTACAACAGGGAACTGTAGAAAGGCAAAGTGGTTCTGGTCGTAAATTAGTACGGAATTTCATGGTAGAAGAAAATCTTATTCAGTTTTTAGATTTTTAGAAGATTTTTATTTCAAATAAATGCATTTAACAGAATTTTCTTGCGTTCGTGGGTAAACTATTTTTGACATTAGACAAGTTGATTGACGTGAACATGACAAACGACTGGTTTACACAGTTAAAAAACAGTCAAAATAACCTATTAGACTTGTCCCGATTTTTGTTGCCGCAATAGTACATGTTAGAATGGCATCGCGAAAAATATAGTTTCGTTGAACGATAAAATAGAAATAATCAGCACGTTGGATATAGAAAAAGTTGTCAGTTCTAGCGAAGGTATTTTATTTAGGAGAAATAAACAATTTTCCACATTTGTAAATATTTTTGCAAAGGTTCAATATCGGGAAAACAGAAATTTCCAAAAATAGAAAAAAGAACATATATCGCAAATGACAGTCTGGTGTAAATATTCACCAGAAGAAAAATTTCTTAAACCTGACGGTTCTCGTATAGACAAAATGTATTTCGATTGGTTCGCAAAGGCTAGAAATCAGAATATTTCCGTTTCTGCAATAGCTCAGCAAATGTGATAGGTAATCTACATTTTCTGCGTCAAATGGATGGCGTAGAAGACATAACATTACTTTCAAACGTACAGCTGGCGAAGCTTCAGATGTAATTCGGGTAGACGTCAACCAGTTCGAAGCAAGGCTCCATCTATATTGCTTGGATATTCACCAGAGGATATTTACCATTCTGATGAAATTGGGTTATTCCTCTGCGCTTTACCCGATAAAACTTTCGCCTTGACATCTGACATCACGGATCGGTGGTAAGCTGTCGAAGGAAAGACTCACTATTTTAGTTTTGTGTAAACATGGCGGGAAAAAAAGCAGATGTTGTTAGTTCTAGGTAAAGCGGCTCGTCCACCTACCAGCAAATTGGAAATACAACAGAAAGACATTGATGACGCGAGATATCATGTTGAGAAACGGTTGCAGCAATTCGCTAAGAAAATGAGATCACGGAAAAGAAAAGTTCTTGGATTATTCTTGGATAATGCAGCATTTTATCCTAGAGATTTGAATTTAACAAATATTGATATAAGTTTCTTTACCTGGAAAGATAACTGCAGTATGTCAACCCTTGGATCAGGGCATAATCCAAAATTTCATGGTTCATTACTTTGAACATATTATCAAAAATGGATGCAACCAATTCAGCATCACAGCTGGCAAGATGTATTAATGTACTTTATACTTCATTAAATCTTCGTGGGATAAAGTTGAGGCAGCGACTATTAAAAACAGCAGCGTCCATCCAGAATTTGATGCCGAGGATGAACTACCGTTGTTAACACATTTAAATCGCCAAAACGGATTCGCCGAATTAAGTGATACAAATTTGGAAGAATTTGTATAGATCGCTGAAGCAGTCCCCACTGAATATCACGACATAGAAATTCAATCAGAAAATGAAAATAACACTATGAAACTAAACGATTCAGAGGACGAAGTCAATGGACCAAGCCTCTGATTCGATAAAATCATATGATGAGGCGCTGAACCAAATTGCCCGTTTGAAACGCTTTGCAAAAGATGACTTTATAGCATTTCAATATTTGAAAAGATTGGAAAATCATTTTGAAAGTCATCAGTTAAGTTTCAACAGACGAAAATTTACTACTACTACTTACTATTTATTATAACTGAATTTACGGAGATACTGTTTTTTAATTAATGGCCTTAAAAATGCACGTTAAATAAAGGATTTTTTCGAGCTATCCCATTATGTTAACATTTATGCATTTATGCAGGTAAAGTTTGATTTGTAAAACTAGCCGCCCCACAAAGTAAATCGATATATTTTTACAAAGTTAACCTCAAATAGGTTATGTGAGGTTATGTATGTACGTCTTTTGACTTTCCACTACCAATATATAAATGTTGCCAACTAGAAATTTCAATAGATATTTCCAGTTGCTCACAAACACATCCAGAGTGAGCAGTCGCAAGTCTGAGTTGACAGTAGTAAAAGCCTTAAATATTTATATTTCTGTTTATCAACATTTTGGGTCCTTGCCTTTCCCTTTTTCCGTTAGTTTTGACTTGTCATTCCTGATTTTATTTGTTGTTCTATGTTTTAGTGTTTTACTTATTGTTCCATACCTATCCTTTACTTATTTTTACCAACGATTACCTTCGTTTAAGATATCATTTACTGAATCTCATCCGTTAAATGATCTAGGTTATGTGCACTGTTTACGTTTGCTGTCACATTGTATTACTACAAACTACGTTTACTACCAACATCTGAATGCCACCAAGTAAAAAAGTTTAGGTCACGTGATGAACACATTCTGGTTGTTCACTTTGTATTAATTAATAAATCTTATATTAAGCCCGGTTTACATTATCATATTAAATTGTACGTAAAAATTTAATACTATTTTATACAAGGTGGGCCAAAGAAGTCATCCGATGTTGTTTGGCTCTCATTTTTTCTAAATGAAAAACTTCGATTCTGGTTTTTGATTATGTTTATTTGAACCTTTAGAATTTTACTGGTCAAGTCGAGAAGATGATATCGGCCATATGGGCGCCGTCACAATTGATTGCTATACAGGCTCGCTTTATGGCATTTTTCATCACTTCGGCGAGAACTTCGGGCGACAGATTCTCGCACTCGTGTCGAATATTGTCCTTGAGGGCTTCCAGGATCTCGGGCTTGTTCATGTAAACACGGGACTTCAAAAAACCCCACAGAAAAAGTCTGGAACGGTTAAATCGGGCGATCTTGCGGGCCAGTGTAAATCGTCAAAACGAGAGATGAGGCGACCCGGGAACGCCGCCTTCAGAATATCGGTTTTGGCTCGCGCAGTGTGTGCCGTTGCTCCGTCTTGTTGGAACAACATATCCTCCAGTCCTAATTCGTTTAATTGCGGCAGAAGAAACTCGGTTAACATGGCCTTATAGCGCGCACCGTCCACTGTTGTCGTTTGACCAGCGGCGTCCTCGAAAAAATGGCCCGATGACTCCTCCAGCGTGAACAGCGCACCATGCAGTCACTTTGAGCGGGTGTAATGGCTCCTCGTGCATCACTCGTGGATTTTCGGTGCCCCAGAAGCGATAGTTTTGCTTGTTCACGTACCCGCTGAGGTGGAAATGAGCCTCATCGCTCATTATGATTTTGGTCGAAAAATCGTCCACTTCGTCCTCGAGATTGAGGATGGGTTGGGCGTAGGTTACACGCGTTTGGCGGTCGACAGGCAGCAGCTGATGCACGGACTGGACTTTGTACGGGAGCATGCGCAGGTCTTTGACCAAAATTCGCCTTAGGGACGACCGGCTGATGGCTAATTACGAGGCACGGCGTCTGGTCGATGTTTCTGGCGACAGCTCGACATCCTCGGCAACAGCGGCGATATTCTCGGCAGAACGGACGCTCCGGGGCCGGCCACTCTTGGCAGCGTCTCGTGTGGTCCCATACTCTTCAAGGTTGGCGGCCAAACGGCGCAGTGTTTGCGCAGTCGGTGCCGGACGACCGGGGAATCGGCGACGGAATTCGCGCTGCGCCACCACCACAGACGAATTGTTACGCAAAAAATAGACACGACTATTCCGCGTTCTTGGGGAGTGTATGGCTCCATGGCTTGTTCACTTGTATTCTAAATCTGTCTAGTTCACAAATGTCAAAACAGATTTGACATTGGCCGCCATTTGCAAAAATAAGAGCATCTTCCAATAGGGTGATTTCTTTTGGCCCACCTGATAGTACAATATAATGCACTGTACTATTTTTCTATGCAAAATCATTGTAATTAGAACCTGTCCTATTTTCATACTTATATGTTTTGATTTGCGCCTATTCACTAGTCTGCAATGCATGTATTCCAATCTAATCTCATTCTCTTATGTTTTACGTCTTGACCAGTCCTGTTACAGTATAAAATAAACGTGGGTTTATACATTATACTGTGGTCGTGTCAGCAAATGTTTTTATTGGGCCTTTTACTAAAAGTATTACTGTTATTATCTAACAATAAGCATAAAATTATTTTTTTCGAGGTTATGAGAAATATTTGTAAATACTGTGTGATACTGGTGTATAATTTGAAACGAGGATGTAGCATGGCACAGAATCATAAACAGAATTTTTGTACAAGTTCATAATGCATATGTAAATTGCCCTGACGAATGATGGAGTCTAAATTCATACAATAATCTTATACAAAAAACTGGTAAAGCGTTTTACATTGTATGTACTATAAAATTGTTTGGTACAATTTACTATGATAATGTAAAACGGGCTTTGAACCTTAAATAGGTTATGTACCATCACGAACTTTGGTTATGTCCGGTCTTTTGCGGTACAGCCTGTTCTCCTGTTATTGTATACAAGGCCGGGTATATGTGTGGAATTTGTTTGACGCTAAAACCGATACAATCACAGGAGCACAGGCTGTACCTCAAAAGACCGGACATAACCAAAGTCCGTGGGTGTACGTTTTCTGACTCTCTGTTACCAATATATAAGCGTTGCCAACTGAAAATTTCAATAGATATTCCCGGTTGTTCACAAAACACACACTTTGCCGATTAAGTTACCGCCTTTAATGGTAAAGTTGCTAACAAAAATTCATTTATTATTACATACATGAAATACAGAGTGAGCAACCGGTAGTGTGTATCACGTGATCTGAAGTTTTTAATTGGGAACATTGAGATGTTGGTGATAATGATGATATGGTAAGGTACGGCAAGTTGTACCATTTTCGTCGTTTCTTGGATCTATTTCTTGTAACAACAAATAAATTTCATAAATGTTAACTCGTAAAATAATCCTCCTATCACTACACTTGCTTCGATTTGAAAAGATTTCTATATTACTTATATCCGCATATGTCTTACTGGAATGGTTTTATGAAACCTCCTCAAATTAATAAATTTTTCCTTCACTTGCAGACTCTTCGGTACCAAATGTGATAAGTGCGGTTCGTCGTTCAGCAAAAATGACTTTGTAATGCGGGCGAAAAGTAAAATCTATCATATAGAGTGTTTTCGATGTACCGCCTGTTCCAAACAATTAGTACCGGGCGACGAGTTTGCCCTCCGCGACGGCGGTCTTCTCTACTGTAAGGAGGACCACGACGTCATGGAGAAGACGTCCGCGCCAACCACACCACACGCCGGTCAAGAAAGCAACAACAATACCAGCCTTAGTAACAACAATCATAGTAACAATAGTACCGAATTGGGTTGCATGTCGGGTAAGTTTTTTTTTTTGGTATTAAAGAATCGTTTGTGGTTGTCTAATTTTACGTGAAGAATACGCAAATTTGACGCGATCATTTCGACGTTTTGCATAAACGTACAGTGACCGGTGAGAAAACCGGTGACTATCTTCATTCATTTGTGCTTGAGCAATTTCCGATGACGATGAAATTGTTCAGGATCCCCGGAAAGTTGCTGGCACTTCTAACAACTTCTTCTCACAACAATCAATTAGAATCATGGATAGTAATATAAATAATAATTCCCAAAAACTACCTTTTTCTACGAACGATACTGATCAGAGTAGGTGTCCTTTGGAGTTCGTGGAGTTGAGCAATACGATTTGCTATGATTTATAATCCGTTCGGGATATAACGGGTGTCCCAAAATTAACGCAAAATTTGAATTAAATAGAAGACACAGCTTTTAGTCTTTTGATTGTTTCGTCGGTGCAGCGTTGAATCTGCTCCTTTAATGGGCGGGTGGTTGTGGACTTGTTGACATATACCTGCGATTTCAAATAACCCCATAAAAAGAAATCTAATGGTGTTAAATCACACGATCTAGTGGGCCAATTCTGACCTCCGAAACGAGAGAGTACACGACCTGGAAATGTCTCATGCAGTAATTGAATTGTTTCACGGGCTGTATGGTATGTGGCACCGTCTGGTTGGACCCACACATTGGCCACATCAATATCATCCAATTTCGGCAGAAAGAACTGTGTTATCATGTCGCGATATCGAGCACCAGTAACAGTCACTGCTTGACCAGCCTCATTCTCAAAAAAGTATGGTCCAATTATGCCTCCAGCCCAAAATCCACATCAAACAGTGACACGTTGTGGATGCATTTGTTTCTCGACAATCACATGTGGGTTCTCAGAAACCCAAAGGCGGCAATTTTGGCAATTAACAAAGCCATCAAGGTGAAAATGTGCTTCATCGCTTAGGATGATTTTGCTCGAAAAATCAGCATTCATTTGTTGATGTTCAATAATACATTCAACGAACTCTCTTCGCTGTGCATGGTCAATAGGCTTCAGTTGTTGTGTTAATTGAATTTTGTAAGCATGGAGACACCGAACTTTAGTGAGTTTACGTTATGGAGAGCTTCTTGAAATTTGCAATTCTTGTCCACGACGCCGAATTGAGGTTCCTGGATTGTCACCGACACTGTCACGCACTGCTTCGATATTAACATTTAAACGGCGTGTTTTTGGACGACCGGTATATTTGGCGTCTCCAACGGATCCAGACTCCTTGAATTTTTCACTTAATCACTTCACAGTTGACGAATTGGAAAACACTATTCCGATCATATTTTGTATGAAATTTTCGAACAGCGACCGCCAGGCTTCCATTATTTTTGAAATATTATTCGATAATGAAGACACGTTGTTCTATCGTGTAACGCTCCATTTTTACTAACCCTAAACTGTCAGCTGTCGAATTGTTTTTTTAAAGGTTGCCAACACTTTACAGCACAAGTGGCGACAAATTCAAATCTTGCGTTAATTTTGGAACACCCGTTCGTTATTGGACGGTTATGGATAATTTTACATGGAAAATAAATTTAATTCAAATAAATTTCTGTTGAACATATCTCAAAAAGTGAACGATCTGACAATTTTCACAGTTATTAGACAACATTTATATAGTTATTGGACGACGAAGTATTATAGAAAAATATGAAGGTGCTTAAATGATTTACAGAATGAACTAGCTAGTGGGTATTAAATAATAACTAACAATAAGAGTACATTTGTTTTTAATTCAATATTATATAATTCGTATAACTTATCTATTTCATCTTCATCACCCTTATTTTCTTCTTCTTCCATCATGCTTGCTTCTGAATTAATTTCGTCCTTATTGGTAGCACGATTTTCTTTTTCGTCTTCATCTTTATTAACCATTGCATCTATTGTTTCGCTGGGTTTGTTTTGATGTCGCTCACAATCAGAGGCAGTTCCTTTTTGAGTAGGTTTCGTTTTATCATTTGTGAAATTCTCGCATAGCTCATAGCTTTCTTCTTTATTCGTACTACCGTCACTATCACTTTCCACTTTGTAACACGTATGGCATATGAACATGTCATCTTTGACTTCAACGCGAATACGTAAATGATGTGAACGTGGTGTACAACGCCTATGAAAATAATTTTCACGTTTTGCATTTTGCACTTTAAAGCAGACTGGGTGACCCGGAAAACTTCGTTTTGGCCAAAAAATTTTTCGACTTTTCTTTTAGGATTAGGAACGTTCGCGTACCAATTACGAACAAACCCGCAAATGGAAGTATCCGATTTGGTCCAGTAGTCGTTTTCAAGTTTTAAGCATCCGAACAAACCACGATCCATTTTTATGTATGTATACGGATTTGAAATAGATAGATAGTTTTTTTTTACAAACGATGCATGTAACAGTCATTTTGTCTTTGTTAAATTACAATTTCTTCATTCTAGATTTTTCACCCTTCATATTTTCTTCTCGTTTCGTCTTACTGGCCTCCTTTTCACTATCCATCATCAATTTTGGTCGTTGTCTTCTCTCATACTGTTCTTGATGCTGTCGTGATGTTATAGCAAAAGGAAATCCTTCTGATCGGTTCTTATCTTTTCTCTGTGGCAAATTTTGGATACATCAAATAATTACCTACAGATGAGTTGCCTGGAGATACACTAATTGTAAGAGTTGGTTGAGAAGAGTTTATTTCGATGCTGCTAGTTTGTCCCTCTACAGTTTTTTCCAAATCACCATTTTCTCGCTCAACTATTTCATAATCAACATCAGTATCGTTGCTGTGTATATTCTCATTCAAAATTCCTTTAAGATTATTATCATACTTTGTATTTCCAAAGAGGGATAATTCGGTTCTTTCCCTCATTTTCTGACAGAGTCTCAGTTGAATGATGGATTTATATCTTGCAGAATACGTATTTGATTACTAGGTTCTTCATATTCTTCGGGTTCTTGTTTAAAAAATTGCCAAACATACTCATTATTTTCATTGGGTATAATTTTACTTATCTTTTCCAATTGTTAGATTTTTTGAGGAACCAACATTTTCAGAAAATCATTGTCAAATCAAGTCATCACTGGTGTATTACATTGATGCCTTTTCTCTTGTATACCAGTGATCTTTGCCAAACATTTTGAACTCGTAGGATGGAATTCACTTGCCCAAGTTAGCCGTGCAATTATTGGACAGTGAAAATTTTCAGTTATTTGCCGGGCATCCAAGAATTGTGTAGGTGCGTAGTAACTTAAGGGAAAAAAACTGAACATATACGAAAACGTAAGATATCAAAATACGGGCTGGAATAACCGTATCCGGAAATACAGTTATCGAACATTTGTCCAATAACTGTCCAAGATACCTTTCGAGCCAATAGTAATTGGATAGGGCACTTTTTGAATTAAAAGTTCGTTAATAATGTATACAAACTGTACAAATTCTTTTCGTTTTACTTACTTCCCTAAACAAACACAAAAACTTTGAAAGTATAACTCATGCAATAAATATCAACAATTTTTGTACGAACCGGTCTTAACCAAACATATTAGAACGAAAGCAATTAACAACACCAGAACTATGAACATAAAACTTTATAAATTCCTGTTATTTTGTAGTAGTGTAAATATTATTAAAATTTTTAGAGGACACCTTAAACTGCAATTTAGAGCTAAGAAGCAATAGCTACACGATTCAAAGAACATGTGGCACATTATCGTTACGGCAGGATAGACTCGTCAAGTATCGCAAAACATATGCATGACACGGTGGCACGACATAAAAATGGAAAATTTAAAATTGATAAGACAGGTCTATTCACCGCGAGAACTCGATGCATTTGAAGCCGTACACATACACAAGAATATAAATCTTCTAAATCGGGACGCGGGACCGATTCAATCTAGTTTATTCCGATTATTATGATCAAATGAAAGAATTTTAACTATACTTTAATTTCTTCGAGCATTAACCAATTCACACAATGTACTTGTAAATCTTTAACGTTCAAATTTCGGGTTAGCAGGTACTTTTTCCCTTGGCCGTCCACTTGACTTAATATGGGAATTTGCGAGGGTGAAATTCGTTCGAGCCGTCACCGAGAAGGAAAATATTCGTCCATGCACACACATGGTCACAGTAAAAAGTGGGGTAAAAATGCATGTTGTAGAATTTTTAATGTTAGAAATTTGTCACTTCGGTTTATGCGGTCGTTGAAGATGCTTGCCTCGAGCAAGCACGAAACACGTGTCACCGAATTTATTATAAACAATTGTGTGGTGAGGAGTTTACCGATGTGATAGTTGTGTCAGCTAAGAAGTTGACTCTGACTTACTACATATCGTTATTAGACGTTTAGCAAACCGATTTGTCCATTAACTATAACTATATGCCTTGCCTTCCTAAAAACAGCAGCGAATTGGACATATTGTTCCAGATTGTTTTTGCATACAAATGCACTAAAACTATTTCATGTGCCTTAATTACTAACTTATTGGAATCAGTTAAGTTTGGAGTTTCAGACGAAGTTTGTGCACCGACTAAACCGACTGATTAACAACATTTATGGTTATGTCTTGGTTCTCAACACTACCAACTGCTGGTGATGAAATATTGCCAGGCTTAATGTGAATGTGATATAAGGAGTCGATCAAAGCCAAATCGAAAGATTTCTGTAACATTTTTGGATGTAATTTTTATTCACCCGTGTATTCCCACTTTTCGATGCTATTCACCCCATTGTACGGTAACTTATATACCTTGTTTCAAAAATAAAGAGACGAATTTCTGAACGAGCCCAAATTACACACTATAAGAATAATTAGAATAAAATTTACCCGGCAAAATAACGTGATATTCAGATCAGCAAAATGTATGAGGCGGAGAAAACAGAGAAATATATTAAACACCACAATAATTAGCGATAAAGAACAAATCTCAATAGATTTGACAGAATTACGTACACGATACGATGATAACAGGATTGGTGCAGTGTAATTTGGAATATTTTATGAATCTACTGTAAAAGTGGTGTGTTCAGAAAATTCTCTTTCTATTTTTCAAACAAAGTATAGTGTATCTTTATTTTAGTCGTAAATTTACCCCATATTTTAGACGGCGCTGATATTTAATACGATAGTTAATATTGAACATGAAGTACAAAGTCAAATGGTAATAGACATTTTAACGATTAGCTTTAACTGCGTATTCGCATTCATTTACCATTCACAAAGCTATAACGGAGAACATTCACAGTTAGTTAAGCTCGCCTGCAATTTTAGGGAGAGGCTTTTAAGCCGATGGTCAAGCGTTTCACGCCCTTCGTAATCCGCAAACGGACGTCGAAGCTTATAAAACATTTTACGCGGGGCACGCCGGATAGTAAGATTTGCGATAGTGAAACAAATGGAAAGTTTCTCTTTGATATCGCGGATTAACCGGGCCCGAACTGATGACGTTTAGAATCCCAAAACTGGCCGGGATGACCGCTAGCCGCGCCGGTTCCATTATTAACAAGCTTCGATTTGGCCGAATGAACGAACGCTTCCATCTACCGAATCGCTAGTGAATTATTGAACGAGTCCTCCTGGTGCGCCCGGAGGAACGTAAATGGAGAAAATTACGCATGTGCACTACGGGATACGTTTCCAAAATTGAATGAAAAAGCGTTACGGAACGACGGGTTTATGTAATTAAATCAATTAAGATCATTGTTAAGTTTTCAAACTGTAGTTAAAGAGTTCAATTAGTAGCGATTTAAGGAGGGCAAGAGACATTTTACATATTTTTAATTTTTATTTCGTTGTACAGTCGGCGCAACATTAATGTGACCAATAAGACTTTTCTAATTTATCGTGAGTTTCGAAATAAAATAATAGGGTAATTTTATTATTCAATGATAACTTATATAAAATTCGTAGAAGTAACAACGGGAGTCCCGTTTACACTGCTTAATGATAACACGTATCCACTCTTTTATCAAACCTTAATCATTATATTCTGAATGTTTTAATCAATCACTAAGATCAGTAACCTCTACGTGAGAACGGCAATGGATACAAACTTGAAAAACTTCGTTTTCGGTGCATTTGACATGTGCCCATTTTTTCCAAGTTAGACATTGCACCCAGTTTTCACCACTTTTTGATTTCTTATACGGTTGCAAGCAAACTAAGCAGATACAATTTTCGTCGTCTTCCGAACTTTCGAATTCCTGTTTGATGTCTTACGTTTTTTTTTTCGCCTGAATTATTTATTCCAAACAGTTTCCTTGTAGCATTGTCTTATCTACATTTTTTCTTGCATTTTTGTCGATTTTTGCAAGTCGAATGGCCGCCATTACTGGTGAGCTTGTCAAAATAGCAGATTTTAGACTTTTACGAGCACAGCGTTTATTTTTGCGAAGTCCTGCTTTAGGTAGAGGTCGAATCGCGATGGGACTTACCACTATGTCATGATCATTGTGATTTGAAGCAGACGTTTCTGGTTCATGAGATCTCTTCCGACGTTCTTCACCCTGTTCACCCGAAGAAGATGGTCCTGCAATCACGTCATCAATAGTCATTACGCTTGTTGTATTACATGTGGAAATGCTTGGTTCATTTTGAGTGTCAGCTTCTACATGTCTTGATTTGTTAGACCCATCGTACAGTCTCACGACCTCATACTCAGTGGTGACTGATGTATCTATGACAGAAGAGTACAGAAAGTCTTCGTCTGTAAAAAGTTTCTAATAAATTCCCAGATTCCAGTAGCACCGAATCCTGCTTGGATATATTTTGGGGTTTGCAGCACTAGGGGGAGCTACTTTGACAACGCTCGGTACATCGTAGATTGATACAGTGTTCCTAGGATGTGTTTTCATCCATCCACACACAGCGTCATTGTAAAACTTCTTGAAGGGGCCGAAAACAGATACACCTAGCAACCGCACCGGTTGTAATCTGTGGGTAGTGTGCGTAGAAAGGAATGTAATGTAATGTAATGAGGTGGGGTCTGGCCCAAAATGGCCATTTGCACTGCGACCACGTTGATATATTGTGCTTCCCCTTGTTTTTATTTGTTTAATACGTCTAGGAACAGGATCAGCTCCTTCAATGGGAGTGTTAATAGGTCCTCTTCACTCAGCGTATATGCATGTAGTATTCTGTATCTCCGGTGGCCCAGTGCCCCACAATTAGTGATCAAGTGTTCCATTGATTCCTCTTCTTCACCGCAGAATCGGAAAGTGCCCGTATTGGATAAGCCCATTTTGTGTAGGTGCTTGTTGCAGATGTAGTGACCTGTGAGTGCCCCTGTCAGTGTTTTTAATCTTCTCCTGTCCAGTTTTAGGGCGAGATCCGTCCTCCCAGCGTCGAAGCTCAGAAACTTTTTGGAATGTTCCAGCCCACTGGTGTCATTCCAGTATTTTGTAGTGATGGATGCAGTCCACTTCTTTATCGCCCCTTTAAGGAGACCTTTGTTAAACCGGTAGGTCCAGTAAAGTGTCTCTCAGCCCCTTTTTTGCATAGATGTCTGCCATCTCATTTCCTCCGTGCCCCTCTTGTCCTGGTACCCAGACTAGAGTGATCTGGTTCTGAGTCGCCAGGTCATTAAGCATGTTGTGACTTTCCAATAATATTTTGGACTTAATTGTACAACTGCTTAGGGCCTTAAGAACTGATTGGCTGTCCGAGAATATTTTGATTCGTATTCCCATATATCCCCTTTCGGATAGGATTCCTACAGTTTCCAGGATTGCGTATAGTTCCGCTTGGAAAACTGTGGTGTCCTTGCTCAAAGTTATTGACCTGTGTGTTCTAGGCCCCACTATTCTTGCCCCCACTCCGTGGAGCGTTTTGGATCCATCTGTGTACCACATTTGCGATCCATCCCGTAGCCATCTTGGGTTTGCGCACCACTCGTCCCTTCTCGGGAAGACGACCCCGTACTTGTAGGAAGGGATAATGGAGTTATTCCCATGTCTTTACAATAATCCAATACATCTATATACAGACGGGTAACATGGTTACTCAACAGCACCAGCGCTGGTGACTCTTTTCAGCATCGTACGTGATTTACAAACTAGCAAGAGGTCGGGTTATCCACCCACTTGGATTGGCACACCCATAACAACCAACAGGACCATCGGGAATAAAATGATCTTTAAAAAAACTTTCGAGGGAATACAAACATTGGAGGAATCGAATTACCAACAGCATTTACCCCAAAAACCATCGTGACATACGTTCCTCTTTCAGCTGATGTCATTGCTCCCAATCTTTTTTCCTTTTTCTGATATTATTTTTACAGGCTTTTGTGCAGTTGCTGTGCCTCTTTCGTCGATGTTCCCCATGTCATTAGAATTAAAATTGTATTTTTATAGAATAGTTCCTAAATTGTCAAGAAATGTGTTAACATCGTGCTTGTTGAAACTCGTATTACGACTTAAGCTGGTGGCTTCGGGAATACCTAGAGAAATGTTATATTGTGACGTTGCATAAACTTAGTCATTTAAACATCTTAGTTCAAACGGACTGGTGCTGTAGAATATATTTGCTGATTGTATTGCATGATAGATAGATAGATAGATAGATAGTTTATTAATCCTGTAGACTATAATGATAGTATAGGACAAGTCATATTTTGTATGTGATGATTTACATTGATAATAAATAAAATATTTACATTTAGCTAAGGCTAACATTTATAAACATCACATTTTACATATGCCACACAGTTAACTAAAAAAATTATTAAAAAATTAAATTACATATAATAACCAGAAGAAAACCATCAGCTCAGGTTATCGCTTAAGAACTCAGTCAATGAATAGTAGCACCTCTGTAGTAACAATCTTTTGATATTATATTTAAAAAGATGCTCCGCTCCAGTTCTAAGGGTTTGCGGAAGTCTATTATAGGCTTTTATAGCAAGATAACGCGGATTCTGTTCGTAAAAAGATAGTTTATGACTGGGAATTTCTAGTACGGATCTGTTGCGTGTGTTGTATGCATGACAACTACCTAGTTTGTTCAGTACATTAATGTTTTGCTTAGCATACAGCAATAATTGCGTGATGTAGATACACGGCAGAGGCAATATACCCATAGAGGTGAAATGCTCCTTGCAACTCTCTCTATAGCCAAGACCCTTCATAGCCCGTATTGCACGTTTTTGTATTTTAAAGACTCTGTCAAACTCGGGTGACGATCCCCATGCTATAGTTGCATATGACAACACAGAGTGAAACCGACCAAAATATAGGGTTAAGAGTACATTGAAACTAACCTCTGCCTTGAGTCTTCTGAGTACATGACACAAGGGCAACAATTTACCGCATGTGTTATTGATATGTTCTCTCCATCTGCATTTGTAATCGAGTGTGAACCCCAAGAATTTAATAGTATCGACTTGGGCTATACTACTGCCATTATATTTCAATAAAATCGATTCACGTCTATCATAGGCGGTCGTTCTAAACTCTATAAATGCTGTTTTCTTGGAATTTATTATTAGGTCATTTTTTTGTGTATAATTCTTAATTGCTTCCAAAGTATATTCGGCAGCTTCTATTAGATCTGATTTTTTTGCGGTACTCACTATGAAAGAAGTATCATCGGCAAACATAACACTTTTACTCAGTTTCAGATCATTCACATACAGTACGTACAACAATGGCCCAAGAACACTCCCCTGCGGCACCCCTCTATTCAGTATCAATTCTTTGGAAGATATACCATTCTCACATACACATAATGCTCCCGACCATTAAGATAGCTTTCGAACCATTCTAATATATTTCCTCGTATCCCGTAAAGATACAACTTGTTAAGTAATATTTCATGATTTACTAAGTCGAAAGCTTTACTAAGGTCCAAGAATATTCCAATACATGAGTTTCTCGCATCCATATCGTTGTACAATAGGTCGAGAAAAGATACTATCGCAGCTGTAGTGCCCAGAGCCCTGCGGAAGCCAAACTGTTGGTCATTCAGTAGATTATTTTTTCTAAAAAATTTAAGAGTCTATTTGCCATTGTTTTTTCAAATACTTTTGAGATCGAGTTTAATAGAGATATTGGTCGATAGTTAGTAATAGATTGCTCGTCACTGTCTTTCCGAACAGGTACAATTTTTGCAGTTTTTAATCTTTTAGGAAACTTACCACCTATTACGGAGTTATTTATAATTTGCGTTAGTGGGATGACTATTTCATCTACACAAAGTTTCAATATATTTGTACTAATTTGGTCATCACCAGATGAAGTCGAACTTTTTAGTTGAAGGATAACATTTTTTACTTCACGTTCACAAACAGGTTCAACGAAGAATGATTTCACGGAAGTAAAGTTATTCACCTGATGTGGTGGTAGAGTTTGTTGTTGTTCCATGTTCAGATAACAGCAGTTCTTGTTGAGGAGTGAATATCATACGGAGCTTTTGATCAGGCTTAGCTTTTCTTTTTTTTTTTATATAAATCGCAGTAATGACATTCGATTTATATCAAACATTTCCGCTGCTTTCCTTGAGCTACATTTTCCGCATTGTATTTCTATCTCAGCCTTCTCGTAGTCTTCCGAGGTGGCTGTTGGTCTTTCCGTCTTTCTTTTGTAATTTTTTACCATTTTTCCTAGAATAAAGAATACATCGTTAGAATTTTACCGGAGCACAACGTGCCCGTTGTCACAACCAGCCTCATGCGTCGCCATTTTACATTTATTTACTTAATGCAGGTTATGTTCTAATCTAATCTAATGTATTACTTTTTATAATAATGCTATAAAAGTTTACGTATCTTAGTTTCCCTGTTAGCAAAATCGTTTCAAACAGACTCGTAAAATTTTCGTTTCTAGGGCCGAAGAAAATTGTTCTTAGTGGTAATCTTGATGCATGCCCAGAATATAGAAGTTCTTATTATCTTAGTTTCTGGCTGATGTCTTTTAAGACAATTTATGTGCAAAGGTCATCTCCAATAATTACATTTTCATCTAATTCGTGACTAACTCAAATTTAAAGAACAAATGAAATAGAGTCCAGTAAATGTTTGAATGCATTCCCATGGGGCGATGAATTGACAATACTCCTCTTTGTCATTAATGTTAATCTTCTTTATTTGAAGTTTGCTTGTGTTGTTGTGTTGGAATTCTTGCGGTTGCGGTGTGACGCAAGGTATGTCAATCTCTAAAGGCACTCCACCTACAAATGATGCTGCTGCGGAAGAAACTAATATCGAGTATTTCTGTTTCCGTTGCTGTGCATACTTGGGACGAGTTGCTGTATAAAAAGCTCTATTAATTCCGCAAATGACCTAAAACATGGATACACAGACCGCGGCCCGCCTGTCGAATACTGGTGGCCCGCCGACAGCAAAAATAATACTCTCGTACATTCGAAGAATATTTAATTCTATTCCAGAATAAAACCAAAAAAAAAATATGTTCGAAAAGTAATTTGAATCTCGCGCGCGCGCTATTTGAATCTAACGCCCAAAAATGCTAAGTCAAGTAACATCGCTTGCTGCCTTTTTTCAAGAATTTTCTAGCGCGGTGTGAGCAAGCGAGATAGCAATAGTCCCGAATTCCCGATTGCTCGCGTAGGTACGAGTAGATACACGAAGCTTCCAGAGTCGTATGCGCGGTATAAAAGCCACGCTAACCGCAGCGACCGACAGTTCGGTTTTAATTTGAGTGAAATGTCAACAGGAAGAAATAAGCGCGAAAATACAAAGCGAAGTAATAAGTGATTGAGAATAAGTGCAGTTTAATAGTGTTTTGGGGAGGCAATAGTTCTAGTGTAGATTTTAACTCGACTAGCCGGTGTCATATATTTTGATCCACATTCAACGTAGATTTCCTGTTAACCCGTCAAGTGCCGTGTATAATTGTGTTGTGAAATCGTAAGTAAAACTCAGTTATTAATAAGTGTTTCCCTACCTATTTAATCAATTTTAATCAAATTTAGCTTTAATGATGGCCAAATATTAAAATAAAACAAAGAAATTACTATTTTTATCAGAATTTCTCTAACTGTAATAATTACGTCATTATTTCAGACATAAAATCTGTATAAAAATCTTAAAATTTCTGAGGAATTTAATCAATTATTTTTGATAATTTAAAAAAGAATGGGTAATTTAAGTAGGTACTGTAATTGTTTTTAGGTGCTGTGTTAATCCTAGCCAGGATTAGAACGCAACATGGAGAAGCCAGGACCTAGTAAAAAACGTAAGGTTAAAGGTGAAAATCGGCAGTTTCAAGAAATTTGGACTGAGAAATACTTTTTTGTATGGTCGCATAACAAAGTCGTTTGTTTAATTTGCAAGAATTCTGTTGCGATTGCAAAGGAATATAATGTAAAAAGGCACTATGAAACGCAGCATCCTTCTTTTACCAAGTTTACAGGCGAATTAAGAAAGCAAAAATGTTGTCTTTAAAACGGGAGCTTATTGGTCAGCAAGCTATGTTTACAAAACTCATTCAAGATTCAGAAACAGCTACAGAAGTTAGTTATGAAATTTCTCGAATGATAGCAAAGCGAAGTCGCCCCTTCAATGATGGAGATTTTGTAAAAGAATGCATACAAATTGCCGCTAAGAAAATGTGTCCAGAAGCAGCAAAAAGTTTGAGAAAATTCAACTGAATCGTATGACTATCCAAAGACGAATTATATCTTTGTCAGGTAATATTGCGGAACAATTAATTGAAAAAACTAAGATCATTGAATTTTTTCATTAGCACTCGACGAATCCACTGATATTAGTTCCACAGCTCAACTTCTCATATTCATACGAGGTGTTACTCAAGATTTTGAAGTCTTAGAAGAGTTATTCGGAATGTGTTCATTGAAAGGTCAAACCAAATGAGTTGATATACTCAATGTACTTTTGGATGAGTGTTCAAAAACTGATTTGGACTTATCAAAATTATCGGGAGTTGCGACTGACGGTGCTCCTTCGATGATTGGTGTCAATTCCGGGCTAGTTACTTTACTGAAAAAGCATCTGCAAGGAAAAAATATAAACGCTGAAGATCTCATGCAGTTTCACTGCATTATACACCAAGAAACCCTCTGTTCTAAAGAAATTGAATTTCAAAATGTCATGAAAGTGGTAGTTTCGACTGTAAATTTCATAAAATCACGAGGACTCAATCACAGACAATTCAAACAATTCCTTGATGACATCGAAAGCGAATACGGAGATTTACTGTATTATACAGAAGTAAGGTGGCTAAGCCGTGGATTGACACTGGAACGATTTCTAAATTTAATAGAAGAAATTGGAATATTTCTGGCGGAAAAGCAAAGGGATGTCCCGGAACTTAAAAATCCTGATTGGTTGTGTGATTTGGCTTTTTTAGTTGACATTACAAATCATTTGAATGTCTTGAACACACGGCTTCAAGGCAAAAATCAACTGATATCCCAGCTCTACGCTCATGTATCATCCTTTCAATGCAAGCTGACACTTTTCAGATCACAATTGAATTCTGGAAATTACAATCATTTTCCGAATTATAAGAAAATGGCTGAAAAATTCAACAAAACGGCGATTAATTTCAGTTATGTAGAAAAGCTAGATATTTTGATTCAATCTTTTCAAGACAGATTTTCGGAGTTTAAAAAAGTGAAACCTCTGTTGGACATATTCAGCAATCCTTTCACGATTTCAGTTGAAAATGCGCCAGAGTCAATGCAGTTAGAAATTATCGACATTCAAAACGATCAAGATTTACGCAACAAATTCAACGAAGGAGACTTGCTGAACTTTTACCGCTGCATTGATAAAAATATGTACGAAAAGTTGCGCATAAACGCTCTGAAATGTGCCAGCTTATTTGGTTCTACCTATATATGTGAACAAACTTTTTCAATACTAAATAATAATAAAACAAAAAATCGAAACCGCCTTGCAAATGAAAGTTTGGAAGCAGTTTTACGTGTTGCTACAAGTAAATTTGAGCCAAATATAAAAAAGATTGTAAGCACTATGCAGCGCCACGCTTCAAATTAATAAATTCTTTTTGAATTTTAATAAATTATTATCAATTCTTTATTGTCTTTAATTACCTATACTTCTGGCGGCCGGCCCGCCATCAGTTCATGATTTGCCCGAGTAGCCCCTAGTCTTCATAAGTCTGTGCAACCATGACCTAAAACTATTTGCGAAATATTTTGAAATTGGCATACTCGAATCAACAAATCTTATAAGTTATTATTAAGTCTTATTGTACAATTTCCAAGATATTACTAATTAGTAGCTGCTATTGTAGTGAAAAAGCTAGTAGTGATTCACATAATGGAAACGAAAGCGAAAAGAACCACTGATAAATATTTCATGAGTACAAATTAATGGTGGTTCCGTGGAGAACAAAATGCTGTTTTGTAGTAATTACCGGCGCATGGTAATTAGTCAAATTTTAATCACGCCATCAAACCCTAACGATGTAGTAGAACGTTCGTGGACTGCATTAGTAAAAATTAGAATGCCAACTTAAATAACGCCTTGCGTCAGCTTTATTAACCTTCCTATATTCACGTCAAAGTGAAAGACGTATACTATACTATATAAATCGGTCTCACAGACCGTATGCGTGAGTATAGGAAGGTTAAAATAATTGTTCCCCCATAAATCTAGATCAGATATTTTTGGGTTTCTCATTAGCCCTCAAGCACTGTCGTATTTTCAAATTACCCTTATACTATGGTGAGATGTTGGACACCCCACAATTTCATTTTTTTACTTTTGTCATTTCCTTTTTTCTAGTTTTAGTTATTGTAGGTTTTAAAGCAATCATATGTCTTAAACCTTGATTGAGTTATAGTTGAACTTTATTAAAAGTTAAACAAAAATTGCGTATAAAAAAATCTAAAAATATTAGAATCATGTACCTGTGACAGAAAATTCGAGTTTACGTACGAGAATTACGTATACAATTTCTGACAAGCAGCTTTTCACATCATTTCTGATTGATGATGAATTAGATTTAACCTTCCTATACTCACGTCAAAATGAAAGACGTATACTATACTATATAAATCAGTCACAGACAGTATGCGTGATGATAGGAAGGTTAATTATCCAGTTGTAACAATTGCAACTATAATAAAATGTGCAGCATTCTCACTATCATCAAGTTGACTTTAACTCTTCCTTCTTCTGATTCAACTACAAACATCTGAAGATGTGTCGTGATTACTATTGTTCCTTGTTCCATCGCGCTCAAGACGCCATCGTATTCACGAGGCAACTCAATATTAGAAAGGCCGTCACAAAAATTATATAATACCTACATACGTCATTTGACCCCAATCGTTTGAATTTGGTTTGTTATGGTTATTGTTGCAGATTCCGGTTCCGAGAGCGGTTCGCATAAGGGCGGCGGGCCGAGGAAATCGACGGCGGGAGGTGACGGCAAACCGACGAGAGTTCGAACGGTGCTGAACGAAAAACAGCTCCACACGTTAAGAACCTGCTACGCGGCCAATCCTCGACCTGACGCCTTAATGAAGGAGCAGCTGGTGGAGATGACGGGGCTGTCGCCGAGGGTGATCCGCGTGTGGTTTCAGAATAAGCGCTGCAAGGACAAGAAAAACGATACTGATGAAACAACAGATGCAGCAGGAAAAGGTTGGTAGTTTATATAGAGTTTCAATTTTTCTTCAGATTAAAACATTTATTGAGGTGTGTATCTTGTTGACGGCAGTGTGTTAATTAAACCAATGAAAGCGATTCAGAAGTTAGAAGCACCCTTTTTTAAGCGGTGCGCCCTGTTGAGCACATTTGGTGGTGAGAATAGCGTTGAAAGATTTATCAGAGACGAAGTAAACCGTTCTGTTAAGTAGGGGAAGGTGGGGTAAGTTGGCGACCTTGAGAAAAAGCACAAACAGAATGCAAACTTCTGGATATTAAACAGTACAAAAATAGTCAATGTAAATATGATTCTAATCTAATTCTAAACACGTAGCATATTTTTACCATAAAACCAGAAGTTTAAAAAAACCAAAATTAAAAAAACACACCGCATTTTAGTCATCTTACCCCACGGTTGGGTAAGATGGCTAATCCGATGAGGTAAGACGACTAATCAGTCAAAATGTGCACAAATCACAATTAAAGTGCGTCCATACGATAGCAGTTTTCATGCTACCATAAGGCGTATTGGTCACAAAGGATCCATCCTTCTCTTGGTGGATCTATGTATATAGGAGCACGCCACGGCATTTTTGTCATCCGACTGGGATCTTTGAGACTGTCCTTTATTGGTTTGGGCACGGCTGCTTCTATACAAATTAGGTTGACGCAATTTGCCCTCCTTTTCTTTTCTTCCCGTCTCTGTACCTTCTCAGACTGTTCTCTTTTCTTTTCCTCGAGCTGATCCTTGATAGGCTTCGAAGTTATAGTGGGACATTTTATCTTCTTTCCGGTGCTTGAGATTGACCGATCGTATTTTGGAAGAGGTGTTATTTCCCATGGTGACTTTGATTTCGGCGCCAAGTTTCAATTTCTACGTCGCTATTGGCCAGGTGTAGGATTTTCAGGATCGGTCTCTTCGTTACAGACATTATTTCTCATATGCGTCAATGGTTCCACCTCAGAAGAATCCCAATTGCTATCTTCCAAATTACGAGTTTCGGTAGTCTTTGTTAAGGATGCGGTGAATTCCGACACTTTTGCAGGTGCAAAATCTGCATCCGAGAATAAGTCCGAATTGTATCATTCTATTCCTGTCCGTCCGTGCTTTTTGATAGGCTTTTCCAAAAATGCGGCCAACATTTTTATCGGTAATTATTTTTCCAGGGTTATTCACCATAAATTTGCCTGCCCATAATATGTTTTCAGGAGTCCGTAAAAGGCAACGTCTTCTTCTTCTTCTTCTTCTCGTCAATCCTTATGCCTTTCAGCGTCGGATTATTTTTGGATCTTACGACGATTTAATCCATTCTTTCCATCGTGTCCGGTCTGTACTCATTCTTCTCATTTCTGCTATGGTCTTCCCTCGCTTTCGTCCTAATTCATTGACTCTGTCAATCCATTTTTTCCTTGGTCTTCCCTTTTTTCTTCTCCCGTTATTTTTGGCTTCTATTATTTTCTTTGTTAAACTCTTTTGTTCCATTCTAATTATGTGGCCGTACCAATTCAGTTGACATTTTTCAATTCTTTTTAGTATATCTTCTGGATTTATCATATTCCTTATCTGTTCGTTTTCTATTCTGTCCATTTTTGTTTTCCCCACGATCTTTCTCAAAAATTTCATTTCCATAGCTGTTATTTTGCTTTCGTGTTTTTGCTGTATTGTCCAGGACTCACTTGCGTACATTATTGTGAGGGCTACTGCTGCATTGTATACTATCTGTTTGATCTTGGGTTCTATTTCTTTTTTTCCAAAGATGGTTTGATTCAGAGCGTAGTATATGTTTGTGGCTTTCCGTCCTCTTTTTGCTATGTCTAGATCAATTTTTCCATCCTTCTTTCTTCTCCTTTCATTCATTTCTTCTTGTTTATCGTTTATTTTAATTATTACATTACTGACTGGCTCTTTATTATTTATCACCATTAGTTTGCTTTTTCTACGTTTATTTCCATCTTCATCTTTTCTATTTCTTCTATCCATATTTTTGTTAATTTTTCCATTTTCACATAACTGTCAGCTATTAGTGCCAGATCATCGGCGTACAGTAATGCATCCACAGCTACAGGTTCCAGTCTGTTATATCCTAACAGTGTCTTCACAGTTTCGGCGCGTTTCCTCGTATTTTGCAGGATTCTGTCCATTACTATAATAAAAATTAATAGACTTAAGCTGTCTCCTTGTTTTATTCCCACTTGCATTTCAAAATCTGCTGATCTTTTTCCATTCACTTGTACTATCCCCCTAACCTGACAATATAGACTATTGATTATTTGGCGCATTTTTCTTGGAACCTCTAGTTTCTCTAGACAGATATCTATACTCCCTCTATCTACTGTATCGAAGGCTGCTCGCAAGTCTATGAAATTGAAGTGGATTTCCTCCCCTGTCTCAATTTTACGTTCAATGATGTTTTTAATTATGTGGATATTATCGTTCGTTTGTTTCCCTTTTCTATAGGCTGCTTGTTCTTCTCCCAATTTGTCTCCTACGAAATGTGTAAGTCGTTCCGCTATTATTTTGGTATAGACCTTAAAACATACTGTCGATAGGTATATTGCCCAGGCAACGTCTAATGGTTACAATCGATGAGTTGTAGGCGGTGATAATCCTATAATAATAATGTTGTTTCCTCGGCAATAATTTACGACTGCTAAAGAAACATGAGAAGAACAACTGTCGACTATTAGTAGAATCGGATTTTCTTTATTCGTATGACCATAACGCGTGAAATGCTTAAGATACTCAATGAATGTCTCCTCAGTCATCCATCCTGATTGTTGAGCAATACCGTGGGTATTTGGTGGGCAACCAAATAATATAACTCCGATCGCATGTCCATCCTTGAAAATATCGAGAATGGTGGAATGAAGGTACTCTGGGCGTTCATGGCCCAATCCACAGTTGTATTGCGCCCTCGTTCACCGGACGCTAGTTTGGCGATTTTTGTCTCTCCTGTAGGTGATGGGACTGTAGATAAGCCAGATTCATCTGCGTTATAAATTCTATCTGGACTGAAGTTGTGTTTCGACCTTACATCTCGGAGCAAATTGAAAAAGTTCTGGTCGCTGCTTTGTTAAATCCAGTTAAACGTGCAAGAGATTCTGGCGTTCTTAGACTGATTCGCTGAGTTTTCATAAATGCCAAGAGCCAGTTTTTGCGGCCGTTCTGATTTGTTTATTGAAACGATGTGAAATTTGGTTTGCTTCCGTAAATTCAAATGCTAGTTTGCGGCACTCAATAGATGTCACACCAAAACCTCTTTGGCATAATTTATGTAATCTCCTAACTGGCGCTGCTGGTCGTTAGTGAATGCGGTTCCGTAGCGTCCGCAACGAATGGGTAGATCCAAATTCAAACGCTTTTTTTTTTTTAATATAACGTCTTAAGGTAGCTTCTAGAATGGAAAATCTTTTGCCGCGCTGTTACAGAACTGCTTCTCCTCCTCGACAGCATATAGTGCTGCGATCAAGCTATCGTCACTCCAACTTCTCTGAAGTTGGCGCCTGAATTTTCAAAAACAAATCTAATTAGAGTTCTGAGACCAATAAGTATAGTTCTAGAGTTCTTGCATAAAATTTTCAATAGTTCTGCAAAATTACCAAAAAAAAGCAACCATCATGTTTGCAAATTTTCAACTTTACAGAAAAAAGCTATGGGGATATTCGATAGAACTCTCCGAGCGCCACCCAGAACTCCTGTGCGATTTCTTTTTCTTCCCGGCACACTATTTCGAATTTTGCAAATAACTTTTGAATTTTCAACTATATAGAAAAACGCTATGAGGTTATAAGTTATTCGATAGAACTCTCCGAGCGCCACCCAGAACTCTAATCAGAACTCTACTCAGAATTATTCTTGCGAAATCAAGAAATTGCGACTTTTGCAAAAAAAAAATTGCTGAACCATTCCCGAAAACAATAAAGAACTCTTAACTCTAGGCTGCGAAAACCATCAGAACTCTCCAACGAACAAATTACGGCGCTAGCCCTGAAACATGGTGATTGCGTTTTTTTGGGGTAATTTTGCAGAACTATTGAAAATTTTATGCAAGAACTCCAGAACTATACTTATTGGTCTAAGAATTTAGATTTTTTTTTTTTTTGAAAATTCGGGCGCCAACTTCAGAGGAGTGTCGCTCCACTCTCGTCGATTAGTTTTTCTTTTGTAGGTATAAAGTATCTGACAAAGAAATACTATACATAATTAATTTTGCTAAGACGATGAACCTGGCATGCACATTAGTTGGAGTAAGATGAGGAATTCGTCGACTTGTCCCCGGCGGCATACTGATCAATGTTTTCGTATTTGTAATTCACGGAACAGATAATTCGCTGTAATTTTCACGAAATACTTACACTATACCAAGCTTAGCACTAATGGACACTACAAGCCAAAATTTCCTCTTACCTTAAAATAGCGAAAAGATCCTTACTTGGTACCAGCCGAAAATAATAACAGTAGCGGTAGAATTTGACAAGCAGCCATAACGGCCGTATTCCATTCTTCAGCGCCATGTAATTTCTGCTAGTTAGAGTTTGCTTCCTTAGAGAAGAGCACATTACGTCATGAAAATGTGCGGGAAATGTGACGTTTCATTGACTTTCGCTAGTCGGTTGCCATGGTAACGTATACAGAATACCAAATTTGGTTCATTGCGCCGCTGACGTAATGTGCTCTTATCTAAGGAAACAAACCCTACACTTAAGCAACCATAGAATGCTAACGTAAAAATATCACCGATTATATACTTGTTTTATATTTTGCCCAAACGATCCTTCGTTATCTTATCCATCTCGTCATCTAACCCCACCCTCCCCTATATATACAATTTTTATGAGTCTTTTGTGTTTTGCTCAAATTAGTGGGGTAAACATCGTGAATCAGTAGTAATTTTAGAATGCAAGGCTAGTTATTAAGGTCTGTGAAGTTGGCACCGCAAAATAGAACAAAATCCTTGGAAATGACATATTTGTTTGACCATTTCTTGACCGTGTTTGACCACAAAATAGTTTTGTTTGACCACTCTTCATTATCGAGGAATTTTTCTAATTTCATTCGAAATATTTTTTCAAACCTCAATAATTGTTGATGTTAGAAAAATCGATTATAATCGAATGATATTCTGCACGGGTTTGACCTTTTAAATCCTTCAATGCCTACATTGAATAACCTTTTCCAATAAATCGATCATTTCTGTCACGTTCAACTAAAAATTCATGAGATGGTCGAATATGGTCAAATGATTATCTCAACGGTTTTGTCTACAAATCCGAAAATATGCATTTCGGCAAACAATTTGTACGAATAAATCATTTTTATTGAACGTACAGCAGTCAAACGTGGTGAAACGATGTGCTACGCACGACGGATATTTTATCATCGATTATATTATTGATGTTTGAAGGGTGGTCAAACAAAACTATTTTGTGGTCAAACACGGTTGGAAAAATGGTCAAACAAACATGCAATTTCCAAGACTTTTCTCACTCTTGCACCTTCAAAATATCTTCGATTCTATTGTAGCTACAGAGCGCAATTTTTTGTTTTAAAGCTCGTAATATGCACTACGAGACTATTATAACCGAAACAATTTTAAAAAAAAAAATGAGGCGTGTCCCCCTAATTTGAAGTTCGCGGCAAGGGGTGGGGGAAATGGGAGGGAATTTATCCCTCGATTTTATTTGAAACTTGGGATTCTCAAAGAGCTCATCCTGGAATTTACTTGTACTAACTTACTTGTTATTTATGAACGGGAAAAAATTACTTGTGTTGTCTAATTTTTAATGGTATGTTTTAACTAATTATGAAAAAGCCAAATTCCACATCTACCAAATAGAGAGCAACATATCGTAGGTGTTAAGTTGGTAATGTGAGTTAAATTCTACTGAAACTTACTAACCACCCAAGAATATTGCGATTATGATCTTCTTTTGATAATTTTCTCTTTCCATTTCCTCGATAAAAATGGTTCGTTTATGATTTAACAGAAATGTTCATCGTTATTCTTACGTTTTCGTCTTGAATTTGGGATCAACTTAATATAGGCGGCTAAATTTTTCAGTATAACTAGTTTGTCACTAAAGTAAAGTCGTGAAGTTGCTGATGTGACCGTCAAAATTAAATTATCCAAACTTGACATAACCTAGAAATTTGCGGGAATTAAAGAGGAAATGAGAAGAACGATTTGATGTTGATGTGAATTTTTAATGCCTCGTTTCGTTATAAAAGTCACCAGATACATCTGATGTTTCATCCTCCCTATAGGTACTTTATAAATCGAAGATACAATACGACTAATTTAATCAGCTTGTAACTTATCGTTACTTTCTTGATTTTACTGTCAAATCAAAATTAAATCGACTTTTCTATTACTTTAGATTCTAACCAATGAACTGTCAAATTCAACGTCGTTGCCATGGCAACCGCGCTTAGATGGATCGGATTTGTTCTTTCGAATAAGGAAAGACGGTTAAAGCGCCAAATCCGAACACGCCTCTTCATAATTATTTGTTTTGCACGATCATAAAGTAATGAATATGAGTTTTCTGCCAAACTTCAAATCTTAACTGACAATGAGCCAACTATTTCGCCGATATGCACCGAACCACGAGAACGTGGAATTTCTTGTTGAGAGTCAATTACGTCATACGCGTTATCACGACGTAATCTATTTGTAACGGACGTTTCATTTTGCAATTTCTTTTTGTTAAGATTCTCACTTTTCGATAACTCCGAAAAGTAATGGAGATGAACATTTGAAGGAAATTTACGTGCTAACGGTAAATTTCCATTTGTTAGAAATATAAATGTAAAAATCATTATTTAATTTAAAAAGTATGCAGTGACAAGGGTAAAAAATAAGTCAAAAAATGAATCGATATTACTAAAATTACAGAAAGGAAAACTAATTTAATAGTTATTCATGTCAGGCGATAAAGCAACTAGTAGCAGCCGTGAGGAAAATTACGTTGATAAAAGAGAAAGAAATAAATCATTAATAACGCTTGATAAAACAACATTTTATTTACTTCGCGTCCGTAATGAAACATTTTCCACGATAATGGCCACGTATGTAAATACAAATATACTGCCGACATGCAGCCGTGGCACACACACGAATGCTTATCAAAATTACGCTAAACAAATTTCCATTATTAACAGCAACAAATGCAGTACGTACATATTTCCCCCTGTAGTTTATTCTTTCCCAACATGTGTTAAATCGTTGTCAAGCAACAGCGCCAACCGATTATTGATTGCCTCGACGTTCGGATTGCCTATCCATTATTACTGGAGGGGACTCGGAACGTTCGCTCTCCCCCACCACTACGAACCGAAAGCTCTGGGCGTGTCCGAATACCACGCCCAATCTACCACATCGACCAATTACGGCGCGTGCGTACGCGAATCGGCCCGCATTACAAAAGGGAACGAGTCGCCGAACCGGTTTTCTTCCTTATTCGTCGGGCATCTTTTTGTCTGTCCCCGGAACGGACGGTTCTCTTTAAATTTATTTTCGGTTGGACCTCCTGTTATCTTCTCTCTTGTAATGCACGCTATACATAAACAGCTTATCTCTTTTTCCTTTCTTCTCGTCTTATACACGCCCTTCTCTCCGTCTACTGTCATCATCGTCTCGGACTTCGGGTGTATGTATTTTATATTGTATCAACAATGTCGCGTTGAGCCTGGTATCCTTGACATTTGTCCTTTTAGGTAGCCCCGTCGTCGATGCCACAGGGTACCTACAGAAAACTGTTCTGTAATATCCCGGTCGGTATCGAATTTTTGTTTAATGTAAATTGGGATCCGTATCAATTAGCAACCCTGTATATATTTACATTCGCCGTTAATTGAAATATAAATCCTTAGCTAATCGCGCAATTTAAAATAACCGTCCGTGATTGATGGAAGGATAATGTTTGCGTTGTAATTCTGTATTAATTAACTTGAGATTAATTAAAAATACCGGCCAAGCAACGGTAAGATGATACTTGCAGATTTTAAAATGGTTAAGTTCTGGTACCTCCGAAAAGTTGATGAAAGGATGTTGTTTTAAATTTGGCTATCTTTTCTTATTTCTAAGAATGTAGCTTAACACATTAGTGACACGAAAAAATAGTAACTAGCACAAAATCGCAATGGACAGCGAACGTGTTAAGGGTGAAATCCAACTTAAATAATGGGAAATAATCAAAAGTGAAGATAAACCGCGTAAATAATGGTCTTCCCTACTGGGTGATCAACTGAAAGTGTCTGAGGTTGGCTATACAAAATTTATGTTGGCATCACTGTGTAGTTCGCTGACCTGAAGTTCTGGTTGTATTGGTTATGTTTAATGTTTACACGTTGGTCAAACAGATTTATGAATTAACGATATGTTAATTCACACAAATTTACACCATCTATGGTAATAAAAAATAAACCTAATTGTAATATTATTATATTTATTAACACCACAGTACAATGTACTCGATGCTGTTTAGTAAAAATAATAAAAATTTTATAATAGACGTTCGAGATGTCCACCATCATTTTCGAGACTCAGGTTTGCCAGTTTTCTCATATTTTGACATACATTTTGCAGCATTTCATGTGGTATATTATTTATTTGTTCGGCAATCGTCGCTTGCAATTCATCCAAATTATGAAGTCTGTTCCCGAATACTTTGTACTAAATACTCAAAAAGGAAAAAATCTAGGGTCGTCAAATTGGATGATTTTGCTCGCCATAGGTTTACACTAATTAACCTTAGGGTAAAGTAGGCGAGATCGTACCGTCGGCTAAATTGTTCCACTGTACTATTTCGAAACTGCTGGCATTAACATGTCATCTGATGGTTAAATTATGAACTTTGGCATACATTACTGGTCTTTAGCCATCAAAAGGCGATCATTTAGTACGTACCTATGTATTTCAGAGACGCATTGTTTATGTTTGCACGTGATCGGCCGTAGTTTTTTAACTCCATTTAGAAGAAAATTTACGTACCTACAATAGGTAAGTTTATGTGTTAGTGCTGATGTCTATCAGAAAGCATAACAATTTTTTCTATCTTTACTGGTACAATACTTCACTTAACCTCAAATCTGTGATTTATAAATCATTAAATTCCAAAATTTGTTAAGTCGGGAAAATCGTATTGGTAAAATTTACCAAAATCGTACCGGTACGATTTACCCAACTGCTTGTAACTAACTTATAAAAATATCCCTTATCAATAATGGGTTCAAAGAGAATATATCGGGCATGGACATCCGATGACATGAGAAATACAATTGCAGCCTGCAGAAGTGGACAATGCGCCCTAAATGGAGTTTGTAGAAATTCTAATATTCCAAAACCTACTTTAAAAAGACATTTAAGCTCAAAAAATGTTCGAGCAAATGAGTGTGTCAAAATATTTGGTCGGAATACCACTTTACCAGAATATATTGAAGAACAGCTAGTAGATCATATATTAAAATTACAAGAGTGCCTCTTTGATATAACTATAACAGAAGTTCGTAAATTGGCTGACCAAATAGCTGAGAGAAATTAAATTAATCATAATTTTAATCGACAGAAGCAAATGGTGGGTAAAGATTGGTATTATGGTTTTCTAAAGCGTTATCCAAGCTTCAGTGTACGTCAGCCTGAATCAATTTCAATAGCAAGAGCCAAAGGTTTTAACAAACAACGGGACTATCAGTTTTTTGATATTCTTGAAAAGATATATGACGAGTATAATTTGGAAGCTACAAACATTTATAATGTTGATGAATCGGGGTACTCAACAGTACAAAGGAAAAGCGGCCACCATTGAAAATGCTATTAGTGGATTTCGGGGAAGTGGAATCTGGAATGTTGATCGCCGTATTTTTAAAGAACACCAGTTTTCGGCGTCTGAACTCCTTACCAACGATGAAGATTATGCAACGGAAATACAATCGAAAAATGTAGAAGATCGTGAAAATGTACAACTAGGAGTATCGGATGAGAATATTTTGTTAGATGAAAGCAGAGATGACCAAAACGAATTACTGGTATCTATTGCAGAAATTTGTCCAATACCAACATCGACTCCTCACATAACTAAACATAAAAAGGGTACCCAACCTGCTGATATACTAACAAGTACCCCCTACAAAGATTATTTGGATAACCTAAAACACCGGCAAACTTCAAAAAACCATATCAAGCAAAAGGCCGTTAAGAGACAGCTTAAATCAATTTCCAAACCAATAGAAACTAGAAAGACCAATCTATTAGACGCTTTAGCTTCAACATCAAAATCGGTCGAAATAGGACTAAATATAAAAGAATGGTACTGTGAAATATGCGACGAATGTTCGTTAGAAGATACAATCCAATGTGCAAATAAAAAATGTCAAAAGTGGTTTCACGAAAAATGTGTTAACAGCAAATCTAAAAAATTTTATTTGTGTGATTCTTGTAATAGATTATAAAAATACACTTGTTTGTAATTATTTACTACCTTTCTGTTTGTGGTACGAATTATCTGACCTTATCCCCATAGACAGGAACGATTTACCCATCTGATGGTACGATTTGCCAGACAGGTTGGTTAATTTGTACCGCTGAACAAAAGAAGTCATTTTAAGCTTTTAACACGTAAATCAATGTTTATACATTTTTAAGCTTTTGTGTCCTATAAAAAAATACATCAATAAACTGTCTGTTCAAGTGTTTTTAAAAATATTACCCCAATAACATTGTTATTGGCGTTTTTATAAACGCGGTACAATTTACGCAACTTTACCCTACATCGCTAAATTGTTGTAAATAATTTTGATTGTATTCCGTGCCGTATGTGGCGGAGCACCGTCCTGTTGAAAATAACCATGACTAACTTCATCATCATGCAAGCCATTCGGAAATGGTGTTAGAATTTGTTCCCGATAACGCTCTGCATTTATAGTCTGGTGGAAAAAAATGGTCCTGTTATCCGTCTTCTTGACATCGCAACCCAAACACCAACCTTTATAGGATGAGGGTCACTTTCAATAAAAACATGTGGATTTTCTGCAGACCATGTATCAAAATTTTGAGCATTAACGTAACCAGATAAATGGAACCAAGCTTCGTCTGAATAGACAGTTAAATCAAAGTCCTCATCGTGTAAATTTCCATTAAACTTCTTGCTTCAAAATCTTGGATACGCAGATGTTGCCAAATTGAAACTTTGTATGCATGGTTACGTAATTTCCTTTTTAGTGCTGCATGAGCATTTCGATAGGAAAAACTCACGAATAAGCGATAATTAAAACCCATTGTTTTAAAATAATTAAGAAATTTAACAATCTCCGTATGGATTTATGTGGACTACCATCCATTCTTTCTCCGATGTCCTCTAAAACATCATTTCTCAATACTCTAGGAGTTCCTGCACGTTTTCGCATGGTAACACTACCAGTTTCCATATATATCTGAACCAAACTGTCTCGGAGGCGTTGGAACGTATCTAAGGCAATTTCCACATCTGACCATCCGGCAACAAATTGTTGGAAGGCACATCTGTACGGAAGATACCCAAGTCCCATCAATATTCGACGCTCCGCTACGAAAGCGAGCCATCACGATAAACGTGTCTTGTTGCAATGTAAATGGCATGGTGTGTCTAAAAGAAAAATTTTATTTAGCAATAAACGCGAAGAAAGTAAATAAAATGCAATAACAAAGCAACGACAAGAATGACAGCAAATGATGCGACGACAAATGACAGCAGAGGTGTAGCCAATGCACGGTTGTAAAAAGGGAACTAGTTAAGAACGGATCTGGGGATATTTTACTACCAACTTAGACACTTTCAGTTGATCACGTTGTATACTAACAATTTAAAAAAATGTAGCTAAGTCTAGAAAAGGAAAAAGAGTATTTGCAAGTCATTACTTACGGTTCAATTGTACATCTATACTCCACTCGCCGAACAAATGCAGTAGTAAATTATGGCAACAATGTGTGTTTAATAGGTCACATAACCAATAACGTTTGTAATTGGTCGGTCAGGGTGGCCGCTTACAATAGAATAAAAATCGAGTCCATATTGCATTTGGAATATTAGATTTTATTAGCTTTCTTTGTAAATGATCCATTATCTATTATATTTCATAAACCAGTGTTTCTGAAGACTATTTATCGATCGTTCTAGTGCACCAATAATACATTATTGTTTTGTAGGTTATACATTATTTCTTGCTATATTATCGTATATACTTACATTATGGAAAACTCACCTCCTAAGAAGAGAGTTTCAAAACATTTTACGGTAGAAGATAAACAGAAGGTTTTGAATATATTTAAAACATTTCAAGAAGAGCCTAGCACTTCTAAAATTGTTAGTGTTGAAATGACAGCCAAAGCAGCAGGTATCTTTCCAAAAACGATAACCAAATCATAGTAACTATTATAGTATCTTTTACAGGAATTACTGAACGCAGTGTTTACAATATTGTGAAAGAATATAACACTAATCACGAATTACAACCACCAAAAAATATCATAGAAAAAGGGCTGTTTTAGATATGGTGGATGATGAAATGAAAAATGCTATACGAAGAATTGTACATTCATTCTTTTTTAAAAATGAACCTCCAACAGTTCAAAAAGTTCTCACAGTGATAAATGAAAGAGATGACATTCCTAATTTCAAAATTACGACTCTCAGATCATTATTAAAGGAACTAAACTTTCGGTACAAATATTTATTACTTTAAATTCTATATACTAATCATAAGATAATTATGTTTGTAGTTATAATAAGCGAGCTCGAAATAGTATTTTAAAAGAAAAAGATGACATTATTACCTGGAGACGGAAATACCTTCGTGAAATTAAGAAATATCGTGAAAATGGTACCCCCATATATTACTTGGATGAAACTTGGGTAAATGCTGGACATACTGTAAATAAAGTATGGACAGATATGTCTGTTGTCACTGCAAGACAAGCATTTATAGAAGATTTAAATACAGGTCTTAAAAATCCTTCAGGCAAAGGCAAAAGATTTATAATTGCACACATTGGCTCGGATGAAGGATTTGTAGAAAATGGTTTACTCCTCTTTGAATCAAAGAGAACAGGAGATTATCATGAAGACATGAACCCAGAAAGGTTTGAAGAGTGGATGAGATGTATTCTCCCCAATTTAAAAGAAAATTGCGTTATAATTTTTGACAATGCTCCGTACCATAGTCGTAAAGTGAATAAACCACCTACAACTAATAGTCGCAAATTAGAAATGCAAAACTGGATGAGGGAAAATAGTATTGCATATGAAGAAAACATGGTAAAAGCAGAATTGTTAGCTTTAATTAAAGAACATTTATCTGGCCCTCCGAAATATGCTGTTAATGAATTAATAGAAAACAGTAATAGAAAGGTACTTAGACTCCCCCTTATCACTGTGAATTAAACCCGATTGAACTAATATGCGCACAAGTGAAGGGGTATGTTGCGAGACATAACACCACATTAAAATTGGCAGACGTGAAAGAATTATTTCAACGAGGTATTGACAATATTTCTGTTGAAAATTGGCAAAATGCTATTATACATGTTATTCAAACAGAGAAGGAAATGTGGGAACTTGACAATCTCATAGGTATACACATAGAGCCGTTAATCATTACAATTAATGATGATTCGTCTACATCATCTAATAGCGAAGAAGACACATGTTAAGAACGTTTTAGTGTGTCATAATTAATTCCTTTACTGTATTAAATTTTTGTAATATGTATAAAATTTATTATTTTTGATTACACCTATTTTTACAGTGAGTTAATTTTTTAGGATACTGTTTCTTATATAAATACGTACCAAAAACAAAAATATTAATTATTTGTTTCCTTATTTTGTATTTATATATTACATAGATCTTCTTAAAACCATTGTGTATTTTTTATTTACTATATATAATTCTATATATTGGAGATGCATAATTTAATTCAACAAAACATACTTGAAGAAATAAGAAAATTATTTTAGTACTTATTTTGCAATTTTTATTTATGTCAAATACAAAATGAGGTTATTATTTTGATATGTTTACATGTGATTTATGCTGTGTGAGTCGGACATTTGCATTGCAAGGTTGCCATAATTTGCTACTGCATCTGTTCGGCGAGTCGAGTATAGATGCAATAAACGACCTACAATTTAGCAAAAGAAAAATCTACGTAGGAGCCCGTCTCTTCTCTATAGAGTAGACGAGGTGTATATATACATGTCCTCGTTTGTGAAACAACTCATTTTCGATCATGTTTTTTTCTAAAAGTTGAAAAGAAGTATTGACAACTTTTTTGATATTGCTCGCGAACGAGCAAGAGACGTCTTCCGATTTTCTTGCAGATAGCTGTGGATGACGTCGTAGAAACTTGGTTTTCTGGAAAATGTACTTTATTACTTTCTTGATTTGATTGCACTGGTACATCTGCGACTTTTACAGATATCTTAGTTCCCGTATTATTTTCAGGAGTAGTCATAGTATTCGGAATTGACACAATTGGGCGAGGCACTCTTATATGGTCACTACGATTTTTATTGTCATTAATAGTTACAACCGGAGGCACTTCCCTACACAAGCGATTATCATTAACATGCACAAGTTTAATTCTAGTACCAAATTGCACAAGATACGTAACATGGCTCATTATTTTTACAATTTTTCCTTTCTGCCATAACTTATTTAAAACATTCTTAACATACACATTGTCATTTACTGAATACAGTTTAATTTTTTTTGATAATATCAGACTTAAGTTCTGTCTGTTTTGGAAAACAAGGTTTGAGTAAGTCAAATCTAGTTCGAGGACGAGTTTTGAATAAATGTTCTGAAGGAGTTAAACCAGTGGAGCAAGAAGGAGTATTCCTATGTACAAATAAAAAGTTTTCCAAGCGGTTTAATATTGCATTGAGACTGACTTCCCTCTCTTAGCAAGAAATAGAGATTTCTCTAATGCTTTTTTACTGTCTGCACAGCTCTTTCGGCAATACCGTTACTTTGCGGGTGGTATGGTGCTGTGTTAATTAATTTAATACGAGGGTTGCCTCTTATATTTCGGGATTAGAGAACAAAAACAAATATTAATCATCGAAAATCACTTTATTGTTCTTCAAAATATTCCCCATGAAGATCTATACACTTTTGCATGCGTTCGAACCAATTGTCGAAGCACTTTTGCCACTCTGATTGAGGTATCTCCAAAACATGCATTACTGAATGCAGCAACCGCATCTTCAGGTGTCGAGAAACGTTGACCTCTCAGTTTGCTTTTTACGTACGGGAATAAAAAGAAGTCATTCGGTGCCAAGTCAGGACTATACGGCAGATGACTTCGGATCAAATCGATGTTTTGGGTGCTCAAAAATGCAGTTGTTTGAGCCCATGTGTGAGAGCTCGCATTGTCGTGGTGAAGAGTGATTCGTCTTCGGCGGTTGGTTTTCTTGATTTCTTCGAAGACAACTGGCAAACAAATGGTTGTGTACCACTCAGAATTGACTATTCTGCGTTGTTCTAGTGGTACGGTTACGACATGTCCAGTTTTTCCGAAAAAACAGGCGACCATTTGCTTGGAAGTACTTCGTGCGCGAACAACTTTTGTTCGATTTGGCTCATCTTGAAACTCCCATACAGTCGACTGCTGTTTACTTTCGGGCTCATACGCGTAAATCCACGATTCATCACCTGTCACGATGTCATAGACGTGTTTCGAAGCACCACGATCGTATTTTTTGAGCATTTCCTTCGTCCAATCGACACGAGCCTTTTTTGAGCGATTGACAAATTGTGTGGGATCCAGCGCGAACAAATTTTGTTGACAGTCAAATGTTTATGCAACATTGAATGTATGCTGGCCCTACTAATGCCTAAGCTTGTCTCAATCTCGCGATAGGTCACATGACGATCTTGGAATATCAGTTCGCGCACAGCAGCAATGGTTTTCGGAACAACAACTGATTTTGGACGACCTTCACGAAATTCGTCTTGGAATGAACTACGACCACGATTAAATTCACCATATCATCGATAAACACTGGTCCTTGATGGAGCTTCATCGCCAAAAATTGAATTAAGTTCATCCATGCACTGTTGCTGAGTCAATCCACGTCGAAAGTTGTAAAAAATAATCGCACGAAAATGTTCACGATTTAATTCCATTTTTGGGCCGAGATGAATCTTTTAAGTTACTGTAAACAACAGAAATAGCGCTCGCATGTCAAAACGTTCTGAGTACGTATAACCTCAAAAATGTCCAACTTTACGATAGAGCTGTCAGTTGCCAGATTGCAGCACTAGGGTTGCCAAATCCCGAAACATAAAAGGCAACCCTCGTACCATCTGCTTGACAGAATGCATTAAACTCCACTTTGAAGTCTCTTATAAAATAATTTGCTTCATCAACAAATACACTAGGAAACTCATCTTTGACTTGAGATATTAACTTGTGTCTGACACTATTTGACAAGGCTTGATATACATTATCAGAACATGACTTAACTAGCTTACAATTTGACTCGATGGCAACTGCATTCCTGGACTGATGATTTTGTTTAATAATTACACTATTATCCAATACATTATTTCTCCGGCCAATTTCGACCTAACAAAGGTATAAATGGTAATTCAGATCTTAAAACTACTAAAGGTAACATACCTATAAGCCTTATCTATATAGTTTACATGTTCAGATATTTGACCTAAAATTATTGCCTTTTGACCTGTAAGTACTCTTAACTTAAAATTGAGATTATAAAATATTTGCTTAAAATTGCGTTCATGAATGACAGAACGCACTGCTCCAGAATCTACTTCCATATCTACATATCTACCATCTAGGAGCATTTTCACCTTTAAAGTGTCATTGAAACTATTTTTTAAGATAAGCTCACCACTGTGTTTGATGCCCATCGTCTACTGCTAAATCGTAAGCCATCGTGCGCACGGCGTTACTAGTAGGTGAAAATCCAAGAACTTGAAGTTTCCTTATATGTGTCACCTTTTTCATCTGCATGTACTGAGAATTTAGATAGTGTAATAAACAAGATTGCACCGATTTAGCTCTCAATTAAGGATATCATAAAAAAACATGAATTATAACAAATTGTATTTACTAGACTTTTTTGAAATATTTGACATAAATTGAAAGTAGTTACCTAATGTGTGTTGTGTGTGTGTGTGTAATTTCGTCTGTTCGATGAATTTAGTGCTATGAACCCCCTCTTAAATTCTTCCTTTGGTGATGTGAAGCTCTGTTTATTTCATAGTTACTCCTTTTGAAAAACCCTCGGTTTTTGATATAGTTGAAACTTTTATTTTAATTTATTTTCAACTTGGTAAAATCGTATTTCGATGATTTTGCAGTTGTTGCTTTTCGGTAGTCAACCAAACAAAACCTTCATTTTTTCCGAAACCAGGACGCTCTCCCCATCCAAAGACCGCTAAATTTCGTCTGTTGCCAAGGTAACCAGATGTTTACTATTTTTCCATGGGTAGCGCAATTCATCATAGAGGTCTAGATTGTGGCTGCACCTGTCCTTGAGATGGACACTCACTCGGCAATGAAATTCTTCTGTTAATTAGGACTTCTTGTGACGTGAAAACGTTGAATGTATGTGTTTAAATGGTTATATTGCTTTCTATCTATTTATCGATGCTTTTTATAACGATTGATATTTTTATTTCTAGTTACATCTTTTTCTCCCATTGAACGTCTCTGGCTGGACCTCCAGGGTAATTAAATATTTAAAAGGTGGCATGCGTGGTATTGGGACAGTATAAATACAACCCAAAATTAACCAAGATGTCATTTGAACATGGGACGTCCATGACTCACCACCAAAGATTGAAATTTCAGAAAAAAAGTAATATGTTCTAAATTAGACGAAATTCTGTATACGGATGTTTTCGAAGGTGTAGAATACGATTTTGACGTCAAAACTGGTGAAATTTGCTTCGTTTGGGTGTTAGAGCGTACCAGAGCGATTCGTCCAAGACCACTTTTCACTTTCTCATTGAATATTTCCTCTATGATCCGTCTCTCGTACCCGAAATTATTTTATTCCTAATCTACACGAGGAGAGCTTTCATTTGATGTATAATAAGTCGTATTTCCGATCATTTCGATTTTCTTCGAAATTTCAAGGGGCACCCCTTTGGAAAATCAAGGAAAATTAAAGATGTTCTAAATTAGATGAAATTCCGTGTACAGATGTTTTCGAAGGTGTAGAATACGATTTTGACGTCAAAACTGGTGAAATTTGCTTCGTTTGGGTGTTAGAGAGTACCATAGCGATTCGTCCAAGACCACTTTTCACTTTTTCATTGAATATTTCCTCTATGATCCGTCTCTCGTACCCGAAATTATTTTATTCCTAATCTACACGAGAAGAGCTTTCATTTGATGTGTAATAAGTCGTATTTCCGATCATTTCGATTTTCTTCGAAATTTCAAGGGGCACCCCTTTGGAAAATCAAGGAAAATTAAAGATGTTCTAAATTAGATGAAATTCCGTGTACAGATGTTTTCGAAGGTGTAGAATACGATTTTGACGTCAAAACTGGTGAAATTTGCTTCGTTTGGGTGTTAGAGAGTACCATAGCGATTCGTCCAAGACCACTTTTCACTTTTTCATTGAATATTTCCTCTATGATCCGTCTCTCGTACCCGAAATTATTTTATTCCTAATCTACACGAGAAGAGCTTTCATTTGATGTGTAATAAGTCGTATTTCCGATCATTTCGATTTTCTTCGAAATTTCAAGGGGCACCCCTTTGGAAAATCAAGGAAAATTAAAGATGTTCTAAATTAGATGAAATTCCGTGTACAGATGTTTTCGAAGGTGTAGAATACGATTTTGACGTCAAAACTCGTGAAATTTGCTTCGTTTAGGTGCTAGAGCGTACAAGAGCGATTCATCCAGAACCGCTTTTCACTTTCTCATTGAATATTTCCTCAATGAACCGTCTCTGGTATTCGAAATTATTTTATCCTCAATCTGCACTAGAAGAGCTTTAATTTGATGTGTAACAAGTCGTATTTCCGATCATATCGATTTTCTTCGAAATTTCAAGGGATACCCCTTTGAAAATTCAGAAAAAAATTAATATGTTCTAAATTGGACGAAATTCGGTGTACAGATGTTTTCGAAGGTGTAGAATACGATCTTGACGTCAAAACGAGTGAAATTTGCTTCGTTTGGGTGCTAGAGCGTACTAGAGCGATTCGTCCTGAACCGCTTTTCACTTTCTCATTGAATATTTCCTCAGTGAACCGTGTCTCGTACCCGAAATTACTTTATCCGTAATCTGCACCGGAAGAGCTTTAATTTGATGTGTAATAAGGCGTACTTCCGACCATTTCGATTTTCTTCGAAATATCAAGGGGGAGGTACTTCTTTGAAATTTCAGAAACAAATTAATATGTTCTAAATTAAACGAAATTCTCTGTACATATTCAATTTAAGCGCGTTCCCACTAACATTACCCAATTCTCACCAAATTCTGTATTATTTAGAGAGCAATGCATTTCCATAAAAATTATCGTTTGTTGCTACATACACTTCGGTTTTATTTATGGGAATTTATCGAAGAAGACCCCATCGTTTGGCGTCTTTCTATTTTTTCTGTAGGCGCCAAGTGCATTATCGTCAATCATTCGAAGCCGTCGCAGACTCGATATAAGACGCAGATATTTTTAATTCGATTCGTTTTCCTCGGAGGAGACGCCATCTAATCTCGTTAAAAATCGACATTTAATAACTAAACGTTAAGAAATTACATCTTGCATAATTAAAATCGGTCTCGATCCATTCTGCGAGATAATCTCGCCCGATTTTCGTTACCCGAAAACGGCAGCGTTTACAAAACCCATTTCTCGAGATATCGAAGACGATTTTATTGGTACGTCTGAGTACGTCTGTCTTACATCGAATTTAATCAATGTATTTTGCGACGATAAGATAAACAAGATCCTAATTGGTTAAACAATCCGGCGCCATTTTTCTCAGATCGTTTTCGTAGATGTGTTTGCTCGCGGAGATATCGAGCAAATATTGCTAATTCGGAAATCGTGTTACTTGCGATCAAGACGATTAATAAGATCTGTACGATTTTAGGATGTTATGTAATTTATGAGGCAGGTGCGACACTTAAACGGCGTTGTATAGTAGCCAGTTGTACAGTATTTACAATGCGCTAATACAAGCTACCTCTCGCTTGTAGATATAATTATTTGTTCTTGTAAATTACATGAGTGGCACGTTATTAGTTAGCACAACTTGCATGTCATACGTACCTGGGTGATCAACTCAACGTGTCTGAGGTTGGCTATACAAAATTTATGTTGGCACCATTGTACCTGAATTTCTGGTTGTATTGGTTATGTTTGATGTTTACACGTGGGCACACGTGGGTTAAACAGAAAAGTTATCCCGTATTTATAAATTAACGATATGTTAGTTTACACCAACTTACACTATCTATGGTAATAGAAATAAACATAATTGGGATATTATTTATTAAAACGACAGCACAATGTGCTCAATGCGGTTTAGTAATAATAATAAAAAAGATAATAACGGCGAGAACGATAGCAAATGATGCGACGACAAATGACAGCAGAGGTGTAGCCAATGCACGATTGTCAAAATGAACTAATTAGAAACAAATCTAGGGATTTTTTACTACCAACTTCAGACACTTTCAGTTGATCACGTTGTAGTCATTTGCATGGCAAAATTTTAAAGGCGGTGAAAAAGTTTCGTAGCAATTATAAATAGGAGAGCTGTTCTCTCTGCCGCTGAAACTAGTAAAACAATACACAATATACGAGGGATAAGCTAGAATTATTGAGAATAAAAATCACGGTTGGTATTTTCTGGGATTTTATTTTAAATATGCTCAAAGTAATTCCCTTCAGCAATGATACACTTGACCATTCGTTCTTTCCACTGTTTAAAAGCCCCCAATCAATCCTCTTTCGGAAAACCTTCAAAACAAGCGTGAACTGCGGGATTATCAATCTCTTCTTCCGACCAAGCAAAATACAGTTATTTTCCAACTTTTTCCTAGATTGTTGCGGTAGTACAGTCTAGATCTAAAGCTTATCGGAAGGGAATACAATTTCGCTGAAATCTTCTAGTTTTCGCAAAAGTAAGTCCATTTTTCTAAGTTCTATATTCTAGGCTATGAATCATTCCAAAATACTTTGTCAGATCTGAACTTCTAACAGTTGTACGCAATAGTACCGACTGAAGATTTTTATCCATTTCTTAAAAGCATTACAAGCAACATCCGTCACAAAAGTAAACTTCAAGGATCTCTTGTCATTACGTACCTGGACAAGGCGTCCCCTTCACTATAGCTGCCCTCATTATTAGTAGCCGGCCTGCTCTGTTCGTGTATCTGCATGGTGATGGCTGGTCCGGCATCTAACTTGATCTTAGTTTCCAAAATGACCCTATCCTCGACCAAATTTCCTCGATTATCCTCTGCACAATATCCGTTTACCAAATTCTGATTATGTTCGTTCCAAAATTGCTTATTATCGGTGGTGCAAAACATATCACCTGCATGAAGGCTCAATGACGGCCCCGAAAAGTTGTACAGATCACATGGCATTTGGAATGATTTCCTAGATTTATGGGAATCAAGGAATTCCTCGAACGTCTTCGCACCTACAATCGCTTTGATCCGCAAAGCGGATCCGACGATGCTCTCCGGATGGATAGCTTGAATTTTAACATTTCTGCCTTGCTTATTTTTCATATACAAGTTTCCAATTCTCTTTGCTTTTAGTAATACTCCTTTTTTAGCAACACTTATTGCGAAATCTACCGGGTTTTCTTCCATTACAAAACTTCCCCGTGTATTCATTTATCGGGCGATTTGTTGCTCCAGAATCAAAAATAAATATAAACTTAAGTGTTGATGGAAATTAATGGGGATTGCAGTCAAGAATTCTTAAAACAACACGTAAGTCCTAACATGTACAGCCAGTACTTCTGCTCAATAAATATAAATACTTCATCAAGGTCATTGACCTTTTCATTGGCATTCGCTGTGTTTACAAGTGTTAACAGATTCTTCACTAATGCCAACTCTAGACGACTCACTTGCTCCTACTACTTTACTTATAAATACTATTTCGGTTTCTTCTTTTACTATATTAGCCCTTTTATTTTCATTTCCCTCTCGATATTCATTGCGTTTGTGTCCGTGTTTACGACATTTGTAGCATTCGAAAGGGAAATTACTTTTCATACTGTTATATCCTCCGCCTCTACTTCTACTTCCAAAGTATGTCACACCCTTTTGACTTGTGAATGAGTGGATTCAAAGATACGCGATGCATCTGTACTGGAATTATTAACTTGACGAATTTCTTCTTGCAATAGTTTATTTTTCACGATGTTTTTGGGATTTTTACTGAAAATCACATGAATGGTTGTCTTATATGATAGATCTCTACCACTAATAGATCAATAAAACAAGGCTGGTTTGAACGATAGTTATTATTATTTATTGACCTATTAGTGGTAGAGATCTATCATATAAGATAAGTATAAAAAGGTCACGAAATATATATATATATACATTTAATGAATGGTTGTCGCAACAGCTTGATATGGGTCAGGCATTGCTGCTAATTGTTGAGATATTGCTTCACCTTCCTTAATAGAATTCCGGTATAAAATCAGAAAGAGATCCTTTCCTGTATTTCATATTCCGAAGTTTCTTTTGCAGTTCAACCCCTTTCTTCGCATACGTATTTTTCAAAGTATCATACATTTTTTTGGCGGTCTTTTCGTCCTTTATTGCTTCCAATACGTTCTTTGCTAATAGTTGCACCATTAAATTTCGAGCTTTTAACATCCTTCTTCTCGAATTCAGCACTTCCGGTTTCAGGATCATCTTCTTCTATAACAGAACCTCCAATACGTCATTTTGTTCCAAAACTAATTTTATTCTGAATTCCCAATTAGTATAATTGGTAACGTCAAATGTTCGTTTGTTGGCCAGTTGCACCGCCATTTTTTTTGGCGCTATATTCCAGTGTCTTCCGGGAGATAAAACTACAAATCACTATACACAAGCACTATACCTTGCCTCTAAAATAGAGAAACGAATTTCTGAACGAACCCCAAGACCAAATTACACTCTATAAAATCTGTAAAGTCCTAAAAAGAAGTGTTAGTGAAGTTATACTTCGAAAGAGACAGAGAAAACAGAAAAATATAATAAACACCACAATAACCAGCGGTAATAAACAAATGTCAATACATTTGACCGAATTACGTACACGATACGATTTTAGCAGAATTGGTGCAGTGTGATTTGGTGCTGCTTTCGACTAATCAGAATCTACTATAAAAGTGGTGTTTTCAGAAATTCGTCTCTATTTATTCCGAAGAATTTTCCGGCTCAACAACTTTACCCCAAACTAACTCACATAACTCGCATAACTGGGCCCATAACCTACTTATATTAAGCGGTGCACTGTAATAAATAAACGTATACGTTAGGGAAAAGACTCTGATTCTTCTCTATATGTCTAACTACTACATTTTATATTCTCTTCTGGCAATATATTCAGTTCATAGAGTTTTCACAGGATTACCAACCTCATCAATACCCTCACCAAATCAACGCTGCTTATTATATGGATACTCTTTAATTTACATGCGCACAATTGGACAGGGGTAATGATTTCGCTACGAACAGGTTACATTGTGTTGATTATACCTTGTTTCGGAAATAGAGAGCCCAAATTACGCACTATAAAATCTGGAATGAAATTTACGCGGCAAATTAAAGCGATACTTCGAAAGAGGCAGAGAAAACAAAGAAATATAATAAACACCACCATAACTAGCAGTAATAGACAAAAGTCAATACATATAATAGAATTACGTATACAATACGTTTATAGCAAGATTGATGTGGTGTAATTTGGTGCTGCTTTCGACCAATCAGAATTTACTATAAAGGCGGTGTGTTCAGAAATTCGTCTCTCCGTTTCTGAAGCGAGGTATAATCCCAAATAGGTCCAAATTAGCTTATGATTATCATTCCCTATCACTCCCTAACGGTTAGCACATACATACATTGGCCGTTTAAAAATCCTACTGTACGATTTTTTGTTCTACCTATAATTCAATAACCGACGCTGATTTCACAGGAGTTGCAGTTTCCCAATTGCTCAGACCTCTGATTATACTTATTTCTCTTCTGTCTTTTCGTAAATTCTCATTCAGTTTTCCGAAGTTTCCGAAATGTTAGGGGAAAGATCAAATAAATCGTCGAGAATGCAAGTTAACGACATAATTTAATTTCCATTCAACGAATATCGCGTTCACGTTCCTTCAATTTTTGTTTTATTAGTAATTAAAGCGATCCTTTAAATAAGTAACGCTTCGAAATTGGGAATTAAAATTCTTTGTCGGATATAAAGCAGAAGCAATTGCATTTTGAAGTATACCGTTAGTCGAGCGCTTAAACATTAAAATACATTCTCGGACAATTAAACTCGCAAAAATCATTTCGAACGACATTCTTAAACGTAAAGTAACAACCAGCGAGAAAATAACTTTTATATTACAGGGAATTCGCCGTACGTAAAATACGAATTAAAACCAGTTTAAATGCGGTACATGAAAGTAATTTCCGGAAAGTTGAACTCTTTAAAAATGCATACTTAATATGATATGACCATGCAGTGAAGTTTGTAATGTTTCAACAACATGCACCATCGCAAAAGGAACAGACAATACCCAAAGGTAGATTTGACAGTGGGAAAATCCAAATATAATAATATATAACGAATAGAGTTTGTTAAAAGGTGGATGTCACGTTATGATTAACTAAGTGCAAACCGAACTGACGTTGTCACTCCTCCGAATTTTATTATTCAATGATAAGTTGTCATTGGTAAGTTACCATTGAATAATCAAATTCGGAGGAGTGACAGCCTCAGTCCGATTTACATAACTTAATGATAACACGTCATCCACTCTTTCATCAAACCTTAATGATAAGTTATCAAGTTATCATACATCTTTTTAACAAACTATAACAATGAATCAATGTTTCCGTTATTTCTGTTATGAGACATGAATGCATATAGTAAATATGTGTTTTCTGGATCTACATCTATTGTGAAAGGGTTTAGGGGTCTACCTTCTGGATGAAATTACGTTTTACGAAAAATTCATCGCGGAAAATTCATCGTGAGAAAATTCATCGTGGCGTAAAATTCATCGCGGAAAATTCATCCTGGGATAAAATTATCGTAGAAAAAATCATAGTTCACACTTCCATTAATTTCTTGAAATTTTTCTACTGAGAACACTAACCAATCACTCTGACAAGTTAAGCCTTGGGTACAATTACTTGCGGTTTTGCAGTCGCGAGGTCTTTTGAACGGTTTTTGCCAATCAGCCTTCTACTTTCATAAGTAAATACATATGCTTATAATACTCAGTGACGACAATTTAAGACAGCTGAAAAACGCGTTTTATTTTGCAATCATTGAGTAATGGACACGTCAAAGAAAAAGCAGGATGAAAGCGTGATGAAAAAGACACGGAGCACACACAACAAAAAATGAAAAGCTACATGTCAGGAAAAAATCTTGAAAATGGCTAGAAATTAAAATTATGGGCTAATTCGCGAAGGTAATCCATTCGATCACGGTTGTCGCGCCCTATCCCGGTAAACTTTCTTGCCTGCAGGCGGATTGGCACCAATAACATACTGCTCTATTTTCCCTTCATTCAAAGCTTGTTCGTATTTCAGAGATGAAATAAATTTCCATATTGTTGGGTGGCTTGCTCCAATTAGCTCATTAAAGGCTCGATGCCATCCTTCGCAGGAGTTGTTGGTTTTTGGCAAGCCATTGAGGGCAGCATTATAGCAGTTCCATAAGTCGTGTGCAAAACGTGGAGGCCTGCGTTGACGGCGATTAGACCTTCCGATCCAAGTGTTCTCAAAATGATCTTAAACGGGTTGAGCTTCCACCGGAAAATCGTCCGATAATCCTTCGAAACTTTCTACAATGTCGTCTGGGCGAACGAAAGCTAAGGACGAGATCATTTGTATTGTAAGGGCAAATTCCGCATCAGTTTCATATCTTAAAGAAGAAACGTAATAGAAAAATGCACTTTGCACTGTAAAAAAAAAAATGGCTTCAAACCCAAAAAATTAAGCGAAATCACCATCAATCTTTTTGGGTTTAATGGAAATTTTTAGCTTATGATGAATGCATGGTAAAAGTTTCGCACGAGGATTCGAACTTAGAGATTTCTGCGTGCTAAGCAGAATCCTTACCACTGAACCAACACAGCTGTTCCAGTTAATATATTTACCAATCATATCCTGATGAATACATAAGCAAAAAAATTTGTTGTTGGTGTTGAAGGGTATTCAATTGATTAGTGCATTGAAGTTTAAGTACATCAAAGGATTATAGAACAATTTTTCTTGTTTATGAAGCATTTTAAATTAAAAAAGACAATAATGGGAAGTCATACCTCTGTTGCAGGCCATTTGCTTGAATGTTTCCCCGCAAGCACTGACCAAAATGGAAGAAGCATCCTTTCTGCTGTGACGCTGGAAATACATTGCGAAAAGCATTAGTAGTAGCTGTTTCAAAATCGGTTGTAATTGAGGTTGGAGCTAAATTGGGTTGTAAAGTTGTTGATTGTAAGTTTCTTCTGTTTTCGAGGGCAACAGAGCCCTTGGAAGTCGGTTTAATTTCTTTTTCAAAAATTCTTGTTTGATCAATATCTCGACCCCGCCTGTTTGACTAAAAGTGGATGGCGCCTCTGAATCGACGTGTGAGCCGTAAGTAGTTTGCTCCTGAATTTTTGGCACACTTTACTTACAGTATGAATTTTCTCACGATAAATTTTACCCCACGATGAATTTTCCCACGATGAATTTTTCACGATGAATTTTCCCACGATGAATTTTCCACGATGAATTTTCCGGACACCTCAAATTACAGGAATTAACGTGTAGACATTCTTTATTCTTGATTACTAACTAAATCACACGTGGTTAACCAATAAAGCCTTGGTCCCAAGACAATACCTTGCGAAGCACATCAATTTTCTTCATTGCGAAAGAGTATTTTCGTCCAAATACGAGGATGGCCTTATAAGTTTTCTTCCTTACCCATAGATGGCAGCACTACGTACACGATTTTTTTCCTCCTGTTGGTGCAATTGTTAATAGACGTCATGTGAAATTGTCATTCTAGCCAGCCTAATTCGCTGTATGTAGTCGTTTTTGGTGCGTGTGTTGTAATTAATGGACAAAAATGGAGTGCCGTGCAGTAATAAAATTCTACGTAAAATAAGCTTTAACGCCGATCGAAATTCGTTTGAGGATCGTAAATGTGTATGAGATGGGGGAGGCAAAAGGATTCAAAACAGATATGAATGAGATAAGGAAGGGACAATGAGAGCTAATAACTGGAAAATTGCATGAAACTATGGCTGAAAAATCAGCAATTGAAAAAAGAAAATGGAAACCTACGAAAAGAGATTGAAGATATTAGGGAAACTATAGAAAATATTAATAAAAGTGTAGAAAAAATTGAAAATAGAAGATAGATAACGGGATTAAAGATTGATACAAAGGAAGAAAATATATGGAAAGGAAAAACGGAAACTTTTATAAAAGCTGAAGTAAGAGTAGTAGCTGAAATTAAAGCGCTAGTCCTGTTTAGTAGAGTTGAAAAAGAAGAAAGATAAAATTCAAATCGTGTAGAATAAAAAGACGCTGAAAGGAAGTAAAGTGGGAAATGTATATATTGACGAAGACCTAACACTGGAAGAGAGGAGTAGGTATAGCCAAATCACTATGAGAGAGGAAACGGAAAGGAGGATTGAATACAAAAGGATTAGAATGGGATAAAGATAAAAGTATTGGACATGATTATGGAGATTCCAAACAACTAGACATGAACATACAGACCGCTCTTACGAAAATGAAATCGGCAAAGAAAAAGGTTATGAAAATGAAAAACAAAGGAAAAGAAAATGATGTGAGGAAACGGATGAAAATAGGATCATGTAATGTAAGAGGAACATACAAGGAAGGGATATTAAAACACATTGTAGACGAAATGAGGAAATTTGAGTTTTATATAGTGGCACTCCAGGAGACGAAACAGACAGAAGAAGTGGTTATAGAAGTGGGAAACTATATTTTTCCCAATAGTGGGAGAAGTAATCGAATATCAGGAACGGGATTCATGATAAATAAAAGAATAAAGCCATTAGTAGCAAATTTTAATGCAATTTCAGAAAGAATATGTTTATTTATGAGACCATATTGTTATAACAAATTGTGGTTTTTCGTATTTCATTGGTTATTTCGTTTGTCCATCTCGCGAATTCGTTTGTTCATGCTTCATTTCGATTCAAGAAAAATTCAAACAATAATTGTATGGTAAAAGGCACCTTCATGGTATACATGGATTTATGAGACCATATTGTTATAACAAATTGTGGTTTTTCGTGTTTCATTGGTTATTTCCTTTGTCCATCTCCCGAATTCGTTTGTTCATGCTTCATTTCGATTCAAGAAGAATTCAAACAATAATTGTATGGTAAAAGGCACCTCCATGGTATACATGGATTTATGAGACCATATTGTTATAACAAATTGTGGTTTTTCGTGTTTCATTGGTTATTTCGTTTGTCCATGCTTCATTTCGATTCAAGAAGAATTCAAACAATAATTGTGTGGTAAAAAGGCACCTCCATGGTATACATGGATTTATGAGACCATATTGTTATAACAAATTGTGGTTTTTCATGTTTCATTGGTTATTTCGTTTGTCCATCTTCCGAATTCGTTTGTTCATGCTCCATTTCGATTCAACAAGAATTCAAACAATAATTGTATGGTAAGAAAGGCACCTCCAAGGTATACATGGATTTATGAGACCATATTATTATAACAAATTGTGGTTTTTCATGTTTCATTGGTTATTTCGTTTGTCCATCTATCGAATTCGTTTGTTCATGCTCCATTTCGATTCAAGAAGAATTCAAACAGTACTTGTATGGTAAAAAAGGCACCTCCAAGGTATACATGGATTTATGAGACCATATTGTTATCAGAAATTGTGGTTTTTCATGTTTCATTGGTTATTTCGTTTGTCCATCTCCCGAATTCGTTTGTTCATGCTCCATTTCGATTCAAGAAGAATTCAAACAATAATTGTATGGTAAAAAGGCACCTCCATGGTATACATGGATTTATGAGACCATATTGTTATAACAAATTGTGGTTTTTCGTGTTTCATTGGTTATTTCGTTTGTCCATGCTTCATTTCGATTCAAGAAGAATTCAAACAATAATTGTGTGGTAAAAAGGCACCTCCATGGTATACATGGATTTATGAGACCATATTGTTATAACAAATTGTGGTTTTTCATGTTTCATTGGTTATTTCGTTTGTCCATCTTCCGAATTCGTTTGTTCATGCTCCATTTCGATTCAACAAGAATTCAAACAATAATTGTATGGTAAGAAAGGCACCTCCAAGGTATACATGGATTTATGAGACCATATTATTATAACAAATTGTGGTTTTTCATGTTTCATTGGTTATTTCGTTTGTCCATCTATCGAATTCGTTTGTTCATGCTCCATTTCGATTCAAGAAGAATTCAAACAGTACTTGTATGGTAAAAAAGGCACCTCCAAGGTATACATGGATTTATGAGACCATATTGTTATCAGAAATTGTGGTTTTTCATGTTTCATTGGTTATTTCGTTTGTCCATCTCCCGAATTCGTTTGTTCATGCTCCATTTCGATTCAAGAAGAATTCAAACAATAATTGTATGGTAAAAGGCACCTCCATGGTATACATGGATTTATGAGACCATATTGTTATAACAAATTGTGGTTTTTCGTGTTTCATTGGTTATTTCGTTTGTCCATGCTTCATTTCGATTCAAGCAGAATTCAAACAATAATTGTATGGTAAAAAGGCACCTCCATGGTATACATGGATTTATGAGACCATATTGTTATAACAAATTGTGGTTTTTCGTGTTTCATTGGTTATTTCGTTTGTCCATCTCCCGAATTCGTTTGTTCATGCTCCATTTCGATTCAAGAAGAATTCAAACAATAATTGTATGGTAAAAAGGCACCTCCATGGTATACATGGATTTATGAGACTATATTGTTATAACAAATTGTGGTTTTTCATGTTTCATTGGTTATTTCCTTTGTCCATCTCCCGAATTCGTTTGTTCATGCTTCATTTCGATTCAAGAAGAATTCAAACAATAATTGTATGGTAAAAAAGGCACCTCCAAGGTATACATGGATTTATGAGACCATATTGTTATAACAAATTGTGGTTTTTCCTGTTTCATTGGTTATTTCCTTTGTCCATCTCCCGAATTCGTTTGTTCATGCTCCATTTCGATTCAAGAAGAATTCAAACAATAATTGTATGGTAAAAGGCACCTCCATGGTATACATGGATTTATGAGACCATATTGTTATAACAAATTGTGGTTTTTCGTGTTTCATTGGTTATTTCGTTTGTCCATCTCCCGAATTCGTTTGTTCATGCTCCATTTCGATTCAAGAAGAATTCAAACAATAATTGTATGGTAAAAGGCACTTCCATGGTATACATGGATTTATGAGACTATATTGTTATAACAAATTGTGGTTTTTCATGTTTCATTGGTTATTTCCTTTGTCCATCTCCCGAATTCGTTTGTTCATGCTTCATTTCGATTCAAGAAGAATTCAAACAATAATTGTATGGTAAAAAGGCACCTCCATGGTATACATGGATTTATGAGACCATATTGTTATAACAAATTGTGGTTTTTCCTGTTTCATTGGTTATTTCCTTTGTCCATCTCCCGAATTCGTTTGTTCATGCTCCATTTCGATTCAAGAAGAATTCAAACAATAATTGTATGGTAAAAGGCACCTCCATGGTATACATGGATTTATGAGACCATATTGTTATAACAAATTGTGGTTTTTCGTGTTTCATTGGTTATTTCGTTTGTCCATCTCCCGAATTCGTTTGTTCATGCTCCATTTCGATTCAAGAAGAATTCAAACAATAATTGTATGGTAAAAAGGCACTTCCATGGTATACATGGATTTATGAGACTATATTGTTATAACAAATTGTGGTTTTTCATGTTTCATTGGTTATTTCCTTTGTCCATCTCCCGAATTCGTTTGTTCATGCTTCATTTCGATTCAAGAAGAATTCAAACAATAATTGTATGGTAAAAAGGCACCTCCATGGTATACATGGATTTATGAGACCATATTGTTATAACAAATTGTGGTTTTTCCTGTTTCATTGGTTATTTCCTTTGTCCATCTCCCGAATTCGTTTGTTCATGCTCCATTTCGATTCAAGAAGAATTCAAACAGTAATTGTATGGTAAAAAAGCACCTCCATGGTATACATGGATTTATGAGACCATATTGTTATAACAAATTGTGGTTTTTCCTGTTTCATTGGTTATTTCGTTTGTCCATCTCCCGAATTCGTTTGTTCATGCTCCATTTCGATTCAAGAAGAATTCAAACAATAATTGTATGGTAAAAAGGCACCTCCATGGTATACATGGATTTATGAGACTATATTGTTATAACAAATTGTGGTTTTTCATGTTTCATTGGTTATTTCCTTTGTCCATCTCCCGAATTCGTTTGTTCATGCTTCATTTCGATTCAAGAAGAATTCAAACAATAATTGTATGGTAAAAGGCACCTCCATGGTATACATGGATTTATGAGACCATATTGTTATAACAAATTGTGGTTTTTCCTGTTTCATTGGTTATTTCCTTTGTCCATCTCCCGAATTCGTTTGTTCATGCTCCATTTCGATTCAAGAAGAATTCAAACAGTAATTGTATGGTAAAAGAGCACCTCCATGGTATACATGGATTTATGAGACCATATTGTTATAACAAATTGTGGTTTTTCATGTTTCATTGGTTATTTCGTTTGTCCATCTATCGAACTCGTTTGTTCATGCTTCATTTCGATGCAAGAAGAATTCAAACAATAATTGTATGGTAAAAGGCACCTCCATGGTATACATGGATTTATGAGACCATATTGTTATAACAAATTGTGGTTTTTCCTGTTTCATTGGTTATTTCCTTTGTCCATCTATCGAATTCGTTTGTTCATGCTTCATTTCGATGCAAGAAGAATTCAAACAATAATTGTATGGTAAAAAGGGCACCTCCAAGATATATATGGATTTATGAGACCATAGTGTTATCAGAAATTGTGATTTTTCGTGTTTCATCGGTTATTTCGTTTGTCCATCTTCCGACTTCGTTTGTTCATGCTTCATTTCGATTGCCTAGTCAATAATGTATGAAAAAAAGGAAGAAAAGTTGAAAAAAAAAAATTAGTAACTTGTAGCAGAGGAATTCATCTCTAACAGGTCTACACGATAAAGAGCCATTTCATCTAATTTTCATTCTAATTCACAAGCGCAACACGTCTAGCAAAGTTTCCACGTACTAATTTAAACAATCGATTATTCCGTAGGCGCCGGATTTAATTAAATTAAGAGACATTTTTCGATCTTAATTGTGATAGTGAAAATGTCACCACGATATCTCAGCAGATCTAAGATCGAATATCTTTCGAAATCAACGACTACTGTTGGTATCTATGTATGTAAATGCAAACATAAAAATTATATCACCTGTTCGCAAATTAAATGAGAAATAACGCGCTTTTAAAGGATAAAGAACAATCCCATTCACAGGAAATCCAATTATCGATAAAAGATATTAAGAACGATACGCGTACGTACAGTAATTGAGATTTACTCTTAATTTTTTGACATTTTATGTTCTTCTTTTTTTTTTGTGTATAAAAGTAACTACTTGAATAGAACAAGCTTCTTATATTTCCAAGATAGAAGATTTTTTAAATGTTTTTATCACATTGTAATCTTTCACAACAAACAACAATTTGCTTCAAGATCACTCACTTACCTATGTATTACCTGAACAACAGATTAATCGTAATTTACCATTGTTGCGAATTAGGGAATATGTCTAAACAAAAAATTAGGAAAGCAACAATGAAGTAATGTCAAAATAAACAAGAATTATGATGGTAATTAAGAAAAGTAGGAAAGTTTGTGATCCAGAATTGAATTCAAATGTACCTTTTAATTCTAACAAGGAGAAGGCGAGGTAATCGGATTTTTGTAATTTTTGATATTTATGGTACGTGTAGTTTGGACCTTAAATAAGAATATCTTGGAGTAGTTCGACGCAACGTTCATAAATTACCGAGATAATCGATGTTGAAGTTTCACCCACCAGTTAAATCCACTAGATATAATACGGTTGTCAACTGTACTCGTGGCCTAGTCGATAGCGTTTTGGTGCGACACTCACGAGATCGCTGGTTCGAGTCTCGTCACGAGACAGTTCTTTTTCTTCCATTGAAAACGCACCATATGTTTTTTTCATTCTTCCTCTCATATAAAAGATGATGAATATAAATAATAATAAAAAACTGTTGCTTCCCATGTTTCTATGATAACTACCATTCTGGTTCGTGCCACACTGCGTAAAATGTCGCACACTAGATATAAAATAATAGAACTTATCATTTCCTACCTGACTCCATTCGGTTTTTTTTTTTTGAAGAAACATTATTGTTAATTCAAAATGAATATTGCTTATCAACCGATTGTGCATTTTAATGAAGTACTTGAAGAATGTTCCTGCATGTAATTCATATATTTCGTTTGTGGATAATTTTTGATATGAGAAGAAGAATGAAAAAACATATGGTGCGTTTTCAATGGAAGAAAAAGACTTGTCTCGTGACGAGACTCGAACCAGCGATCTCGTGAGTGTCGCACCAAAACGCTATCGAGTAGGCCACGAGTCCAATTGACAACCGTATTATATCTAGTGGATTTAACTGGTGGGTGGAACTTCAACATCGATTATCTCGGTAATTTATAAACATTGCGTCGAACTACTCCAAGATATTCTTATTTAATGTCCAAACTACACGTACCATAAATATCAAAAATTACAAAAATTCGATTACCTTACCTTCTCCTTGTAAGATTTATAAAGGAAATATGTCAGAAATACAGCGGAGTCTGCAAATGCAAGTTGACATCGTATAAAAGGGAAAATCGAGCATGGCTTACTACAAACATGAAAGAGAAAATTTGTTTTAAAAGACAGATGTACGAAGACTACATAAATAAAAGAATTGACAAGGAATATTACAAAGCGTAAATCACTAAAAAAAAATACAAAGTGAAAAAGGAAGAAGTAATTCTGAATTTATTACCAACTCGCATAATAAAGTTAAAGCTATATGGAAGGTTGTTAAAACAATGACGTGTGTAAATAACACAGATAATATCAATATGGCGGTCATTGCAGCTGAAGGGGAGAACTTAGCAGAGAAACTTACTGCTATAAATAGCGAACTGGTTATGAAGTGCAGTAATGTTAAAGTAATATCATCTGATATGAGGAACGTCACATACAATCAACATATGTACAATGATGTTGCATCCAACTAACAGGGGCGAGATATATGATATAATCAATAATCTAAAGAATTCATCTGCAGTAGGTAGTGACGATGTACCTATAAAATTAATAAAAGGATGTGCACTAGAACTATCTCCTATATTGGAATCTATAATTAATAGGAGTTTCGAAACTGGCACTTTTCCCAGTGATTTGAAAATATCAGTGATATCCTTGATTTACAAAAAAGGTAATAGGGCGGATGTTCGGAATTATAGGCCGATATCTATTTTAATCTATTTTTCTAAAATATTTGAAAAATAATATATAATCGAATCTACAATTTTTTCCAAAATTAGATGCCATTAGCCACTTTCAAAATGGTTATATTGCTGGAGGGTCCACAGCGGGAGCAGTCTATCAAGTGTTTTCAGAAATTCAGGTATCAATAGTGGTCAGTGCACAATGGGAGTTTTTTATGGACTTGCAGAACGCTTTTGATTCTGTCGATTACAACATTCTCTACATGAAACTAAAAATTATGGGAATTTGAGGTGTGGAGCTAGATTTAATAAGATCGTACCTGAATGACCGAAGTCACTACGTGGTGGACCGAGAAACTATGACCAAATCTGAATGGATGTATGTTCACCGGGGCGTACCACAGGGTTCGGTATTGGGGCCTCTCCTTTCTCTTCTATACAGGCTGTCTCATTTCGGAGGGCCAAATTGAAATATCTCTCTTATTATAGAATATATCGGAAATTCGTTTTAATAAAAAATGTCACATTTTTCACGCACTACGATATGGTTAAAACAAAATTCCGAACCACAGCCCACTTTTCGAAATATTTTCGAAAAATATGAAATTGGGGAAAACTTCGAGGCTTTGTAACTTTTTTTTATTTTTGAAAATACAAAAAACGTTTTGAATGAAAGTTGATGGCAAAACATTGCTCTTTCGAAATATCAAGGAAAAAGTGGTGTAAAGTTAACATTTTCAGCTGTACTCTCTTGAACCGCCCAAAAAATAGATAGAATCAAGTAGGCCATGCCACTCCTAAATAGCCCCTGAATTGCCTTTATAAAAAATACCATACACAATAAACATATTTTAGTTAAGTCTGTAAATTTTTGCAATTTTATAAAATAAGTATCAGATTATTTGTACTAGTAATCTAAAGAAATCAAGTAGCCATTGAAACAAAGATCTAGCTTAAATGTCAGATAAGTTATTTTTGTTCGAGTTGGTGTAAAGTAATTATAAATTAGTTTGTTCGCTTGTTTGTGTTATATGAGTTTTCTGTTGACTTTGATTAATAACAATGTTTTCTAATGTAGAAAAATTTAACATGTTTGTAGTTTATAGCCAGTGTAATTTTAATGCAAGATTAGCTTTGCTGGAATATCAACGTAGATATCCAAATGGACTGCATCCCAATAAAAGAACTTTCGTAAAATTAGCACATAATCTTAAAAATTATGGTTCTTTTAAAAAAGTGCTGTACGAAGCAAAAAAGTTGTGGACAGTGTAAGAGCACAAAACAGAGTTTTAAATTACGTTAATAATAAAACCAATAACGATCAAGATGTCTCTTTAAGGGAAATAGAGAGGTTTTGTAACGTTCGTAAAGACAGTGCAAGAAGAATATTAAAAAAACACAGATACAGGTGTTACAGATTAAGAAAAGTCCAACATTTAAGAGAAGATAACAAACCAAGGCGGTTACGATTTTGTAGATGGATCTTGAACAAGAAGAGGAACGATCCATCTTTTTCTAGTAAGATTTTGTGGTCAGATGAAGCCAATTGTTCAAATAATGGATTTTTTAATAGAAACATTCACTATAAATGGCACAATAGAAATCCTTCTTGGCATAAAGAAACAGCTTTTCAGGAACGGTTTTCAGTAAATGTTTGGTTGGGTGTATTGGGATCCAAACTAATTGGACCTTATTTTTATAATTATAAATTAACTGCAGCAAGATACCTTACCTTTCTACAGAATAACTTCGATCGAAGAATTGCCGTCAGAAGATAGGTTAAACTTTAAATATTTTCAACAAGATGGTGCTCCTGCCCATAATGCTTTAATTAGTAGAAATTACTTGAATGAAAACTATCCCCAAAAGTGGATAGGAACCCATTGGACCAATCTTGTGGCCAGCTCGGTCTCCGGATATTACCCCATTGGATTTTTTCATATGGGGTTACATTAAAGATAAAGTCTATTCAGATACTCCGCAAAATGTTGACGACCTCAAACAAAGAATCAGGGAAGCCTGTGAAGCAATTAGACCACAGATGATCGAAAATGCAAATAAAGGTGTTTACTCCAGAGCCCGACTGTGTATAAGGAACCACGGAGGACATTTTGAACATCTGTTATAATTATTTTTTTACCGAATTTTGATGTTTGTTACTAATTAAACTGTCATTTTACCTTGCGAGTATTATTTATTTTCCACAGCATAAGAGAATTTTGTAAATAAAATAAAGAGTACATAAGAATAGCTTGGCAAGTCACATTGTCACAATTTTTACATAACTTTAAAGTGAACGAATCCAGAGTATTCTTTGTCTGACACATTTTTTTGCTAAACCTTTGTTTCAATGGCTACTTGATTTCTTTAGATTACTAATACAGATATTCTGATACTTATTTTATAAAATTGCAAAAAATTTACAGACTTAACTAAAATATGTTTATTGTGTATGGTATTTTTATAAAGGTAATTCAGGGGCTATTTAGGAGTGACATGGCCTACTTGATTCTATCTATTTTTTGGGCGGTTGAAGAGAATACAGCTGAAAATGTTAACTTTAGACCACTTTTTCCTTGATATTTCGAAAGAGCAATGTTTTGCCATCAACTTTCATTCAAAGCGTTTTTTTGTATTTTCAAAAATAAAAAAGTTACAAAGCCTCGCAGTTTTCCCCAATTTCATATTTTTCGAAAATATTTCGAAAAGTAGGCTGTGGTTCGGAATTTTGTTTTAACCATATCGTAGTGCGTGAAAAATGTGACATTTTTTATTAAAACGAATTTCCGATATATTCTATAATAAGAGAGATATTTCAATTTGGCCCTCCGAAATGAGACAGCCTGTATATAGACTTGCCTAAATTGACTAAGCATAAAACTGTCTTATGGCATTTGCTGATAATACCTCCGTAATAATAAATATAATGGTATAATTATTATTATTATTACTATTGTTGCGAATTAGAGAATATGTCGGAACAAAAAATCTGCACAGATATGCAAAACATAAAAACATAGTAAATTTCTACATCAAAATCTTTTTGCCGAAACCTTAACAATCCTGTTTATGGATTACGGAAAACGTCCAAAAAATCTAACCAAAAGTTTATTTTGTATGCAATAATCATCATTATTTTAACAAATCGCTGTATACATTACTCAAATTTTGAGTATCGGCTTTGAAATTAATAATTTTTAATATCTTTGTGTATAGTTATCATTTCGTATATAAATCGTTTTTTTGGATTTTTTTCAATAATCGTGTTTTCAAAATCAAAGTAATGCCCTAAATCTTTATAACAAAACATTACAGAGATTGAGACCATTTAACTCAATCGTGCAGCGATTGAAAATATAAAATGATGTGAAGCAAATGCAAATCTTGGATATATTTTAAACTTAAAAAAATTGGTCGAGGAACGTTTGCGTTTATCTATTCAATTGCATTTGGTCTTTCAGAATTCGACGATTCCAAACAATGATTTGCTGTCCGTGCCGTACTGCTGCTGCATATCTAGAGGTGAACGGTCTTGCGTTTAATATTAAAGAAAAATGTTTTTGAATCATTTATTTTTATACTATTGTACTACTTCAACTATCGTAGTTTAAAGTATTTGTGTGAAGCTACATGTCTTAGATTAGGTATGGGCAACCTTTGACATGTTGCGGGCCAAACTTTAGTGTGCAAATACGTTCGCGGGCCGCGTTTAAAAGTAGTTCATTTTAAAGTAGTGTTGTAGTGTTCATAATTTTTTGCGATAGATATCAGACATGAAATAATACGACAATGTTATTATAATATCAATTTATGAAAATAACAAAATGAAATAATAACATTATAATTAAATCGTTAAATTTGGAATTGTTACAAACTACGAAAGTTAAATAGCGATACCGAAATCAATGAGACACTTGAACTTGAACTTGGGAAACTAATCCATCGATGTTTGGATTAATTCCACTGATACAAAGACGTAAAGAATTTTCCAAATTATCGTCAGTCAGTCTTGTACGATATTTCGATTTATTAACTTTCATCGGTGAAAAGAACTGTTCGCATTTATAAGTACTGCCAAACGCATAAATCAATCTTCTTGCGAATTTTCTAAGCTGCGGAAAATGGTCTTCTTCGAGGTATTTTTTGTAGAAATTACACAACTCCACGTCTTCAAATTTTTAGATTTTAGGAGTGAGTTTTCTTGAATCTCGATCAACTCCATTTGCAAGTGTATTTAGCATTTTGTACATTACTTTTTGTTGGAGTAGCAAATAAATTGAAACAGTCTTCCATGTTTCTGAAATCGCTAAATCTGTTCGAAAATTGCTCCGACAGTACCTTGAGTTCTTCAGCATATTGAGCATAAGCAATATTCTCATGCGCAGAGAGCGTGGTGAAATGGTAACCGTTTCCAGACAGAATCTGTGCCTCCCACAAGCGGATTTTATTCTGAAACGCTTTCAAATGGCTGTACAAATCATTAACTAACTGTCCTTGTTTTTGAAGGTTCAAATTTAAATCATTCAAATAGCCAGTAAGGTCGACCAGAAATGCTAAGTCACATATCCATTTCGGGTCACTCAATTCAGATAGTGGTTTATCTTTTATTTGCATAAAGTCTTTTATCTCATTTATAAGCTCGTAAAACCGTTTCAGCATTTTCCCTTTGCTTAGCCATCTGACTTCAGAATAATATGTTACGTCGTCATATTCGGCTGATATTTCATCCAAAAACGCCTTGAATTGACGATGGTTAAGCCCTCGGGATCGAATAAAATTGATGGTTTTTACTACCACATTCATAACATTCTGGAGTCGAATGGACTTAGAACACAAGTTCTGTTGGTGGATAATGCAGTGAAGGACTATCAAATCATCTTTTGCACATTTAATTCAGTTGCTTTTTCGTTCAAAATTCCGATGAAATCTTTACGTAAGCCGACCATAGAAGGTGCACCATCTGGTGCATACTCCAACTAATTTTGACCATGGCAAGGCAAAACTTGTAAATACCTTTTGAACTTCATTAAAAATGTCCTCTCCTGTAGTGGTTCCTTTTAGCGGCTGTAAAGCAAGCAATTCCTCAGTAACAGTGAACTCTTTATCAACACCTCGAATAAGTATAGCCAGTTGAGCTGTGTCCGACAAATCGGTGCTCTCGTCTAATGCTATGGAAAATGATTCAAAACCAGCCATACGGTCAGTCAATGTTGTTTTTATATCATTAGCCATCATTTCTATACGTCGGACAACAGTTCGTTTTGACAAACTAATTTTTTCAAATTCATTTTTCTTTTCAGGACACAAAACACTGCAAACTTCTAACATACACTCCTTGATAAGTTCGCCTTCGGAAAATGGTTTTAATGGCTTTGCCAATTTTGAACTAACTATAAAGCTAGCTTTCACAACATTATCAAGTACTGTTCTTTGTTTATGAAACATTTGCTGCTGCTTTTCCAAATTTGCAGTAAGCTTCTGGATTTTGTCTTTTCTGATTTGTCCTGTCAGTGAGTGCAGCGTACTAACTAAGCATCCTAGTTCAGTAATGCCTCTTTATATTGAATTCTTTCATCACTGAAATGGATTCATTACACAGCAAACAAATAGGCTTACCATTGTGCAAGATAAAAAGAATTCTTCAGTCCATTTTTCTTAAAACTGGCGACCCTCTGTATACACTTTTCGTTTCTTTCCACCAGACATCATTTTCGTATAGAAAATATAATTAGAAAGCACCCAAGATGCACACAAAGTCACAAAGCTGATTGACGGCACTAGCAGTTCGCTAGGATATCGCTCGTCGAAGTTATCACCTCGGTAGCTCAAGTAGAACTGAACTAAAGTTCGGGCCATCCACCCGCTTATATAGGCAAAATGAAGGAATGATCTAGAATCGTCTAGTGTAGAACAGTTGAGAAGAAATAATCTTTTGTTGCGCCGCCAGTGAGGGGCAAACATCGAAGGCTTTGATGTTTGCCGCCTCACTCTTTGATGATCGCCGACACTCGGCTTGCTCGCTTACTTGATTCCGTGAGTTTGAGTAAGTAGTGTAATTTTAATTTTTTTAAGTTAGGTTTTTCCAAATGTCTCGCGGGCCGGATCAAATCATACATCGGGCCGGATCCGACCCGCGTGCTGGCTATTGCCCACCGTGGTCTTAGATGAACTTGATTATTTCAAAGAACATGATTCAAGTTAATATTTCTAGCATCAGTAGAGTTTAGTAAATTAAATTTGTTAAATAAATTTAACAAATCAGTACATCAAACAAGGATAACAAATAGAGAGAAAGATTCAAAATAAGTCCGAGGGGATCCGTGACAATCGCTGAAATTAAACAAAATAAAAAGTATTAAGATTAATATAATATGATGAAATTATAAACGTGTGCGGTATACTGTGCCAAATTTCTAGGTTTGTAGGTCTTTTAATTAGTTTCTAATTTTTAATACACAATGAAAGAAGTGCTGAAAGAAACAGTCATATAGGGGAGCAAAAATTGGATCGAAAATCAATGAAGGAAAAACCGAAATAATGGGATTCGATAAAGAATGCGAAAAGAGAAAAATCCGGATAGAAAAGTATGCTTTCTAGGAGGTGGAAAGATTCAAATATTTGGGAGGCAGAAATCAAAGATAAAATAATCACAACAAATAGAATTTTCTACGCAAATAAAAAGTATTAAAAAGTAAGACACTAAACAAAAGATCTAGAAAACAATAGCACAGATCGACATTGAAAAAATTTTTGTAAGAGTAATAGGTGATTCTTAAGCATTTTCATGCGATAAAACCGGGAAATATAGTGAAAAAATTCCATCACGTCAGGATTTTCCACAATTTTCATTTTTCCTCCTAGTAGGGGATCGCAATGGCTATACCAGCTCCCCACCCATCCGAGCATTATACGAACAGTTGCTCTTTTTTTTTTTTTCAAAACAAATCACCGATTTTTGTTCATGTTGTGTATACACTCATAGAAAAATAAAATTAAAAAATAATCAGGTTAGGTTTTCCGGCAAAATTAGTTTTTCGTGGTTGGAGGAGTTCTAATGACCGCATATGCCAGTTCTTCACTTACACCGTGCTAATATTCCTTCCAAAAGTGGTGGTTCTCATATATTTATTTTATCGTTTAAAAAATACAAACGAATGAGCAATTGGCTGCTTTGATGACCTCAAAGGATATTCCCTTATATCCAAAAACTCCGAGAGCTGGGTGGGAGTTTCCAACTCCACTTCTATCTTCGCTTTCCGATCACTCTGCTTCTGTCTTTCGAAGAGTGCTGTAGTCTGTTCGTTTTTTATTGTAATATGTATATATCCGTATTTTATTATTTTCTCGTGTGCGTTTTGTTTCATTAGTGCTTTCTTAAAAAAAAAAAGAAGTGTTTTATTTAATATGACCTCCAGAGGTTGCACGAATTTACCTGACAACTTTTGCTACGTTTGTGAGGACTTCACTGTTACGAAGCAACAACGGAATATTTCTGATTTTGCGGTGAAAGTGTATTACGCCTTGGCGATCAAGACTAAACATGGGCCCCTCATCAAGTCTGTTATGTTTGTGTCCAGTGGCTTAGACAGTGGTCTCAAGGTAAGGAGAAATCATTCCGATTTGGAGTACTTATGGTATGGAGAGAATCCCGAAATCACAGTGATGATTGCTACTTCTATACTGTACAAGTCGAAGGATTCAACCTGAAAAATAAAAAGGAAATTTATTACCCGAGTCTTTCTTCAGCGATTCGCCTCGTTCCTCAATGGACCAGAGGTTCCCGTGAAAATTTGAGTACTCCAGAAAACTCTGACAGCGATTGTGAAGATTCAGATGACAATGCCTATATTGACAGAAATAGTACTAGTTCTATTCTATTATTATTATTTTAGTTGGTGTTTGAGCTATCCGTAGCTCTTTTCATTCACCATACACCATTATAAAGGGCACCGTTACCCTGTGATGAGAAATTTAAGGGAAATACATATATAGGAGAGACTTTTCTCGGGCCGAAGCTCCAGCGACCCTAAAGACAACCCGAAATGGAGCCTCGGAAAAAACATATACCACCACCTAAAGGAACGGATAAGAAAAAAGAAAAGGAATGTGTTACAAAAGGATTTTACAATTTACTAGGAAAACATACAGACATTTATAGATTTTAAAATTACAAGATGATAGTAAAGAGTGAATAGAATGAGGCGGATAATATCCTAACCCAATCAAAGCTTGAATTAAATTATCTATGTGACAACGATTGAGTGAACAATTGAAAAATAGGTGATTAATATCACCCAACTCCCCACAATCGCAATTGGGAGATTCAGATAAATTAATTCGATGTAAATGAGAAGGGAAAAAGACCATGCCCAAATCTCAACCTGCACATCGTTGTGATAAAAGATCTATTAACAAATGGGATGACAGAAAACCAAGGGTGGCTGGGAATATCCGACTGTATCTTAAAATACGATCTACCACGGAGTGGAGAAGAGGCTAACCAATCTTCTTTCCATCTATAACTGAGCTCCTTGGTCAAATCATGAAATAAATCTTTGTAACCAATTTTAATATTATATACTGGCCTGTATCTTCCTGACTTAGCTAACAAATCTGCCCTTTCATTGTGTTCAATTCCACAGTGTCCGGGAATCCAGCACATAATGATATTGATGTTATTGGAATGAGCATCCTGTAACATTTCTCTTATTCGGAAAATAAGGGGGTTGTTATTACAAGAGGAACATTTTGTAATTGCCATAAGAGCGCTCTTACAATCAGAAAAAATAACATTATTCAGAAACTTAGTAGACCGAATATAAATAATCGAAATGTAAATACCCGTTAATTCTGCTGTGAAAATAGATGCATAATTGCAAATGGAAGCAGAGAAATAGTACTAGTGAACCTCAACAGTTTACACAGTCAGAATTAAATGACCTCGCGACCTCGGCCTACCAAAAGAATCTGCTCAGTTGTTAGGCTCCAGACTAAAACCTGTTTTGCACGGTATAGAGACCGAGAAAAAGAATTTGTTCAATACTTTTCTCAGGATTGTGAGTTGGTTTACTGCAACAACGTTCTTGGCCTTATGTCAATGTACAACATTCACCATGACTCAAACGAATGGAGACTTTTTATAGATTCATCCAAAAGGAGCTTGAAAGCAGTTTTACTTCACAAAGATAACCAGTATGCCTCACTGCCTGTAGGTCATTCAGTTCGTTTGAAGGAGCGTTACGAGAATTTGGAGCTGGTCCTTTCCAAAATTAAATATGATGAACATGGATGGATCACGTGTTGGGATTTAAAAGTATCGTCCATGCTTCTCGGGCAACAGGGAGGATATACGAAGTATCCCCGTTTCCCGGGCGAGTGGGGCAGCCGCAGTAAAGATCAGCACTGGAGAAAAGAGAAGTGGCTCGCAAGAACTTCGCTAGAACCTGGGCGAAGAAACTGTGCTCCGAAAAATTTGGTAAATCAAAAAACGTCCTTCTTCCCCCTCTTCATATTAAACTAGGGCCGATAAAGCAGTTCGTGAAGGCGCTTAACAAAGAAGGGGATTGTTTTAAATAATTAGGTGAAAAGTTTCCGGATCTTTCAGAGGCGAAACTCAAAGAAGGCGCTTTTGTCGGGCCAGATTATAAGGAAGCTTGATCATTTTGAAACAAAAATGGAAGAAATAGAACGGGAGGCTTGGAACAGTTTTAAAGATGTTGTCAACAACTTTCTAGGCGACAAGAAAAGCGAAAACTTCAAGAATATTGTAAAAAATATGTTGCTGAAGTTCGAAGTATCGGGCTAGTCAATGAGCTTAAAAGTACATTTCCTGCATTCCCTCCCTAGACCTTTTCCCAGAAAATGTTGAAGCAGTTAGTGAAGAACAAGGGGAAAGGATCCATCAGGATATAAAAGAAATGGAAAGACGATACCGGGGTCGATGGAATGTAAATATGATGGGCGACTACTGCTGGTCGGGACCACCAGCGGAAGCGGAACCACAGAAGAAAATGTTCAACAAGAAGCTTTACTCAAAACAAAAGGCGATTTAACGACGAGTAAATGTAAAATAGATGTAAATATATTTGAAACCATGTACGAGGCGTGTTTTTAAACTAAGTACCGTTTTTAAATTATGCCGCCGCAGCACTGCGGTCGCCGTTTAGCGCATGCGTGCCATGTAGCTACCTCTGTTAGGAAGCCATAGACGCCATTACGGAACCATCCGATCGAATCTACATCTGTTTGCGTGATTTTAAAATGCCTCCACCTATTGAGAATCCCGCCGACTGCGAAGTGCGTGCTGTAATACGGTTTCTCTGTGCTCAAGGCTTCAAATCAGTTGACATTCATCGCCAAATCAGTGTAGTGTATGGCGAAAACATTATGAGTGATGGAATGGTGCGAGAATGGGTTAGGGCCTTTAAAGATGGCCGCACAAACATTCATGATGAGAAACGAAGTGGGCGACCTTCAGTCATTACCGATGATCTGATTCAAAAAGTGGACTGTAAAGTGAAAGAGAACAGACGATTCACGATTTCGTCGTTAGCTGAAAAGTTTCCTGCTGTCTCAAGAAGTGTTCTTTACGAAATTGTGTCCGAACGTTTAAATTATCGGAAACTGTGTTCAGGCTGGGTGCCAAAAATGTTGACTGATGAGAACAAAACCAAAAGATTGGGCTGTGCATTGAGTTTTCTGGAGCGATACAGTAACGAGGGGGATGATTTTCTAAGCCATATTGTCACAGGCGATGAAACATGGGTAGCCTACGTTACACCGGAATCGAAGCAGCAATCAATGGAATGGCGGCATTCATCATCCCCTAGGAGACTGAAATTCAAACAAACAATTTCTGCTCAAAAAATCATGTGCACTGTGTTTTGGGACAGAAAGGGTGTGTTGCTGGTCGATTTTTGGACTCGCGGCGACACGATCAATGCAGCAGCGTACTATGAGACTTTACAAAAACTGCGCCGCGCAATTCAAAACAAAAGGCGTGGCATGCTGAGTGCAGGTGTCGTTTTGCTCCACGATAATGCCCGTCCGCACACTGCAAATCGAACACAAGACCTTATCACTTCTTTTGGCTGGGAACAATTCGACCACCCTCCATACAGTCCCGATGTAACGCCGAGCGACTACCATTTGTTTATGCACTTGAAGACCCAACTGGCGGGGCAGCGCCATTCCGATGATGACGAAGTGAAAACAACTGTGAAGCAGTGGTTGTCTAATCAGGCGGCAAGCTTCTTTGACGAAGGCATACAAAAGCTGGTCCCAAGATACGATAAGTGCCTCAATATTAATGGGAATTATGTAGAAAAGTAGAGTAAAGTATGACCTTTCAAGTGAATAAATTATTTTTGGAAAAAATTTACTTGTTGTTTTCTTATGTCAAAACGGTACTCAGTTTAAAAACACGCCTCGTACATACATTTTTTATTATAAAATTTTTACTGTTTTAAATGAAAAATGTGCGTTTTAACTGTTTTATTGAACATTTGACTCCATTTTGTGGAAAATGCTTACTTGATATGGGAAAACTGAGCTCATATTCGAGTTTGGCATGCCAAAAAAAAACATAAGAATCAGTTGGAATGGTTAAAAAGAACTTTTAATTTTTAAATGCAAACCTGTGTAATTAGACCAACACTGTTGTACGCCTTGAGGTTCGTTATATGCGGACGTTACTGTATATCTGTTACTGTTTGTCCAAATTATTATTGGAATGCCGCAACATGCTTAATGGCCTGGCCACTCAAAACCAGATCACCATGGTCTGGGTGCCAGGACATGAGAGGCACGGTGGAAATGAGATGGCAGACATCTGCGCAAAGAAAGGGGCTGAGAGAAGCTTCACTGGACCTACCCCACCTTTTGGGTTTAACAAAGGTCTCCTTAAAGGTGAGATAAAGAAATGGACAGCGTCCATTACAATGAAACACTGGAATGAGACCAGCGGGCTGGAACATTCCAAAAATATCTGAGCTTCGACGCTAGGAGGGCGGACCTCGCCCTAAAACTGGACAGGGGAAGCTTAAAAACACTGACAGGGGCACTCGCAGGCCACTATACCTGTAACAAGCACCTTCACAAAATGGGCTTATCCAACACGGACACTTGCAGATTCCGCAGTGAAGAAGAGAAGTCAATGGAACACTTGATCACTAACTGTGGGGCACTAGGCCACAGGAGATATAGACTACTACATGCATATACGCTGAGTGAGGAGGACCTATTTACACTCCCATTGAAGGTGCTGATCCTGTTCCTCAGCGTATTAAATAAATAAATAAAACAAACAAGAGGAAGCACAATAGAGCAACGTGGTCGCAGTGCAAAGGGCCATTTTGGGCCAGACCCCACCTCATTACAATACAATTACAATTAGAAATTACTGTATATCACTTCACGTAGCACTTCAGCCCGTATAAATCGATAGCTCCTCCATCTTTTATTACTTTCTATTTGTAGTTACTTCCATTCTCTTACTTTTATTTTAAGTTCAACTTGACTTTGCAAACTTCATACAACTTTTGCCAACCTGGCTTCTTTCCCTTCCCTTCTATCTTTCCATTTTTACTTCGAGACTATTTCTTCGATTAACTGAATTGCTCCTACTTCTTTCTCCTTCCTAGATGTCTTTTCTTTTTAAGTTATCCTGTGTTATTTTTGGAGAACAACCATATTATTGAAGTTTAACGGCTTAAAAGAGTACTAAAAGTAAACTACATTTCGACTTAACACTATATTTTTATTTTGACCTGATTTATCTTTTTGAGAAATCATTTCGACTTACAATTTAAACGAAGTCTCCACAAATGCTAAGAGAAGACGGCTTAGCTTTACTTTTGGTAATTTGCCATTTCTATAATGTCCCTCACTATTTTGTATTTTATTACCATTGTTTCCTATTCCGTTATCTACTCAACTCATGCTCTGACTACCGCTCTATTTTTAAGTTTTTAAGATCAATCTACAAATTCTGCTGAACAAAACTACTATTGCATTACTATATTAAGTTATGGAAGAAATGCGAGAATGGAAAAGTCTGAAATCGTACAGTCAATATAGACTAACTTTTTGTCTTTAACAAATTGTACGTCCAAGACTTTCCTACTTTACTGATCCAAGTAGCGAGTTAAGATAATAAATTGGGTTAAAGAAAAACGAGAAAGTGGTCGTGAATATGGGAACCTTATGATATTAGATGATTTGGGCGATGTGCCCGAACCTAAAAAAAGTAAATGAATGGTAGTCTACTGATCAATATGAAAATCAAAGTACAAAAGTGAAAGGCGTAAATATCAGTCGAAAAATTCGTAGCGCAATATAAAGATTATAACTCGCGCGTCGATGTTGATGATGAACTTCTTACTAAAATTTTATTATGCTACTTCAGATTTTCCAAGCCTAACAGAACATAGTTTTTTGTGCAGGATGGCCGTAAACTGGGGTACGGTGCCATGCAGGGTATACCGATGGTAGCCTCCTCACCCGTCAGGCACGATTCTCCCTTGGGCGTCCATCCGTTAGAAGTTCAAGCTTACCAGCCTCCGTGGAAAGCGCTCTCGGACTATGCGCTACATTCCGATCTAGATCAACCGCACGCACCCGCCTTCCAGCAATTAGTTAACCAGGTAAATACCATTTCTTTTATTAATATCTTTTATCAATTTGACGTTCGGAAGAGTAGGTAAGAATAAGTAGAGGAAGAAGAAGTTATCTTCAATCTGTCTTTGCAGATTAGAATAGGATACAGCGAGATGTCAATTTGGAAACTTTCAACGGGCTTGTATTTTTCTCTTAAACTGGTATCGTAAATTGTTCACAATCGTTTCAATAGTATGGTGAGGGAGCCAGAATTACCTTTAAAATATGGCAGAACCCAAAACACCGCTCTCTCTCTCTCTCAACGTATCCTAACTTCAACATCGTTAATAGTAAATCCCCGCATGAAACATATCGTTGGAAAGTTCTTGAAAAATGCTTTTCGTCGATACCATACCAAGATAATTTTAGTTAATTAACTATTAGCTGATTCAGTGAAATGTGGGGATTATTGTACGCTATTTAATTCAGATCAAAGTTCGCTTACGTTTACTGTAAGTATTGGAAATTGTGTAAAAGGGCATTTTAGAGAACAAAACAACGGTTTTCAATAAATGTCATTATTTGAAATTAAATGTATATACAGGCTGTCCCAGACTTCACTCCCCAGGTTTGTAACTTCGTTATTGTTAACAATACCTAAAACAAAGTATATATATTCTTAAATGGGAGGAAATTCTCTATAGGATAGGAAAAACCAATTTACAAAAAGTGCGTTAGTGTAATGACAGCTATATGCAACTTTTTTTTTTTTCAAATAGCACAGTATACTTTTTTTTAATATTCAGATGGTACCTTTTATTCTCTTTACAGCCATATAAATTAATATGGGGCTTACATGGGAAAATTTTCGAAAAAACTTGACCTAAAGTTTGCCATGCAAAAATTGTGGTTTATAGTGTTTATCTAGTAGGCGATGAAATCAACAGCTTTCTACAAACAAAAATGTGTTTTTATTCGAATAGCAATTAATTAACTAATAATTACAAAACTAATGAGCAATAATTACAAATTATTGTAAAAATTGTTTAAAATTGCTTCCATTATTATTAGAGCATATCTCTAGACGATGCAGAAAATGTCTGTTTGTCGCTTTTAATAAAGTGTGCATGGAAATGTTTGCACACTCCTCTCTTATTCTGCCTTCTAGGTCATCCACATTTATGACGGCTACCTTATAAACACGTTCCTTCAAGTAACCCCACAGAAAATAGTACAACGGCGTGAGGTCGGGAGAGCGAGCTGGCCATGCCACCGGGCCATGTGTTCCCATCCATCGTTGAGGAAAATTAGTGTCCAAATAATTTCGTACGATCGCACTGTTGTGTGCTGGAGCACCATCTTGTTGGTAGAACATATTTTGTCTTATATGAAGAGGTACATTTGCCATAAGTTCTGGCAATATCCCTTCTAGAAAATGTAAATAGCGATAGCCAGTTAGTGTCCCATCGTAAAAATGTGGCCCTATTAAACGCCCATCAAGAATTCCACACCAAACATTTATTGAAAAAACGCATTGATTATTCGTTTCTCTCAGCCAGTGTGGCTGTTCTGTGGACCAGAATCTGCAATTTTGTGTTGAAACCAATCCATTGTTATGGAATCTACTTTCGTCAAACCACATTATTTGTTTCAAAAAGCAGGTTGGTGATCATAGTGCACTAGAACCCATGCATGTCTCCTCTCTGAATCTCCGGGGTGAAGCTTATGTACATATGCGCTTAAATTTGTATGCTTTATAATGATTTCGTTTTAAAATGCGTTGCACTGACGATTTTGAAATATTACACTTTGCGGCTATTTCTCTTAAGGAAGATGTAGGATTGACCTCCGTATAAGCAAGAACAGCTACCGTATGTCCTTCATCAGCAGCATGTATGTTCCTAGGAAGCGGTATACTTTTATTTATTACAAAAGATCCATGCTCCCTAAGATTGTTTTCCAAATTTTTAAACGTTTCATGATCAGGATGTCTTCTCTCAGGATATTGCTCGCAATACCTTCTAGCTGCCTCCCTCGAATTACTTCCACACAAACCATACACTAACATCATATCGCACTTTTCGGAATTCGAATAATTCATATTCTATCAAAATACAAGGAATAATAATAACTTCAATTAATTTAACAACATAAAGTGACAGAATTTTGTTTAGAAAACAATTGAAAATCAGCATGCTATTCGTCCGAATAGCACATGTACCTACCTACTTGATATTTTCTTTGTTAACGACAGTTGATAAAATATTTAATAGCTTTTATCTCGATAATTTTATAAGTGCCATTGTTAAATAATTTGATTTGAACTGAATATAACTTCAAGTGAAAATTTATTCAAAGATGCGTTTTTTTAATAAATGCCTTTTATAAATGTGGATACATTAAAAATAAACCTTTGTATTTATTAGATGTAGTTGATAGCATACATTTAATTACTATTCGAATAAAAACACATTTTTGTTTGTAGAAAGCTATTGATTTCATCGCCTACTACATAAACACTATAAACCACAATTTTTTGCATGGCAAACTTTAGATCAAGTTTTCTTCGAAAATTTTCCCATGTAAGGCCCATATTAATTTATATGGCTGTGAAGAGAATAAAAGGTACCATCTGAATATTAAAAAAAAAAGTATACTGTGCTATTTGAAAAAAAATGTTGAATATAGCTGTCATTACACTAACGCACTTTTTGTAAATTGGTTTTTTCCTATCGTATAGAGAATTTCCTCCCATTTAAGAATATATATACTTTGTTTTATGTATTGTTAACAATAACGAAGTTACAAGCCTGGGGAGTGAAGTCTGGGACACCTGTATATAACATATAATATACAAAATATATATGATGAGAAAGATTCTTGACTGATGATAAATGTGCAAGAAAAATGCTCGGAGTACACAGTAAAATATAATTTTATTTAAAAGTCCATGGACGACGGACGTTTCGAGGTTAACTTCACCCCTTTTTCAATGTCGGTTAATTTCCAATGATGCGGGGGAATCCCATTACTGCACCAATTTCCCCGTGAAAAATCCATCAATAATAAAATTTCTATCTAATGCCTGTTGTGCTAGAGAGAAACAAAGGCGGATTTCAACTCTGGATGATTTTCCCCACATTTCGAGACTCTTCGGGAGGTACCAATTCGAAAATTGAAATTTTCGGATCAGAACACATTTTGAGGGGTTCGTTTAGAGCAGGGGTCTCCAAACTACGGCCCGCGGGCCAAGTCCGGCCCGCCAGTGTCATCAATCCGGCCCGCGACAGCTAATAACTTATCGTTGTTGTGATAAGTTGGATAAAAACAGAGAATGATAATAAATGGGATTTATTTATTTGCTAGGTAAAGCTTAATGACAAGTATAATACTCAGAAAACTATCAGTATGGTATCAGTAATCAGTATGGCCCCAAGCCTGAAATGTTTGGAGACCGCTGGTTTAGAGGCTCTAGAGATTTGTGTTACCTTTGAAAAATTTCGTCTGTAGAGACTTTGAGGTCTTGAATTTCAAATTCAAGACCTGAAAACCTCATATCTCAACGAAAGTGGACTGTTTCCATATTGATACACGTACAATTCGATAAGCCGATTTCAAAATCATCAAACTTTCCTATTCCTCGTCCCATTTTAGAAGTCGCGGAATAATTCTTGATGAATTTGCAAATATTACCGAGATTAGTAAGACACTCCTCCAGATTCGATATTTTAGCTTACATCATCATTTGAAGATGATATTTTTTGGAGTTTCTCGGCAAGATTCTATCGAAATTTGTTTGAAAGTTGGAGATTATCGAAAGAATTCTAGCCGCAGAGACCGAAAAGAATTGAATTTTCCTGAATTATCTAGCCGATTTCTCGAGAAGACTTCGGATTAGTAACTTAAAAATTTTTATGTTAAAGTTTCCGGATGAAAACACACTTGTAAGAATTGAACTCATAGAAAGAATTCTTGTGAGTTTCAACTTTGGATGACTTTCCTCACATTTCGAGACTGTCCTGGAGTTACCAAGCCGAAAATTGAAATTTTCGGATCAGAACACATTTCTAGAGGTTCGTTTAAGAGGTGTAGAATTCTTTTCCTTGTGAAAAAATTTCATATGCAGAGGTTTTGAGGTCTCGAACTTAGATCATCTTACTCATATCTGAACGACAGCAGAATGTGTCTAGATTGATACACACACAATTCTATTACTATTACTTTCCTATTTCTGGTCCCGTTTTAGAAGTCGTGGGATAAATCTTGATGAATTTTCAAACATTACGGAGATTAGTGAAAGGCTCCTGCATTACATCATCATTTAAAGATGATATTTTTCGGAGTTTTTCGGCCCGAATCGATCGAAATAGGTTGGTTTGAAGTTGGAGGTTGGAGAGATTTCTTCTCGCAGAGACTGAAGCAAGGTAAATTATCCTAATTTATCCATTTCTCGAGGAGACCTCAGTCACTTAAAAAATTAAATATTAAAGTTTCCGAATGTAAATACATGCCATAACTTGGGTTACAAGATTTTCAGATTTTCCGGTTTTTCATTTGAAACAACTCGTAGAAATCGAAAAAGTGTCGGTTTCGCACTTTGCCCGCATCTTGAGAAGAGTTAGAGCATGGTTGCACAAACTTATGAAGACTAGGGGCCACTCGGGCAAATCATGAACTGATGGCGGGCCGGCCGCCAGAAGTATAGGTAATTAAAGACAATAAAGAATTGATAATAATTTATTAAAATTCAAAAAGAATTTATTAATTTGAAGCGTGGCACTGCATAGTGCTCACAATCTTTTATATTTGGCTCAAATTTACTTGTAGCAACACGTAAAACTGCTTCCAAACTTTCATTTGCAAGGCGGTTTCGATTTTTGTTTTATTATTATTTAGTATTGAAAAAGTTTGTTCACATATATAGGTAGAACCAAATAAGCTGGCACATTTCAGAGCGTTTATGCGCAACTTTTCGTACATATTTTTATCAATGCAGCGGTAAAAGTTCAGCAAGTCTCCTTCGTTGAATTTGTTGCGTAAATCTTGATCGTTTTGAATGTCGATAATTTCTAACTGCATTGACTCTGGCGCATTTTCAACTGAAATCGTGAAAGGATTGCTGAATATTTCCAACAGAGGTTTCACTTTTTTAAACTCCGAAAATCTGTCTTGAAAAGATTGAATCAAAATATCTAGCTTTTCTACATAACTGAAATTAATCGCAGTTTTGTTGAATTTTTCAGCCATTTTCTTATAATTCGGAAAATGATTGTAATTTCCAGAATTCAATTGTGATCTGAAAAGTGTCAGCTTGCATTGAAAGGATGATACATGAGCGTAGAGCTGGGATATCAGTTGATTTTTGTCTTGAAGCCGTGTGTTCAAGACATTCAAATGATTTGTAATGTCAACTAAAAAAGCCAAATCACACAACCAATCAGGATTTTTAAGTTCCGGGACATCCCTTTCCTTTTCCGCCAGAAATATTCCAATTTCTTCTATTAAATTTAGAAATCGTTCCAGTGTCAATCCAACGGCTTGGCCACCTTACTTCTGTATAATACAGTAAATCTCCGTATTCGCTTTCGATGTCATCAAGGAATTGTTTGAATTGTCTGTGATTGAGTCCTCGTGATTTTATGAAATTTACAGTCGAAACTACCACTTTCATGACATTTTGAAATTCAATTTTTTAGAACAGAGGGTTTCTTGGTGTATAATGCAGTGAAACTGCATGAGATCTTCAAGCGTTTATGTTTTCCTTGCAGATGCTTTCTCAGTAAAGTAACTAGCCCGGAATTGACACCAATCATCGAAGGAGCACCGTCAGTCGCAACTCCCGATAATTTTGATAAGTCCAAATCAGTTTTTGAACACTCATCCAAAAGTACATTGAGTATATCAACTCCTTTGGTTTGACCTTTCAATGAACACATTCCGAATAACTCTTCTAAGACTTCAAAATCTTGAGTAACACCTCGTATGAATATGAGAAGTTGAGCTGTGGATCTAATATCAGTGGATTCGTCGAGTGCTAATGAAAAAAATTCAATGATGTTAGTTTTTTCAATTAATTGTTCCGCAATATTACCTGACAAAGACATAATTCGTCTTTGGATAGTCATACGATTCAGTTGAATTTTCTCAAACTTTTTGCTGCTTCTGGACACATTTTCTTAGCGGCAATTTCTATGCATTCTTTTACAAAATCGCCATCATTGAAGGGGCGACTTCGCTTTGCTATCATTCGAGAAATTTCATAACTAACTTCTGTAGCTGTTTCTGAATCTTGAATGGGTTTTGTAAACATAGCTTGCTGACCAATAAGCTCCCGTTTTAAAGACAACATTTTTTTGCTTTCTTAATTCGCTTGTAAACTTGGTAAAAGAAGGATGCTGCGTTTCATAGTGCCTTTTTACATTATATTCCTTTGCAATCGCAACAGAATTCTTGCAAATTAAACAAACGACTTTGTTATGCGACCATACAAAAAAGTATTTCTCAGTCCAAATTTCTTGAAACTGCCGATTTTCACCTTTAACCTTACGTTTTTTACTAGGTCCTGGCTTCTCCATGTTGCGTTCTAATCCTGGCTAGGATTAACACAGCACCTAAAAACAATTACAGTACCTACTTAAATTACCCATTCTTTTAAATTATCAAAAATAATTGATTAAATTCCTCAGAAATTTTAAGATTTTTATACAGATTTTATATCTGAAATAATGACGTAATTATTACAGTTAGAGAAATTCTGATAGAAATAGTAATTTCTTTGTTTTATTTTAATATTTGGCCAACATTAAAGCTAAATTTGATTAAATAGGTAGGGAAAGACTTATTAATAACTGAGTTTTACTTACGATTTCACAACACAATTATACACGGCACTTGACGGGTTAACAGGAAATCTACGTTGAATGTGGATCAAAATATATGACACCGGCTAGTCGAGTTAAAATCTACACTAGAACTATTGCCTCCCCAAAACACTATTAAACTGCACTTATTCTCAATCACTTATTACTTCGCTTTGTATTTTCGCGCTTATTTCTTCCTGTTGACATTTCACTCAAATTAAAACCGAACTGTCGGTCGCTGCGGTTAGCGTGGCTTTTATACCGCGCATGCGACTCTGGAAGCTTCGTGTATCTACTCGTACCTACGCGAGCAATCGGGAATTCGGGACTATTGCTATCTCGCTTGCTCATACCGCGCTAGAAAATTCTTGATTTCTCTACTATTTTGAACTTTATATAAAGGCAGCAAGCGATGTTACTTGACTTAGCATTTTTGGGCGCTAGATTCAAATAGCGCGTGCGCGAGATTCAAATTACTTTTCGAACATTTTTTTTTTTTGGTTTTATTCTGGAATAGAATTAAATATTCTTCGAACGTACGAGAGTATTATTTTTGCTGTCGGCGGGCCACCAGTATTCGACAGGCGGACCGCGGCTGTGCATCCATGAGTTAGAGCTACCAACTTGAGTATTGAAATTTTTTTTTTTTTTTGAAGGTTCGTTTAGAGGTCGTGGAAACTTTTTCCCCTAAAAATTTTCGTCTGCAGACGTTTTGCGATTGCGAACTTTAAACAGCTGATACGCACAATTCTATAAGTAGTTTTAAAAATGGTCAACTTTCCTATGTCTCGTTCGGAAGTTGAAAGGGAGTCCCATTTTAAAAGTCTCGGGATAAATCCTGATGAATTTGCAAATATTGATGAGATTAATGGAACACCCTCAAATCACGATCACATATAATTTATTCCACATGGAATCCTAGGTATGAGTTTAAGGTGTACGGGAAATCGTATCGGTGGTGCGATATCGTCGATGTTAGGGATTTATTTACACAGGCACCTTCAGATTAAAACGTGGCAACGAAGAGAAAACAATGATTTTATGTAAAATGTGCGGATGAAATTGGAGGTCAATCGCCCATAAGAACATATTCTTAGCATTCTGTATAGAATAAACGTTAGGGGTTGATATTTTCGACTATATTCGACTATTTCGACTATTTTCAGATTTATATTAAGTATATCTCCTTTTGAGGAGCCTCCAGTTAGAGCCCCCTAACCAGCAATGTAGGAAAGATGTCAATAACGCCTGGATCCAGAAACCCCGGGGCACTTTACTTGGTTCCTAATAACTGAAGATGACATTATTTTCTGAAATTAATTGACTCTTACTATACTCGACTCGCCGAACAAATGCAGTAGTAAATTATGGCAACAATGTGTGTTTAATAGGTCACATAACCAATAACGTTTGTAATTGGTGGATCAGGGTGGCCGCTTACAATAGAATAAAAATCTAGTCCATATTGCATTTGGAATATTAGATTTTATTAGCTTTCTTTGTAAATGATCCATTATCTATTATATTTCATAAACCAGTGTTTCTGAAGACTATTTATCGATCGTTCTAGTGCACCAATAATACATTTTTGTTTTGTAGGTTATACATTATTTCTTGCTATATTATCGTATATACTTACATTATGGAAAACTCACCTCCTAAGAAGAGAGTTTCAAAACATTTTACGGTAGAAGATAAACAGAAAGTTTTGAATATATTTAAAACATTTCAAGAAGAGCCTAGCACTTCTAAAATTGTTAGTGTTGAAATGACAGCCAAAGCAGCAGGTATCTCTCCAAAAACGATAACCAAATCATAGTAACTATTATAGTATCTTTTACAGGAATTACTGAACGCAGTGTTTACAATATTGTGAAAGAATATAACACTAATCACGAATTACAACCACCAAAAAAATATCATAGAAAAAGGGCTGTTTTAGATATGGTGGATGATGAAATGAAAAATGCTATACGAAGAATTGTACATTCATTCTTTTTAAAAATGAACCACCAACAGTTCAAAAAGTTCTCACAGTGATAAATAAAAGAGATGACATTCCTAATTTCAAAATTACGACTCTCAGATCATTATTAAAGGAACTAAACTTTCGGTACAAATACTTATTACTTTAAATTTTATATACTAATCATAAGATAATTATGTTTGTAGTTATAATAAGCGAGCTCGCAATAGTATTTTAAAAGAAAAAGATGACATTATTACCTGGAGACGGAAATACCTTCATGAAATTAAGAGATATCGTGAAAATGGTACCCTGATATATTACTTGCATGAAACTTGGGTAAATGCTGGACATACTGTAAATAAAGTATGGACAGATATGTCTGTTGTCACTGCAAGACAAGCATTTATAGAAGATTTAAGTACAGGTCTTAAAAGTCCTTCAGGCAAAGGCAAAAGATTTATAATTTCACACATTGGCTCGGATGAAGGGTTTGTAGAAAATGGTTTACTCCTCTTTGAATCAAAGAGAACAGGAGATTATCATGAAGACATGAACGCAGAAAGGTTTGAAGAGTGGATGAGATGTATTCTTCCCAATTTAAAAGAAAATTGTGTTATAATTTTTGACAATGCTCCATACCATAGTCGTAAATTGAATAAGCCACCTACAACTAAATACAACGCAAATTAGAAATGCAAAACTGGATGAGGGAAAATAGTATTGCATATGAAGAAAACATGATAAAAGCAGAATTGTTAGCTTTAATTAAAGAACATTTATCTGGCCCTCCGAAATATGCTGTTAATGAATTAATAGAAAACAGTAATAGAAAGGTAATTAGACTCCCCCTTATCACTGTGCATTAAACCCGATTGAACTAATGTGGGCACAAGTGAAGGGGTATGTTGCGAGACATAACACCATATTTAAATTGGCAGACGTGAAAGAATTATTTCAACGAGGTATTGACAATATTTCTGTTGAAAATTGGCAAAATGCTATTAAACATGTTATTCAAACAGAGAAGGAAATGTGGGAACTTGACAATCTCATAGATATACACATAGAGCCGTTAATCATTACAATTAATGATGATTCGTCCACATTATCTAATAGCGAAGAAGATACATGTTAAGAACGATTTAGTGTGTCATAATTAATTCCTTTACTGTATTAAATTTTTGTAATATGTATAAAATTTATTATTTTTGATTATTTGTACAGTGAGTTAATTTTTTAGGATACTGTTTCTTATATAAATACGTACAAAAAAAAATATTAATTATTTGTTTCCTTATTTTGTATTTATATATTACATAGATCTTCTTAAAACCATTGTGTATTTTTTATTTACTATATATAATTCTATATATTGGAGATGCATAATTTAATTCAACAAAACATACTTGAAGAAATAAGAAAATTATTTTGGTACTTATTTTGCAATTTTTATTTATGTTAAATACAAAATGAGGTTATTATTTTGATATGTTTACATGTGATTTATGCTGTGTGGGTCGGACATTCGGTTGCCATAATTTGCTACTGCATCTGTTCGGCGAGTCGAGTATAGGATTGAGTATAAGCCTGTTAGTTTGCATTGTTTAAATCATCGGAGGTTAAGCTTATATTGATATCGTCGGCATAAAAAGTTAGACAGTCAATCGACTGAAGAGTAGCTGGTAAATCGTTTAAGTAAGGTGTTGGCCCCAGGACAGACCCTTGAGGCACACCAATACTAATGTATGCATCATTAGATTGGGCACTGTTACCAACTTCCTTTTGAAGGCTGTTGAGCAGATGGGACTCCAACCGTTTTAGTGAAGTACACACAGTCAAAAGCTTTTGACAGATCTATTAGCATTGCCATACAAGGGCAGCCACTATCAACACATTCATGCAATTTGCTAACGAAATTATACAGAGCCGGTATTGGTTGAACGGGCTGGAATAAAACCACGTTGGTTTTCACAGAATAATTTAAATTTAGAGAAATGTTTCAATAAATTATTGTTCATTGTTGCTTCGTAAATCTTGGAAAATGTTGGCAGGATACTTATAGGACCATAATTTTGAAAATTATTGACAACGCCCTTCTTAAAAATAGGTGTAACACATACTAATTTCAAGGAGGGCGGAAAAATGCTTTTATTAAACGAAATATTAATGAAACAGGTTAGAGGTTCTAAAGTACTATTAGTACATCTCTTAATAATGAAAAAGAAATTTTTCTCCAGCGCAATGTGATGTCTGTAACTTATTCATAATTTCAGATGTATCACTTATTACTACGGGCGCACAGTAAAACGAATGTTGTACCCGTGAAACATTTTTGTTCAGAGTGTGAAAGTCGATAGAGTTATTAATACTACTGTTTGACTTCACAAGATCACTAGCAAAATCTACAAAGTGCAAATTAAATGAGTTCTGACCGTTAGAAACATTTTCAGGTAGTTTGTAATCAACAACATGATTTTTCTGTTTTTATGTGTAAGTGACCAAACAGGTTTGGTCTTATTTTGGTCTGTTTTTGTTTTAAAGAAACACTTGGTTTATAAAGTTTTTCATATTCTAGATAAAATTGTTTAAGTATAGGCTTAACTTTACTGGCCTCGCTCAAAAAGTTAAGATAATTCCTCATTTGAAGGACATCAATCCAAGACTCATACGGAAAAGAATTACTAGATCGGACAATAGGGAAGCACAAATCTAAATAGTATTTGAAAACATCAGCAAACTCGGTAAAAGCCTCATAAGGACAAGTGCACTCATAAGCTGAAAGCCAAGATTCGTTACTTAAAAAATCGTTAAATAGTTGCAAGCTATCACAGTATTATTATTACTAAGTGCAAGATCACCTTATAGTTGTTGATTAGCACTTTGAACGCTTGTTTGCAGTCAATATAGTTCGCAACCTATACGCGAAGTATTTTGGGGTCTCTAATGTAGTCTAGTTCTGTAGACATATACAGATCGTTTCTGATCGATTCAATTTTTACCAAGATTTCGTTAATCAGACACTACTACAAAATCAACACAAATTAGATTTCTTTTTAATAAAAAACACATAATTGATAATATCATTTTTTGTTTTCAGATGCACGGTTACGACCTTCCCCTCCGAATTTAGGCCCGGCACCGGGTCCTCCACCAGGAATGATACCTTCTTCGGCGCCGCCTTCGGACGCAATGACGCATCCCGACAGCACCGACAGCTACGTGACGTACTTGGAAAGCGACGAGAGCCTGCCGGCCAGCCCTTAACACTCAAGAATAGCGATCAAATACCTCTCAGCCATATACTCAGTTTGTTTTTAACGACACACGATGACATTAAGATTGTGCAATATTTTAATTCTTCTTTATACGACGAGGTTGTCCGTTTACTTTTAGCTTAATTTTTCGTTTCATTATCCTTCATACCCTTCGTTCGTTGTACTAAATACATACCATACATTACATAGAGGTGCGTTGTAAGAAAGAGAAACGAATTTTTGAACGTAAGGCATATTGTATACTTGAAACAAACATTAAATATCTAGTTATATTTTCACTGAAGAAGGTGTTCCGAAAACGTTTGTAAACGTTCTGAAAATATAACTATCGCTCAAACCAGCCCTGTTTTATTGACCTATTAGTGGTAGAGATCTATCGTATAAGATTAAATACCAAGAAAAAGTAGAAATATAAATAAAAATCGACATAACTCACACTGAGGCTTGTTTCTATTTTTCTACTTTTTCTTTGTAATTTTAACTCTTTCCGTGCTCTTGGAAGTATTTTTCTATTAAACATTAAATAAGTATTTCGAATACGGTTGTAACTGTCCCTTCAAAACTATGGCAATCACACATCGGAGTACATTCAGTGATTTTTCATTGAAAATGACAATTTACTTGAGAAAATATCATCCGTTTTAAAATCAAGATTGGTTAAACTTAAATTTTTTTATCGGTTCCAAAGCTATTTTGAAAATTGTATATCTGACCTTCAAAAGTAGTGTATGTACCGATAAAATACTAGTTCCTTTTTACAAAGTTAAGAGCTTTTACAGCTTTAATTCTTTTCTTCAATAATAAGTGAAGAACCGGTAAGTTTACGGGCTGGAAATTTTGCACACGCTGTATTCGTTACGATAGTTACGTCTTATCGGTGAGCTTTTTGTAAATTCCTTGTTTGTCGTTGAATTTTCCCTCAATTATGAAATAGAAAACTGACCTTGGGCTCACCGCCATTTTTGGACTTCGAGAAAGCAACGATAACAAAGGAATTTACAAAAATGCTCTGTGACAAGTCAAAACTGACGTATCGAATATGCGGTATTCAAAAATTTCAAGCCTGCAAACCTGCCGGTTCTTCACTTATTATTGAAAAAAGGATTAGACCTGCCTGAGCTTTTAAAATTGTAAACGATTAGTATTTTGTCGTTATAACGGATGTCCCAAAATTAACACAAGATTTGAATTAAATAGAAAACACAGCTTTTAGTCTTTTGATTGTTATTTTTTTTGTTGAATCATAAAGTACATAGGATAGGGTTATTTACGGAATAACACATCGGGCAAATGGCCTCCACGGCTTTGCATGCACATACGCACTCGTTTGTTGAAATTTTCCATGGCCATTTTGCATAAATGTGACTGAATTCCGTTGATGCAGCTTTGAATCTCCTCCTTTAATGCACGGGTGGTTGTGGGCTTGTTGACGTAGACCTCTGATTTCAAATAACCCCATAAAAAAAAATCTAATGGTGTTAAATCACACGATGTAGGGGGCCAATTCTGATCTCCGAAACCGATTTTCCATTTCTATTTCCATTTTTACAGCTTACATTGTTACTCAACGTGGAGACGTGATAAAACGGGACACCCCGCTTCCTAGTTTATTTTCTATTTTTCGTTTCGTCTGCCTCCTATTTGGAAGTATTTCCTTCGTCCGCTTTCTAATTGGTTACAGTCGAGTTTGGTACTTGCGTTAAACCCTTTTTTTCTCTGGGAAAAAGATTCATTCCAGCTTTGAGCACATGACATTGATTCGAGCTTTGATACGTTACATTGATTCGACCTTCAGACACGAGAGATTTACTCGAGCTTCAAGCACGAAAGATTCACTTTATATTTTATCTACAATCAACATTCGAAAATCGGCATTCGGTACTTTAACATTTTTATTCGATATTCGACTCGTTCAGTCGACTCTTCCCGATTCGATCAGTCAGTGCTAGAACGCGAATTTATTGCGCACACTCTAACGTATCTCGTTAAGGGACCGCGTATGGTGCAGCGCATACTCCCGTTCTCAACCTCATTGTACGTGAATCAAGACCCCAAACATCGCATTTGTGCTTCAGGTTACTGGCCACTCACCCTTTTTTGTCAGGTGATTGGCGTTTTTCTGACGCTACACCGAAGGTGGTTCCGAAAGTCGTTCTTACTCTTAATACCTTTTGTTCCCGATTCCTTTCTTTCTTATATTTTTTTATCTCAGCTTCCACGAGTTCTAAGCGTGCCCTATTTTACATCATTCTCGTTTTATTACTTATTATTGGCTTCTAAAACTTTTGGTTAAATTATAATAATGAAAGGAACAGTCGAAAATGTGACCGACGTTACACTTCGAATAACCCATCTTGTTGGTGATGGAGATGGAAATCCAGGCCGTGTTAGGCCAGTGGAAACGGAAACGGCGTACACGAGAGTTTCGAGAGTACACGACCTGGAAATGTCTCATGCAGTAATTGGATTGTTTCACGGGCTGTATGGTATGTGGCACCGTCTGGTTGAAACCACATATTGGCCACATCAATATCATCCAATTTCGGCAGAAAGAACTGTGTTATCATGTCGCGATATCGAACACCAGTAACAGTCACTGCTTGACTAGCCTCATTTTCAAAAAAGTATGGTCCAATTATGCCCCCAGACCAAAATCCACACCAAACAGTGACACGTTGTGGATGCATTTGTTTTTCGACAATCACATGTGGGTTCTCAGAACCACAAGAGCGGCAATTTTGGCGATTAACAAAGCCATCAAGGTGAAAATGCGCTTCATCGCATATTCAATAATCCAATCAACGAACTCTCTTCGCTGTGCATGGTCATTAGGCCTCAATTGTTGTGTTAATTGAATTTTGTAAGCATAGAGACACAGATCTTTGGTGAGTATACGCTGTAGAGAGCTTCTTGAAATTGGCAATTCTTGTCCACGACGCCGAATTGAGGTTCCTGGATTGTCACCGACACTCTCACGCACTGCTTTGATATTGACATTTGAACGGCTTGTTTTTGGACGACCAATGTGTTTGGCGTCTTCAACGGATCCAGTTTCTCTGAATTTTTCACTTAATCTCTTCACAGTTGACGAATTTAAAACACTATCCCGACCATATTTTGTATGAAATTTTCGCACTGCGGCCGCCAAGCTTTCATTATTTTTGAAATAATGTTCAATAATGAAGACACGTTGTTCTATCGTGTAAAGCTCCATTTTTACTAACCCGAAACTGTCAGCTGTCGAATTGTTTTTTTTTAAGGTTGCCAACACTTTACAGCACAAATAGCGACAAATTCAAATCTTGCGTTAATTTTGGGGCACCCGTTACATACATCTTTTAGAGCTAAAATATACAGGGTGCGAAATAGTTTTCGAACCGACCAAAAGAAAAAAATAATAACTTTAAGAAACTTTTACATCCTCAATCTGGTGTGATAAAAATTATTTCATTTATATCATTACAACCTGACAATTAAATTACAAAAAATTTCCACGCCATTGTGATTTGTTCCGATTTCGTTGCATATACGAAACAGAACGAGTACTTAGGTCGTTAGATATCTTTGACCTCTGTTTTTGGTATACAGAATGCCATTTATAGATAATTCGTTTTCGATAGCAGATTTCTTCCTTTTGTATATTAATTTGTTCATACATACCTATACCCTTATTTATATATATTTATACCCCTTGGTTGTGAAATGTACGATATAAAATAATAGTAGCGTTTATTAATTCTAATTCTTTATTATTGGTTTAGGTATTATTTTTCCTTCAAATTACCAAAGCGATTTTCACAAATATCAAAAGGAACAAATCCTCTTGACATCAACATTAAAAATTGTGACTGTTTCTTCTATACTAGCATGTATTTTACATTCATTGTATATTATGTAAATTCATGTAATTATAAAATAGTATAAAATAACGTATAATTTTGTTATTAATCTGTAAGTAAAATGAGATATTTTCGTAGATGTTAATATTATTGATTTTAGATGCGAAATGAAAACGTTACAGATGAGATAATAACATTATAGTGGTCTTTCCTTTTTTTTAATTTTACCTCTTCGTCCCCCCCTCCCCTCGCCCCTCGTTTATTTGTTTGCGCAGCCGACCATAATTTATTGCAATGAATTTATAAATATTGTATTTGATAAAAGAGAAATGCGTGAATTAATGTATATAATGTTATAGATATATTCATTTGTAAATAAATATGAAAATATTCAATGATGTGGCTTTTATTTTTCTTTCTCTCTTAAAAGCTCTGTAAACGCGAATTTTGGAAGAAAACAATACATCATTCGTTTGTCCATGAACAATTTCTGTTTGTCTACCCTTTCTTGGGAAGTTATTTGGGGAAAAGAAGTATCACGCTAATTCGTTTTTCCAACGTTAGTACAGGATCGTCTGTCGAACTTTTTCGTTTGCCAACCCGCGAAAAATCATTTATTCGAAAACAATTTTTTTCAATTTTCTTTCCCCATTTTTAAATATATTATCGATTACATTTACATACATAGATACCAACAGTAGTCGTTGATTTCGAAAGATATTCGATCTTAGATCTGCTGAGATATCGTGGTGACATTTTCACTATCACAATTAAGATCGAAAAATGTCTCTTTAATTTAATTAAATCCGGCGTCTACGGAATAATCGATTGTTTAAATTAGTACGTGGAAACTTTGCTAGACGTGTTGCGCTTGTGAATTAGAATGAAAATTAGATGAAATAGCTCTTTATCGTGTACACCTGTTAAAGATGAATTTCTTTGCTACGAGTTATTAATTTTTTTCTTCTTTACTTCCTTACTTTTCTTCCTTTTTTTCATACATTATTGACTAGGCAATCGAAATGAAGCATGAACAAACGAATTCGGAAGATGGACAAACGAAATAACCGATGAAACATGAAAAACCACAATTTCTGATAACACTATGGTCTCATAAATCCGTATATACCTTGGAGGTGCCCTTTTACTATACAATTATTGTTTGAATTCTTCTTGCATCGAAATGAAGCATGAACAAACGAATTCGATAGATGGACAAACGAAATAACCAATGAAACATGAAAAACCACAATTTGTTATAACAATATGGTCTCATAAATCCATGTATACCATGGAGGTGCCTTTTTACCACACAATTATTGTTTGAATTCTTCTTGAATCGAAATGGAGCATGAACAAACGAATTCGGGAGATGGACAAAGGAAATAACCAATGAAACATGAAAAACCACAATTTGTTATAACAATATGGTCTCATAAATCCATGTATACCATGGAGGTGCCTTTTTACCACACAATTATTGTTTGAATTCTTCTTGAATCGAAACAAAGCATAAACAAACAAATTCGGAGGATGGACAAACGAAATAACCAATGAAATACGGAAACCTCCAACAATATGGTCTCATAAATCTAAGGATACCTTGGAGGTGCCTTCTTTTTTTCGTTTCCTATTTTCGAACAATTAAAATCTAATGAGCAAAATAATATTTAATACCGTATAAAAAGTATTATTGTCAAGATTATATTAAATTTGGTGATGGTTAAAATTTCTTGGCGACACAAATATCACATCGGTAAACTCCTCACCACACAATTGTTTATAATAAAATCGGTGACACGCGTTTCGCTAGCTCGAGGCAAGCATCTTCAACAATCGTATAAACCGAAGTGACAAATTTCTAACATTAAAAATTCTACAACATGCATTTTTACCCCGCTTTTACAGTGACCATGTGCATGCACAAATATTTTCCCTCTCGGTGACGACTCGGTCGCCTTTTCACCCCCGCAAATTCCCATATTAAGTCAAGTGGACGGCCAAGGGAAAAAGTACCTGCTACGCGAAGTTGAACGTTAAAGATTTACAAGTACATTGTGTGAATTGGTTAATGCCCGAAGAAATTAAATTATAGTTAAAATTCTTTCATTTGATCATAATAATCGGAATAAACTAGATTGAATCGGTCCCGCGTCCCGATTTAGAAGATTTATATTTTTGTGTATGTGTATGGCTTCAAAATTTCTCGGGCTTTGGGGAAAGATACAGGAGGATACATATAAGTGAACTGCGCCAAATACAAAGTTCTGGAAAAACGTATACAATCGTTCACGCAAGATGATAAGTGTAAATTATATGTATATATTTATTATTATTATATTATTATTTTCCTTATTTGTGTGTTCCTCTCTTTTTGTCTATCCAGAGCTTTTTGAAGGCCACTGATAGGCTAGAAAGCTGAATATTGGCATCCATATAGTAAAACGCCTAGGCCAAATCCTAACGTAGCCGAATTTTTGATTTTTGGCCTGTGGACGGAGAATTAAGACGAAAAAGGGGCGTGGCAAAATTCAATTTTTTTACATTTTAGCTTATATTAAAGCCCCCTAATGACATAGGAAGCTGAAAACCCCGAGTAAAGATCCGTCGTCCAGCAGATTTCTTTATTATCGGCTGAGGCAACGTCCTTAGGTCCCTCGACGACCATCAGATCTCACTACAAGAGACGACAAAAATTAAGTAAGTTGAAAACAAATTCTCCCCTTCTTCAGAATGAAAATTCCTCCAATTTAGCTTGCACAGCAAGCTAAATTTCTTTCATCAACCCCCAAGGCTGCATGACTGCGGCAGCCTTTCCACGGAAATAGGAGGGTGTAGGGCGGTTTTCCCCACTAACCCTAGTTTTGAATTGAAGTTCCAAGCGGAAAATTGCCTAGCATATAGTCCTAACAATTTTGAAATGAAATATATTAAAAGAAAATTGAAATAAAATTTTTTTGTACTCTTTCGTTAATTAATTATTAAGTTCATTTGTATTGTACTTTTCTTTGGGTTATAAAAGTCGCCTATTTGGAAAAAAAGAACTTCTTGACTTTGTAAATAAATTGTTTGCATTTTTTCTGCCAAGCAGATTTTCTTTTTCTTCCTGCCTGGCAGGGACAGGCCTAACAGCTAGTTATTTTAATAAAAACCGAACAGTTAGAGAAATATGAAGAAAAAACTACGAAACAGTGCTTTTTTCAAAAATGTTTTTCTTGTAAACCACTTCACACAAAGACATCAATTCGAAGCGACACGGAACCAAGAATCAAACGTTTTGAGCTCAGCGGTGGTAATTTGAGGATTGGGTTTACCAAGCAAAATTGCATTATTTTTAGATCTATTGATTATGTGTTTCAACAATTCATTATCAACAAAAAAGATTCAGATTGCTTTCGAAATTTTACGCTACAATCTTCACAATTCGCGGGAATCATCCTAACTGAAGTATCTTTCACCCACGTAAACGGAGTGCTCGTATTTGAGGCTGGTAATTTTGAACGACGGTACAGTTGGGTTTACTTTTAGTAAACGACCTCGAAATGCTTTAGTTTAGTTTAGTTGTTGATGATGGCTCAGTTGATAATACTACGCACGGTTCTTCTAATAAGTTTGTTTAATCTTCCTATATTCACGCATACGGTCTGTGAGACCGAGTTATATAGTATAGTATACGTCTTTCATTTTGGCGTGAGTATAGGAAGGTTAAGCAAGTTAATTCATCGCTATCTTTATCATTTTATTTTTATTATTATCATCTCAAGCCATGAGGGTACCATCAAAAATGTAATTCGTTTGCCACTATTCATTACAAGTTCACCAGATGACTTCAATTGACCAAGACAAATGTCATCTGCCATACCGACATCATCTTCATCAGCATCATCCTCCCCACTGAGTGCACCACTATCAATTTCAGGTGATAAAATGTACAAGAAATTCAATAAATCGATAGCTCCTTGTGCACTTAATGGTCTAAAATGTTACGAAACATACAACAAAGATCACCTAATTTTCAATATATTCAAATAAAAGATGTTCTGAACATTTTGGTTTCTTTTAATCTGACCCAGCGTGACCATATTGTCACTCACTGGGATATATATATATATACAATAAAGAAAATGAAAAACGAGCTAATACAAAAAAGAATGGGAGGCAAGGAGAAAAAGTTAATTGAAAGAATCGAAAAAAAACAGAAACAAGAAAAAGTGGGCAATCTAATCTCTTCCGCTTTCGTTCTCTTTTTTATTTCGTCTTTTACTTATCCTTTTTCGTTTATTTCTTTGATTTTGTCTTTTTATGTTCTTCGGTTTTACTTCCAAATTCCCCTTTTCCTCTGTCACCTTTCGATTTTTGTTCCTCTTCTTTTTCACGAAGTAAAACTTTCAACCACCAGGAAACTCTTGTTTACTTCAGATAAGGAAGGAAACGAAGAAAGGTAAATAATCGACTAATTGAAAAGTAATAAAGGGAAAATCTACTCATAGTAAAAAAAAAAAAGAAAAACAGACTAATATAAAAAGGGGAAAACAGATTCTCACAAAAAAAAAAAAATGGGGAGAAAAGGAGGAAAGGGGACATGAGGGAATCCAAAAAAAAAACAGAAACAAGGAAAAATGGGCAATTAAAAAAAACGCGGTGACATGCAATAATTTTTCCAAGAAAAATCAATCAGGTAACCTTCTGTCCCGCCACTGGAATTATTATTTTAAATCTAATTACATCAGAAGAGCCCCCTGGTTATTGTTAACAGAACCATCAAGTTTCATCGAAGTCGTCGTTTGAGTAATTAATTAAAAAGAAACGATTTTTTATTAAAAATTTGACACGCTGTTTCTCGAAAACGAAGCAAGTTTGGACGCACGTTTATAGGAAATTTTTCTCATAAAATATGACAAGGGATCACCCCTGAAATTAAAGTCATCACTTAATTTACAGCTGTATATATCCTTCCTATTCCTTATTTCTTTCCGATTTTGGATCCTTTTTATTCTTCGTCTTTCTATTCTACAGAAAGAAGAAAAGATGGAGGAAAAAGATGGAAGAAACTACAAAGAGAAATCGATAAAAAAGGAATGATAGAAATAAATGTACTAACATTAATATTTAAAATACGCTATCATTAAAACAATTGCATTCTCTCTGCTTAAATCGATAATCTATCGATCGATTATAATGATGGAACAATGTGGAATTGTTCCTGACTATTTGAAATTTTTAGGCTGTTCCAATTTTTTCTGATTTAGAAAGATTTAACCCAGTAAACATTTTTAAATTTCGCGGACACTTTAAGTTGGTATTTCCGGCAATAGTGGACATATTCGTCAATTTCTAAGCAAAATGCTTGCAAACATGTTCACTATTGCCGGAAATACCAACTTAAACTATCCGCGAAATTTAAAAAATGTTTGCTGGGAATGTATTTTCCTCCTTACTGATAAACATAGTTTTTGTTTTCTCCTTGCTTATACTATAGTATATAAATAGCTATATTTGTAAATACGTGTTCGAGCATTTTCATAAGAAAGAATTATTTTGGATTTTATAAATTTTATTCCATACTTTACGACCGGACTGTATATGTTCTGAAACGGAAAACGTTCTATAATGCTCATTATCGAAACGCAACTTTAACCTTCCTATACTCACGCATACGGTCTGTGAGACCGATTTATATAGTATAGTATACGTCTTTCATTTTGACGTGAGTATAGGAAGGTTAAAACTAACAAAATCACTTCATACACAATTCGAGTAAATTTCACTGTATTATTGTTTAATAACAAACTTTTCTTATCTATAGATATTTATATAACAAATTATGAAAAATTTAATTGTTTGGGTACGTTCCATAATCAGAGCTCTTGCCACCGAATGGATTGCAAGCATTGCGAGCGTGCTTTAAACTTTTCCATGTTTTATACCTTGTTTCAAAAATAGAGAGACGAATTTCTGAACGAACCTCAAGCCCAAATTACACACCATAAAATCTGGAATAAAATTTACGCGGCAAATTAAAGCCATATTCAGATCAGCAAAGGAGAAAACAGTAAAATATAATAAACATTACAATACTAACATTATTAACAATAAGTTCAAATAGATGTTTTTGAATTTGCATGTGCGCAATCTACTCATTTTACTACGAAGAGGTTACATCGTGTTGATTATACTTTGTTTCACAAATAGAGCGACGAATTTCTGAACGAACCTCAAACCCAAATTACACACTATAATATCTGGAATAAAATTTAGGCGGCAAATCAAAGCGATACTTCGAAAGAGGCAGAGAAAACAGAAATATATAATAAACATCACAATAACTAGCGGTAATAAACAAATGTCAATGCATTTGATAGAATTACGTACACGAACGATTATAGCAGAATTGGTGCAGTGTAATTTGGTGCTCCTTTCGACCAATCAGAATTTACTACAAAAGTGGTGTGTTCGGAAATTCGTCTCTCTATTTCTGAAACAAGATATAATAACAAACCATAAAAGATAAAATAAAAACACTGCCGAATTTTATGTATATTTTATAATTTTATATTTTCTAATTTAACAAAAAAAAAAAAATATCTATATTTTTAGCCAATAGTATCGTGGCATTGACAATTATGACATTTATCCAGTACGTCACAAATTGTTTGGTTATTAAATAGTATAAGTCAAAGTGCAAGTGTATTAATCTCAATATTAATGTGTTAAAATGAGTGCACCTTTAAAGCCCTGGGAGGCGACAAACTTAAATAATAATCAGGGCATTATACGAAATGTAACACCGACAAATCCAGCTATACCACAAATCGGTGCTACAACAATCAGACCTGCATTACCTCCAAAACCAATGCAGAACTCTTACGGTGTTGGCAATCCTAATTCATATTCAGGTGATTATTTTGATAATTAAAGTGGAGATGTGTATAACAATTTTATTTACGTACAGCTTACGGAGGCTATGGGGGTTACAACACGATGCCCTATAGAAGTTCGCTGTTTTCAACTCCATACAGTGGTTATGGTAATTATGGGGGTTACGGTAGCTATGGTAATTATGGCGGTTTAGGAAATTATTCCGCTTATGGTGCCAGAGATAACACAGAAGAGCGGTAATACACTCTGTAATTAATGAAAATAACAGATAACATTTGTATCGATTATAGATTTATACAATACGCTGAAGAAAGATCGAGGCAGACATTTTCAAACATCGAAAATCTCGTTAGAGCCTTTAGCAGTATCTCTATGATGTTAGACAATACCTTCTTTGCAATGACCAGCTCATTCAGAGCTGTACTAAGTGTCGCTGAGAATTTCGGGAGATTACGAACTGTTTTTGGCCAGATCTGGTATTCGGTTAATTTATTTAGGTTGCTAAATTGGTTGTACAGGAAGATACGAATGATGTTCGGTTTAAAAGTAGCCCAAAGTGGCAAGACAATGGCCTGGAATGAAGCGCTGACAGGTGCAGCTGCAGAAGCTACCGGCAGTGGTGGAGGAAGTAACTGGCCGACTTTGGCCTTCTTAGGTGTTATTATATCGGCTCCATATATTATTAGTAAATTTTTACCAAAATATGAAGGTAAGATATTAGCATTCTTTCGAATTCTTAAATGATATGAATTTAGAAATAAGTTACTTGCTCATTATGTGATAACAAATGTATCTATCACTGTAGATAAGAATTAATGATAAAATTTGAATGTTTATTTATGTAGTTGATGGGTACTCCCTTATCAATATTCGTTCTCCACTTATTACTTTATAATACCAAGTGGAAGGACTGTTTTTTGTACGAGCCTCTTTGTACATGTACAAAGATCTGAAAAAAGTCATTGTACGAGAGATTTCTAGTTTGTACAACATAATAATGGTAACTGAACTACCCAAAAAAGCTTTGTACATTGTACAAAGACACTAAAAATCCTCTCCTACAAAAAACAAAAACCGCGGAGTGGAAGACGTATTTTTATACCTTTAATATTTTGTTTTCCAGATAAATATAATCCACAAAAATGGTTGTCTAGTGGAGTACGGGCCAAAGCGGTGTTCGACTTTATAGCAACTTCTTCTAATGAGATGACGATAAACATGAACGATGAACTCGTCTTGGCACCGAAACATATCCAAGAGGAAATGCGTTTGTACAATACCGGTTGGGGTTATGCCACTTGTAACGGTAGATCTGGCGTCATTCCTCTTAATTACATCGTAATTGTTAAGAACATCAACAAATCGAATCGGCAAAACCTTTCTGAATTACCTATACCGCCGTCTTCAGCACCAAAAACCAAACGAGTGAGTTTCGGCGAGAATCAAGTCTTTGAATTGAAAAATCCCTCCGAAGAAGAAAATGATCGCAATGAATCTGCAAAGAGTTCCGAAGGAAAATTAAGTTCGGAGGCTGAAAATATACCTGCTAACGATGAGAATAAAAGTGCAAATGCGACTTAAAATATATACAAATATTAACTGGAAATTGATTTTTGTTGTTTTTTAAGCATACATACATACATACATTTATCTGATTGCATTTCTAAGTCTATTTGGTGTAGGCCCAAACGCATTAAAGACTGTGATAATTATGCGTGGAAAATTGATTTATTTGCTTTAGGTTTAATAAATTTTATACGATTCTGTGGTTGTCTAAATATTTTTTAGAACATATGTAAACGAAGTGTTGAATTACTAAAATGTTTGTTTCTAGGCGTCCTGAATTAATACAGTTTCTCGAATGAAATTGTAATTGATATCTTATTAAAACTTATGTAGTATATTGATGACGTCCTTTAGAAAACTGCTTGTACCAATGTACACGGTTGATCCTTGAATTCATTCTGTTATAGATGCCGGCAATCTATTTTTTGTTCTGGTGTAAATGAGATCTTTCTTTTATCGTGCCTCACATTGTGTATTTCACATTGCAACGTGTAATTAATGGTAGGGTGCTGTCATAATAAAGCATTATTGAAACACATCCACCCATTATGAATTTTTTTGTATATATTTTTGCGATAACGCTCGAATCGCTCTGGTACGCTCTAGCACCCAAACGAAGCAAATTTCACGAGTTTTGACGTCAAAATCGTATTCTTCACCTTCGAAAACATCTGTACACAGAATTTCGTCTAATTTAGAACATATTAATTTTTTCCGAAATTTCAAAGGGGTACCCCTTGAAATTTCGATGAAAATCGAAATGGTCGGAAGTACGATTTATTACACATCAAATTGAAACTCTTCTCATGCACATTAGGGATAAAATAATTTCGGGTTCGAGAGACGATTCGTTGAGGAAATATTCGATGAGAAAGTGAAAAGTGGTTCTGGACGAATCGCTCTGGTACGCTCTAACACACAAACGAAGCAAATTTCACGAGTTTTTACGTCAAAATCGTATTCTTCACCTTCGAAAACATCTGTACACAGAATTTCGTCTAATTTAGAACATATTAATTTTTTCTGAAGTTTACGAAGGCGTTTTCGGTAATTTCACCAATTCTAAAGTTTAAAGTGAGAACTTAAGCACGTATTAAACCATTCCCAACCAATATTTCTTTAGAAATCCTGTGCTTTTAATACAACTACAGTTGACAACGAACTAAAGCTTGATAAATCTAGTGACGTCATTGGATTCGCCGTCTAGATTCGTAAGGTCTCGGGTGTAGGTCGGAGACATTCGAATAATTTCAATTTCAATTAAGATTTATAAAATATTGCATACCTAAATAAATGCTATTATCTAATAAATCGATTCCTAATTATATAATTGTTTCAATAAATATATATTTCGGTGTAAAACTCAAACTTACCTCTAACACAAAAATTAAAATTGCCCTCATATGATATACATGTGACCAACATAACGAAGGGAATGTACTATTTTATTTCAGGAAAGTATAAAATAAAACAATATAGACATAACTTCGCCTATTTTTGGATTTTAAACAACTAATTTATTCTATTTTTCTAATTATGACCTAATAAAATACGCAGTGATGTCAAAAACATTTATAACGTAACCTCAAAAACATGAAATGACAAATATAGTGTACGTCAGTATTTTATAAAATGTTTTGAGTTTGAACTTGTGACTAATATTGAAAACGAATGTAGCATTCTATTGTCGGCTTTTATCGGAATATTTGGACAATTATAATAACAGTCTAAACCTTAATTAAGCCACGCATATGGCGGGATTAAGCGAAGTTCCCACAGAGGAATTGTTATCTTTCCACGATTATCCAACGATACATACAACGCATACGAACGCGAATTTCAACGAAGCGCAATTGAAGATTGACATTAAGCAAGATACCGCAATCGATTTTGGTAAGCTAGAAAATAAACCGATGGAACAATTCAATGATCCTCAAGATGGGACAAACGCGTCCACCTCCTCCAAGTCGTTCTGGACGATTGAATATTACCAGCAGTTCTTCGAAGTCGATACCAAAGACGTGCTCGATAGAATAGTATATTCCATGTTTCCGAAGAAGGATTCTACATATAAAAACCAGATGAAAGCGAGGCCTGACTTATACGGTCCGTTTTGGATTTCAGTAACTTTAGTATTTACTGTGGCAATTAGCGGAAATGTTGCTAAATACTTGCAGCATCGCAGTGAGCAAATTCATTGGAAATATGATTTCCATTTGGTTTCCTATGCAGCAACCACGATTTGTCTCTATGTTACTATTGTTCCATTGGGTGTATGGGCACTATTAAAATGGGGTACAGATGTAGCGAGTGATGAAAATTATGAAGAAAATGCACCGCCAGGTATATTAGAACTAATATGTTTGTATGGGTATTCTTTGTTTATTTATATCCCTGTATCGATATTGTGGACCATACAAATTACTTTTCTACAGTGGATATTAGTTGGCGTGGCTGCTTGTTTATCCGGTTCTGTGTTATTGCTTGCGTTAAGTTCGCATATAAGATTGTCAAAATATAAAGTTATAATTGTGATTGGGATCATTATTTTTCATTTATTATTGGCCATTGGTTTCATGAAATATTTCTTCCACACACCTAACACAGTAGTAGGCAAGGTAAATGTAATTAAGGATCTTGTCACAAATACTACAAAGCATTAGATTACTAATGAACTAGTATTTATATTGCTTATTACATTATTATGGACCATGTTGTGTATGTTATGTTTCTTATAATAAATAATTTGTAGATATGTAAAGTTTTTATTGAATTCAATAAACTAGCATCAAAACTATTTCACAATGTCTATTGCACAAGAAAACCATATGTACGTTGCTGTATACAAAATAGTAGTTTCTGTCTGTTTAATTTTTGCATATATTTATGTAAATAGGGTTTCAAATATTTAAAGAAACTTAACCTTTTCTTTTTTGACTACCTACAACTAAGTATGTGCAACCCGGCTTAAAGCTACATAGCTCTTTTTATCTAATAAATCATGATAGCCGATTGGTCCAGCTTCACAATCCGCACAAGTTAAATATTTCCTATTTCCTACGGTATGAGAAAAGCCGACATTTTGGAAGGTGAACATATCATTAACTATCCAAAAAGCAGTTACATTTTCCGTTTCAATATTGCCGTCATTCTTCTTCTGTGACATAAGTGGTAAGTCGAACTATAAAGACGAAAGATACAGGTTTGTAGTAGGTAACAATAATATTCATCGGTGTGAAAAACTAACCTCGAAACTCGAAAACATAGCGGACGAACGTGTAAGAATTACAGACGCGCAGTATTTGCATGTAACAGATCTGATATTTTTACCATTGTCTACCTCATGGGAATAATCTAAGGAATTTTCAGGCATTTCAGAGAGTTATTTGTAAACATTTGATTTCTAACCTCTTTCTTTACGTTTGACGTTAATCAATAAAGTGACAACTCCTATACTTTCAAATATTTAAAAGTCCTAACTTACGAAAATCTCTAAAGTTGGAAGGCCTGTTATTACCACACTATTATTAATTTGTAGTTGGTTGCCTGAATTAATACTATTACTGTCAGTTGTCAGAGATGATTTGGCAAGCCTACAATAAGTTACCCAGTAAACATTTTCTCAAATTCGCGGATAGCTTAAGTTGGTTATTCCGGCAATAGTGAACATATTTGCATGCATTGTACTTAAGAAATTGGCGAGTACGTCCACTATTGCCGGACATACCAACTTAAACTGTGCGCGAAATTTAAAAAATGTTTACTGGGTAAGTATCTTATTCGAATTTTTAAGTATTCTTTTCGCCGTTACCTTGTCTTATTTTATTTAGTTATAAAATTCACATGAGACGTACAAAAATTCGAGTAAACATTTAATTTTCATTCAATTAATAATTGTAATCGTATTACGTTAATTAACTTTTATAATGTTGGCAGGGGCGTACTTTGTAATACCAACAGTGTAAGTTTGGTTGCATATCCGCTGTTTCCACGATTAAATGACTCTAGCAATTTTGTTAGCATTTTCATTGTCTATTCATATGTGGTGACGATCCGAATGTAAAGATTGGCTAACCTGAGGCTTTTCCATCTGTCCCCAATTTTCCTAATATTCAAATTGTTCATTTATTATTAATCTTATATGATAGAGATCTACCACTAATAGGTCAATAAAACAAGGCTGGTTTGAGCGATAGTTATATTTTCAGAACGTTTACAAACGTTTTCGGAACACCTTCGTTAGTGAAAATATAACTAGATAAATATATAAACAAACTTTTGTTTTTTATTTGGGACTATCAACAAAATAACTAGTGACTAGGATTTCTTGATATAGAGGATGTATAACCAACTTTTATATATATATAAATTATAAAAACTAAATTAATGTGTAAACATACATGCAAATTAAGTAAAACCTTATATCAAAAAATCTTTGTCGAAACCTTAACAATTCTGTTCAAGGACTAGGGAAAACCAAATTCAAAAACCTAGCCAAAGGTTTCCTTCTTAAGAAATGCAAATGTCATTTTAACAAATTGCTATATACATTACTTAAATTTTGAATATCGGTCCTGAAATTAATAGTTTTAGTGTCTTTCTGTATATTTATCATTTCATATATTAGTCTTTTTATAATTATTCTCTGTTTTTAATATAATTGTGTTTTCAAAATCAAAGTAATGCCCAAGATCTTTGTAATGTTTTGTTACAGCGGTCATTGCACCAAAATCATTATTTAAAGAATACTTATGGCTATACAACCTTTTCTTTAAATATTGTTTCGTCTGACCGATGTAACAACCATCACAGTCTTTACAGTTTATTTTATAAACTACATTACTCTGATTTTGTTTAATTATTTTGGATTTAGTATTAGTAAAAAGAGATCTGTTACTATAATTTGGAATGAAAGTAATGTTTATGTTGTTTTTATTAAATTCTTTTTTATTTTTTCGCTTAAACCTTTTTTATAAGGAATAGCGCTATAACATTTATTGTTATTAATTTTAATTCCTCTATTATATAATTTGTTAATTCTATTTTTTATTATTTTTTCATAAAAACTATTTGGATAATTATTTTTATCTAAGATTTCTTTAACTTTGTTTAAATTCTTTTCCCTAAATTCAGGATTAGCTAATCTAACCGCTTGATCAACTAAACCGGTAACTACATTAATTTTATGTAATTTTGATGTTTCTGAAAAATAATTTAAATGTCTTCCTGTATTGGTAGACTTTATATGCCAATTTGTTTTCACAATGCCGTTATTATGCATGACTGTCACGTTCAGGAAATTCAATGAGTTATTAGATTCTCTCTCATATGTAAATTTTAATCTATTATGATAACTATTAAATGAATCTAATATCTCATCAACATTATCCTTTCTTACGGAACATATATATATATATACATTTAATTTATTATTAATTGTATGATTGAGAGTTAGTTTAATACAGGTGGTGGTAAATTTAAATTATTCAAACCAAACTAAGGCAAAAAATTGCAAAAGAATTTATACTTTCTACTAGTTGCCAAATTAAATCTAAAAGCTTCAACACTTTCTAGGTGGTGCAATTTCTGTCAGGTAGTGTATATATGATAAAATGCACACCAATACCCAACTGTGGGTTGTCGATCATAAATGAGGTACGTATTTAATACAGAGAGCCTCTCGATATTTATTGACATTTGTCAAATAGGATCATTTAGGTTTCCTTTAATACTCAAATAGAACGTTGACTATAAAAATTAATATGTACAGAATTATTTGGAATGCTTTGCTGAATAATACTTTACACCAGCCATGGTAGAGGCCCGAGCATGTTTGGCCAAAAGTGCATTGACATCAAACTTTTCAGTCGTTAAATTCCTAAAAAGGCAATAATTCAATTTATGCCATCTTGATCAGATCAAATACTTACTGTATATACGGAGCAATTTCACTTACAGTCCACTTCTCTTTAGCATCAAACAAAACTCGAAACCGTTCATTTATACTTTCAGGTAGATTCTCCTCCTGAAACGGCCAGATTACATTAGGAGTTGATTTTCTATCGATTATTGCAATACCATGTAACATATCTTCAGTCGCCATCATTCCTTCTGGCACCGATTCTTTCCAAGCTTGCAGGAATTCGTCCAAGTTGAATTTTCCAGCGCCATGCAATAGGACTTGCCCGAAAAACTTGCATACTTTCCCTTCGTTGTATCTATATAATTGTAATCCATCGATTATCTTTGATTCTTCACTATATATATCGAACAAATTATTTAATATATTCGAAGGGATTATCTCCGTTAGTGCATTCATGGTTTCTTCATAATCTATCTCATCTAACTCCCATGAGTTCTCATCGATAAGTTTTAACATATACGATAAGACCCGAAAATGATACTCAAAATCTAAAATGCGTACCTTTTCGTTTATAGTAACTGTATTCATAGTCTTCAGTGCCAATTTCAGTTCTTCTTCTGATGCCTGGATTTCCTTTAATAAGTCATCGAATGTTAATAAATCTTGCTCTTTAACTACGTACTCATTCTCTTGTCCTTTATAAACAGTTTTTCCTAGCAATTCTTTTAATTTTCCTAAGTGAGGCTTACTAGGGGTTACTTCTAAATAATCATGGAAAACCTGAGTAATTCTAACTTTAGAGATATTTCTTTGTGAAATATCGTTCACATCATCACGATATTTTAGGTTCTGTACTAAAAGCAAACTATTTGAAGTTTCAGCTTGTAATAGATCATATGTTTTCGTTTTCGTGCATAGTACTGCATTCTCTTCATCACTTCCTTTGACGTAAAGCGTTTCACCATTTCCTATTGATTGCAGCATACATTTATCTAGTTCTAGTAGTTTGTATTGGTTTCCATACAGATTTTCTTCGACAAAGTATATCGTCTGTGATGTCGGTAGTAAATCATCTTCGGTTAACTTGGCTAACGATAGTATTTCGTTAATATCTTCTATTGTACGCTCAGAACTATTAAAAGAACAAAACATATTAGATTATCTATTTTACAAGTTTATATTCTTCGCTACCCACTCTGAGTGTTCCTCATCCATTATTTAGATAATGGAAGAGGATTTGAATAAGAAATCCTAATGTTTAATGTTTTCTGGAAATATTTAATTTCTTGAAAGAAGCGTATGCTGGTACCATTATTTATGTATTCACACATTCATCTCATTCCTTTTTCCCTCCAAATCTTCCAAATGAAACTAATTTATAAAGTTGGCCACACTCGCTACACTAGTTATTAAATTGGTGATAATTTTAAATTTGTTCTTTTAGATCTAAAGATGGTTCAATGCAAGCTAATTCAAGTAAATATAACGAATAACTCGATAATCACGGCTGGAAAAGTTACAGCAAGTTACAGTTACAATTATTTATTGTTGATCTCTCTGTATATCGGAGTTTCGTAGTTCCCACCTATAAGCTCTAAAGCGCTAGTGTACCAATTTTTTTGGTTCGTTGCTGTTCTTGCTATTTAATATGTAGGAGATTAGTTTCTACGGCCAGGATGACATAAATAAAACTAGATCTTTTCTGTCGTTGTCGTTTATTGCACGTCGAGATAACAAGTTAGATATTCATTCGATCTAATCGCCACAGTACCCCTTAGTCCTTCCGGCTAACTTCATATTCTATTTCCGACCGCAGTGCTACCCATCGAACAAGATCCCTACATTACCGCCTTCATACTAAACCTACAAATAATAATAATAATATGTAATAATAATAAATTTATTTCCATAAGGTAGAAACTCTCAATTACAGGAAATATATGAGGTAAACACAAAATGTGTAAGTACACAATAATTCCTGTTGGAAAAATAAGGGACATAATTTAGATAAAGAAAAAATGATTAAAAAATTAAATTAAAACAAAAATTTATTTAGCGAAAGACATCGCTAACTACAGAGGCAGAGCGTCAGGATTAAAGTTACAATAACTATTCCAGTAAATATTTTTAAATTTCGCGGACAGTTTAAGTTGGTATTTCCGGCAATAGTGGACATCCTCGCCAATTTCTAAGCACAATGCATGCGAATATGTTTACTATTGCCGGAACTACCAACCTATACTATCCGCGAAATTTAAAAATGTTTTATGGGTAGCCAGTTTATTGGGGTTTGCTTAAAACGTCATTTTTTTAGATTAAACAAAATAAATTGTATGTATTTACTCACAAATTAAATTTACAAAACGTAATAACATTGTTACCTGAAAAGTAAATAGTTTTCGCTCCACCGTTAAGGCCGACTTGTTTTTTAAAAACTGAAAATATTCTTGAAATTCTATTCAAAGCAAGCAGAACTAAATCTCCAAATCTTCAATTAGAACAACATTTTTAATCCATCGCACTCACTAAAGGTCAAATGACCACTTTTGCTGTGCGAAATTAATAACGATTACAGTATTATACTGATTGAAGCCAAAATTGGAGCAAAGGCAAAAGAATATTTTCAAGAAATTTAAGTAACAATAAAAGAAGTAAAAGTAAAAATCATTTGAGTGTTTCTTTATTAGAAAAAATGTAATTTTATATTAGTATTCAGTCAAATTAATTGAATCAGTTAACTGTAAACACATTTCAGTCAAAATATTGACTGAGGTTACAGATAAAATTTCGTTTTGTTCGTACTCATCCCACAATCTTAAATTAAAATTCAAACATTTTTAGTCCATCGCAGTTCTTGTAACATCAATCTTGGGCCAGACTGTATATTTAATTCTCGTTTTTATCCTAAAACCAATATTAAGCAGAGGTTTCACATTATATTTCATTGGCAACTAGTCGCACAAAATCCATACTTACCTGATTACTACTATTTTTACTATTTCTAGATTTCTAACATTATCCAGTGAATAGTCTTTTGCTCTATTAATAAATCCTTATGCTAGTAAATTAACAAGTTAAAAAATGAAACAACTGCTTAGACTTATCAATAACACTTTATTATTTACATTCGTAGGTATGATACAAAAATATAAAAATAATTCCAGAGCATTTAATTACTGTTATTCATCCGAATAATTTACTTTTGCTAAAGAGGAACAAATACGGTATTTGAAATGTATACTTAAAATTTGCAAATGTAGTGTTATTGTATTGGCAATTTTATAACTGATGCTTATAAGACGTAGTACGATGTTTTAAAAACATATATCCACTAAATAGAATGGAACATGCCAGGAGGGAGATCAAGAAAACGGATGCCAGTACGAAGCTCGAAACGGAAACGCAGAATTCCTTTCCATCTCTGAATTCGATCAGGGCTTCGCCGTTGCTAAGATCTTGCGGGACAAGTACTTTCAGTAATTTTCCAACTTTCACGGGTTCGCCTAATGTCTCGTTGTATATATCACGACGTCTCCTCTTTCCGGGTTGTATTCTTTGATCGGGGTTCGGGCAAACTTCGCAATCTGTCTTGCATAATTCCACGTTACATTCGATCATCAAATCCATGAGATCGGGGAATTTGAAGGCGTTGAAGAAGGCGTACGCGATTATCGAAGCGTCCGTGTTACCCGTATTCCCTAGTTTTCTGGAATGCTCCGAATAATTTCGGTTTTAAGACGCAACCGTCCTCGTCGGTCAATGGATATTTCAAGTTACCATCGGTATCGGTAGCTTTGCAATCCTTAACGTGGATATCGAAGCCTGGATCGCCGGAAATGGATATGACCAACGTCATTTTCTCCCCTATCGGTACCAGACCATCAGCGGAAGGCGCGAATGGTCCTTCACCTCTTTGAATATCCAATCTAGCGACCGCCGTATCACCGCTGAAAGTCACTATTTCTTGAGATAACATACCGATGCTCAGCGAAATCGTTAAGGATTTACTCAAACTACCTTCCCAAAGACACCTTACCGAGCGTATCGTGTCCCATACCTCTTGTATCTCGGGTTCGTTTTGAAGGACGAGCACGTTTTCCAAGTAGGATTGGTTTTCGGTATCGAAAGCGTTTACGAACTGAGTGCCGCACGAGTCTAATTTAACCGTAAAGGAGTATTGGTTTTCGCCGGAATTCTGATTGACATATCTACAATCCGGATTGCTATAAAATCCTTTCGAATAGATGATGCCGTCAAATTGTCTATCGAATTCGATGTTAATAGTCATCATATCTTTGGCACATTCAACATCTATGGCGTGTATATGGGGAGGATGCTTCGAGTCGGTTTCGGGGGGCGAGGCCGTCACGACCGATGGTTCCTCAACAGCTTTTGTCGTTTCTGCTCCTTCAGTTTGTGAGGGTTCTGATGAAACGTTCACTTCCGGTAACGGTTGCGATGGCGTTCCTTCGGGTTCCGATATTCCTATTTCCGCCGTTGGTCTAACTGAATTTATTTCCGGCAAGGTTGGCACGTGTGGATTTTCTGCAAAATAAAGAATACTAAATGAACATGTAATAGGAATATAAAATTTACAGGTTATATGTCAAAAATATTTTCTAACTGTAAGTAACCATGGAAACTGAAAACATCGAAATGTAAGTAAATACTTGTACGTCACACTTGTTTTGGCGGGAATTCAAAATAACATTTTTCAACAATTATTTTATACCAGAAATAATGTATTTTATACAAAATTAATTATGATACAAGTAATTCCAAATGTTAAAATATTTAATTACACATCAAATTAAAGCTGTAGATTATGGATAAAATAGTTTCGGGTACGAGAAACGGTTCGTGGAGGAAATATTCCACGAGAAAGTGAAAAGTGGTTCTTGACGAATCGCTCTGGTACGCTCTAACACCCAAACGAAGCAAATATCACGAGTTTTGACGTCAAAGTCGTATTCTACCCCTTCGAAAACATCTGTGCACAGAATTTCGTCTAATTTAGAACATATTAATTTTTTCTGAATTTTCAAAGGGGTACCCTTCAAATTTCGAAGAAAATCGAAATAATCGGAAGTACGACTTGTTACACATCAAATTAAAGCTCTTCTGGTGTAGATTATGGATGAAATAGTTTCGGGTACGAGAAACCGTTCGTGGAGGAAATATTCAATGAGAAAGTGAAAAGTGTTTCTGGACGAATTGCTCTGGTACGCTCTAACGCCCAAACAAAGCAAATTTCATCAATTTTGACGTCAAAATCGTATTCTACACCTTTCGATGTCTTGTACAGATATTTATCTGTACACAGAATTTCGTCTAATTTAGAACGTATTAATTTTTTTCTTGAAATTTGGAAGAAAATCGAAATGACCGGAAGTACGACCTATTACACATCAAATTAAAGCTCTTCTCGTGCAGATTAGGGATAAAATAATTTCGGGTACGAGAAACGGTTCGTTGAGGAAATATTCCACGAGAAAGTGAAAAGTGGTTCTTGACGAATCGCTCTGGTACGCTCTAACACCCAAACGAAGCAAATATCACGAGTTTTGACGTCAAAGTCGTATTCTACACCTTCGAAAACATCTGTGCACAGAATTTCGTCTAATTTAGAACATATTAATTTTTTCTGAATTTTCAAAGGGGTACCCCTTCAAATTTCGAAGAAAATCGAAATAATCGGAAGTACGACTTGTTACACATCAAATTAAAGCTCTTCTGGTGTAGATTATGGATGAAATAGTTTCGGGTACGAGAAACCGTTCGTGGAGGAAATATTCAATGAGAAAGTGAAAAGTGTTTCTGGACGAATTGCTCTGGTACGCTCTAACGCCCAAACAAAGCAAATTTCATCAATTTTGACGTCAAAATCGTATTCTACACCTTTCGATGTCTTGTACAGATATTTATCTGTACACAGAATTTCGTCTAATTTAGAACGTATTAATTTTTTTCTTGAAATTTGGAAGAAAATCGAAATGACCGGAAGTACGACTTGTTACACAACAAATTAAAGCTCTTCTGGTGCAGATTAGGGATAAAATAATTTCGGATACGATAAACGGTTCGTTGAGGAAACATTCCACGAGAAAGTGAAAAGTGTTTCTGGACGAATTGCTCTGGTACGCTCTAACACCCAAACGAAGCAAATTTCACGAGTTTTAACGTCAAAGTCGTATTCTACACCTTCGAAAACATCTGTACACAGAATTTCGTCTAATTTAGAACATATTAATTTTTTCTGAATTTTCAAAGGGGTACCCCTTCAAATTTCGAAGAAAATCGAAATAATCGGAAGTACGACTTGTTACACATCAAATTAAAGCTCCTCTGGTGTAGATTATGGATGAAATAGTTTCGGGTACGAGAAACCGTTCGTGGAGGAAATATTCAATGAGAAAGTGAAAAGTGTTTCTGGACGAATTGCTCTGGTACGCTCTAACGCCCAAACAAAGCAAATTTCATCAATTTTGACGTCAAAATCGTATTCTACACCTTCGATGTCTTGTACAGATATTTATCTGTACACAGAATTTCGTATAATTTAGAACGTATTAATTTTTTCTTGAAATTTGGAAGAAAATCGAAATGACCGGAAGTACGACCTATTACACATCAAATTAAAGCTCTTCTCGTGCAGATTAGGGATAAAATAATTTCGGGTACGAGAAACGGTTCGTTGAGGAAATATTCCACGAGAAAGTGAAAAGTGGTTCTTGACGAATCGCTCTGGTACGCTCTAACACCCAAACGAAGCAAATATCACGAGTTTTGACGTCAAAGTCGTATTCTACACCTTCGAAAACATCTGTGCACAGAATTTCGTCTAATTTAGAACATATTAATTTTTATTGAATTTTCAAAGGGTACCCTTCAAATTTCGAAGAAAATCGAAATGATCGGAAGTACGACTTGTTACACAACAAATTAAAGCTCTTCTGGTGTAGATTAGGGATAAAATAGTTTCGGGTACGAGAAACGGTTCGTGGAGGAAACATTCCACGAGAAAGTGAAAAGTGTTTCTGGACGAATTGCTCTGGTACGCTCTAACGGCCAAACGAAGCAAATTTCACCAGTTTTAACGTCAAAATCGTATTCTACACCTTCGAAAACATCTGTACACAGAATTTCGTCTAATTTAGAACATATTAATTTTTTTCTAGGGCAGATCAGGGATAAAGTAATTTCGGGTACGAGACACGGTTCGGCTGTACTCTGAAACGGGGGATTCGGACGCTAAAAAAATGCGTTGTTCTTATAGCAACGTACTTTTTCAGTCTGTACACTTTCATCGAAATCAGAATTTTTCAGTTGCCGGCGTTTAGTTGTAAGTAATTTTCAAATCCTTACCTTCTGTTGGACTAGAAGGTTCGACTGGACTAGGCGCTTCGGTTTCGGGTTGCGAGGTTGGTTCCCTTGTGATCGCAGGAAAAGTAGATACAACTACACCAGGAGGACGTGTTGGACGCGAATGACGGTCCGTATCTTCCGCCACTCCTGGAGGTAATTGTGGATATTCACTAGCGGCGGGATAACCTGTTGGTTCGACTGGTCCACTTTCCGGTTGATTATCATCTGGACTTTCTGGTTCACCTGGGACGGATGGTACTTCGGTAGGGACTGGTACGGGCTCGATCGGCGAAGGAGTTTCGCCTGGTAGCTGGAACGGCGGTTCTGGCTTCTCTCCGGCCGGCGGATAGCCGGTGATTTCGGGTTCTGAAGGAACTGAAGGATTCGCAGGAGGGAAGGGCGGTTGCGGGGTCGGTTCGAAAGACGAGTATCCCGGTTCGCCGGGTGATGGTTGTTCAGGTCCAGGCGCACTCGAATCTGCTTTGCCGGGCGTTTCTGGTTCGTGCGGCAATTCTGGCGGACCGACAGGTTCGTCGGAACTCGTTGGCTGAGGAAACGGACTAGATTCGACGGGACGACTTGTTATTTCGTTTTCTGATTCGAGTCCGGGTACGGCGGGAAATATTTCGGGATATTGCGGTTCTTGTCGCGGAGGACCGTACTCTTCAGCCGGTGCCGGTTTAAACGGACGCGGACTTTGCTGTGGCGGTAAATACGTTCTTAAACCCTCTTGGCGAACTTGAAAAGGAAACGTTATAAATTTGTATTTAATAATTCACATAAAATTCGTTTAATAAATAACATTGTAAACGTGTAATGATCACGTACTTTTCGATTATCAACCTTCGTTAGCAACAAGGCACATTTCATACAACAAAACGTGCCGAAGATTTTAATTACTTATTTGCTCAAGTTAACACATTAAACACCTAAAACTGTAAATAACTGTATTTTATACCAACATATATAAAATACAGATAATTTCTTAATTCAGATTAATATGTACCTATCAAGATATGTAATTGAAAACATACTTTTTCTGTTGCCCTGCGAATGGACTCCCTCCAACCAATTTAAGATGTTTTGTACCATTTGATCTGCGCTCGTTTGTCGCCGATCCCTTCTTGCTTCTACAAATGGGATACATTAGAATTTCTATTGATTATGTGGAATTGTATCAATCTTGTAAAAGAAAATAATCTATATATATATAAAAACGAATGTAAGTCTGTGCGTCCTTTATGCATTAAGTACACCATTCATCCGATCGTCGCCATGAAATTTTCGGAAGTTGATGAGTACACTCCAGCGAAGATTACTGGCATAGTGGCATCAACGAATTCCAAATCAATTTATTTCATCAACGTTTTCCAAAAAATAAAGGCGCCATGAATTTCCATACGTGTAACACTGATCCTGCGATAGGTGGCGCGCATGTGTAGAATATTTTTGGCATAGTACATATTTCCTCCGATAGGTGGCGCACGTATATATAAACAAATTCCATTCAATTGGATGTAAATAATGACTAATGATAAATTTCCATAAAAACGACGCAATATAAATTGAATGTTATCATAACGAGTTTCCTTTAATTCCTTTTTTTTTTTTGAGACCGAAGCAACGCGCGATGGGTAAGCTAAGAGATGATAAAATTTGCAGTAAATACGTTACTTACCACTGTTTCCAGCGGCATCGTAATTCGAACTTTTCTCTGGAATTACGTGCGGTAACCATGTGATCGTCAAAAGAGCGATTATGGCAAACTGGACCGTCTTCATTCTGCAATAAAATGATGAATTAATATTGTATTGATATTGCATCGAGATTCTGTTTAACTTGGACTGGTTGGAACAGTAATAATAAATGGTGCGCATCGTTGCGCATTAGGGGAGAGGCGCGTACACTGGGACAATTTTTAAAGTTTAATTTTTTAGTCAGATCGGAAATATGTATATTAAATTCAATACTCATAATATGGTGTAGTGTCGAAATTTACCTGTGTTAAGCTAACTTTTATTAAAATCTGTTAAAAATCTGAGAATTCATAGCCATTTATTACAAAACAGAAAAAAAGACGCAAATTGTCCCACTGTACCCAGCTAGTCGGGTGCAATGGGACAATTTACCCGACTAGGTGGGTACAGTGGGACAGCACAGCGGGTGCAGTGGGACACGGGAACAAACTGTTATTTGAAATTTAATCAAATTGGATGACAACGAGAGATACATTTTGAGTATCAATTACATTTTTTAACATTATATTAAGCTATTGAAACATATTTTTTCTTTCATTTCTTAACATTCTTTTTCGTGGATTTGGCGGCTTTTTATTAGCTTGTTTTTTTCCTTCTCTTTGTACTCCCTCTTTTCCTCTCTCTTCCTCTCTCTTCCTCTCCTACTTTTCTTCACGCTTATTTTTTTTTTTCATATCATTTTCAGCTGTTATTGTGTCCATAATAACATAATCGGTCAAAATAACGCTTGTTATCTTCTTCCCGTTAGTTGTTTCGCGAAGAAGTGCTTTTGGATCGGGCCTCAATTGAGAGGGAGGGATGAAATCCGGTTCGTGCACTGTTTCACAAGACTTTATTGTATCTTGATCTTTTGGGTATGTGTCAGAGCTCGGTGTTTCAGTACTGGTCAGTAAAAATTCTGCATTCATTGAAGGCTGATGTGTTTCTGGGGGCATTGCACGATCAGTGACGGCTGAAGATAGAGAGTCTTCTTTTGGTAAAAATATTCTTTCGCATTGGAAATATTCCAGTATTTTGAAAATCCTTTTTGATGTTTCGAGGAATGAAAGACAGATCGTAGGTTCTGGCAGAAAAGCCGTGCAATGTTATAGATGGTGATAGTTTGGACTAAAATAAGAGAACATTCATTAGAGGGTACGAAACGGGAACTAAGTTGTCCTCTTCTAGGAATTTTAGTATGATAAGTAGGACGTGTGAACATGATGAGGGATCTGATGAGCGATGTGAAAGAGATAAAGCGGCCTCAGAAAGAATACCAAGAAGAACTGAAGGAACTGAAAAGAAAGAACGAACAACTTGAAAAAGGAAAAGAGGAGTTAAGAAGATAAGTGAAAGTTATCGAGTAACGTGGTTATAACAGGAATGAAACTGAAAATCGATGATAAACACAATACGAAAATGGGAGTGGAAAATTTCACGAACAACACAATGGATGTAAAGGTAGAAATAAAGGACGTGTCGAAAATGGGAGGGGCGGTATATAATAATCGAACTGGAAAACGCTAGAGCCAAAGACGGAGTGTTGCAAAATAAGAATAACCTAAACCAATTACAAGAGAAAGTATATATAAACTGGTTGTTAAGTCTGTCCCTGCCAGGCAGGAAGAAAAAGAAAACATAAGGTAAAATGTTAAAAAATTGAATTTTGTCATGCCCCTTTTTCGTCTTAATTCTCCGCCCGCAGGCCAAAAATCAAAAATCCGACTACGTTAGAGGATTCGGCCTAGGCGTTTTACTATATGCATGTCAATTTTCAGCTTTCTAGCCCGTCAGTGGGCTTCGAAAAGCTCTGTATAGACGAAAAAAGAGGGACACACAAATAAGGAAATTATATATATATATATATATATATAGATAATCAACTAACAAGAGCGGAACAGGAAATACAGAAGAAACTTCACCAAAAGGAAGATAAAGAGGGTAAAGATACGATATCAGAAAATACCGACAGAACTCAAGAGAGACCTCATGAATAGAAACCCAAAGAAAAACTGAAAAACCTGCAAAAGAACGAAAGAACGAAGATGACCACGGCAAATATAAGGAAAAAGGAATGGAAGAATAACGATAAGGACATTGAAAAGGACAAAGATTTAAAGTTAGTGAAGAATTTGGAAAACGGTAGAAAATGGCAAATAGGTTTATGGAATGTGCATAACTTAAGTGGCAAAGGAAAGGGTACATGTAAATGAATTTGAGGTAGCAAACATGGTTATAATTGGTGTGACCGAAACGAAGAAGGAAGGAGAAGGTTGTTTTAACATAAGAAATGGTCACTATCTAATTTATGGTGGAGTTGATGGTAACCAACGAGCCAGAGCGGGAAGTAGGAAATAGATAATACATAGGGACTAGTTAAAAAAATGGAAAATAGTTTCTGATCGATTGCTTAGAATAGATATAAACGAAGAAGGAAGTGAGGAAACGCCTGACACCAGATCACTCCGTTAAACTCCTCACCACAGAATTGTTTTATCTTAAAATCGGTGACACGTGCTTCGCTAGCTCGAAGTAAGCGTCTTCAACATCTATCAACATGTGATCTAGTGTCAATAAATTACACCACAGTCCTGTGACAATTATGGTCGGAAACTAAAGAAACGAAAGGCTTATTCTGGGACCAGCTACAGGGCGAAAGGGATTTGGCAAGCCAAAAGATCATGATGCTGGGTGATCTTAACGGACGTCTAGGTACAGCTAAAAAAGCACTACTCCATTGGGCCATATGGAGAAAATACTAAGAACGTAAATGGGCAAAAAACAATCGATTCTTGTGCAATGAATGGTATGGAAGTAGGTAATATCTTCTTTGTAATCAACTTCTGTTTTAGATAGATAGATAGATTTATTTGTTCCATCCTGCTATTGGGTAGAAACTCGTCCATGTAAGTGTACATAACAATACATATAAATTAATAATAATTAAAACGAATAAACAAATTAATAAACTAATAATAATAATAAATTTGCCATATAAACCCGTGTTATCTAATATCAGTCTCCAGGAATTCGTCAACTGTGTAAAAGGCATGCTCAATAAGTATATCTTTAATTTCAACCTGCAACTGCTTTTTTGGTTTTATTCTGACAGTTGACGGTAAGTGCTTATATATTTTTAGCGCCATATAGTTCGTAGATGTTCTTGTTGTATTAATTCTTGTTTTGGGAAGGACTAGATCATTTCTTCGGCGTGTTTGATAGCTGTGGTTCTGTGAGTGCACCGGAAAAGAGTTGATGTTATCATAAACGTACTGTAGGCAAGTATAGATATATATGTATATGGATGGTAGTGTAAGTATTTTGCATTCCCGGAACAAATGTCTGCAACTAGCCCTATATCCTGCCTTGGAAATAATTCCGAGTGGTTCCTTCTGTTTAAGGAATACACGGTGCGCCTCACCAGACATCCCCCACACCAGGATTCCTGGAGGCCCTGGACACGAAGTGGGCGTAGTATGCGGTTAGAGCCGCTTGGTACGTAGATAGCTGCCTGACCCTTCTGATGCCGTACAGTGCCGATGTCAACTTGGTCAATAAGTTTTGCACATGGAAAGTCCATCTAAAATTGCTGTCTATATGCAGACCCAAGAACTTTTTGTTTGCAGATTTGGCATATTTTTTGTTGTTAAACATAAGTTGGTTGTTTTATTAGTATTAAGCTTGAGATAATCGCTAGCGAACCATTCCCGAGCCTCCAACAATGCCATTTGCGCATTTTCTGCCATCCTCCTATTTATCTGATGATCTGATGATCAAACGAATTGGAATAGTAATATTCCGTTTTTACTTCCAACTTCAGAAAATTGGTTTGGAACCTTTGGTGTAACAAAGCAAACACACTGACAGAGTCAATGCACAAATTTCCACTATCACCAAACAAATATTGCATGTCTCTCGACGCGCGTTTCGCTAACCAAGTTAGCATCATCAGGAGATGATCAAATGTGAATTATAAATCTAAGCAACGTACTTTATATCTCACATTTACATTTACATTTACTCACCCGAACTTATATAAAGTACGTTGCTTAGATTTATAATTCACATTTGATCATCTCCTGATGATGCTAACTTGGTTAGCGAAACGCGCAGCGAGAGACATGCAATATTTGTTTGGTGATAGTGGAAATTTGTGCATTGACTTTGTCAGTGTGTTTACTTCCAACTTATTGTTAACTTTTAGACGTACCTTCCTCTCTGTATTTCGCAATTATTGACCTCAATTATAAGAGGCTCTTATGCATCTATTATACATACATACATACATATTACTCAGAGATTTCGCTTTTTATCGGATCGCCATTCTAATAACAGTAATAATAAACACTCGAGAATACGATAGCGATCTGAAGACGGGTACAATACGATATCTTCCATACCTATAAACGAATGAGCGTTTGACCCGGCATTTCCACGTAAGAAGCCGAACGTTAACAGAAGTGCACAGGCCGCGCGGTTTGAAGTCGAAAGTAATTTCAGCAATTGCGCAACCGACGCCATCACAGTAATTACCTCTTCTCATTTTAGAGCATACTCACGACGTATTGATTAAATAACCGTTGCAAAATTCGGAACGGAGCATATAACCAGGTCCTCTTTTGTGCACTTTTATAATGTGCAAGTCATATAGACGGACACTTGTACTACATAAAAAAGGTCACCATGATGATTCAACCCTTTAATGCGCTCATTTTTCTTGAACGATTTCACATTTCTTATTGTTTAGATAATCGCCCATGAAATATGTGAAAATAGTTTTAAAAAACTGCACCCGAAAGAAATAAGGCTATATGATAATTGTGCGGATGTGCAAAATTGCGGTTAAGTAGTCTTTTGTGGTATAATATAAAAATAAGTACCATACGGTAATTATTTGAGTTTGTTGAAAAGGTGGATGACGTGTTATCATTAAGCAGAGTAAATCGGACTGACGCTGTCACTGCTCCGAATGTTATTATTCAATGATAAGAGTTGTCATCGATAAGTTGTCATTTAATAATAAAATTCGAAGAGCCCGAATTACACTACTTAATGATAACACGTCATCTACCTTTTTAACAAACTCTAGTAATTATTTACTTTGTACGCTTTAAAACAATTTTTCGTCTCTATTAAAACACCAATTAACAGAACATTTTTCACATCTAACATAAGTGTGTATATTGTAGTATATCAAAATTCACAATTAATGTTGGGGTTATGGTCTTCAATTGTCATACGGTTGATTTTGGGGTTCTATTTATACCTTTTCGACACCATGCCCACCATCTTTTCAGCATTTTATTACCGTACGGGTGTTAGCTGCTTATTTTAACTTCAGTCAGAGACGTTTAATGGGAGAAAAAATGTACCTAGAAATAAAATTATTAATGATTATAAAAAGCATCGATCAAAAGATAGAAAAGCATTGTAAACATTCACACATACATACATACAACATTTTACATTACAAGAATTCATAAGAAATTACTGGAAATAACCAAGGATACATCGACGTTTAATACAGGTTTCTATAACAGCGATATACCTGGATGAACTGGAGTCAAGGTGAATTAAAGTTTTCGTTTCGTGGACAATTTAGAAATAAAGCAGTGTAGTCCTGGTCTCCAAAAGAAATAAAAAGTTTGTTTGGTTAACGACGAAAGAATTGACAATATAGATAAGTCAACAAATAGGTCGATAAATATATTTGGAATAAAAGGGTTTTAAGAAGAAATACCAGTGAATAAAAGAACCTCACCATACCGGAGAAGATAAAATCTAAGAAGGGGAAGAATCCATAGAAGTTAAAGGTGCATCGAGGATAGAAGTTAAGGGAGGAGATATAGGAAGAAGCATCATCGAATAAAAGAAATTATACTCACACACACACACAACACTAGGTAATGATCTTGATTTTATGTTAAATTTTTCTCAAAATTTATAAATATATTTTGTTATAATTTATGCTTTTTATATCATTAATTAAGAGCTGGGGCGGTGCAATTTTGTTTAAGAAATTTAACTAAATTCCCAGTACAATCACACTCAGAAAATTTGCATGTTGTCCTTTTTCACACCACAAAAACCAATGTTTATATCATATAAATTAAAAAAATATTTTTTGCTGTTACATCACCTCTTACAATTAGTATTAATTTTGGCGAATTTTGTGCGAAGATAAATACCATGCGTTTCTAATAATGGGAGCAGTACAAATAGCATTTAAATGTGACTTTGCACATGTGCAAAACAGCACACAAAAGGGTTAAAAATTATGACCTGCTTAGGTACCCAATATTTAATATCCGAATTTTATTAATTAATTATTTTTTTCTTATCTGTCGGGTGGTGTATACTACTTTTAGGTCAATATAAAAGGCAAAGTTTCAGTTTGGCAGGTTACATTTCATAACACTAGTTTAAACCGTTTTCCCAAAGACTTTGTCAGTGAAATGTGAGCTGTATAAACAAAATATTTGTTTTTATCTTGGCAGCTATCAACATAATAACGAACAACAGAGATTTCTTGATATATAGAATCTACAGTAAATTTATATATCATACGATATTATTTTTAGCCATTTTTAAGTGCACATGTATATACAACGTGTCCCAAAATTAACTATGCGAAATACGGAGTTTCTATAAGAGAGTTTTTATACCAGGAAGATGAATAAGCCTTTCCATTAAAAGAACGCCTAGAACCGTATTACCACCCCTAAGAAATAATTTAAAAACATTATCAGGGGGTGAGGGTGGTTTCAACCCTTCTACAATTTCCTTTCGGTTTCTTTGATTACTAAAAGTAGGGTAATCCTCTAAAATGTACTTTTCCCAAATTTCATTAAATTTGTTTCGCGCATTTTTGAACAGCGTACAAAAACGTGATTTTTAATTAAACTTTGAACTCTTCTCACGGGCAAACGATACATTTTGGTATACATATAAATTGCGTCCATTCGACTAATTTCAACCTCTACAATACGTGGTAGCTCTATGTCCCAGCAATTCTGGGACACGCTGTATTGGTATACAGGGTTAGATTTTAGGAAATTATGTTCAATACAAAAGTTTTTTTATTAAATTTCTATCTACATTTTAGAATGCTTGAATTTTCTTTTCTTCAATTGTTTACGCCTGTCGGCGTAATTTGTTTTTAAATGGGAACTAAGAATTACATACAAAGGTTTCCTAAAATAAATTTAACTTGATTTTGTTTGGTTTTATGTAAGCCTACCTGATTAAAGTGCAAAAAAGTTCATTCTACTGGTATTTTCTATTCAATCATACGTTATCTTACATCGTTGAAAAGGGCATAAAAAATTCTATCCAGTAACTTAATGAACCCTTACACCGAAAGGTAGAAAGGGTAAAAGATTAAGAAGAAGAAGAAGAACTTAATGAAATCGATACGAGTAATTCAAAAGCAGCCACCTTGAATTTTTGTTCCACATGAATTTTAAATTGTCCTTATCGAAAACAGTGATTTTCATATGAAGCATTTTCTCGTATCTCTTATACATACGAAGATATTTGATGTAGAAGATGTACAATAAAAAGATTTTTTCTGTTTTTTCGTTCTAATAACTTCTGACGGGTTTGACATTTGGAAAACAGTTGGAAGCGAAGGAGCAGATTCCTTTAACACTTTCACCATTGTTGTATGAAGTTCTGTTGCTGATAACCTTGCCAAAACAAAGAATTTTATCACCGCACGATGTTTTTTCCATTTTAGCAGAATACACTGACACGCCAACTTCGAATGGCTTCTAAACAAAGAATGAAATGGCAGATCGAAATGAACTTTTACGTGTGCTCAAATGGAAGATGAAATATTAAAAGGGCGTATAAATTTTAGTTCCTATACTGGTTAATAGGCGTCGCTTTCAAAACTTTTCAACCAATCTGTATTTTGCTATGGATATGTAGATCATATTTTTGCCGTTTTCGACTACTAACAACTAAATTCAAAATACGACACAATCAAGTTTACGATAGAAGAAGAAGTTTTTAGATAGTTTACTCATTATATAATTTGGAGCTGAACGTTTATAGAAAAAGTAGTATCTGGTGGACCGACCCTTGCTCGGAGTCCCCAAAATTTCTTGAATAATTTTGAACCAAATAATAAGGCCCTTTATTTTACTTTTGATATTTAATTTATATTGTATATTTCAAGTATATATAGTAGCACATATATATTAAAAGTTTATAAAAGTAGTATTAAAATTAATATTTACAGTCATATTTAAATACGTAAAAATAAATAAATTCATCGATACTTTAACCTAATGCCTCCTACCACACAATGTTGCGTGTATGATATGGATTTTCTTCTGGGAGAAATATCTTTAGTGTACTCGGTCGTTTAACTCTCGAAAATGCAACATACAGCATACCACGCATAAACGCTTGTGATTTCAAGTCAACTTCAACGAATTCAAACGTTTGACCTTGAGCTTTATGTATAGTCATAGTAAATGCAGATCTTACTGGGAATTGATGCCGCTGCATGATGCACCCGAGCTGACCTTTTGTTGGCCCTTTGTTGGCCTTTTCTAACATTCTCCCTGTAATTTTCTAGATTTTGTCTATAAATTTCCTTCTAAATCTCTTCCTAAATTCGAAAAAATCTAGATAATTTCTAGATTTAGTCTCTACTTGTTCTAGATTTTTTATATATATTATTTCTAGATTCTTTCTAGACTTTATCTTTCGATTCATTTTGATTTCTTTCTCTGGGCTTCCCGAGATTTTTCCATACAAAAGAGTAAACTATTTATTCTTTCCTCTTACATTTCTAGATTTTCTTCTAAAATTTTTCCTAAATATTAAATATCTAGATAGTTTCTAGATCCTTTTCATAGGTTCGTTATAGATTTTTCCCTCTTTTCCTCTGGAATATTCTAGATTTCGTCCTTCTATATTTCCTTTTAAACTTTTTCCAAATTTGAAAACGCTACGTAATTCTAATTTCTAGATTTTGTTGTCCCGATCTTATCTTTGAATTCGTTCTAAACTTTTTAACTTTTTCCCTGGAATTTTCTAGATTTTGTTTATAAATTTTTGTTGAATCGAGAGTAAATATGGTATATGTATCTCATTTCCAGACTGTTCACCAGTAATGATTTTTGCTTTTATAATATTGTTGCACAGATTAGTTACAATAGGTCGACACAGAGGTCGTACAGAGACCTTCTGATACATCCAAGTTACGCAACAGCATTATTATCGCATTTTTTTAGTTTTAGTTCATGTGGTGGTAAGTCGGAAATGTTAACTGAATTAAGAAGTTCTGTTGTTAACTCAAGTGCTCGTTCCGGTTCGTCTTTGATGGAGTCATAGCTGTGATAAATTCTATACTCCCCAGGAAGCTTTCAAATGATTTCATTGTTTATTCTGTCGACGTCTTTATTTAGTGGTGCCAGTATTACTCTGTCTTTCATTGCCTCATAATTTCTAGTGGAAAAACAATTTCCAAATACTTCATCAGTAAGGCTATTTGTTGAAATGATCTCTTTCGGTAATTCTATTTCGTCCATCGTATTTAAAGGCAAATCACCATTGCCCAATTTAAGCAAATACTCAGCAAATTGTCGCTGTTCTACGTCAACACGCATATTTTCTGTAAGAGTGAACCTTCTACAATTTGACCACAATGTACTTCGTTTAATAGAAAGGTCTAATAACTCATTTTTATTAGCTCGCTGCTGTACAGGCAAACATTGGTGAAAATCTCCTCCAAGTACTATTACTTTCCCGCCGAAAGGGAGGTCTCTGTTTCCAAGGGAACTTAAAAGTTGGTCAATGTTTCGTAATCCATATATAGGAGGCATTAGCGCTTCATCCATAAGAAAAACATCAATTTTTGCTAATTCTTTGGCTTTTATGGACCCACGTTTTATACTTGAGACTGAGTCCGAATTTAGGGGTACTTTTAAGCCAAATGTTTTATGAAATGTACGGTCATTAGGTAAAAATATAGAAGCAATACCGGTAAACGCCATGCATTTCACGCTGAATCGCTTTCCAGTGAGAATATAGTACAGAGTTTTATGTACAAAGGTTTTACCAGTACCCCCAGTACCTCCAGGACCATCAATAAATGCTTCGCATACAGCTTGAATAATGATATTGACTATTTCTATCTGTGTGTTCCTTTGAGTGTTTGACACATTTGGTCTCCCAAAATTGCTGATTCATCGGCATTCCAAATATTATTCTGATCATTTCCAATATCGTAATCTGCCAAGTCCTCGAAGCCAAAAGTATGTACCCAGTATTGAAAGTTTCTACCTTTTGTAGCTTCAGTGTTCAACTTTTTGGCAATAATTCTGTAGCATCGGTTAATTGCATAAAAATTGCCAAAGTCATTTTCGATAACCAATTTCATGTACCGCAATACCAGGAATGCGTGGAAACCGGGTCAAAATGGGTTTGCCCGCGACCTGGAACATGCTAGATCGATTTCTTGTCCCCGAAAACCCCCAGGTGCTAAATTTTATCAAAATCGTTAGAGCCGTTTCCGAGAAACCAGCTCTCTCTCTCTCTCTTTCTCTCTCTCTCTCTCTATATATATATATATATATATACACAAGAATTGCTCGTATCATAATGGCGGATTCGAACCATTGCATGCAATATAAAATATCGTATATCAATTTCGTACTCAATGGGTTACTTAGATTCCCACTCCCAAAAAGGAAGTTTTCGGAAATTAGAATCTATCAAAAGGAAGCTCCATACAATGGTTACTCCGTAAGGAATCAAAAGAAAAGTAATTCAACGACTGTGACGCGTGATAGGAATTTTATAAAACTTACAGAGCGTATCATCGATCCCCATGAATAGTGGATTTTTCAAAACAGCACTAAATACGATAATAAGAATTGCAGCAAATAATGGTTTCAGCCAACACACCGTTAGATCTCTAATTAACAAGAAGCAAAAATAACTGGCAATCCAACTAATCTACCCGGGAATAGAAGAAGTGGAGAAGAAATTCGTCACCCTAACATACTTTGGACCAGTTGCGGATAAATTGTCATAGATCTTATCCAAAACCAATCTCCAGGTAGCCTTTAAACCACATCAGAAACTTTCTAAGCTCTTACTTAATACCAAACGACAATATATATCGTCACACCAAAAATCAGGAGTTCATAAGTTAAAATGTGAAGAATGCAATAGCTGCTACGTAGACTAGACAGGAAAAAGTTTCATTAGGCGTTCTAAAGAACACAAATCGTCATACCACCTAGAAAAACAAAATTCCAATTTTGCTAATCACTTCCTAGAAACCACACATAACTTTTCCGAAGCTAATAACACAAAGATAATACACACCGCACCGAAAAGCCGCAAACTCACTGTATTAGAATCAATAGAAATTTACAAAGACAGCAAGGATAAAAGGATAACCCTCCTCAACGGCCAAGTAGACCTAATGACGTCCCCATTGTTTGACTTATTCTAAGTAGTTTTTTAATATCATATGTTTAGTTGAAATCCATAGCCACTATCGTTAATGACGTCCTCAAAATTTCACTTATCTATATATTAATACGCAGTGGGTCGTCTTCTGGTACATATTTTAGAGTGTTCCCTCCATGTATCGCGATGGGACATATATCGTTCTTTTCGTATTACAATGCAGATTTGTCGAATGTATGTTTCATCGCGATACGTGCAGTGGAACGCAGATGAGAGTCTGTAACATATTGCATATATTACATATTAGAAATGTCAGAATGACAAATCCAATATCTTCGTGCAGAAAGGACTTGAACACACATTCCCAGGGGTGTAAGACCTAAATAAATGTTGTGGTCGAATTTCGACCATCGGCCGATCCTAGTTCTAAGTATTTTTGCAGACAGAATCCAGCATATAAATAGTTGTTTTAAGCATAGTTATAAGATACTTCTAGTTTGACAATGTAACAGTGTTCACGAAACTGCAGTCACGTTCTTTTCTTATTTTTAATAAAAACAAAGTGGTAGTGTAACAAAGTAGTGTTTTTCTTTGCACTAATGAATCGTGCAATCGTACTTCCATAATCATCTATTTAACGGAGTGTAGCGTGAACACCGCGTTTCGAATTTGCCCAAATTTATTTTGATCTAGAAGAAATCGTTTCAAATTTCCATTCTAAAAGATACATACTAATCAATGAATCCTCGGGCCGTACACGCCCGCCAGATTACATAACGAAGCCGAATTATCTATTTTCCTGCGATAGAATCGAATCGGAATTGTTCCACTTTTACCAGAGCACGATCGCAGACGATCTTCGAGACGTATCTCCGTGAGTCCGGTCATCCGGAAAATCGCCAACACCTTGCAAAATTTGTTCGCGTTCTGTCTTCGACTTTGGCGAATCCGAGTCAACGGGAAGCGATCCGATTACGCCGCCGGCTTTCACGTTGCGCGGATCGTTGAAAGATCGAATAGCCCCGAATGTAGATTCTAGACAATATGTTCGTTGTCTTATTGCTTCTTTATGGGCGAATAATGTCGAGGAACATATCGTCGTAGCGATATGTTAAACGCTTTCCCCGGTCATCGATGCGCTTACAATTCGGAAATGTGAATGAGTGTTATTGCACAATAGCAGATCGAGAGGTAAACTCATTTTTCTAATTCATCCTGTATATTTCTCATTTTTGTTTTCTTTTGGTTGTAGTTGCTTGGCTCCTACAGTTGCTACTAAACATTTTACGTTTTCCAAAAATACGACTTGTCGAATAGGTACTACAAATTAATCTTCTGTTTTTAACATGATCTTCATATTAGATGTGAACATCGTTTTGACCAGGCACGTTTTTACGGGTTTGGAAATGAAAAGACTGGCAGGAAACTAATAGGGGAAAAGGAAACTAAATGCAAACACAACTTGTCACTAAGTCGATCAATTTGACCATACCAATTGACATTGTCATGGAGAAGAGCATTTAGAGAGCGTATGAAGGCTACCATCATCGTAAAGTCTATAAATTCGCGATAATCATCTAGCAGGTCGATGGCATCAATCTGACGTGTCTCGGAGCACATCCCGATTTCTTGGTTTCTGGAACGCTGTTACGGATTCTTAGTAGTATTTGCGCTTAGAAATCTATCTAGCTACTGTTCTATTGATATTCTAAAAACGTTATATTTTGACTGCTTTCAATCCGTTTTAAAGTATGGGATAAGGCACTGGGGTGGTGCTGCGAACATTAATGTTCAACGTGTGTTTCTGGTACAAAAGAGGGCGGTGAGCAGTGGCCGCTCCTGACATTTCAAGCTGGGTGGTCTGCACGAACCACAACCAGTTTAAAGTTAATAATAATAATAACCCGATAGAAAAAATATATATAGTATTTATAACCAGAAACAAAATATATCAGTAACAAAATTTACAATAATATGGAAAATTTCAAAAGCCATTTGAACTTATCCTATTTCATTTTCTTAAGCTGGAGAATGGCGTCCTATGAATTGCTTCAGAATCTTCAGAGTCTTTGCGGCGATTGACTAAATAATCCAGGTATGTCATGTAAATCTCCCAAAAAAGGCACGTACCTGAGAATTAATTGACCATGCTCGTGACATCACAAAATTTAATTGATGAGCATATGTGCATTTTCGTATTTCTCTTTGATTATTGCTTGAATTCCGACTTGTATTCTACTCATTACAGCTGCCCCTTTTGTCATTTTTTAAAATATGCCCAATAACATTAAAAATATTGTTAGCTAATGGCACAGCATTATGATTTTCGGGAAGCCAAAAGTCCAGAACTTTTCTACCGGGTTTCCCTCCTTGGTAACGTAACGAAGAGCAATCACCATTTGAAATTTAGAGGAAAAGTCTGTAGTTTCATCAGCCATCACTGCTGAAAACGGGGCTTTTTTATTTCGCAAAGAATTTCCTCACGATACATCTCCAGCATGCAATCTAAAATCTCATTTTGTATAATTTTTGAGGTGCCTTTGAAAACCGTAAAAACCGTTGCATTTGTAAGATGTTCACTAAGTGTTTTATCAAGTTGTGACGTAAAATTCACCAAACCCCGAAAAATACCGGGATTTTCGGATGATTCACTTTCATCATGTTCTCTTAAGGCTAGCTTGAAAATCCCACAAAATTTTATGCCGTCAATAAATTTTGATAACACATACCATTTGCCTGTTACTTCCTCGTTGTGCTTTTTGTATATTTTTCTAATAAGCAAAATCAGGTTTAGCTTGAATATTCACTCTCCCAAATAATGCAAATATCATTTGATTGATTGCTGATATCCGCACGGCTTGTTTCATGTTATTTCGCTTTTTCTGCTTAAATGTATTATATCACGTACGCCTTTTTCCCGCCATAGATATGTGTCTCTATTGAATCGTCTTTTATAAAATTTTCTACGACTTTTGCCGGTCACTTCAATATCGAGTACAGGAAGAGGACGTCCACGCTCTTTTACTAGCAGTTGTTGTTGAAAGTTCAGGTTTAGAAACTTAGTTTCGCCGAGTTTAAAAGCAATTTCCATTTTTACATCACATTGACACGCAATTGTAATTTTAAACGACCGCGATGAGTACATTAACATCGACCAACGCCCACTGACCACTGCTGGCCGAAAATGCAGCTCATCTCGACGTTCTCGCGCCCGTGTGCCAAAGACCGTCGACTATCCTCGATTTAGTTCGTTTATGAATTTATCCGTATTGCAAAGAGCTGCGCTGCAGAGACGACTTTCTCGGAACTGCGTTGGGCTTGCGATTGTATGATTGTACAGCTGTCGTATTTTTCGTAGGAGAAAATAATTATTAAAATGTCAGTTACGCACCATGAAATTGTGGAAATTTAATATTTTTAATGAAATACTCAGTAACTGCTAAATGTTAATATTTAATGTTTAATGCGTGAATTGAGGATTTATTCTCGTGGTTCTGTAGTTCATCCGCACTAATGGAGGAGTCGTCCCTGGCGGTGAGGGCAATGCCTGGGCTAGCATTTAAGGACTCTTATAGGTCATCTTTTAAACATCTTAATATAACGACAATTTACGCGTTATATGTGTGCATGAAGTATTGTGTTTTACGTATCCGAACCATAACTATCACACACGTAACAAAGATGTCTTAATACCGGTAAAACACTCTACTGCCAATTATCTAAGGTCTATATACCATAACGAATCTAAATGCTTTAACCATCTTTCCCAAAGAACTAAAAAATGCACGCACATGGACTGCATTTAGGTCAAATTTGAAGAGTCTGCTGATTTCAAACGTTTTATACAGCATTGATGAGTATTTCTTAATTAGTGTATAGTCTTTGTGTATTCGCGTTCTGTTCTTCTCTTTGATATATATTTATATATATATATGTTTATTTATTTATTTATTTATTTATTTATTTATTGAAGTGAATGCTTCTTAAGGGACATCGCACCGGTTTGAGCGTAAGCGTAACCGTAAGCGTAATCGTAATCGTACAAGCATTAAATTTGGGCGGATCCAGACGCGAACTTTCGTATACAAATTCCATGTATATAATACTATGAACATTTATCTTTGGGATTCGATATGAGTTCTTTCATTATGTACGTGTTGCGCATTTTTGCAGCAATTTGTTTCTACAGAAGTGGATAAATTATGTTGCTATAGCTTCTTGCAATAACTACCGTCACGCTCTTCGACTACCGAATTTCATCTGATTTAGAGCATATTAATTTTTCTCTGAACTTTAAAAGGGGTACCCCTTTGAAATTTCGAAGAAAATCGAAATGGTCGGAAGTACGACTTATTACGCATCAAATTAAAGCTCTTCCCGTGTAGATTAGGAATAAAATAATTTCGGGCACGAGAGACGGTTCATTGAGGAAATTTTTAGGGTTTTGTATTGAATAAATCAATATAGTACCAGTATAATTTACTATTCATGTTTTAATATGTGAAACATATAAATATGTACAGCAGGTAAGCGGTAAATCTTGGCATACATATAATTGACATTTAACGACTTCAGTCAAAATACATTTTGTTTTAACGTGTTATGGAAAGGTGCAGACTAGATAAAGTCAATCCTTAACACCCCCAGATATTCTGGACCTTCCCATAATATGTCATTCCTAAGCGGTCTCTTAAATCGTCAAATTTACTTAAGGGTAACGGCTTTGTTAAAACGTCAGCAATTTGATCAGAACTTGATACAAATTTTAAGTCAATATCATTGTTTTCATATTTTTCTCTAACAAAGTTGTAGCGCACATCGATATGCTCTGTGCGCTTGTGATATACAGGATTTTTAATGAGTTTTATTGCGCTTTGATTATCACAGCACAGATATAAATTGTCACAGTTTTCGTTTAGTTCACTCAAAAGTTGCTTCAACCACATGGCTTCTTTAGTTGCTTCTGATGCAGCTACAAATTCGGCTTCAGTCGTTGACAACGCCACAGATTGTTGACGTCGACAGTTCCACGTAATGGCACCGTTGCACATTTTAAACATATATCCAGTTGTTGATCTTCTAGTGTCCGGATCATTTGCGTAGTCTGAGTCAGAGTAGCCAATTAAAGTATCCCCGTTGTATCAGTAATTCGTATCGTATATCGTATCGTATTCCGAGTCTTGAAGTTGATTTCAGATACTTCATTATGCGTTTCACGGCATTCCAATGACACATGTTCGGGCCGTTTTGAAATCTGCTCACAACGTTTGTCGCGTATGCTATGTCAGGACGCGCTGTGATTGTTGCGAAGATTAACGAACCTACAGCTTCTCTATATGGAACATTATCGTTGCATTTTTGTGAATCGGCAAAAGATATTGTCATTTGACAATCCGCTGGGGTACTGGACGTATTAGCATCTTCAAGTTTGAAGCGTTGAATAATTCCGTTTATAAAGCTATTTACATGAACGAATATGGATTTGTCTTTTTCATTTCTTTCAATTTCAAGTCCTACAAACTGGTTAGGTTCAGTGACAGTCACTTCAAACGTTTGTTTCATTTTGTCAACAATTTTTCTTAAAACGTCGTTGTTCTTGGTCATGATAAGACCGTCATCTACGTATAATACAAGTATAACTGGATCGCCGTTAATATTTCCTGTAAAAACGCACTTGTCAGCTTGGCATTGTTTGAGACCAAGGGTATATAGAAAACCAGTGAATTTACTATTCCAACATCTAGGTGCTTGCTTCAATCCATACAGAGCTTTTCTTAGCTTGCATACCATATTTGGTGGTATTACAGCACCAAGTGGTGGATCCATGTAGATAGTTTCATTTAATTCTCCATGTAAGAAAGCGGTTTTCACGTCGAATTGAAGAATTTGGTAGTCATTTTTCACTGCAATTGCGAGAAGGATTCTGATAGTGTCATATCTAGTAGTGGGAGCAAAAGTTTCAGTATAGTCCACTCCTTTGGTTTGTGCAAATCCCTTGGCACATAATCTTGCTTTGTACCTATTGATTTCACCATTGGGAGATCGTTTTACCTTAAATACCCATTTTGAACCTATTGCTCTTCTATCTGCAGGTAATGGTTTTAATTCCCATGTCTTATTCTTTTCTAATGCTTCTAGCTCTTCTTTAATCGCTTCTTTCCATTTAATAACGTCTGCGCTGTTCATTGCTTCTTCAAATGTAGTTGGTACATCCGTCTCGACTAAATTTAATTCGTAACGTATAGGAGTTTTGTTTTCTCGTGGACGTAAGTTGTAGCTTCCTTTAGTGCTTTTATCTTGATTATGTTGTATTTCTTCTATTTCGTGTTCCATAATTTCTTCCGATTGATCCTCGCTATCGTCTATTCCTGTACTTTCAAATTCTATTGGTGCATAGTTGTTTCGAACATGATTGTCGTTAAAACTATTTTCGTTGAAGATTACATTCCTTGATATTGTAGTTTTCTTTGTTCTTGTGTTGTATAACCTATAGTTTGTGGAGTTTCCATCGTAAGCAGTGAGTAGTAGTTTCTCGCTTTTTGGTTCCCATTTGGATCGTTTTTGTTTAGGTATATGCATGTATGCTTCGCATCCAAAAATTCAAATATGGTCTAGTTGGGGTTTCTTTTCGGTCCAACCTTCATATGGGGTTTTCCCATCAATTTGAGTGTTTGCGGTTCGGTTAAGAATATAAACAGCACAATTTACTGCTTCAGCCCATAAGTCTTGAGTTATATCTTTGTGATACATCATTGAACGAGCACTTTCAACAATAGTCCGAATTTCTCTCTCAGAACGTGCGTTTTGCTCAGGAGTATATGGAGCAGTCTTTTCAAAGACAATACCATTCCTCTCCAAGAAGCTTTGAAGATGTTCATTGCAATATTCTGTCCCTCCATCAGTATGCAAGGTTTTTATTGAATAACCAAATTTGTTCTTTAATAAGTAATGAAATTTCTGAAAACATTCGTAAACATCACTTTTGTGTTTGAGAAAATATACTGTACGATAACTTGTGTGATCATCTTTGAATAAAACAAAGTATCGTGCACCACCTATAGATTCTGTTTGCATTGGTCCACAAACATCACTGTAAATTAGTTCTCCAGGACCTTGTTTTACATGTTTGCCTACGGTTTTGAAGAGTAGTTTGTGTAGCTTGCCATAGGTGCATGCTTCACAAAAGAAATTGTCTGCATTACTAATATTTATACCTGTTACGAGTCCTTTTGTTACCATGTCAGAAAGGGTTTTTATGTTCAAATGTCCTAAACGTTCGTGCCAGGTTTTTAGGTTGTCACTGGCAACGACACTGTTTGCTGCCGCACGTACAATTTTAAAGAGCATTTTATACAAATTGTTTGATGCAAGAACACCACAAGCTACTAATTTGTTATTGTGATAAACTTTTGCATATCTATTTTCTTTTATGATTTTCATTCCTATTTTTGTGATAGCTCCTTCGGAGAACAGGTTTCTTCTTAACTCAGGAACATACAGAACATTATTTATTGTTCCATCTTCCCATGCATTATTAACTAATTTCTTAATATTAACAGTTTCCCAAAGTGACATAATTCTCACCATTTGTACTTTCTAATGTAGAGAAGTATTCTTTAACATAGCACATATGTGTGGAGGCTCCGCTATCCATAATCCAGACTGTTTCATCTATAGCCAGGGAATCATCTGTAATGAACGCTGTGTAATTATTTTTACCTGAATTGTTGGATTTATTTCCGAAACGGTTTGGTTGATTTTTGCGTGGTGCCCAACAATCCTCGGAAATGTGTCCTCTCTTTTGACAGTTGAAACAAGTAACACGTAGCTTTCCATTCTTTTCATGTTTCTGATATCTAGAATTACTGCCTTGGATGTTATTTAATGTTGATGTTGTAGCTAATGCATTTTCTAATAGTTCAGTCGAGGTCAAATTTGACTCTTCATCTATTAGACGGGCAGTCAGATTTGGAAGCGTTTGCTTGGTTTCATCGAGTGATAACCATGCTTGCCTGAAATTTGCGAATTTCCTTGGCAATATGCCTATAATTTTCGTCATGATTGCTGTGTCACTTATAGTGTCTCCAGCTTCCTTGATTTCTCTTGCTAGATTTTCTATCTTGGCAATATGTTGTACCACAGAATCATTCGAACCCATTTTGTATTGGTGGAATTTTTCATGTACAATCATTGGTTTATTGGTTTCTGTTTTGAGAGAATATATACTTTGTAATTTGTCCATGATTGCTTTCGAGCTTTCACAGTTTTCTATTAACGTGATCTGTGATAATTCCATTGCTGAGGTGATGATACACATTGCTAGAGCATCCTTTTTGTTGTATTCGTCTAGCTCCGTCTTTTTTATCTATTGATGGTTTGTTTGTTGCGCCCGTGGTAATTTCGTAGATACCTTTGGCTCTTAAGGCGCATTTAACTTGAAATTTCCATTGTTGGAAGTTCTTCCCATCGAATTTATTTATGAATGTTACGTTTGAATCGTTCATTTTTCTTCTGTTTCTCGTTTTGTTAACTTCTTCGTATCTTACTCACTTCCTGCTTTGCAACACTTAACCTTACTTCTACTTTTCTTCTTATACTCCTGTTATGCTCGAACTACGACGTGTTCTGGGCCCGTAACCTTTTAGGGTTTCGTATTGAATAAATCAATATAGTACCAGTATAATTTACTATTCATGTTTTAATATGTGAAACATATAAATATGTACAGCAGGTAAGCGGTAAATCTTGACATACATATAATTGACATTTAACGACTACAGTCAAAATACATTTTGTTTTAACGTGTTATGGAAAGGTGCAGACTAGATAAAGTCAATCCTTAACAGAAATATTCAATGAGGAAGTGAAAAGTGTGTCTGGACGAATCGCTCTGGTACGCTCTAACACCCAAACGAAGCAAATTTCACGAGTTTTGACGTCAAAATCGTATTGTACACCTTCGAAAACACCTGTACACAGAATTTCGTCTAATTTAGAACATATTGAGTTTTCTTTGAAATTCAAAGGCAGTAGCCCTTGGAATTTTGAAGATAATTGAAACGGTTGCGGCCGTATGACTTATTACACATCAAATTAAAGCTCTTCTGGTGTCGATTAGGGATAAAATAATTTCGGGTACGAGAAACGGTTCGTTGAGGAAATAATCAGTGAGGAAGGGAAAAGTAGTTCTTGGCGAATCGCAGAAACTCCTTCGGATGGATCACGGTCATATACATATGTTTCACTACTATTTTAGTTAGTTTATTTTTGTACGTTAATAATAATAACAGTAACAATAATGATGTGTTATTAATGTGTTATAAAGAATATACAGTAATCACAAGTTTTCTTCGTTAAAAGGCACCTCTACATTACATAACCAATTTAACCTATTCGTAGTAGACGCTCGATAGCTACTGAAGCTTATCAAAAGAAAAATGGCACTACAGTTATTGGTTACGAACAATATTCCAATTTCTGCCTCTGAAGTCTCTGAAAGCAGTACATTAATAAAGAGATTAGACAAACACACATCCAAATAAGTATCTAATTGTTTGATCGCTTGCATTTCGTAAAAATAAATTTGAAAGTATTTTTATGCAATTGACTTGACTCTCGGCGTTGCATGCGACTTACATATGTATAAACAATAAATCCTTTCACATACTATACGATTTGTTTTCGTCGATTAGGAATTTCGTGTGTGCATATATGTATGTATGTACGTAAGTATAAATCGGTTCGACCACCGCAATTTTTTGAGACAACAATGCACGAAATTGAATATTCAATAACTCGCTAATTGCTATGATTGTTGTGGAAGTTATTGTTCGGTAGAGGTGCACTTTCTCTAGTCTGAAATATAGAACATATTAGAGAAGAACTCCGCGTTTGAAACTGTAATACGTCAAGTACTGTATATTTCGCAATAATAGTCTTATGCAACATCGCTATAATGAGATACGAAGCATATAGCAACAACATCTTTAGATAAAGTCCATTCCATGTATTTGCTGGTCGCATTATGGTTTAGCATGCAGGTCAGGTATATAGAAATAAACTTACAAAGTCACTCTTACGTCGGATTAATCAAGGCATCAGGCAGATATGGAGGCGCTCTTTCCATTTTCTTGACATCGATATAAATGTGCAAGTGTTTGAGGCGTACAAAGAGTCCACTGTAATTTATAGTTATATTCCGTAACTACTGATCTCAATGTAATGCAAGATGAATTTGAAATTTTGCTTGAGAAAATTTTCAGTGATTAGGGCAATCGGCCACTGTAGAATTCTTCTGTTAATTAAAGGTATGTGACGTTAACTGTTACCAAAGGGAGACGTAGCATTCGATGGATGAAATTGAAGTTCTGCTTTGATAAATGATTGTAATGAATATCATTGTTCTTCTTAAACAGCAACCCATTAATCGTAGCCTTCATGTTTGTACTTATATCCGCAGTCAAAGACGTTTATCGTGGAGTTTGGGGTTTGGGCAATTTAAATTTTACAGGCCTTTTTTGTCATAACCGTCCTGGAAAATGTAGAGAAATATTGAGGTTTCTTTTTTCTTACGTGTTTATTACCTATGTATGTATGTACATAGAATTCTTATAATGAAATAATTGCTTCCCTGCTTAGTTGCTTCCTTGAGTTGAGTTGAGATGGCATTAAAATCATGCCGAAGCCTAAAACGTTTCTGCATAATTTTTTGAAATACAGAGAAAATACGAGATAATACTCAACCAGTTCCAAAAAATGGTCTAATGATTGCAAACTTGAAGCTATTCTTTTGATTTCAAAATCATACTTTGAATTGGTCGTTTAGCTTGAATGTTTTGCTTTTGATGATATCAAACAAAAAAGAAGGCCTAGGGAACAGACGACTTCGCCTATTTCTCAAAAAAAAAAAAAAAAACGTTTGAGTTTATCAACCTCGTAAACCAAACGCAATTTCAATATGACAATTAAAGCTAGAAACAGGCGACGAGTTAACAACAAGCTATAAGCCTATCAAAACCAAGAAATAACGTACTCTCTTTTTTGGAATTGGTCGTAAGAATCAAAACCGAGAATTTTATTTGGTATGCGGTAATCGACTTTGGCACATATTCTATGGGTACGTGATGGTAACCTTTTATAGTGCTTTACCTTTTATCCATTGATTATATATCTAGTTCTCTTTTTTTTTTTTTTAAATAGAAAAACACTAGTCAGTGTTACCACTTTTGGTGGTTGTTTTACAGGCGGGAAATTCAAATTTCACAATCAACGGTGACGCCTTAACAATTATGTATGCACGTCATGTCAGTGATTGAGCTTTTGTGTTCAAGATACAGTGTAATGAATTTTAATGCAAATATGCTGTAATGCTTTGCGTCGATATCAAATTATTTTGCCTAACGATTTTTAGAATTTTTGATACTGATATCAATGCTTCAAGTCCTAGAGAATCCCAAATCCTATAATCTATTACACCACTAAAAGTATGAATCTTCTTTTATGTACGGTACGACTTCCTATGCTGCACGGTTTAATATTGGGGGCTGTTATAGGTATGAGTACCAACTTAATATTAAGGTTGGTATGTTTGTGATCAATGTAATAAAAAAGCGGTGACTGAGGGTAGAGGAGGACGGAGAGAAGAAGGTAGCTAAAAAAATATGTTTAAACAAATATGTGTATTCTTTTAATAAAAGTACCCAACTCCAACATTACAATGGTAAAATAAGCCAACGGTGGCTAATGAACAACATCTTAAATTACACCATAGTCCTTGCAATCATCTTTATTGAACATCTTAAAGAAAAAAATGGTTGAAAGTGGTAAAATTGGTAAAAATCTGAGTATGTATTTCGACAATTGAATTTTTATCCGGTACTCCAGATCCAACACCCTAGATGGGCAGAAGGATAAGGTGAAAGAAGAAGAAGAAGGGAAGAATTGTTATCCTTAGTGGAGGAAAACACAAAGGACACCGTGTCGATTGCTAACTGTTGAAGTTTACTCTATCAGACCAATATGAACCAAAGTTCGTGAATAATTCTTCCTTTTGTGACTTTCTAAATTGAGGATGACTAGTTGCGAGTTTTTCAAAGTCCGTGTTGTAATAGTAACAGCCAATTAATTAAAGTTTTCTCTAAACTATAGCATATAAAAGTTTAATTCGAAAGTGTCAAATTGAAACATAGTATTTCGGCGAAAAGGGGTTGTCGTTTAAATTTTAATTCCATAAATATTGTATAATCTATATACAGTATGTCCTCGGATTAACTTCACTATAATTAATCAAAAATACTGGAATCTCGTTTCAATATTTTGGGATGCCGCCCTGCTTGACGTGAAAAGAATTTCAAGCATATTTTTACTCCTCTAAAATCAAGACCGTCATGACAATTGAGAGAAAACTTTTTTATTCAAGTAAAGTACCGTTTTAGTCAATAATAGGGCAAAATCTTATTGTGAAAAGTTGTTCAAAATATATGCAAGATTTCGGAAATATCGGAGTACTTTGACTAAATCCGTATTAGTTTCGTACTCTTCCATTGTAACTGCAGAAAAATAAGTATTTTGTATAAGTTGTCAAAACAAGAATTAATTCAAGTTTCTAATAATGTATTTTATTCCAAAAAATATTGAAAATCCATTACTCAATTTGAATTAACATTTGAATTTAATCTTATAATTCAATGTATGTATGCTGAATTCATATGCGATAGGGAGTGGTCAAAGTCTAGACCAAATTTAATTAGTAGGCGAAATAGTTCTGACTTCAAGAGTCTCTTGCGGGCTGAGAGCTGGTTGGATGTGGTGTTTTGTGTTGATCCGGTTGAACAATACAATAACTTTCTCGATACTTGGAATTACAACTATGAAATAGCATTTCCCGCTACATATAAACCATTAAAAACTAAGAGAGTGTAAGAACTGGATCACTCGGGGTATTCGAAATTCGGCAAAAAGACTGAAAGAATTGTATATATTGACGTTGGATGGTAGCCAGACCATTACAAGTTATTATAAAAAACATAAGAAAGTGTATAGGAGGGTAATAAAGGCAGCAAAGCTTATGCATAACAATGCTATCTTAAGCAGCTCATCAAATAAAGCGAAGGCAGCGTGGATGATAATTAACAAGAATATTAAACAGAAGGCAAGGAGAAATGATAATCTACTACTGCATATAGAGGATAAAGTAATTAATGATTCACGAACCATAGCGGAATGTTTTAAATAGGCATTTCAATACATTTCGGATACTTTAATAAAAAAGGGATAAATCCAAATCAATCAATTACAATATTGAACCCAGTGCGCACACATTCCTTTTATATCCAGCAGATGATTATGAAGTCCGAAATGTAATCCAAAACTTAAAACAAAAACATTGTTCTGGGTATGATAATATAAGTCCAGTACTATTAAGGGATTGTGTTGATGAACTTGTCTTACCACTGACAGAAATTATAAATAATTCCTTTGCACAGGGAGTTATTGCCGATAAATTAAAGGTAGCAAAAATAAAACCGATTTACAAAAAGAATTCGAGTTTGGTTATGGATAATTATAGGCCGATATCCATGGAAAAACTTGTGGCCAAACGACTAATATCGTTTTTAGAAAGAGGGAATATCTTAAACTCAAATCAGTTTGGCTTCAGGAAAGGGCGTAGCACGATTGCGGCTATCGCTGCATTCTTGAATTCTTTATACCACAATATTGACCAGGGCCATGATTGTGGTGGTATCTGTTTGGATCTATCTAAAGCTTTTGATCTTGTAAATCACGATATTTTATTGGGAAAACTTTACCAGTACGGAGTTAGAGGTGTAGCATGGGAGTGGTTTAAAAGTTATCTAGAAAATAGAGAGCACTTCGTGGAGATTGATGGAGTGGCTTCGGATTGTCTGCCATTGGGGAGGAGGGTACCGCAGGGTAGCGTCTTGGGTCCTCTTTTGTATATTATATACGTGAATGACTTGCAGAACCGGGGGCTATTATGTTTGCAGATGATACGTCACTGCTTGTATCTTCAAAACGTGGACAAGCTATTAAGCGTTAAGAGAAATAAACAATTATTTCAGGGATAATGATCTATGTGTAAACACTTCAAAAACAGTTTATATACAGTTTCAGGCTTCAAAGAGAGATAGGATTTTTCGCATTCGATTAAGTTGAACAATGAATGTATAGCACACGTGGACAGCACTAAGTTTTTGGGAGTGATAATTGATAACACTGGAAAACAGCATGTCTGTTGCATGAGACTTTTTATATGAATCTGAATAGTTTTTCCACGCTGATTTCAAAAATATATGCCGTTTTCATGTAGCAGCTCTAGTTTTGGAGTTATGAAGTGACAGGATTTCTCATTGAAAATGCACATAGTTTAAGTTTAAAAAATTTATTAAATATATTTATTCTGAATAAAATTTCCTTTTTTGGATTTTCTAGAGTGAGATGTTATATGAGTACTATTTTGAATGCTCCAACAATAATCAGCCATCATATGTTCATTCCAGTGCCCCCGATACCTCTCCTCCATAGTGCGAATATCCTGGTGAAAGCGCTCTCCTTGTTCCTCGCTTAGGTCACCGAGATTTTCAGGAAAATAGTCTAGATGGCTGTGAAGGTAGTGAAGCTTCATACTCATGTTGCATCCAAGCCGCTGGAAGTGTATCAGCAACTGTTCAACGTGCTGAATGTAACCGTCACATTTCCTATTGCCCAAAACATTCCTCACTACCCAAACAAACTCTTCCCATGCACATTTCTCGGCAGCTGTCATATGGTTGATGAAAATTTTATCATCTATCAACTTCCTGATTTGTGGGCCATCGAAAATACCACCTTTGATTTTCTCACTACTCAATTTTGGAAACACTTTTACAATGTATTTGAAACATTCGCCATCGAGCTTTTACGAACTGTTTTATCAACCCCAGTTTTATATGCAAAGGAGGCAATATAATTCGGTCTCTAGATACTAGTGGAACATTAATTACATTTTGCTTACCGGGAATCAAAGCCTCCCTAGAAGGCCAGTCTCTTTTGTCCAGTGCTCAGCTTTCGCTCGGCTGTCCCATAAGCATAGGAAACAGGGATATTTTGTGTAGCCACTTTGTTGGCCCAGGAGAAAATTTACCATTTTCAAATCAACACATAAAACCCAGTTATGTTCCTTGTATTTGATTTTGTCGAGAACTAAAGATATTGTAGGATATTCTTCTGTAACCTTTGTAGAATGAGCAATAGGTAAGGAACCAAGTTTGTTACCATTATGTAAAAGTACACATTTCAAACTTCGTTTTGACGAATCAATGAACAACCGCCACTGATTTGGATTATACTCTTTTAATCCCATTGCATTAATTAGGCCCGGAATATCAGTACAAAACACAAAATTATCTTTTTGAGTAAAGAAAGGAAGTAAATCCTTTTCCCTGTTACGGTAGTACGATATCTTCGTTCCTCTGGTCAACAAATTTCTTTCTTTCAATCGGGAAGCTAAAATTTCTGATGCCGTTTTAGAAAGTCCAAGGTCCCTGATCCAGTCATTTAGATCATCTTGATTTAGTGGTCGGGGACTACCGTAGCAATCGAAATCACTGTCGCTACCACTGTCGTCGTTTTCGGTTTGTCCGCTGCACTGGTCTGAATTTTGCGAAGATGTACATGGGTGCTGTGGTATTGATGTGTCACTAATACTCAAGACTGGTCTTATGGCAGATTTTAAGTTTGGATATATCCACTTAGAGCAATTTTTATGGTTTATTCCTATGATTTTGGTTACACAGAAATAATAGTCGTCATGATGGTTGGATGGTTCACGCCAAATCATAGGAGCTTTGTACTTAAAAGTGGGTCTTTTTTTTGTTTGTCCACAGTCGCAAAGATTCAACACATGTTTTACATACCAAACTTGGTATCCAAGGTTTAGCGTTTGACGGCAACGGAAACTCAAAGTAGTCCAAGTATGCCTTTTTCACAAAGTCCGACACATTTAAACGAAATTTTTGGAACATATATTCTCTACAAATAACACAAAAACAATCAGGATTATTTAAACACGTCCTTCTTGAGGAAGACATACTGAAATTTATAAAGGAACTAGTTAAGTTACACCGCTATTGATAGAAACTATCGACTACTTATGTAAATTTAAGACGGTACCTGTATCTCACTAACTAGAGCTGCTACAAAAAATGTGAGGTTAGATTTGAAATCAGCGCACCCAAATTAGTAAACAACAGTAGAAAAACTTTATGCAACAAAAAAAAAAGTGTTATTTTGTTTTTTGTGTAATAACTGTGACTGGGGGAGCATGTAGATGAATTGTGTGGTAGAGTTGCGTCGATTTGCTTCTTGCTTGGTAGACTGAGAGAGTTGGTGGATGGATCGATATTGAGAATGTACTATTTTGCACACTTACATACATGCTGCTATTTCGTACGGAGTGATTGCTTGGGGTGTTAGCAGTGATTACAAGAGGGTGTTCCGTCTGCAAAAGAGGGCAATTCGTGTAATGAATGGTGTGGGACCACAAACCTCGTGCAGAGAACTATTCAAAACAAATAGTATTATGATACTACCGTGTATCTGCATATGGGGTCTATTACTGTATGCCAAGCAAATTCTTGACGGCTTAATTAAACTCAACAAACAACATTGTAATACTCGGAATAGATATACCTTGGAAATACCCAAACATAGACTTGCATTTAGTGAAAGGAATCCTCAATACATGGCTGTAAAAGTCTATAATAAACTGTCTGATGTGTTCAAAATGGTGGACATAGATAAATTTAAGAACTCGACTCGCCAAATAGTTTTATCTAAAAGCTACTACTCACTAGACGAGTATTTAAACGACAACATGACTTAGATAGTATTAACTTTGATGTATTTTATTCTGTTATATACGTTTCTATACAATGTTAAATTATCCTGTTTTTGTATATTGTATTATGCTTATGTTTTTGTATATATGACATATACTAGTGACTTGTCCAATGCTACATTGTAGTCCAAAGGATTAAATAAATATAATATGATATGATATGATATGTTTTTTTTTTCAATTATTTTTCTCAATTATTATTCATGTGTTGATTGTTATTCGTTAATTAAATTAAAAAAATAATAAAAATGAACCGATCGTGGACGAATTAAAATTGAGTAACTGTTGTGTATTTTACGTCTGTTTTTGTTTTTGAATAAAATACTTTATTAGAAACTTACATGATTTCATTTTTTGACAACTTATACAGAATATTTGTTTTTCTGTGGTTATAATGCAAGAATACAAAAGAAATACTAATTTTGTGAAAGTCATCCAAGTATTTTTACACTATAGCGGAAAGCAGGAATCAAAAAAAAAAAATTAAGTACACACTGCATTATCCCTAACGGGGTGACGTAATTCATTCGATTGCTGGTTTCGACTATAGTGTCAAAACATTTAGAAAAGCTGCTTTTAATTGCAGGCTGAAGTGGAAAATATTTCCAGAAACACACAACCAAATTTAATTCAAAGCTTGTACGTGTACTACACTAAAACTGATAATTCGGCTCGATACGATTAACAGATGATGACCACATATTTGCCACTATGGTTTAATCCGACTTTTCACAAAAAATCAAAATTTTCATAGTATACCTGATTTTTTCGATATACTCATCCGTAATTTTCTAATTATGTGGGGATATAATTATATAAATATACATTACATATTAATATATATAATGTATGGTATATTTAGCTTTCATTCTTGTTAGATTGCACTTGTTTCAACTTGTTTTCTTCTTAGTATATTGAACTGAGAATTTAGTTAAATTTCTTAAGCAAAATTGCACCGGCCAAGCTCTTAATTAATGATATAAAAAACACAAATTATAACAAATTATATTTATAAATTTTCAGAAATATTTAACATAAAATCAAGATAATTACCTAGTGTTGTGTGTTTGTGAGTCTGATTTCTTTTATTCGATGATGGTTCTTCCTATGTCCCCTCTCTTAACTTCTTTTCTCGATGCAGATCTATGGATTTTTCCCTTTTATAAATTCTTTCTTCTCCGGTATGGTGAGGTTTTTAGTCACTGGTACTTCTTCTTAAAACCCTTTTATTCGAAATATATTTATCGACTTATTTGTTGACTTATGTATCTTGTCAATTTTCTTCGTCGTTAACCAAACAAACTTTTTATTTTTTATTTTTTTTGTGGAAACCAGGACTACACTGCTTTATTTCTCCGTTATCCACGAAACGAACACTTTAATTCTCCTTGACTCCAGTTCATCCAAGGCATAACGTTGTTATAGAAGCCTGTATTGAACGTCGATGTATCCTTAGTTGTTTCCAGTAATTTTTTATGAATTCTTGTAATGTGAAAGTGTTGTATGTATGTGTCTGAATGTTAACTATGCTTTTCTATCTATTAACCGATACTTTTTATAATAATTAATAATTTTATTTCTAGTGACATTTGTTTCTCCCATTAAACGTCTCTGGCTGGAGTTAAAATAAGAAGCTAACACCCGTAGGGTAATAAAATACTCAACGGGTGGTGGGCGCCTCAACATTAACTGTAAATGTTGATATATCGAATTGTAATAAAAGATGAATTTTTTAATGGTAATTAAGCATTCGAGAATTACTACAATATATCTACTATTAGGAATATTCTACAGATGTCTACAAATAGACTAAGCCGAACGAAAAAGTAGAAAATAAAATTTTACATATCCAAATATTGCCAAAACAAAAACATTGCCAAATAAATACATCTCAACGAGATAATTTACATATGTGAGTGATATGTAGAATTTTATTTTCTACTTTTTCGTTTGTTTTGTAACTCTCACCTCCAAGTTCTTGAAACTATTTTTTAAATTAAGTCGGCACGTTTTCTATTCTTGTTAATCATTTTCTATCTATAAATAACGTTCATTTGCGTGTTTCTACAGCAAAAATAACCTTCTTTCTCTTTACTTTTTTAATGTTGCTTATAATCTCTTTAATATTGTAACATTTTATCCGTGTTTTGCAGTACGAAATCAAGTCAAAGCATTTCATTCAAACTCCAAAATTTTCTGAAAATACTACTTCTTTAAATGTATAAACTATTCAATTTCAAAAACCTAGTTGCTGCAGCACTAAACTACTAACTCGGAGATCGATGGCACAGAAATTGGTAATGCATGTAGAGCCAAACCCAGTGGTCCTTTAGGAGGTGTAATCTGACCTATTATTTTTATACTTCGTTTCTTTGATACAAATTCAGCGCGTCAAACAGAAGCAAAAATCTTAGCTTGACTTATCGTAAAATTCTATATCTTTCTTGGGCACTAGCGTTTATAGATACAAAAAATATTATTATTACCACTGCATTAACTTGATCATAAAGAAATTGCAAATCATTATTGCACGATTCTTCTTCTTCTTCTCGGAAAAAAAAATCCTTTTGCTATCTTTAGAGCGTCCCATTGTAATGCTAATAAATTTCGTTGCTTAACTTTCCTGCCAATACCTGTGTATTAGGCTTCATTAGGCATTTAATATTTGGCGTGAATCCTCTCGGCGCAAGTAAGGCAAACGTATGCTAAAAGAGCAAGGTCAGGAAAGTGGTATGTGACTGGCCTACAATATCCTAATAATTTTTATTCGTACATCACGCCTACGAACATGCATATTTACGTGGGTAACTGCGAGCAAAAATAATTACCGCCAAAATATGCTATACTTTCACTTCGGTCCATTGTATGGGATTAGTTAATGTTACCGATTATTCGAGTACGTACGTACGTACGTACTTGATCCCACGCTATTCTCGCACACGTTGCATCACCGATTATGACATTTTTGATATATCGAAACGATGCGCCAATATATGATCATTATTTGCGGATGGATAATGAAGAACATCCTTGCATTACTGAAAAGGATCAGAAATATTATAGTCTTCGTTTCTAAATTACAATAGGTTCGTCGTAACTTGTTGCAACTCCGATTACGGATTTAAGTATAAAATAAAAATCTTCGACATTGAGAATGTTGTTTTGTGTACGAAACAATGCTTTTGCCATAAAACATCGGTAGAAACTACAAGTTACGTAAAATACACGACATACTTACCTAACTAAACATTTCACTCTATTTTTATGCTGTAGTAAATCCAAGTAATTTACAATTAGTATCGTGAATGTTCAATGATATTTTCTTAAGTGGTCGAAATATTAAAATGGGTATAATTAACATTATGATACGATAAAACGATATAATACTACCATAAATTGTTTTATTGGCGAAATATGCAATTTCAATCGAACTACTGCCTTTCTATAATAAACAGATACGAAATCGGATACTTGCCCTTTTCTCTGAGAAATGGCGGAAATTTTGCTTCAGAATAGTTTCACAAAGACAGTCTCTTACATCATATATTATTTAGGATTCCTCATCTTGAGAGGGAAAGGAGGGTAAAACATGAAAACATTCTCACGTTGAGTTGTGAAAGAATACAAATTGATGTTCTTACCTATTTGCTTAGCCGTGGTATAAGCAGAAGGAACTGACTCGATGTACTGTTCACGTGTACAAAATTTGCATTAGCACACTACAAAATTGTCCGCGTTAATTCAGTACGTTTACTGCTTGCTGGTTTAGATGATGGGGAGATTACCTAAATCCTAAATACCAAAGTTGGAGGACGTTACGTTGTCCTTATTAGGTATACAAATTCAACGTAAATACGGTGAAATTCAAACGATTTTTTTCGAATTAATCCCTGCATTAGTAACGAATAATTCTCGAACTTACGGAAGTGACCGAATGAGGTCACACTATTGTTTAAGATCGGCAGAACTCTCTGAAAGCGCTTCATTTGCTGGTCTCTAAACATAATGATAAAGTCAAACGATCGCAATCTCTTACTGTGAAAGTTTAGATTCGGTAAGGCGTATTATTTATAGCAGCAGTAATATTTTTATGTAACCACGATATATTATAGATAATTAAAGCAATTTATAGACGTAAGAAACGTACGAAAAAGATTTGAAGAAACAATTTTAGATGGTTATCCTCCTTGCCTTAATCGTATCTAATAATCTTGTTGTTGCTCCGTATTACCTTAAAAGCTTCAATACACATACTTACTTACACATACTACTACTGTTAAGGACCATCTCGCACGTACAATCATTTTTTAGTATATGTATATATTTTATTTTACACGAAATGTATTATAGTTAGGTTTTGCATTTAGAAGTATTACAGTATTACCGTAAGGGTTTCCGACCGGCTTTACATTTCATAAATTGTAGGTATTTAAATATTTTATCGTGCTGGGACATCACGTTTAGTAAGCTAGCCGGATAGAATGTCGTAAATACCATTGCAACCCGAAATTCATTCAAGTATTAGAAGATGTACAAATCCGCTGCTGCATCCCGTCCTTTAGGCAATAAATACCTCAGTTTAGACCATGGTTGCACAGACTTATGAAGACTAGGGGCCACTCGGGCAAATCATGAACTGATGGCGGGCCGGCCGCCAGAAGTATAGGTAATTAAAGACAATAAAGAATTGATAATAATTTATTAAAATTCAAAAAGAATTTATTAATTTGAAGCGTGGCACTGCATAGTGCTTACAATCTTTTATATTTGGCTCAAATTTACTTGTAGCAACACGTAAAGCTGCTTTCAAACTTTCATTTGCAAGGCGGTTTCGATTTTTTGTTTTATTATTATTTAGTATTGAAAAAGTTTGTTCACATATATAGGTAGAACCAAATAAGCTGGCACATTTCAGAACGTTTATGCGCAACTTTTCGTACATATTTTTATCAATGCAGCGGTAAAAGTTCAGCAAGTCTCCTTCGTTGAATTTGTTGCGTAAATCTTGATCGTTTTGAATGTCGATAATTTCTAACTGCATTGACTCTGGCGCATTTTCAACTGAAATCGTGAAAGGATTGCTGAATATGTCCAACAGAGGTTTCACTTTTTTAAACTCCGAAAATCTGTCTTGAAAAGATTGAATCAAAATATCTAGCTTTTCTACATAACTGAAATTAATCGCCGTTTTGTTGAATTTTTCAGCCATTTTCTTATAATTCGGAAAATGATTGTAATTTCCAGAATTCAATTGTGATCTGAAAAGTGTCAGCTTGCATTGAAAGGATGATACATGAGCGTAGAGCTGGGATATCAGTTGATTTTTGCCTTGAAGCCGTGTGTTCAAGACATTCAAATGATTTGTAATGTCAACTAAAAAAGCCAAATCACACAACCAATCAGGATTTTTAAGTTCCGGGACATCCCTTTGCTTTTCCGCCAGAAATATTCCAATTTCTTCAATTAAATTTAGAAATCGTTCCAGTGTCAATCCACGGCTTAGCCACCTTACTTCTGTATAATACAGTAAATCTCCGTATTCGCTTTCGATGTCATCAAGGAATTGTTTGAATTGTCTGTGATCGAGTCCTCGTGATTTTATGAAATTTACAGTCGAAACTACCACTTTCATGACATTTTGAAATTCAATTTTTTAGAACAGAGGGTTTCTTGGTGTATAATGCAGTGAAACTGCATGAGATCTTCAGCGTTTATGTTTCTTCCTTGCAGATGCTTTTTCAGTAAAGTAACTAGCCCGGAATTGACACCAATCATCGAAGGAGCACCGTCAGTCGCAACTCCCGATAATTTTGATAAGTCCAAATCAGTTTTTGAACACTCATCCAAAAGTACATTGAGTATATCAACTCCTTTGGTTTGACCTTTCAATGAACACATTCCGAATATAAATCTAAGACTTCAAAATCTTGAGTAACACCTCGTATGAATATGAGAAGTTGAGCTGTGGAACTAATATCAGTGGATTCGTCGAGTGCTAATGAAAAAATTCAATGATCTTAGTTTTTTCAATTAATTGTTCCGCAATATTACCTGACAAAGACATAATTCGTCTTTGGATAGTCATACGATTCAGTTGAATTTTCTCAAACTTTTTGCTGCTTCTGGACACATTTTCTTAGCGGCAATTTCTATGCATTCTTTTACAAAATCGCCATCATTGAAGGGGCGACTTCGCTTTGCTATCATTCGAGAAATTTCATAACTAACTTCTGTAGCTGTTTCTGAATCTTGAATGGGTTTTGTAAACATAGCTTGCTGACCAATAAGCTCCCGTTTTAAAGACAACATTTTTTGCTTTCTTAATTCGCCTGTAAACTTGGTAAATGAAGGATGCTGCGTTTCATAGTGCCTTTTTACATTATATTCCTTTGCAATCGCAACAGAATTCTTGCAAATTAAACAAACGATTTTGTTATGCGACCATACAAAAAAGTATTTCTCAGTCCAAATTTCTTGAAACTGCCGATTTTCACCTTTAACCTTACGCTTTTTACTAGGTCCTGGCTTCTCCATGTTGCGTTCTAATCCTGGCTAGGATTAACACAGCACCTAAAAACAATTACAGTACCTACTTAAATTACCCATTCTTTTAAATTATCAAAAATAATTGATTAAATTCCTTAGAAATTTTAAGATTTTTATACAGATTTTATATCTGAAATAATGACGTAATTATTACAGTTAGAGAAATTCTGATAAAAATAGTAATTTCTTTGTTTTATTTTAATACTTGGCCAACATTAAAGCAAAATTTGATTAAAATTGATTAAATAGGTAGGTAAACACTTATTAATAACTGAGTTTTACTTACGATTTCACAACACAATTATACACGGCACTTGACGGGTTAACAGGAAATCTACGTTGAATGTGGATCAAAATATATGACACCGGCTAGTCGAGTTAAAATCTACACTAGAACTATTGCCTCCCCAAAACACTATTAAACTGCACTTATTCTCAATCACTTATTACTTCGCTTTGTATTTTCGCGCTTATTTCTTCCTGTTGACATTTCACTCAAATTAAAACCGAACTGTCGGTCGCGCTAGGAACTTCAAGTCGATACTAGGGCCGGTGGGGGATTCCTTACGCCCTTTATCTTCAGGTGTAGGCTGCTTCGATCACGCAGCCTGGGGAGAGATGAGGTTGGTTAGCGAAGAGCTAACTGGGGAAGATGACTTTTCACCTGTAACGCATACGAGGATTTCAGACTGAAAATAGCCATTTATCAGTCGTTTAGAGGACGATGATGGTCGTCGAGGGACCTGTGGGAATTGCCTTAGTCCAGATCGATGACATCTGCAAGGCGACGGACCTTCTTTTGGGAGGGGGTCGATCTTGGGGATCGACGACCATCTGAACGCAGAGATTTTGGCTGGCGCGGGCTCTTTCCCACGCGGACTTCAGGAGTTTCGTCAGAAATTATCGTAGAGTCGGAACGTTCAGTTCTCGATGAATCTGAACGTTCCTTACGAAGTAGGGGGGCGTCAACGATGAGGCGGAGAGTTCGGTTTTGGAGTGCTTCCAAACCTTTGATGTTAGACTTACTCGCTGTTAACCAGGCCATAGCGCCGTAGGTTAAAAGCGGTCGAAGCGTCGTCTTGTATAGGAGCAACTTGCTCCCTAGGTGAAGGGGACTCCTTCGCCCTATGAGGGGCAGAAGCAAGTTGCGGGCCTTGATGAAGCGATTTCGGATTTCGTCAGTTTGTTTTTGGAATGTGAGCATTCGGTCGAAGATGACACCGAGGTATTTTCACCTCGGAGCTCCAGGAGCTCGGAGTTTCACCTTAATCGGCTGACCGGGGTTTGCGCGATCGTGCGAGAATCTAACTGCCACACACTTAGATTCATTTACCTTCAGACCCCAGCGAGAGGTCCAACTCAGAAAACCGTCAGTAGCGCTTTGGAGGCGTTTCCTGAACAGCGCCTGCTTCCTAGCCTGTGTAGATGACAGTGTCATCTGCATAGATTGCAATCTCGGTGCTGGGCTCTCGGGGGAGATCCGACATGTAAATGGAAAACAGTTGCGGGCCTAGAAGTGATCCCTGGGGAACGCCGGCGTGGATTTGTCTGACGCTGGACTTCACGGAATGGGATTTAGTGCAGAAGCGATCTGCCGGCTAAATAGGACCTGATGAGTTTGACCATGGGGGATTGATTCCTGAAACGATCATCTTGTAGATCAGCCCGTTATGCCAGACTGTGTCAAAGGCATTCTTTAAGTCGAAGAAAACTGCACCTCCGGGTACTCCGCCTTTCGAGTCCGTTTCGGATGTATTCCGAGAACCGGAATAGTTGTAGGTCGGTGGACAGTCCGGCTCGGAAGCCGAACTGTTCATCTTGGATGACATCGTCGCTGAGTTCTTTCAACCGAGACAGGATGATTGCCTCAGCTATTTTCGAAACGTTGGAGAGAAGGCTGATCGGGCGGAAGTTTTGTGGGAGTTTGTGATCTTTCCCGGGTTTGGGGATGTTGCAGACTTCGGCGTGTTTCCAGCAGGAGGGAAAGTACTGGATTTGGAGCATTGCGTTGATGATTTCGGCAAAGATGCTCCGTAGCTTCGGGGGGTAATTCCACTTTAGGGCCAGATTGGTGATACAATCCGCCCCTGGGGCCTTTTTGTTGTTGCGCCTTTGATGAGGGCTCGAACTTCGTCGGGGGAGGCGGGATCGAGTGGGGTTCCGATGAGCTCGGGGATCCCGTGCACCACCGTTTCCACTTCTCTTCGGAAGATTATTTCGTCGTCGCTGATTGGGGGCGGGATGCCGCGGAATACTTCTTCGAGGTGGTCGGCGTGGATTTCGATTTTCTCCTCGGGGGAGAAACCTAAACCGTGGGTGCCGTGAAGAGGCCGGTTTGGGGGTTTTTTGAGGGGTTTCTCAAGGCTTTGGATAGTTTCCATAGGGAGCCATCCTCCGTCGTGAGAGACTTGACCTTGTCGTCCCAGTTTTCCTGCTCGAAGGTTTTGAGAGCCTCACGGAGCTGTCGAGCAAGATGATTTGCTCGGAGACTGTCAGCGGGGTTGAGGGTGGTTTGAGCCCTTTTCTTGGCTCGTCGTCTTTCCCTAACTAGCTCCCTTAGGTCGGGTGGGAGTTGTCGAGAGTGTTTGCGGGGGTCTGATGGTAGAAGATTCATCGAGGGCCCGAGAGATCGCATTGGTGAAGTTGTTTGCGGCTTCCTCTAAGAAGGCCGCTTCCTGAAGATTTTCGTTGACACTGAGGTTGGTGAGAACTTTGGAGGAGAAAAGATTCCAGTTCGTACGCCGCCGAACTTTTTCCCCAGATGAAGTAGTTCGCTACCTAGGGTGATTAGGATGGGGTTGTGATCTGATGAAAGGTCAGCGATGCTTTCCACGGTCACGTTTACCGGGATGTCTTTGGATATGGCGAAGTCGAGGACATCGGATTGGGTGCCAGCACGGAAGAACGTGTGGCCGTCGGGAGGGTGGTACGAAAGCCCTAAGGCTTGGATGATGTCGATCAGCTGCCTGCCCTCAGCTCGTATGATCCGGCTGCCCCAGAGGTGGTGCTTCGCGTTCAGATCGCCCGCCATCAACACCGCGTTGGGGTCGGTGAAGATTTGGTCGAAATCCTGGCGCGAGGGCGGGCCTATACGTCGCGTAGAGTTTTTAGCGGGCCGAAATCGGTCCAGATGATGACTGCCGCCGCCTCCAGAGAGTTCAGCGGCGGCACTACGACCTCGGAGTGGCGGATTGAATTTTTGACGAGTACAGCTGTCCCGCCGCCGCGGCCCGTCAAGCGATCTCGACGGTATGTTTTGTAATTCACGACCTTGAGACTGTCCCCCGGGCGGAGGCCAGTCTCGCTGAGAAGGGCAACGTCGATTTGGTTCTCTTGAAGAAAGTCTCTTAGCTCAGGCATACGAGTTCTGATGCCGTTCGCGTTCCAGGCGACTATTCTGGAAATGCCTTGCTGGTTTATGCTTACCGATGTATTCATAAACGGGAACTGTCGGTCGCTGCGGTTAGCGTGGCTTTTATACCGCGCATACGACTCTGGAAGCTTCGTGTATCTACTCGTACCTACGCGAGCAATCGGGAATTCGAGACTATTGCTATCTCGCTTGCTCACACCGCGCTAGAAAATTCTTGATTTCTCTACTATTTTGAACTTTATATAAAGGCAGCAAGCGATGTTACTTGACTTAGCATTTTTGGGCGCTAGATTCAAATAGCGCGCGCGCGAGATTCAAATTACTTTTCGAACATATATTTTTTTGGTTTTATTCTGGAATAGAATTAAATATTCTTCGAATGTACGAGAGTATTATTTTTGCTGTCGGCGGGCCACCAGTATTCGACAGGCGGGCCGCGGTCTGTGCATCCATGGTTTAGACCTACCGCAAAATTCCTCAAACAAGAAAATATTTTATCATTTAAGGGGAAGGTGTCTCCTTCTAGAAATTCCAGATTTCATGGAATACTCCCACGTAGGGTCACTTTCATTAGCCAATGACAAATTCTGTTTTCCAAAATAACATTTTTGTAACGCCCATTGAGAGTTTACTTCTTGTCCAATTAGGAGAAACTAAATCACTACAAATCACACAAAAATCACCGAAGACAAACTGTCACATTTAGAAACATTGTTTCAATCTTGCCGTGAGCAGAGTAACAATCAAATTAAGTCATTTTTCAGTTTCAACGCGGTCGGGAGCCGGTTAACTGAACACATGTAAATTTAAATTCACCGCTTACTAAAACTATTTATTTGTAAGGTGTACATAATATCATTTGTTTCCTTTTTGTGTAATATACTGTTGAACTAAGCAGTGCATTATTTCCGCGCAACCTACACTTTAAATTAAGCGAGTGCAGAACAAATTACCAGCGCAGTCGATCGTTTCCGTAACCAGCTGAAACGAAAGACGTCTCCTTCAAAACAGGAGGAGCAATCAACTACTGTATTATTTCTAATGAGAGCTAATTTGGACTAAATGCATATTGTCCTATCTCCAAGGTATTGCATTACCAAATAAGTAATTGGGGATTTCATGAATACACGTTTTATATACATACATTTAGTTCAATTCTTTTTATTGATGTATTTGGAATGTATTGTAAATAACGGATTTCTCATTTTCTTGCCTCATACTTGGTACTTCAATTATCGTTCAAGAAATAAGATTTATATTTTACTTTAGTACTTCCCCAAAGGAGAAAATGCTGCTTAAAGTCACAGAAAATTTTGGCTCGTTTGGGCACTGTTTTTCTTGTACGAATCTCGTTGTATGCGTTGTACAAAGATCGGAAAAAATGTTTGTACGAGAGATTTTTAGTTTGTACAACATAATAATAGCAACTGAACTATCCAAAAGAAAAATTTGTACAATGTACAAAAACGATAAAAAAATCTTTGTCCGTAGCCACAAATCTTTGTCTCGTACAAAAAAAAAAAAACCTGTGCTTTTAAGACACCTAAAAGAACGGTAGTGACTCACTCAAACTGCGTTCGAGTGAGCCAGTTAAACTAGAAGATCACCTCACCATTCAGATCGTTATTATCAATTATTTTTGCATATCGATAACCATCAACGGTACAATTGAACGCTTTAAGATCACACACGAATTAGGGTAAGTAAAAGCGTTTAGCACTAATTTAATTTTACACATTTAGAATATTTTGGGTTTTTTCTTCACATATATTTCGAACATTTTAACATATTTGTTATTATTCGACATATCTTTCCGTTTGAAAATCGCATTATTTTTATAAAAAGTACAGTACATGATTTTTGGGAAATTTACATTGTACGATTACCGATGTTCCGTTAAATATAATAAAATAAATATTACTTAAATAGGGATTAATGCTTTTTTCCAAGAAATTTATGTTTCTACATTTTTCGAATACGTGCGACTTGCGTACGTGCAGTTTGCGTACAAATGGAATTTAGTGGTAGTTGCGTACATGTTGATTAAGCCCCTGCTATTAAAAATGCCATCATTAACAGGCAGTGCAGCTTGCGTACATGCAGGTAGATACCCGCACGTACGCAAGTCTTTTGTGAAATCTATAACTAAGTACTTATAACTAAGGCAACCTTCTTTTTTGATTTTACAATTAGATTTTATATATTAAATCGTAGACACTTGGATGTGGACGCTTTATAATGGTGTTTAACTTATTATTCCACCCTTCTACTGCGTTGTTAGTTCGGTGGAGTTTTGGATGACAGTTCCACATGGCTCTGCTCCAGTTACTGTTTTCCAACCACTGATCGACGAAGTAATCGTAGAACGCCTCTAATCCACTGTTCATAGGCGTTGACTCCTGTATGCACAACCAACCATTATCAATATCTTCTACAGGAATATACGCTAAAGCGGCACACATTCTTAAATGTTTTCTTATATCTTCATCTTGTTTGTCACTTCCTGCCAATCCCAATTCTTGAATTTTTCTCCACAAGCATTGGTTGAAGTGGAAGTTGCACCCGTGAATAGTAGTCTCAGGAACTACATTTTTTAGAGCTGCTGCAGTAGCATGCTCAAAATCGACGGTCACAGTCTCAGGGTTCCAACCATTCATCTTCAGTATTTGAAATAATCTTTTGTACGTCTCGAACGTTTTATTGGGAAGTAGGGCAAATACCACAGGAACAATATTTACTTCCTCGGCGTCGCTTCCTATATCGGCATGAACGGTATAAATTTGGGTAAACTGCTTACTGCAGCTTTTGAACGTGCCGTCCCCAAAAAATGTTCTGCATCTGGATAATGTTCCTCTACCTTCACTACTGGCAAATACCAAAATTCTATTTTTTTGCCATCATCAGCCAGCAAAAAGTACAACCGTCCCGCATTGTCACTATATCCGTAGGTATATGAATTGATGCAGCTACTGGTTCTTGTAATTTTCTTCCAGCCTCCCTTCGTATATTGTAAAGCGTGGATTTTATTGAATTGAACATTGGCACTTCCGTAACAAAGTCATACCCTTTGTTGAATAAAGGGGTAAAGGCTTCCTTGTAGATTTGGGCAATTGATTCCTTGTCGTCTTCTCGGGCTCGTTTTTTTGCTTGGACAATTTGCTTCGTCACTTCAATTTCAGCAATGTTCGGCTTACACGTATGTTCCTTCTGTTGTAGAACATCTTCCGATTTCGTCTTTAAACCTCCTCGACATTTTTGGGTCTTCTCGTTGGTGCACAGCCAGGTTACAACTTCTTCTTGATTTACTCGATGTTTTCGGTACTTGAAACCATCGTATATTAATAAAGGCTTTCCTTTACTAGTTTGGATGATTTCCATATCGAACGCTATGTCACTTGACACTCCAACACCAGAAATAAGTCTGATTGGGGAAGAAATGCAATGACAATCTTATATATACCCCCGTAATCACTAATTACAAGATTTACTACGTATATGAAATTTTCGTTTTTCTAAGTACTCCAAATGACCAAGCCTAATCCCTCGTTTATTGTATTTATGCGCATTTGTGGAAAATAATAAATCTTAAGTAAGTACTCATTAGTAATACAAACACTTAATAACATTGGGTCATCTACCTTGTACGCAAATCGCACTACATTCCATTTGTACGCAAACTGCACGTACGCAAGTTGGACGACAGCACATTTTTCTAAGAAATTGTTAATTGCTTTTAAACTTCCAAAACGAAATATCATGTTCAATACCGAAGAGCAAAGATCATTTTGTTACGATTTCTAGGGATAAAAATCGGAAATTAAACGAATAACGGTGAGTTCTGATTGGTTAAAAATAATTAAGGAGGGGGTGTTACGCTTCAGCATTTATCATTTAAAAATTTCCATCACTTACAAACACCAAATAAAGTGAAGTGTTACCCAGTGTTATCCAAAAATACCAAAAGTGAATTGCGATTTAGTAAATCCCAAATTCTTCAACATCTCTCGATTGACCTTCATAAACGAAAGTTGGAGAAAATCAGACAATCAAAATTAGTGCAAATATCTGTAAGTCAGTCACCAGCGGGTTCATCTTCATCTCCAAAAATCAGAGTGAACAACAAGTATTTAATTCTTAATTAACCGAAGTTTTGCTTTCTGCTAATATCCCACTTTATAAGTTACAAAACCTAAATTTTAAAATGATGCAAAAGCATTGCAGAAATACTGTACCTGACAACCTGACGAAAGTACTTTAAAGAAAAAATATGTTACAAATGAATATAAGAACGTAATTAATGAAATCAATCAAACTAAACTAACAGACATGTAGTTGGATCGGAGAAAAAGATAATCATACTCACCTTGAAGAGTGAATTGCAAACAACAATTCTATTTACCGTCTGGCAATTAAAAAATGACACATAAAATATAACGCAAAGCTCGTTAAAAGTGATTGTATATACTAAGAACTTGTTAATACGAGAAAAAAAAATGAAAATATGTGTGGATCTAACTTAAAGAAGACTTTCGTTCTTGAGTCCAAAAAAGGTGGATTTAGGCTATGCGACATTAACGACAGGTTGGCAAAAATGTTAGGAGAGAGTATTGGGGCAACAGCGTCCGTACGTGAATTTAGCCAAGGTAGCTGAAAAGGAAGTGGAAATTATTTGAAGATTAGGTGCATAATTTATTTTGACGGAACTTTCTCCGAAGAGCAAGAGGGAATTGAAAATCGGAATCATGATTGTCATCCTAGAAGAAGTCGCAGTATTTTGAGACCTAAGAGGTTTACGCTCTTGGATTTTTCACACGATCCAAGAACAGTTAATTGGACGTACCATTTCTAACATTTCGATCAAGTAAGGACTGCTCATCGAATCAAAAGACGAAATTCCCAATGAGCTAAGCTACGAGAAAGATGCAGACTACTCTTTCTGGAAAGCCGCGACAAACGTGGAAAAGCCAAAAGAAAATCATATCCTACCACCGAGAACAACTAAAGGATGAACGAAAAACATCAAAGATAAAGTTGCCATATTTTCAGATAATTCAGAGGCGACTTTCCAACCGAATGACATCCCGAACTCAACTCGTCAGAGATTAATCTTAACGAAAAAAGAAATTCAACATCTTCTTCTTCTTCTTAATCTTTTTACCCTTTCTACCTTTCGGTGTAGGGGTTCGGAGCCACCGAGCCGTATATGTACACGCATATACCGTACCGCTCCTGGCCCACCCAGTGGCATTTCCTTCATTTTCGCAGCTTATTAGAGGTCCAGATCCCTTTTAGGATTTTAAACTGCTACGCTCTGCCGCTACCGGGTCTCGAACGCCGGCCCTTCGCACTGTGAAGCGCGAGTTTTACCACTCAGCCACTGAGGGGAGAAATTCAACATGTGACACTAAAAGAGGTCTTTGTGGCGATTAAAACCAACTTCGATCCCAGAAAATCACCTGAGATGACCTCATCGCTGGAGGAATCCTAAAACAACTATCCAGAAAGACAATCGTCAAGCTGACAGGTTGAATTAACGCGTCATTCCCACTCAAATACACTCGGAATCATAAAAGATGAGTCCTGCGTCATCAATAAACCATCGCCTGAATTAAATCAGTACTTCTGGGTCATATCAGAGACATACATAATCGAAACAAAATGCGCATGCGCTTGAAAAATCACAAAAGAGAAATGTTTACTATCGAATTCCATCGTTTTAGGTTATGTTATTAATTTCAATTTCTATCATTAAACAAACTGTTGTGTTTGGGAATGCAAAGTTTCTCCATGTACAGACATTGTATTTACAGCAGTTGTTAGTGAGGTACTAAAAGTTAATAAAAACGTCGAAACACAAATGACAACCGGATGTACTAAATTAGTTAAAATAAGTATTTCAGTGTCTCAAAGTATGATGTATGAATAGCGATGCTGGGTACTAATGTTGTCATTGTCTTGCACGTTGTTCCCTCTATAGAATATTCGACGGTACGTTTATTATACTATGTTGCGTCGATTGACAAACGTTTATATACCTATCTTTGTTTTTACAGGGATAAAACAGATAATTTTCCAACCGTTTATCTTTACTAATTTTGCACATCAATGACGCAGGGCTCATCTTTCCTGATTTTGAGTGTATGTACTATACTATGCTTTATTTATTTCTGTAGACATTACAAAGTGGATAACGTATAGAAACATGTCAAAGAAAAGAAAAAGAAAACGTAAATGATTAATACAGAGAATTAACATAGATTATATATTAATCGAAATATTCCAAAAATTCTTGCAAGGAATAAAATCCATTCACCGTCAAGATATTGGACAATTGAAAGTTAAATTGAGAGGCTGTAAAATTTCTAAAATTCCGAGGTAGTTTATTATAAATTTTGATAGCTTCCACGAACGTATTGAAAGATTGCTGAGGTCACAATGATTCAGAAGGCTGGAAAACCAGTTAATGAAATAAGCTCTTACAGATACAATTTCATCACTCCCAATAATCTCAAAATATATACGAAAAACTACTCCTGAAAAGGCGAAAACCAAGCAGAGACAACGAAAAATTATTCCTGAACGTTAATTTGGATTCAGAAACAAACATGCTACTATCGACCAAATTCATCGTATAACAGACGTGAAACAGAAAAATACTTGAAGAAACAAAAAAGATATGCTCGGCTATATTTTTGGATGTAGCACAAGGTTTGGCACCCTTGTTTATAGAAAGAACAGGCTGAATATATAGTCTCTGTTAAAATTATACATCAACAACAGACATTTCCCCGCCCGACAGCAAGAAGCTTATTTCGAGTTATTGCCGATGAAAGTTGGTGTGTCTCAGGGCATTGTGTTAGGTCTTCTGTTATACTGATCTAATTGTAACCTTAACATTCTATTTGCAATCTTTGCTGATGATATCGGCTTATTTGTAGTTGGTACAGAAGAGCAAGAAGCAAACGATAAGTTACAAAGCTCCTTCATGGACAAAAAGTTGTGGCATAAAAGTCAATGAAAAACAGTTCGCATAAATTTTTACTACCTTTAACTGCCTATAACCTTGAATGGTCAAATCGTTCCTAAGGTTAACATTTAACCAGTGACATGGAGTCTCACAGGCGTCACGCGTGTTGCGAATTCTTAGAAATGGCCACACCTCCCCCCCTCTCCCTCCCGCTCACCGCGACTGCACATCTCAGATTTCAGTAGTTTTGGTTTTAGTAGTAATAGACCACGGAAGGAAGTAGATGTGTTGTCCGTCGTATAACACGTGAGTAACACTCATCAAAAAATCGGACGTAGCCTGTCAGGCTTCATGTCCCTAGTTGCCATGCAGAATATTTTTTTATTTTTACATTTTGTAGAACAAAATGGCAGAAAACGGTAATAAACGTCAACGTCCGAAAACAAATTCAGTTGAGCCATCAAAAAGAAAAATGCGGGTAGACAGTTCGTCATTTGAAGAGGAAATCAATTACCTGTTGCTAGCTTCAGACCAATCAGATAGCGAAGGTGATTTTGAAGATTTTATTATATCTGAGAGCGACCATTTGCACCATCATCAAAGTGATGGATTTGAAGATTCAGACGAGAATCAGATCGCTCTAGAAGAAGCTGACAGCGATAGTTCCGTAGATGAAGACGACGTACCTATCTCGGAATTACGGCGTTCAAATTTTTATTACGGTAAAAATCGTTGTAAATGGTCAAAGACTCCGCCTAATGCTAGGGTACGCATACCTCAGCATAATATAATTACTCGTACTTGTGCTTCAAAATTGGCAGTTCAGAATGGAAAAGACCCTTGCAGCATCTGGAATAAACTATTTGACGAAGAAATGCTAAATCAAATTTTGATGTGGACAAATAATAAAATCTCCAGTTACAGGATAAAGTTTGCTCGTCAGAATAAACCTGAACTGAAAGACATAGATATGACTGAGCTAAAAGCTTTTTTGGGTCTTTTACTATATTCAGCTGTCTTGAAATCTAATCATGAACACTCAAGTTATTTATTTGCTCGAGATGGTACAGGCTGCGAGATTTTTAGATGTTGTATGTCAGAAAATAGATTTCTTGTTTTGCTACTGTGTCTGCGATTCGACAATCCAGATGATCGTACCGAAAGGAAACAAAATGACAGACTGGCTGCTATATCTTTTATTTTTAAGAAGTTTGTCAGTAATTCTCAACAATTATGTGAATTGAGCGAATGCATCACCGTAGATGAAATGTTACTGAAGTTTCGTGGAAGAAGTCATATGATTTCATATATGCCAAGGAAACCAGGTAAATACGGACTGGTCATACGAGCCTTATGTGATTCAAAAAATGCCTACTTTTATAATGGGTATGTTTATAGTGGAAAAGGCTCAGATGGTGAAGGATTGACCACCCAAGGTGAAAAACTTCTCGTGCCGACTCAGAGCGTCCTGCGGTTGATACAGCCAATCGAAGGAAGTAACCGAAATGTGGTAACTGTTTGTAACTGTTGTCTTCTATAGAACTCCAAGATAAACTTTCAAAACGGAAGCTTACTTACGTGGGTACTATGAAAAATAAATAAACGCGATATACCTAGCGAATTTAAACCGCAAAAAAAAAACCGAAAAACCCAATCTACTTTGTTTGATTTTACAAATGACAAAACTTTATGCTCATACGTGCCTAAGAAGAATAGAGCTGTGATACTTGTGTCTTCAATGCATCATACTAACGAGATTGACGAGGATACTAAAAAGCCTGAAATAATTCTTTATTATAACGCAACTAAAGGTGGTGTCGACGACGCAGACAAGAAATGTTCCATTTATTCCAGCAGCCGCCGCACCAGAAGATGGCCAATGGTGGTGTTCTACCGCATTCTGGATTTGAGCTGCATGAACGCTTATATACTGCACAACATGCATCAACCCAAGATTATAGAAAGAGGGGATTTCCTAAAGACTTTAGCTCGTTCGCTAGTTCTCCCCCATATCCAGAGACGTGTAGTCTGCAGTCAATTACCGAGGGAGTTACCCTTAGTGATAAAGCGAGTTTTGGGTGACGATATGGTCGAAGAAGATGTCCAAACTCATGAAACTATTCAAGGCAAACGAAGGGCATGCAGGATTTGTCCACCCAAATTGCACAGAATGACAGTGTACACGTGTGTCGGGTGTTGCGATCCCGTATGTTTGCAATGTTCTCGCCCATTGTGCAAAAATTGCCAGTAATTTATGCCGAATTGAGTTGTTGTCAGAATTTTTACCTTTGTTTTTGGAAGTGACTGTTTTGGTTTTTTTGTTTCTTTCTAGATTAGATTTTAAGTAAAAAGTGTTAACTTTATCGTTTTTCTCGCATAAGGCCGATTGGAACGTAAAATAAGGATCTCATACCAATTGAGGCTGAAAAATACCGCTAAGTGTTAATACTCCTTTTTCTTGGTATTTTATAAGAAACGTTGATTTGATTTACTAATGTGTTTTTCATTACATACCGCTGGTTAAATATTAAGACAATTTTGAAACACCCCAGTTGATTTTCATAACAAAAACGAATCTTAAAATAGTAGCCTGTGAGACGTCATGTCCTTTATAGTGTTATAAATTTGTCATGTCACCAGTTAAGGGTTAATACTGCCAAACATCCAAGAATGAATTCAGGTTGAAGTAGCATAGTAAGAATATGAAATTTAAAAAAATCTGCACTGTCAGTAAACAACAAATTGATAGCACGTGTTAAAACGTGTATGTTTATATGGCTGCTAACAATGAGGACGTACATGTTTCAACACTAACAAGGGGAGGGCGCGACGTTGGGGTCACGGATTTGGACGCCCTTCTGGGATAAGAAAGTACTTCATAATAATTGACTATAGACCTTCAAACATGGTGCCAACACTCAACCGTTTTTGAAAAAACGGTTTGAATAACAGACGCAATTGATATACCTGGACCATTGCGGTTGGTTTCAAGAGTGGAGCTTGGCTCGATCGATTGAGCACTAGCCAAGTATTGTGTGGTTTGGGTTCGATTCTCGGACAGAATGATTTTTGTCAATTCTTTTTTTCTTTTGTGCTTCATATCTACGCATGTTTATTTTTCGACAACGTTGTTAAAATATCTACACAATCAGTCAATTATAACAAAAAGTTCAGAGAGTGTGCCAGACGAATAAATATTTTGGTCTGTGATTGAAAACAAACAAGAAGAAAGAAATGGAAGACACCAGACCTTCCACCGTCTTCTATATTTTGCGATTTTGAGCGAAGCTCTTTTAGCGAAATTCTGTGGCGAGCGTTAACTGGGAAAAAGTGAGACGCTTGAAATCGTCACTAGACGCTTTTATCTTGTTCTTTCACTAGTTATTTCTCTCTCACACACACATATACTCATCGCAGGAGCAACTATGAAATGCGCCATATTTGCGTATTCCTCCATCAGATGGTGCCCTTATTAATCCGATTCGAATTTACTTCAAATTGAACTTCAACTTATTTACCATCGGTTTCGAAATGAAATACTTTTTCTTTATACATTGTCTATTCAATTATAGAATTTTATCTTTTATTCAAATAAGCATCAAATGAGTAAAGAGCTTTGCTCTTGCCGAGTCTCCCACGACACCTCTCCTCTTTTTTTTTCACACACCAAAATATTTATTCGATTGGCACACTCTCTGAACTTCCCGTTACAATTCACTGATTGTGTAGATATTTTAACAACATTGTCGAAGAATTAACATAGGTCGATATGTAGCACAAGAAAAACAAAAATTGAAAAAAAAACTTCTGTGCGGGAATCGAACCCAAACCATACGATTACTTGGCTAAAGCTCAATCGATCGAGCCACGCTCCACTCTTGATAACAAACGCAACGGTCCACGTATATCAATTAAGTCTCTTTATTCTAACCGGTTTTCTTCAAAAACGATTGAGTATTGGCACCATATTTGAAGGTCTGTGGTTAATTACTATGAAGTACTTTCTTATCCCAGAAGGGCGTCCAAATCCGTGACCCCAACGTCGCGCCCTCCCCTTGTAAGTTAAGGAATCACGAAAGCGGGTTACATTAGCCTGGCTATTTTTGGAACATCACATGATATCAATGAGCGCCGGGCTGATAAAAGTTTCTTTTTATCTAAAAAAAAAAAAAAAACACCTGAAAAGTTTGAAGCCAATTGGCGAATAATTGATAGACCCGAAAATTGGTTTAAGTTTGATAAGTTTTAAGTAATTTTTGTTTTTTTTTAGACAAGTCATTGTATATGTCATCATTACTCGAGAACGACTTGTCCAATTTAGAGAAATTATTAATTACAATGCCTTTAATCTATTCCCATACTATTTTTCAATATAATTAACAGTTTTGGAGTTTATGTTGTATTGTATTGTAATGAGATGGGGTCTGGCCCAAAGTGGCCCTTTGCACGACCACGTTGATCTATTGTGCTTCCCCTTGTTTTTTATTTATTTAATAAGTCTAGGAACAGGATCAGCTCCTTCAATGGGAGTGTAAATAGGTCCTCTACACTCAGCGTATATGCATGTAGTAATCTGTATCTCCTGTGGCCTAGTGCCCCACAGTTAGTGATCAAGTGTTCCATTGACTCCTCTTCTTCACCGCAGAATCTGCAAGTGTACGTGTTGGATAAGCCCATTTTGTGTAGGTGCTTGTTGCAGGTATAGTGGCCTGTGAGTGCCCCTGTCAGTGTTTTTAATCTTCTCCTGTCCAGTTTTAGGGCGAGTTCCGCCCTCCTAGCGTCGAAGCTCAGAAACTTTTGGAATGTTCCAGCCCGCTGGTGTCATTCCAGTGTTTTGTAGTGACGGATGCTGTCCACTTCTTTATCTCCCCTTTAAGGAGACCTTTATTAAACTCAAAAGGTGGGGTAGGTCCAGTAAGGTTTCTCTCAGCCCCCTTTTTTGCGTAGATGTGCGCCATCTCGTTTCTCCTGTGTCCCTCATGTCCTGGCACCCAGACCAGAGTAATCTGGTTCTAAGTAGCCAGGCCGTTAAGCATGTTGTGAATGTAAGCAGGTTACTGAAATAATCAACAATAGAAATTGATTGAAAATTATTGACGAAAAAAGTAGAACATGATGCGGAAAAGAGAATATGGATTACTTCTGAATTAAATCGGGATTAACTTGCTTTGTAAAGCTCCGAACAAAGATATATTTATATCTGAACCTATAGTACAAGAAAAAAAAAAAATAATAATAGAGATATTTAAATAAAATACAGGATATATGGACCTAACGGGACAATTACCCGGATACGATTTGAACCCCAAGATTTTATTATCACATCTAATTAATAAAACGTATATACGATCTCCGGTCGATTCGCTAATGAACGCTAATTCCTTTACTTTCGCTAGTTGACCTATGTGTTTGCATACGTAACTGCGTATTAATAGTAATTGTGACCGTTGAGTAAATACACTTGAATCCGAACGGTAGGTATATGTATGTAAGTATACTGAAAGAAAGTAAATTTCGTTACTTCAATCTTGGTAAAATTTACACAATTGATTGTGGCAAGTGCGAAAAAAGAAATAACGCCGTTAAATTAACATGCATTCGTGTCGGTCTCGTGTCGAAACCGTCCAAATAAAAACATATGGAGGCATTGTGTGTAAAATGAACGGATTCAAACATACATATGTTTGATATTCTTATTTGATTGTTAAGGACCGGCGAGCGTGAAGAAATCTTAAGTGCTTCGGCGTACGGAAAATATTAGGCAGATAAATCGAAAGGAAAAGGCGGAAAATGGCGGTTGCGACCTGATAACGGTATCTATAAATACCATTAAAAAATCAATACGATCTCCATGATTCTTTCCATTGGGTAATGTACTGTACACAAAATAGTAACTTTACGTCCATCTTTTAGCTAAACTATTTTCATATTTCGATCAGAAGCGTTGGAGTTCGGCCGTGTTTAATTGACCAGAGGTAAAAGTTGACGAAAAAATCGAAACATTTCCGAGAGCGATGAAATTATCGCAGAATCAATAAGTTGAAATAAAAGAGATAACACAAATATCACATCGGTAAGCTCCTCAGCACACACAATTGTTTTATAATAAAATCGGTGACACGTGTTTCGCTAGCTCGAGGAAGCATCTTCAACAACCGTATAAACCGTACAAACTTCGGTTTATACGGTTGTTGAAGATGCTTCCTCGAGCTAGCGAAACACGTGTCACCGATTTTATTATAAACAATTGTGTGTGCTGAGGAGCTTACCGATGTGATTTTTGTGTCAGTAAATTACACCACAGTCCTTGCAATCACGTTTATTAAAAAAGAGATGAGTGAACATATGGAAAGAAACGCTCATAATGATAATCTTAAGATTATACTAAAAAGAAATAGCCTGGAAAACATTGATCGTTCTAAGATTGTAAAGGTACTAGAATAATTACATTAATTACTTTAACAACTGACATCAATGTACAGTTCACTTCAAAGAACCTATTTGATATTCGTTCAAGTTTACAAAGCGTATTTGGCAATGTATCAAAATATAAATACGGGTTTATCTCATAGCATGTAAGAAACTAAGCGCCGGTTTCATAATGAAATTAAAGTGACTTTAAATCTTAAAGTCGACTTTAACTTTCAAAATCGGTTTCATGATACTACTTTAAATTAAAAGTAGCCTCTAACCGTCCTTCAAGTCAAAGTCCCGTTTTTGGCACTTTAACGCTTAAAATAGTCTTTAACCTTATGCATAACCTATGCTTAAAACATGTGATTTATCACTCCGGTTATGCTCCGGTTATTATAACGAGTATATTATTTCTATATTACTTGAAAAATGAACAGGTTATTAGAAACCAGTTCGAGCTCGTCATCAGACGACGAAGTAGAAATAGTTGTAAGAAGACCGAAAGTTTACAGAACCAGGATAAATTGTTTCATGAAATATAATGAAACTGATTTTTTTTTTGAGAGATTCAGGTTAACGAAAGAAATTGTGGCCGCATTATTAGATCGAATTGAGCATTTAATCGCAGTCCCAACAGATCGGTAAGTTCTTTCGTGACAATGATATTCCACTTTCACTAAAAATAATATTTTATAGAGGGGGATCCATACCAAACAATGTGTCAACTATTACGCGCATTGCGTTTTTATACAACACGCAGTATGCTTATTTCGGCAGGGGATTTCGTAGGAGTGTCAAAAGCCTCGGCTTGTAGAATAGTTAAAAGAGTTACGACTGAATTCGTCCAGTATTGCCCGAGTACATCTATATGCCTCGTCATCATGCTGGAACGGGCAACTGAGCTGAAAAATTTTACAACATTGCTAGATTTCCAAGAGGAATTGGTGCAATTGACTGTGCCCTAATAAGGATACAGTCACCTGGAGGGAATGATGGTGAAATCTTCAGATCAAGGAAAGGTTTTTTGCACGAATTGTTCAAACTGTTTCTGATGCAGACTTGAAGATCAGAAACATAATCGTTAGATGGCCTGGTTCTTGCCATGACCAGACAATATTTAATAATTCAAATTTAAAGCAAGAGTTTGTAGCTGGAAGGTATGGTCGATACCTATTATTAGGGGATACTGGCTATAGAATTGAACCTTACCTTATGACACCATTGCTAGAAACACAAACAGCTGCAGAAAATTTATACAGCGAGTCTCAAATTAGATCTCGCAATGTTGCGGAACGGCAGTATGAATTATGGGAAAGGAGGTTTCCCGTTCTAGGTTTGGGTATCAAATTGCATCTACGATCAGCAATGGATGTAATTGTAGCCACAGCAGTTTTACATAACATAGCTATAGATATGAATGAAGATATCCTTGAGGACTGGTTAAGTGTGGGTAACCACGAATTAGATAATATAGAAGCAATCGGAAATAATGGACGACAGGGTGTTAGAAGATTATTGATTACAGAGCATTTTGCCAATTTGTACTGCAGTCTTTTCTTTAATGTAACATATTTTTAATAAATACTATTTTTGTTGATAAATGATAAATGTTTAAATATTCTAACTACATGTGTTTTTACTTATACATAATCCCCTATTCTTTTTACTATTACTGGTCATATTTAGTAATAATCTTATATGATAGATCTCTACCACTAATAGGTCAATAAAACAAGGCTGGTTTGAACGATAGTTATATTTTCATAATATAATTTAGTAATAATAACAAAATGCAAAAGATCTCACGTGTACGAAGCGGTAAGAGACCCGGTAAACGATGAAAAATGCGGGGAAAATTATTCAGAGAAACAACATAAACTAGAGAACTAACGAAAAAACTAAACAACAATACGGCCAACCTACAAACGTTACACTAAAGTCGACTTTGGGCTTCGTCGGTTTTAGCTGATGACCTGATTAGGGTCCTTAACCGGAAGGGACACAGAACCATTGGCTATGCGGATGACATCTGTGTAATAATTAGAGGTAACCATATAGGGACGATTGCCGAACGGATGCAAAATGCCCTGAACACAACATGGGAATGGTGCAGGCTGGAGGGGTTATCAATTAACCCAGAGAAGACAACCATCGTACCATTCACTAGGAAAAGAGGGATAGATATCCCCACCTTAAAAGTAAACGGCATCGAGGTCGTCCCCAGTGATAAGGTGAAATATCTGGGAATTATCCTGGATAAAAAACTTACCTGGGAACTGCACCTCGAGTCAGTAATAAATAAGGCCACAAAAACCTTTGGACTGCTAAACAACTACTAGGTAGATCCTGGGGTCTGACCCCGAAAATGACCTACTGGATATATACCCAAATGGTTAAACCCACAATACTGTACGGTGCTCTGGTATGGTGGGGTAAAACCAAACAGAAAACAGCCATATCGAGGCTACGCAGGGTGCAGAGACTTGCGTGCCTATGCATCACAGGGGCTATGAAATCAACCCCAACGACGGGCATGGAAGTTCTTCTGGTACCTGACACCGCTAAATGTGGCCGTGCAAGAGGAGGCAGCTACGCAAGCAATCTCCATCTATAGAAAAGAAAAACTTAAGGCAGGGGACCTTACTGGTCATCTCACTATCCTGAAGGAAATCGAAGACATTCTTTGTATGTCTCTAGCAAGCGACCACATGGATCCCATGCTTTGCTTCGATAGCAAGTACGGGGTCGTTTTCCCGACAAGGGATGAGTGGTGCGCAAACCCGAGATGGTTACGGGATGGATCGCAAAAGTGGTACACAGATCGGTCCAAAACGCTCCACGGAGTGGGGGCAGGAATAGTGGGGCCTAGAACACACAGATCAATAACTTTGAGCAAGGACACCTCAATCTTCCAAGCGGAACTATACGCAATCTTGAAAACTGTAGGAATCCTATCCGAAAGGGGAGACAGGGGAATACGAATTAAAATATTCTCAGATAGTCAATCAGTCCTTAAGGCCCTAAGCAGTTGTACAATCACGTCCAAATTATTATTGGAATGCCGCAACATGCTTAATGGCCTGGCCACTCAGAACCAGATCACCCTGGTCTGGGTGCCAGGACATGAGGGGCACGGAGAAAATGAGATGGCAGACATCTGCGCAAAAAAAGGGGCTGAGAGAAGTTTTACTGGACCTACCCCACCTTTTGGGTTTAACAAAGGTCTCCTTAAAAGTGAGATAAAGAAATGGACAGCGTCCATTACAATGAAACACTGGAATGAGACCAGCGGGCTGGAACATTCCAAAAATTTCTGAGCTTCGACGCTAGGAGGACGGACCTCGCCCTAAAACTGGACAGGGGAAGCTTAAAAGCACTGACAGGGCACTCACAGGCCACTATACCTGTAACAAGCACCTTCACAAAATGGGCTTATCCAACACGGACACTTGCAGATTCTGCGGTGAAGAAGAGGAGTCAATGGAACACTTGATCACTAACTGTGGGGCACTAGGCCACAGGAGATATACACTACTACATGCATATACGCCGAGTGAGGAGGACCTATTTACACTCCCATTGAAGGAGCTGATCCTGTTCCTAAGCGTATTAAATAAATAAATAAAAACAAGGGGAAGCACAATAGATCAACGTGGTCGCAGTGCAAAGAGCCATCTTGGGCCAGACCCCCACCTCATTACAATACAATACAATACAATACAAAGTCGACTTTAGTTAAAGGTGACCACTCTTTCGTTTATGAAACCCATATACGTTAAATCCGCTTTAAAGTCAACTTTAAGTTAAAGTAGACTTTAGCTAAAGGCACTTTAATATTTATGGACAAATACTCAGAAATGGTTCAAAGAGATCTAAGAAAAAAGATAACATTAGACACTCGAACTTGTCAACTCAACAACAAGTAAGAGTTGATTATAAAATAAGATATAAATACATAAAGGGAGTTGAGATTAGCAGAAAATTCAATCTAGAAGGTTTGGAATAAAAATAGTGCCAACAGAAGATGAACAAATTTGATGAAAAATTAAATTAAGTTAGTGGACACATAAATGAAGTACACCGAGCAACTTACTCATTTAGTCATAGGATTGGAAAGCATGGTAAAACAAATCAAAATCGTGAATTTCAACAAATCGGCAAGACAGTAAGAAGTTATTCATAAGTACTAAACGATTAATAAAAAAATTAACAGATAAAACCAAAAATTGAACTTATTGAACTATGGTGAATTTCTGGTGAAAGGATAACGATGGAATCCTGTGAATCGGATGTAAGAAGGGGAAATTGATCCCATCAGGACAAGGAAACGGGTTGTAAGGGCTTACGACAATATGGCGATGAATTTGGTGATTGATAATAGTTACTATTTCAAGCAAACCATAATTACAAGAATTATATATTATAATATATAATTATATATAATCGCAAGAAATCTACGAAACATTTGCACGTTGATTACATGATAATCTTCTTGTTAGTCTTATTGCTGTTGTATTTACATCTTTTTATTGGAATATTACATTATGTATCTGCAATAAAAGATATTAGCAAAATTTAAGTATTTTCACCTTGACCTCACCGAGAGTCTAATACGTTGTTACTTCTGAAGTTTGCAAGTTACGTTGTACTCGTTATTACTGCCTGAGTTACCTATTTCTTCAAAATCTCTTGTTGAAGTATGTTCAGAATATGCGGAAATATTTGACGCATTCCAAAAAAATTAAGAGTGTAGGAAATTTAAAAGTGTACATTTTATTCAATTAAAATGGATTGATTAGAAATAAATTAACGAGTTATACTTTGATTAGGTTTGTATGTGCACATACATATATAATTGCATCAAATTGAGAAAGTACGAAGACTATTTTTACGTACTTCAACTTGTAGAAACCGGTTGAATTAGATGATACTTGCTTGAATGGTCGATCTCGTCCTTATACATTGTAAGTGTAATTTATGCACAGTTAAAACATATGTACTATTGCAGCAACAAAAATGCGGACTTTTTAGAAGTATAAACCAACCGTTTTTGTCATGTTCAGGTCAATTTTGGTGTAGCCATTTGTTTTTATTGTCATGAATAGTGCCTCTAGACACTCTAAATTTATTTCCCAGATTTCTTATGAATCATTCTTCCTCAAGTAATTGAACGCTTTAGGATCTATACGAACTAGGGTAAGTGAAAGCGTTTAGCACTAACTTAATTTGACATATTTCGAATATTTTGGCTTCTTTCCACATATTTCGAATATTACAGCATATTTGAAACTAATATTCGACATATTTTTCCGTTTCAAAATCGTCTTTTGTTTTATAAACAATACAGTTGACGATTTTCTGGGAAATTTACACTGTACGATTACCGATAAATATAATAACATTTATATATACTTAAATAGGGATTAATGCTTCCTCCTGAAAAATTTATGTTTCTACATTTTTCTAATCGCGTTTAAACTTCCAAACGAAATATCATGTTCAATACCGAAGAGCAAAGATTATTTTGTTACGGTTTCTAAGAATAAAAATCGGAAATTAGACGAATAAAGGTGAATTCCGATTGGTTAAAACTAATTAGGTAGGGATGTATACGTTTCAGCATTTATCATTTAAAAATTTTCATCATTTACAAACACCGAATAAAGTGAAATCTTACCGAATGTTATCCAAAAATGCCAAAAGTGAAATGCGATTTAGTAGCCTCCTGGATCAAGACCGTTCCAGAATTACTTTCGATCGAAGAAAAAGTATTCTACAAAGCGTGCGATAAAATGGTAGGTTGATAATTTTACAAAACAACTTTATTTTCATTATTTAATTGAAATTACACGTTTATTTTGCAAATTCTAGTCTGCCATACGATTGGTTTAAAAACTTTCTTTTGGATTGCTGAATAAAATTATTTTCATTCATAAAAATATTTTCCTTCAACTTCTAAATCATCTTCTTATCTTATATCTAAAAGAGTGTATACATTTTCTACTATATATAATTTTCTTTCTTTTATAGATTCTGATTTGAGAAAAAGTCCCAAATTACTCAACATCTCTCGACTGACCTTCATAAATCAAAGTTAGAAAAAATGAAATCATCAAAAAGTAGTACAAATGTCTGTAGGTCAATTAGCAGATTCATCTTCATTTTCAAAAAATCGGAGTAAACATGTATTTAATTCGGAATTAACCAAAGCTTTGTTTCTGCTAATATCCTACCTTATAACTTAAAACACATCGGTTAATAAGTCCCGAGGCTTTTTGTCAGATGGCGCCGGTAAAAGAAATTCATTTTTGTTACCGTCGCGCGCCATCTCTTAGATGACAGGGACAAAAAATTTCATAGAAATCCGTCCATTAGTTCACAAGTTACATCGCTTTGAGTGACGGTACTCTTAGCAGTGACGTCAACTATGGATGCAAAGCCAAAAATACTATGCAAGCCAAAAATGGCTTGATAAGTGTTATCCGGACTCTGCTCCGTCGAAAGCAACCGTGGAACGTTGGTTTGCCGAATTCAAGTGCGGCCGTACGAGCAACGATGATGCCGAACGCTCTGAAGGCCGAAGGAGGTGGTTACACCGGAAAACATCAAGAAAGCCCACAAAATCATCTTGGAAAATCGCAAAGTGAAGTTGCAGGAGATCGCTGACATCATGCACATGGTGCAAGAAGATCCTGTTCCACCAAGACAACGCGCCGTGTCACAAGTCACTGAAAACGATGGCGAAATTGTACGAATTAGGCTTCCAACTGCTGCCGCACCCACCATATTCTCCAGATCTGGCCCCCAGCGACTATTGACTGTTTGCACAACATAAAAAATGGCTGGCTGGGAGCAAATTTCATTCCAACAACGAGGTGATCACCGAATGTGAGACGTATTTTGAAGGTCAAGGCAAATCATTTTACAAAAAAGGTATTGAAATGTTAGAAAGACGTTGGACTGATTGCATCACTCTTCAAGGGAACTATGTTGAATAAAAATAATTTTTGGAAAAAAAAAAGATTTTTTCTCCATTTGCCTCGGGGCTTATTGGCCGATGTGTTAAGTAGAGGCCGGATTATATGCAAAAAAAGTGGAAATATGCGCATAAATATGCAGAAGTTTTGGCCTAAATATGCACTGTCTTATGAACAATATGCAGATAAAAAATAGGATTAATGGTAAAAATATAATACTATAGAAAAATATTCTATTATGTTTACTACAAGTTTATTTATAACATTTTACAATATAATTAACTATGAAAACAATTTACAATTACATATTTCTCAAAGTTTTCAATAGAAAAATTATGGCGCTTGTCTGATAACATGTATATATATATTGAAAAGGTTGGTTCTGCGTCCACGCTTGTTGTAGAAGCATATTTCAAATTAGAAATATCCTCTATTGTCAACTCAATATTTTCTACTGACTCACCACACAAGATTTTACGAATATCCTTTAGCTTTTTACAACCCTCATTTTTTCTATTACACTTAAAAATTTTCATACGCGGATTTTCCCACCCTTCCTTTAAAATCAAAACATAACTTATCAAATTTGTTTATTATTTTAACGCTCTCAATTAGCGATATAAATTGTTTTTCCAATTGCAATATAGAAGTGGAAATAAAACTGTAGTTGGCTTTAATAAACGCCAACTGTTGAGGTATTTCTTTACTCGAATACACCTTTTGGGCGTCTAGCACAGATTGTATATCGCTATCAAGATCCATAATAATTGTCTTTATTTCTTCATAATGATTTGCATGAAAAATAGCAGCTTCCAACCACGTTCCCCATCGTGTGATTACCGGTTGAGGAGGAAGCGGAATACCGGGTAGATGTTGTTTGTAAAACTGAACTCTTATTGGAGCCTTAACACTACTAATTAAAGTATTTACCAAGGGAAAATGGTTTCTTACTTCTTCTGCAACACGATTTAGTCCGTGCGCCAAGCAAGTTGTGCGAATTAAATTTGGGTAAAAGATTTTCAAGTTGCAAGCTGCCTTCACCATGTATGGTGCGGCATTAATAACAACCCACAAGTTTGCACTTCGAGAAACCAACGTAAAATGACGTTTAAAATAAATAAGATGGCTTTCGAATATGGGAATAAATTTCTCCGAATAACAAAGAAACACCCGTGCTCCTAATTTTCTGGTAAAATATATTTTTGTATTTATTTAGAAGTTTCAGGGAATTAGCTTTTCCTTGAATTCTATCCCGGTCTAGATGTATGGGAATGGCATTAATAAATTTTTGGAAGCACTTATCGGAAAAGTATCGAGAAGAGGCTTCATAGAATGCTATTTTTAATTTAAAGGGGGCTGTTTAACTCTTTGTTTGTTACAACCACGACATATTTTTAGTAATGCCTATCCTATAATAAATTACATCCAATAAATAAATAAAACTCGGATACTTCAAATATGCTGAATTACTACAAAATATCCAAATAATATACAAAATGCATATATTATGCAAATATGCAAATTTATGCAAACTGCATATTATCCGGCCTTTACTTATAAGTTACAAATTCTAAATTTTAAAATGCTTTTGCAAAAGCATTGCAGAAATACTCTACCTGGCGATAGTACTTTAAGGAGAAATTATGTTACAAATGTATATAAGGACGTAATTAATTAAATCAAGCAAACTGTAAACGATACTAACGACGATATATCATTTTATTGAACATCAATTTATATACATAGGTTTACAGACGTACATGTACGAAAAGTAGATAACTTATTGTTAGTAAAACAATGTGATTTGGTAACTTTACGTGCATCTACATATTGGATTTCCTCAATTGGATAGTTTAACGCATAATTAGGACGGAAAAAAGGTCAGTTTGCTTAGCAGGTTAATTGTCAAATAATAAAACTTGATAAAACGAAATGCACATTAAATAATATATGTCAAGTTCGTTTGAAACACGTACATATATAAATGTAAGTACCTACATAAATTAATTGGCGATTTCTATGTTGTAAGACATCCGATACTAGGCAAGACTTACGTTGATACATCCATACGCGGTGAATGCATTACTGGAGCTCATCCGTTTTCTTCAATCCGGTTATTATATTTTGAATAGCACTCAAGGATTCGTACGTGGTCTTATCTGGACTATCTATTACATTTTTTTAAAAATTTTTTATAATATCAACAGTACTAATTGGATTCGTGAAATCCTGTTAAAGATAACAGTGTAATTCTCGCGAATACCATTAGTTTAATAAGTATGCCGTATTTGATAATTGTTATTTTAAAAAGTTGTGTATGTTACGTACTAACACCGAAGAGCTGAAGTTCTACATATGTATAAACTATTTCGAGGTGTTGGGATAAGATATAAACAAATTGCCCTACTATAAAGGATATAGGGCAAAAGTAGACGATAAATAAGTCATGTCTCACGCATAATCACATACGTAAGCAAGATATGATCTTGAAGTACACGTACTAAGGATAAAAGATGGAATTCTTGTAGACCCTCAAATCACGAAGCTTTTTAAAAGCGCTGAATTAAAGTAAAAATATAGGTTTCCTCGAGGAAAAAGAGAAAAACGTTGCGTTGGCGAAAGAAACATTTTATCCTTAAACATTTTGCAAAAACTTCTTTGATATTGCTTTTAAAGTGTTTGAAACCCAGAAGATGTGACCGTACGGTACGGTATATACAGCAGTTGCTCGAGTCAGTTTCTATCCTATTTTTTATCATTTTCGGATATTTTTGCGCCTTATACTATTACTAAAATGTAAAGGCTGTTTAGTTAAAGTTCTTGCGCTTGTACACAACACAAGCAGAAATATTAAAAGAAAAGGTATAAATGTCCATGACAGAAGGATAATTTGTAAACTAAGTGTAAGCTTAAAATTAGAAACTGGTTACTAAAGCGTGGAGAGAATTACAATTACAAATGAAAAGTAGAAAAATAAAAATCTACACACAAAAATATCCTCTTTCGTTGAAAGTTGCCGAGTTATGTAGATTTCTTATTTTTCATTTGTCTAAATGTAAAAGTTTTCCTCCTTATTCCTTACATAAAAATGATTTCAGAACTAGTTTCGGCGGTAAGCCATTTCTAACTGACAAGGAGGAGGCAAGGTAATCGGATTTTTGTAGTTTGTAGTACGTGTAGTTTGGACCTTAAATAAGAATATTTTGGAGTAGTTCGACGCAACGTTCATAAATTACCGAGATAATCGATGTTGAAGTTTAACCTATCATTTAAATCCACTAGATATAATACGATTGTCAACTGGACTCGTGACTTAGTCGATAGCGTTTTGGTGCGATACTCACGAGATCGCTGGTTCGAGTCTCGTCACGGGACATCCGTTTCTTCCATTCAAAACGCACCGTATTTTTCATTCTTCTTCTTATATCAAAAATTATGAACAAACGAAATGTATGAACTATATGCAGCAACATTCTTCAAGTACTTCGGTTGATTAACAATATTCATTTTGAATTAATAACTAGGTTTCTTCAAAAAAAAAAAAAGGACGAATGGGGTCAGGTAGGAAATGAAAATTTTTATTATTTTGTATCTAGTATGCGACATTTTACGCAGTGTGGCACGAGCCAGAATGGTAGTTATCATAGAAAGATGGAAAGCAACATTTTTTATTATTACCTTATTGTTAAGTTAATTCAAAATGAATATTGTTTATCAACCGATTGTGCATTTTAATGATGTACTTGAAGGATGTTCCTGCATATAGTTCATATATTTCGTTTGTTCATAATGTTTGATATGAGAAGAAGAATGAAAAATATGGTGCGTTTTGAATGGAAGAAAAAGAAATGTCCCGTGACAAGACCGGAACCAGTGATCTCGTGAGTATCGCACCAAAACGCTATCGAGTAGGCCACGAGTTTAGTTGACAGTCGTATTATATCTAGTGGATTTAACTGGTCGGTGAAACTTCAACATCGATTATCTCGGTAATTTATGAACGTTGCGTCGAACTACTCCAAAATATTCTTATTTAAGGTCCAAAACTACACGTACCATAAATATCAAAAATTACAAAAATCCGATTACCTTACCTTCTCCTTGTGAGATCTACAAAATTAGGAATAATTAAAATTATGTTTAAAGACAAAATGAACATACCTATATTTGATGGAATTTCTTTAAATTAGAAATCGTAAAAGATAAACACTTTTTAAAAAATAGATGAAAAAGTGAGATGGGGGTTACATGTGCCAAAAAGTTTAAAAGGTGGTCATAAAATTATGGTTAGATTTAGAATTGAGTAGTTTAAAAATTAAAGAGCATTAAGTTTTAAATTTGAAAGTAAAATTTGGAATGGAAGTTAAAATGAAATGCGATAAAGATGAGCAAGTGATGGATGTTTACTTTTTCTAAACGAAAAGATACTAAAGGAGAAAGAAAAACAAAACGAAAGGATTGAAGTGACTGCAAACCAGCATTCTTACACTAACAATAAGTCGAAAATTAAGTGAAATTTATTTAATTTATTTATTTACAAAGGGCTATTTGAGTATCTATTCTCGTTTAGGAGAGTGTTTGTTCTTTAATTTATGTTAAGTTCAGTTCTAGTGAATCGATTTTAAAGCTTTTTGACAATTACGTCACAATTATGAGTTGTCAAAGTTTGTTATGTTTAAATTTGAAAAAATGTTGGCAAATGTTAGAGTCACGTTTATGTTTAAGCTCTGAGCTTTCTTAGGAAGTTTTCTGCCAATTTGTCTCATATATATTTGGTTGCAGCCACCACAAGGAATTCAATATTCATCACATGTGTTCAAAATGTGTAAAGTATCTTTGTTTACTAACTAATTTAATTACCTAATAAACAAAAAATTGTGGAATCTAATTTGTAAGCCGTAGTTATGCTATATTTGGTAAGGGTGTTATTTAACTTTTAAATTGTTGCTAAAGATCTGTAAAGGACGACAGGCAACAATTATCACTACAGCTCGGTGTGTTCATTGTCCTCGCCACTCAACGATATAAGAGGGCCAATGAGTAAGAAAGAAATAACGCAGAAGAAAATGAAAATCATCAAAATCTTTATCAATTTTGAGGTGGTTTCAACGTTGTAAATTACAAATGACAAACCCATTGAAGTTAATATTTCTTTCCCATAATCTGTATTAGTTACTACTTTCTTAGGACAGCTACTACTCTTTGAAACGTTTTTATACAACCAGAGATTTCGACGCTCGCGCAGACTGTGAACTCGGTACACAATCGAACCAAGATTTCCACAGATGCTTCTTTTCTTCTGTTTCTTCTTCGCCGCTTCAACGTATAGGCATATTTACGTGATAGGGGCTCACTGTTAACAAGTTTAACAAGTGAGTTCGGGAATTTAGCGCTCCCGAGGTACCCGAGCTAAAACGCAAACTAAGGTGTAAGGTAACGTGCCGAGAGTTGCTTGGCCCCACGGTTGGGCGGTATTTAACGTTCCCCTGGGCGCACCAGGCGAAACCCCTTGTAATTAGCCTTACCCGATCAAGCGGGGCTCTGATCGGGCGGACAGATGCTTCCCTGGCTATTTCTCGTATAGCTACGCTATTTAGAATTTCCAAGGCTAAAGTGCAAAAGCTTGTGAAACAGGGCCAAGATTTCATACAGGCTAAAACAGCCATAATCAAGGCCAACTTCACTAGGCATGCACAAAGGGCCAGGGTAGTCTAGGTAAGGAAGTTAGGCCTCAACAGACGACGGAGGCTACTAAACGTAAAGAAAGGGCGGAAGTCCAAAAACGAGGTCCGAGGGCAGTACTCCCGCAGGTCTTCCGAAAAGCAAGGGGCCAGAAAGTTTTACCTTCAAAGAGGCTGCTTTGGAGAGGATCACGGTAGTATGCAACGACTATCCAGCCACTCAGATGGAGCCGGTAAAGCTTAAGGGAGGCCAGGACTCTATTATGGAGGCATATAACAGCATTACGGAGCAAGGGCTTCAAGTCCGCTTTTAAAAGTATATGTATATGCGGAAGAACCGCTCTCAAAGCTGTCAAGTCTAATTAAAGGAATAAAGCTAGAGAACGTACTCTAAAGATGCATGAGGACCACAATAGATCTGGAAAGGTCGCAGTGGAACAGGCATCAGTGCCACCTCAAGTAATCTACCTGATGGAATGTCCGACATATCAATAGGACTGCAAGTAGTCTGATTTTTTATGAAAATTTTGTATTTACTAAATTCGATCTTCTTCCTCTTTTACCAGTTTGGAACCAATTATGGCAGAAAGAGAATTTCCTCTTCTTTTATCTAAATGCTCATGGACACTGATTCAAGGAAAATCGTTTCGTGTGCAATAATAATTCCTATTCATTCTTTTATTTATCTGGTCTAATTAAAGATTCTGAACTTAATGTCAACACGTATACTGTGGATGCGCAAGCACAATGATTCGTGCACACGTAAAAAAGAATTTCTAATTTAAGTATGTATATAAAGTATGTGTGAAACAAATGATAAGTTGAACATATACATGAAGTAACCATATATTTCAATAAATTGTATCATCATACGATTCCCACCAAACAAATCAAAATATTTCCAGAAATATTGGTTATGTTTGAATTTACTATTACTCTATGCATTATTACAGCCTTATGATTTATTTGAAGGAAATTACATAACAAGCAAATTAAATGTATGAAGGAACTTTTGCTCGAATAATATCTTTTTTCAATCATTTCTGAACCGATTTATTAACAATCAAACATAACTTATTTTGTACTGCGATGATTAACTGTCTGGTAGTAGAAATGGATAATTATAATCGACCACAACAATTAGCATCAATGACAAAACGCGTAGGTCAACGAACAGAAAACAAAACCGTAGGTAGATATATTGCTGCAGGTGCGAGTATAATTACAATATTAATTGATATTCGAAATATGTGCAACAATGACCTTGAATTTTGACGAATTGATCATTGTTTTGCATTGAAATTATTTTCTGAGAGAAATGGAGCTTTTACGATGCCATTATTAGTAGTTTATTTTAATATCTAACCTTGGAAAATTAGAATTGCATGTACATTCGAAACTGTACGACTTTTTATAATGTCTTTATTTTATGCGACCAAAAGGTAAGAACGTATCTTATTGGTCGTTGTATTTCGACTATATTCGTCGTTTCTTAAATACGAAAAATGCAAAATTACAACAGCCACACTGTAGTTGCAAGGAAAACCACTCGAATCGAAATTCCGAAATTTTCCTAGTTAAATTTGCTTATTAATTTTGTTGAGCGACTTTGTACAACTTATTTCTCGCAGACTAGATTAAAATTCACGCCAAAAGGTACTAAATGTAACAAAATTTGTATACCAACTAAAATCACATAGGCAAGTAATCGTAAACCTTTCCAATGATGAATTATCGTTGTCTTCGATGTTCCCTACCAAACAATATTCAAAAATTTATTGTAGTAAACTAGGTAAGCATAGATACGTATTTCTCGTTAAATTTATTAGTAAATATTTGTTTGTCATTTCAATTCTGGGGGATTACTTACATGTTATCAATAAGGATCCCTTATTAAGGATTTTTGGTTTTTTGTTTTGAAGCTTTTGTGTCCCCCCTATTTTTCTACTTTAATTGAATATAATACACATAATATTTTACGCCTCTACGACCACGCTTTCCCTAAATGACGGGGCTCTAAAGATAGGCCTATGCGTTTTCTTCCATGATCTTAATGTTGTTGGACCTGCAATTTTTTGTTTGTTTATTTTTATGACGAGAAGAGATATAAATGATCAATATTATAAGTTCTGAATATTAGTTAATAGAATATTTCTTCTTTAAATTTTTTTTTTTGTACAATTTGGATAGAGATTTATGTGTTCTTGAACACATTGCAATAAATATTGTTTTTGCTCTTCTTGCGCTGTTAAAAGCCCATAAAATTGTTGTATGAGGTTAACAGCTCTTTCAGCGCTGTCATTAACTGTCTTCAACTGAATCACTTTGGATTTAGCTTCTAAAAAGGATGCACTCCTTTCCCAAATTGATGGGTTTTCTGTGAGAAATTCATTATTTATTTTCAATCGACAAAATAGATCATTGCTTTTCATTGTAACAAATTCATGCAGTTTTCTTATCTATATCAAAAGGAAAAGAAACTTAATATCACGTCAAATAAGTGATTAGTTCGAAAAAACTTATCAAATAATGAGCTACGCATTTCTTCTTTCGATGGAACATATCTTTTTGCATCGTCAAATTTACTTTCTTCGGTTAAACTAGTCACATTATTCTCTTTTGTTTCAATATCAACCATATCATCAAAAAGGGATAAAATGACGACTTCCTCAGTTAAATAATATAGATGCTGGCAAAATTTCTTAAAAGCTGCTGTTTGAAATGAACTTGTCTACATTTTCATAGCTCTTCAGGGCTTTTGTAGAACACAAGTCTTGGTAGGAAGCTGTTACGGCCAAGTTGCATTGCATCCATGGTTTAACGTAAGTTCTTGTTTATGAATAGAGAATCTTCTTGCAAAAGTTGGTTCTCTTTGCTCGTTAAATTTAGCTGATCGCGTAATAAAAGCATTTTTATCGCATAAATAGCTCTCGCCATCCATCGTGCTTGACGTATAGCCCAAGGAGATCTTATTTTAAAATTTTTGTTCTCATTCCCGTTCAAAAATATAATCGAGAGCTCAATGAGTTGACGGTAATCACCTCTCACAATTGGTTTTTCTAGGAAAAATAGAAGCTAACCAAGTTTACAGTTTGCGAAGGTTGAAAATGCAGGCTCGTAATGGCCGTGCAATTTTGAATATTGTTATAATTAATAATTTTCCAATTATTTCTCAATTTTCTAAAAAGCGGTGTATCAGCGTGTAGTGCAAACTTGGGGGATTTTGGTTTCAAATAAAGCTTTCAACACGAACGTATTTTATTGGGATTCAATTATTTTTGTTAGCAATTTCTTTGTTTATAAATAGTTTGTTGCACAATGATCAAAAAATATAGTAAATTTATTTAATATCTTTATAGCTTTTTATATTGTTTGGTCTTGTTTTCGTTTCTTTTCTTTTCCTCTTCTTTCCTTGCTTGACTGTTTTAAAATTTACTCATTACATAAAAACGAAACGTTCTTATCATTTAATTAACTCCCATGATCTTATTTCTTATTCGATTTACTACAAATTGGGGCTCATTCGAAAGATAATTATTTCTAATTTAATTTCCTCATCACAGAAATAAACAAGAAAATAATTACAGGTCCAAAAATATTGAAATCAGAGGAAAGGGAAGCCGTGGTCGTAGGAGCGTAAAATTTTACGTGAGTTGTATTCCAAGTCCAATAGAAAAGAATGAGAGGGTACCGTTCCAATATTTCGTAAATTAAAAAATAAGGGACACTCTAATACGCATAGCTTGTACAAGATTCAAAAGCGCTTGTTTAAAAATTATACGTTAGAAATAAATGCAATAAAATTTTAAAACTTTAAAACTTCAAAAATTTTAGATCTTCAAAGCTTCAAAACTTTGCAACTTCACAACATTAGAAATTTCGGAACAGCAATACTTACAGAAACTTAAAAGTTAGACATGCAGAAAATGAAGAAACTGAGATTTCAGAATACCACGAATTTTCAGAACTTTACAATTTCAGACCTCAGATATTGCAGGGATATCATAAAAGTTTAAACCTACAAATTTAGAAATTTCTTCACAACTTCACAACTCCAAAATGTGATACCCATTTTAGAATAATGCATAAACTTCTAAACTTTTTTAATCAAAATCAGTAATCCAAGCATCGAAAAAGTTCGAAACTTCAAAGCTTCGGAAATTTTAAAACTTTACAATTTCAAATCGTTAGAACTTTCGCATCCTCAGAATTTCAGAAGTTTAAACCCACAAATTTGGAAATCTACAACTTCAAAAATTACTTCACAATCTCAAAATGTGACATCTTAGAAGAATGAAAGAGGGAACTAAATCGGACAGAGCAAGGGAAATAATTAAAACAGAAACCAACAATCAAATAATAAAAGGAGAATGAAATGGTTGGGCCACCGTCACGACAAGCAAAATAATGTAATTTAGGGAAACCACAAGAAGAAAAGCAATGAGGTAGAGTAAGAAGATAGTAGTTAGTATAAACGGAAGAATGTGGTAGGATAAAAGCAAAAATATTCGAAGAGATCAAGGCATTATCGATGGATCGAAAAAGACAGAAGAAATGTGTGAAAATGGACACTCACTTGAGAGCCAAAATGGTATGAGAGAAGAAGAACGAAAAGTAAAGCTTTGGATTCATAGAAATGAAATTTTAACCAACTAGTTCTTATCTGCATTTTTATAACATACAAGGGGCATGAATAAATCCAGATCGAAATCACGAAGGGAGTTTGTAAGTCGAAATCCATTCGTCAATTTTGTGAGAAGTTTCAGACAATTACCAGAAAATCAAAACACACCACAATCTTTAATTTTTAAATTGGCTGGTGAACGATGGCGAAGCATGCCCGATAATGAAAGGGCACCGTTCGTAAACGCAGCAAAGGAAATGCAAGACAAAGAACCAAGAATTAAAAATAACATACAATAGAAAAATCTTTTCAATTTTGGGGGATAGTTTGAAACAATACATTTCATCTTAGAAAATGTTAAATCATTCAACAACCGACTAAATTTACTAAGGGATATGTTTCTACTCCTCAGCGATGATCGCTTGAAATGAAAAAAATATATTTCACTAACTTTTCAAAGAAAAGGAAAAGACGGGGTAATGGATTCGAAGAACGTAACTTAGGAAGTGCCTTTCGGGTTCTTCAACTAAATTTTTACTAGCACATAAATTGAAGTGCATTTGATATTCTTGAAATTGCCAAATGAAATATAATTTGGTGTTCCATCAGTAGGAACTTTCCTGACTGTAACCATTTCAAGTGTTTCTTATCGCGTAAACCAAACGCGAAATAGGTATTAAGGGGAAAATTTTCAAGAAATCGAAAAAAATTGTTTGCCTTAAAAAATAGTTTCAAGCCTTAGAATATGGATCTAAAGGTTCCAAGTACAAATTCTAGTTAGTTTCTGAGTTATATGGCCTACGACAGACTCGTACTCGCGCCCTCTAGAGAGTGGCCGTGCGTCCAGGACGAGTCTGTTGTGGGCCTGAGTGAGCATTTATTACGGACTTGATTAGGAGATATGAAAATGCAATAGAACAAATGAAAACTACGATATGGGCAACGTTACACCACAAATCGCTAACTGACGTTAAACCTCAACATGAGAACTGTCTGCCCGGGCCAAGTTCTTGGGCCTGGCAAGTAGCAAAGGCGACAAATAAATTTAGCGAATACACCCACAAATCTGCTCTTCATCCCAATGTTATAGAGGCAATTACTCCTATCTACAAGGAACTTAGCAGTAATGATTTGTTAGGGCATTGTTTAGGTGCTTACACTCAAAATTCGAACGAAAGTCTGAACGCGTTAATTTGGACCTTCGCTCCAAAAATAACATTTGGTAGTGCCACCATGCGTTAAAACTGCTGTCGATATTACCAGCAGTATATTCAATAATGGTTATTCAAGCATTCCTTTAATGATGAATACCATGAATATAGTCATTGGGCCGGTTACAGCAAGCATTTGCGAAGTCTTGGATGAAGCGCGAATTTCGATGGCTGATGCATCTACGTTCAAGGCATCTAAAGAAGGTCGTATTTTAAGGCGGTAGAGCAAAGCAGGAAATGACGATGAGAGAGATAACTATTACGATGCTGGCACGGCAGATTCACCATAAAAACAAAAAGTTTGCAGTATATAATGAAGAAAATGTATTGTAAAACTTTAAATGCGTTTTTCACGAAACTGCGTTTTTCAAACTGGTGTCGAAAGTTTCTCGGGGTCTGCTCAACGGATTAACTTGAAGTTTGGTTTTTTATTATCCTTATAGTTTTCTCTAAGCATGGGCCGAGAATTTTTACAATATCATTGTTATTTTCCAAAATATTAACAAATTAATTCCCAATAATACAGCCAAAAATCAAACCAAAAGTGCAACATTTTTTTCAGTCAAATGTCAATAGATCTTGAAAAAGCTCGATCAATGCTTAGGGAATGCAATATATTTAAGTAATATATTTTTGTTTTCGGTTCAGACGTTCCACTATGGCGAAATCATCGACACCAATAAACGCTGCGAAAAAAAAAATTACTTTTTCTAACATGGTACTAAATGGTACTAAAATTATTATTTTGCTTTTGATCTTATAGATTTTATATCGTCGTAGTGTACTTAACTAAACTATCAAATTGCAAGTGTACAGCTTGCTTATTTCTTTGGCAATCCACACTTGAAATTTACCTACTTTTTCAGCCGGACGCACCGGTCTAACCCCTTAAGGAAAGATCTAATTTAAACTTTATATCTAGTTATTAAAATGTAGAAAATCTGATCTGATAAAGGAGATCGAAATACATGAAAATCTCCCGGACAATCTCTAACAGATTGTGAGAGTTTTTGTAACTTTTATTTAAAAGGCGAAAAACGCAAACCTGTATCACGCACTATTACCATTAATTACCACTAATTCTTCAATGATACAATTACTAGGCGCACGTCTAAAAAAACACCGGGCGCGTTACGAGCACAACGTACCAAAATAATCGACTTGTAAACTCACCTCTATTGTCCGTAATCCCAAACGAAACGAAACGTCCAAAAAAAAAAAAAAACAGAATCCGCCAAACGCACTGCGTACTTTACTTATTTACTACTTTACAGCACAATTCTACTACATTAACTAAATGTACGACGATCATCCCATTTCCCTTTTATATATATACATACGGAACAGATGATGCGTCTACCTCTCCAAATCGAACAAACGCCACTTTCGATCTTCTATCGAGGACCACTGTTCTAGCTGGTCGACATGGGGATCGAGAGAAAGACATTGCGACAAATCGATTTTTTCTGTTCTTGCATTAAACACGTATACGATTCGTACACGTGCCGATAACTAAGACGAAGAACGATAGACGCGAAATAATTTTCACGTTTGCGTCCTATCTCGCGGCGACAACAAAGCGCCGATTAAATTTTCGTTTCGAGGTTGATTGGGAATTTATGCGCTTCCTATTCGTCAAATGGCGAATAAAGACGTTGACTATAATGGGAAACTGTTTTGATTCAGGAAGCCGTTTTGCGAATTTTTCAGCTCTTGTTCGGTACGACGTACACCAATTTCTCATGTTAATATCAATTACTAATTCTAAACGTTGGCGGTTTTCTAAAAGCCTTCGGAATAATTTTCCGTAAAGAACCGTATGTGATCGTTATTGTAAAATGGAAATATTTTCCGTGTGTGGAAGCTTTCGTCTATTGCCTTGGATTAGTGGATCCCTTTTGAAATAGGGCTATGATGTGGAGGGGAGTTCGTCATCTTTTCGAATTCTTCTTATTCAACTGTTTTATAATTTGCTTCAAATGCGCGGACAAGAGCGGAACAGGTACGATAGGAAAAGTTATGCTTACTGTGACTTCAATTCTACACATAGCAGTCGCGTTATTTTGTTTATTTCTATATTTTGGGTTTTCTTTGTGACTTGTTACACACCAACATATACACTTCATTAAAATATTCTTATTAATAGTAGTATTAATAGTAGTAATAAGAGGGAAAGAAAAGAAAAAGAGCAGTAAAGACTGGTATAATGATGATAAAGGAGAAAAAGCAGGTAAGGTTGAAATGGATGGCAACGAGGAGAAGTCAGGATAGAGAGAAATACGAGCAAATGAGGAATGAGAGTAAGATAACATTAAGAAGGATAAAGAGGAAATGGACTGAAGAAAAGGTAAAGCAAATAGCAGAAGAATACCAGAACCGAAATACAAACCAATTTTATCAAAAGATCAAAGAACAAAGCAAACAACATAAACATAAACTGAGTGGAATACGGGATAAAGAAGGTAAAATAACGGAAAATCAACAAGAATATAAGGAAATATGGGTTCAATATTTTAAAGATTTACTGACAGAGGAATGCAAAAATGATGAAACGCCAAGGGAAGGAGATACTAAGGAAATAAGGATACAGGAACCAACACCAGAAGAAGTCGAAAGTATTATAAAAAATTTGGGTAATGGTAATAGACATTTTAGGAGTGTTTTCAATATATTTTCCTCACATGTACATATTTTAGTGAAATCTCGAACAAATAATCTGGTCTCTACTTATAATAGCTTAAATAGCGACTAATAACAAGAAGATTCGGAAAGGAAATATAATTTCGAAATAATGCCGGAAATTTTCCGTCAAGTACCATTAGCTTACATTGTTGACTTTCTATTCACTGCACGCGTTCAAGAAATTTTCTTCTGTTACTGATATCAATTGTGTTTGAATCGGATATTTGTGCGTTTTGGGGTGCTCGAAATACGTTCTCAGTGGTATAAAGAGCAGCAATTTCTTTGGTCTCAACTTCCAAATGCTGAAGATAAAGAAATATTGTATACAGCGTGTCCCAAAATTGCTGGGACATAGAGCTACTACGTATTGTAGAGGTCAAAATAAGTCGAATGGACGCAATTTATATATATACCAAAATATATCGTTTGTCCGTGAGAAGAGTTCAAAGTTTAATTAAAAAACCACGCTTTTGTACGCTGTTCAGAAATGCGAGGAACAAATTTAATGAAATTTGGGAAAAGTACATTTTAGAGGATTACCCTACTTTCAGTAATCAAAAACCGAAAGGAAATTGTAGAAGGGTTGAAACCACCGTCACCCCCTGATAATGTTTTAAAATTATTTCTTAGGGGTGGTAATACAGTTGTAAGCCTTTTTTTAGCGGGAAGGCTTATTCATCATCTTCATTTTTCGACTCTTATAAAAACTCCGTATTTGGCATAGTTTCGAAGGCACAAATGTTTTCTCAAATACTGATCACCTACATTCTTAGTACAGGTTTAATAAAATTATAATACAAAATTTACTTGGCGGTGGACACAAAGACATAAGTCATGATTTTGAGAGGAAACAAATTCATAATCGCCCCAGTTTATTGTTGACAGTAAATAATTTCAATAATTTGTTCACTTTCAGTTACTTTTGTATTGTCTTTTATCGCGATCACCGTTATTGCTTTAATTGCTATTTCTGTTGTTGTTGCAATTACTTTGGCAGCTATCAAATATGGATTTCCCTTTTAATGAGCAGACAGACGTGCTATTAGTTCTTGGATACTGTCGAGGAAGCCGCGAAAGTGTCGGGCGTGTATCGACAGAGGTGTCCAAACCGGACAATTCCAAATCACAAAACTTTTGCCCGAATCGGAAGACGTCTTCGAGAAACACGAACGTTGAAGCCAGTCAGAATTAACGCTGGAAGATCTCGACAAGCCCGAACACCCATTGCGGAAGAAATTGTTCTTCAAATGATTGATAACAATCCTGAGACCAGTACCAGAACATTGCAACGAGAGACTCGGATTTCAAGAAGCACTGTAAGACGGATTCTTAGCGATCAATTAATTCGTCCATTCCACATCCAACTAGTGCAAGAATTATTACCACTTGATCAGGGATCACGTTTAAATTTTTCACAAATTGTTCGGGAGCGCAGAGTAGTCGACAACGGATTCCTAAACTAATATCTTGTTTACTGATGAGTCTTGTTTTACACGTTATGGCATGACGAAGCTACACAATGAGCATATTTATGCAGATGAAAATCCACATGCTATTAAAGGTAGATATCAATGAGAATTTAAAATTAATGTCTGGGTCGGAATTATTGACAATTTTTTGGTTGGGCTGTTCCGATTGCCTGATTGTTTAAATGGCGCTATTTACATTTGTGTCCTTCAAGAAATTTTGCCAGAAGACTTGCCCCTTAATTTGCGTCGGAACATGTTCTTCATGCACGACGGTGCACCACCTCATTTTGCACGTGTCGTAAGAGAATATCTTAATGAACAATTTCCTGGTAGATGGATTGGGAGGGGACCAGAAGCACCCATACAATGGCCTCCGCGGTCTCCAGATTTAAATCCTTGCGACTTCTTCAGCTGGGGAGCGTTAAAAACACAAGTGTACCAAGTTCAAATTAATAATTCCGAACCACTGTTGGACTGAATTCAGAATGCTGTAAACGCACTAGGAGATAACGACGATGTTTTAAGAAGGGTGCATTTCAATTTTTTACGCCGAATTAACCTCTGCATTAACGAAGATGGAGGTCACATTGAACACCTGCTGTAACAAACATTTTGTCTTTGTGTCCACCGCCAACTAAATTTTTGTATTATAGTTTTATTAAACTTGTACTAAGAATGTAGGTGATCAGTATTTGAGAAAACATTTTTTCCCTTCGAAACTATGCGAAATACGGAGCTTTTATAAGAGTCAAAAAATGAAGATGATGAATAAGCCTTCCCGCTAAAAGAAGGCTTAGAACCGTATTACCACCCCTAAGAAATAATTTAAAAAATATATCAGGGGGTGAGGGTGGTTTCACCCTTCTACAATCTCCTTTCGGTTTCTTTGATTACTGAAAGTAGGGTAATCCTCTAGAATGTAATTTTCCCAAATTTCATTAAATTTGTTCCTCGCATTTCTGAACAGCGTACAAAAACGTGGTTTTTTAATTAAACTTTGAACTCTTCTCACGGACACACGATACATTTTGGTATATACATAAATTGCGTCCATTCGACTTATTTTGACCTCTACAATACGTGGTAGCTCTATGTCCCAGCAATTCTGGGACACGCTGTATATAAAAATGGATCGTGGTTTGTTCGGATGCTTAAAATTTGAAAACGATTGGACCAAATTGGATACTTCCTTCTGCGGGTTTGTTCGTAATTGCTACGCGAAGGGTTAGGCAAAAAGAACAGTCGAAAAAAATTGGGCAAAACGAAGTTTGCCGGGTCACTTGGTCATTGATACAATGCATTACGTTGCATTACTTAAAACATAAAATTCTACTGCAAACAAGTAGACTTTGTAAGAAATTTCTAGTTAACATCGCAGTTTGGTACTAAATACATTCTGTTGTGAAACTTTCATTCCCTCTTTAGAATAAGTATGTATATATGTACGTAATTTCATCCATAACTTTACCTCTTTTCAAGAGAAGTAAGTTCTATACGTGCTTTTACAACGAAATTCTAATCATCACTTTACCGCTTTCGTAATTTAAACAACATAAACGAGACGGAAAAACGTGTTGTACGAATTTTATAATATTTTATCAACGATTACTAAAGTAATAGCCGTAATTTTAATTCGACAAATATACGTAGTTTCCTAATTCCATCTTAAGTAAGCGACTCGAATTCGCATCTGTTATTATGTCAAGGGTCGAACTTCATAATACGTGTGTGGATGGTACTTTTCCTCTTGGTCAATATCCCATTCGCGTAAGGACGATATTTCGCGCACCAAGGACGAAAATCATAATTATTTGACGGCAATAACGCGCTTGGAAGCGCAAAGGCAATGGAAGCGGCGAAAAGCAACTAATGGATGCGCGTACGTAGCAGTAAGAAATGCCGAGGTTCGCGAAGAACCGAACAAGGCGGTGGTGTTGTTATTAACTTTAAGCGGTGAATTCCTCCGCTTTGTCGCTATTTCATAAATAAAGAAATAATGCGCTTGCTTAAAGTAATTTGTGTTCAATAAAACACAATGTACCAACTGCTGGTTGTACGTATGTAGATAAAGGAATTGTGTTCGCAACGGAGATTGGTCAATGGATTTCGTACAAATTGCAGCCCCATGTATTAGATATTATGCTGTTATACTTGAATAAAGAAAAAATTTTCAGATTCAGAGTTTCGAGGAAGTGGTTTATATTAATTTTGATTTGAGGAGAACCTGCTTGTGTTAGTTTTGATGACTTTTTGTTCTATCTTGAATCAATGTTAGCTGCAAAAGTACTTAATCTTCTTCTTCTTCTTCTTCTTCCCGTCAATCCTTATGCCTTTCAGCGTCGGATTATTTCTGGATCCTACGACGATTTAATCCATTCCTTCCATCGTGTCCGGTCTGTACTCATTTTCCTCATTTCTTCTGTGGTCTTCCCTCGCTTCCGCCCTAATTCGTTTACTCTACCAATCCATTTTTTCCTTGGTCTTCCCTTTTTTTCTTCTCCCGTTATTTTTGGCTTCTATTATTTTCTCTGTTAAACTCTTTTGTTCCATTCTAATTATGTGGCCGTACCAATTCAGTTGACATTTTTCAATTCTTTTTAGTATATCTTCTTGATTTATCATATTCCTTATCTGTTCGTTTTCTATTCTGTCCATTTTTGTCTTCCCCACGATCTTTCTCAAAAATTTCATTTGCATAGCTGTTATTTTGCTTTCGTGTTTTTGCTGTATTGTCCAGGACTCACTTGCGTACATTATTGTGGGGCTACTACTGCATTGTATACTGTCTGTTTGATCTTGGGTTCTATTTCTTTTTTTCCAAAGATGATTTGATTCAGAGCGTAGTATATGTTTGTGACTTTCCGTCCTCTTTTTGCTATGCCTAGATGAATTTTTCCATCCTTCGATATAATAGTACCTAAATATTCGTATGCGTCGACAATTTCTTCTTGTTTATCGTTTATTTTAATTATTAGATTACTGGTTGGCTCTTTATTATTTATCACCATTAGTTTGCTCTTTTCGACATTTATTTCCATCTTCATCTTTTCTATTTCTTCTGTCCACATTTTTGTTAGTTTTTTCCATTTTCACATAACTGTCAGCTATTAGTGCCACATCATCGGCGTACAGTAATGCATCCACAGCTACAGGTTCCAGTCTGTTATATCCTAACAGTGTCTTCACAGTTTCGGTGCGTTTCCTCGTACTTTGCAGGATTCTGTCCATTACTATAATAAATATTAATGGACTTAAGCTGTCTTCTTGTTTTATTCTCACTTGCATTTCAAAATCTGCTGATATTTTTCCATTCACTTGTATTATCCCCCTAACCTGACAGTATAGACTATTGATTATTTGGCGCATTTTTCTTGGAACCTCTAGTTTCTCTAGACAGATATCTACTGTATCGAAGACTGATCGCAAGTCTATGAAATCTTAATCTTTCAAACACAGTACTAGCAGAATAGGTTTTTAATGTCAGAATTTTGTAAAAACAAAATGCGAATGTGGGCCACAACCTAGTAGTGCTGTGGCAAGGTATGAATTACCTTCGGCATTTAATATCTCTGTAATGGGGATTCCAGGACAACTGGTGAGCATGTTGCAGAGCTTGTATGGAAAGAATACTTCAGAAATCAACAACTTGAGATACGAGAAAGGTACGACATTACATGAGACGACATACATATACGTCTTTCGCTAGCAATAATACTTAATAGAAGGCACTGCAATATCTCCAACAACAAAGCCAAAGAATCGATCTAACCATAAATGGTAGTGTGTGGAACAAGTGGAGAAAAATTCATTTTCCTCGAAATTTTAAGGGGTACCCCATTGAAATTTCAGAAAAAATTAGTATGTTCCAAATTAGACGAAATTCTGTGTACAGATGTTTTCGACGGTGTAGAATACGATTTTGACGTAAAAACTCGTGAAATTTGCTTCGTTTGAGTGTTAGAGCGTACCAGAACGATTCGTCCAGAACCACTTTTCACTTTCTCATTGGATATTTCGTCAATGTACCGGCTACCGTACACGAAATTATTTTATCCCTAATCTGCACGAGAAGAGCTTTAATTTGATGTGTAATAAGTCGTACTTCTGACCATTTCGATTTTCTTCGAAATTCCAAGGGGTACCCCTTTCAAATTTCAGAAAGAAATTAATATGTTCTAAATTAGACGAAATTCTGTGTACAGATATTTTCGAAGGTGTAGAATACGATTTTGACGTCGAAACTCGTGAAATTTGCTTCGTTTGATTCTTGGAGCGTACCAAAACGATTCGTCCAGAACCACTTTTCACTTTCCCCTTGAATATTTCCTCAATGAACCGTCTCTCGTACCCGAAATTATTTTATCCCTAATCTGCACGAGAAGAGCTTTAATTTGATGTGTAATACACCCTCTGTCCCAAAAGTAACCGCAATGCGTCTATAAATCAGAAACCAGTGGCGTCATCTCTTGGTAGTTGATTGATTATTGTAGTGGGACTCTTCCTTACCAACCTGACAAATTTTCATGACATTTGGTGCATAGTCAGCTGATACATCACGCATCCTGTGAGAGTGTTTTCGTAAACGGTCAGAAAATGAGTCACGAACAACGAGTCAATATTAAGTTTTGTTTTAAACTTGGAAAAACTGCAACCGAGACGTATGAAATGCTGAAAATTGTTTATGGCGACGATTGTTTGTCGAAGAGGCAAGTGTTCGAGTGGCATCGACGATTTCGTAAAGGCAGAGAAGATGTTAACGATGACGAAAGAGCCGGTCGTCCTTCGACAACTTTGGCCGAGGCAAATGTGGAAAAAGTGCGCGAATTTGTGAAAATTTCGAAGAAATCGTCAGTGAGATTTATGGAAATGGAGCTTGGCATCCCTAAAACAACTATTCAGCGCATTTTGACGTCGCAACCCGTGAAAGTCAATTCGAAATTTGATTATTGACCGAGCGACCAAAAAACGCTTCGAATCGAACACTCCAAAGACATTATTGCACGAGCCCGTGCAGATGAAAACTTCTTGAAAACGATTGTGACTGGTGACGAGACGTGGTGCTTTCAATACGAACCAGAAAGCAAACGTCAAAGCGCAGAGTGGAGGTCACCAGAAGAAGGAAATCCGAAAAAATCACGAATGGAGAAGTCGAAAATCAAGTCAATGCTGATTTCATTCTACGATTCGAAGGGAATTATCCATAAGGAGTTCGTTCCATACGGCTCAACGGTTAATGGTGCATATTACCTCGATGTTATGAGGCGTTTGCTGGGTCGCATTCGTCGTGTTCGGCCCGAATATCGCGAGCCAGGCAGCTGGAGATTACTGCACGATAACGCACCGTGTCATCGAGCAACGATTGTCACCGATTTTTTGGCGAAAAATGAAATATATTCGATACAGCACCCACCGTATTCGCCTGATCTGTCCCCATGCGATTATTTCCTGTTCCCTCGTCTTCATTTGAAGCAGAAAGGAGTTCGTTATGCACCCGTAGACGCCATTCAAAGATCGACGACCGGCATCCTAAAGGCCATCCCAGAGATCGACATGAAAAAGTCGTTTGAAGCACTCGTTGACCGTGCAAATCGATGTATTGTAGCACATGGAGAATATTTCGAATAAATACAATGATTTTTGTGGACATAACATACATAGCGTGCTTTATTTCGAACTAGTGCGGTTACTTTTGGGACAGAGGGTGTAAGTCGTACTTCCGACCATTTCGATTTTCTTCGAAATTCCAAGGGGTATCCCTTTGAAATTTCAGAAAAAATTAATATGTTCCAAATTAGACGAAATTCTGTGTACAGATGTTTTCGAAGGTGTAGAATACGATTTTGACGTAAAAACTCGTGAAATTTGCTTCGTTTGAGTGTTAGAGCGTACCAGAACGATTCGTCCAGAACCACTTTTCACTTTCTCATTGGATATTTCGTCAATGTACCGGTTACCGTACACGAAATTATTTTATCCCTAATCTGCACGAGAAGAGCTTTAATTTGATGTGTAATAAGTCGTACTTCTGACCATTTCGATTTTCTTCGAAATTCCAAGGGGTACCCCTTTCAAATTTCAGAAAGAAATTAATATGTTCTAAATTAGACGAAATTCTGTGTACAGATATTTTCGAAGGTGTAGAATACGATTTTGACGTAAAAACTCGTGAAATTTGCTTCGTTTGAGTGTTAGAGCGTACCAGAACGATTCGTCCAGAACCACTTTTCACTTTCTCATTGGATATTTCGTCAATGTACCGGCTACCGTACACGAAATTATTTCATCCCTAATCTGCACGAGAAGAGCTTTAATTTGATGTGTAATAAGTCGTACTTCCGACCATTTCGATTTTCTTCGAAATTCCAAGGGGTACCCCTTTGAAATTTCAGAAAAAATAATATGTTCCAAATTAGACGAAATTCTGTGTACAGATATTTTCGAAGGTGTAGAATACGATTTTGACGTCGAAACGCGTGAAATTTGCTTCGTTTGAGTGTTAGAGCGTACCAGAACGATTCGTCCAGAACCACTTTTCACTTTCTCATTGGATATTTCGTCAATGAACCGGCTACCGTATCCGAAATTATTTTATCCCTAATCTGCACGAGAAGAGCTTTAATTTGATGTGTAATAAGTCGTACTTCCGATCATTTCGATTTTCTTCGAAATTCCAAGGGGTACCCCTTTGAAATTTCAGAAAAAAGGTAATATGTTCCAAATTAGACGAAATTCTGTGTACAGATGTTTTCGAAGGTGTAGAATACGATTTTGACGTCAAAACTCGTGAAATTTGCTTCGTTTGGGCGTACGGACTGTTGAACCAAGTTGCAAAATTTCATATTTTATTATTATTACTGAGTAAAGGCCGTTACTGACATTTGGGTAGCGCTCGGACAAGATATTCTTTCATAATTGTGTTAATTAAGTCGTTTGCTTTACTCATCTCAACTCTATATACTACCTCGTATAACTTTTCCCATAGCATTATTGTTTAATGTCAAATATAAGACACACTTTGTTCTAAATGCAATTAGCTGCATATCTATCATGTACCAGTTGTATACACAGAGCTATGCATTTATACAAGTCTACATATATTCATACAGTGAAGTGAAGTGAAAAGGAAAGGGAAAACGCACAATTGTCCATGTATAAACCGTTGCATTTAGTTAAAAATTAGGCAATTTAACATTAAATTAAATTACTTACTGCAACAAACAAATATCCTATAATAGACGCTTATTAAGGATGTTACTTAAACCCTAAAATTACTCAATATAAACATGTATACAGGTACACGGGAATTCGAACGTGTACACCGAAGCGAATATTGAAAAAGTCATCATCCTCAATAACACGGTGCAATAATTGAATTCGCGAACTTGCTAAAAACAATAGAAATCGATGCGGACGTAACCGCATCCTATGCCTAAAAGAGATGCAGTCGACCTTATTGCAGTTTTACGATAATTGATTGACCACAAAACGATATACGAACGTCAAAATAAAGCTATGCGCACACACATTATCGTGTGCAGAATATCGCAATAGGTCTTTAAATGCTATTGAAAGTGAAAAATCGTGCAATACAACGTTTCGGGATGACTAATAGGAATTTTCAGCAGCTTACAAGTGATGATGGAAAAATCGGTGAATAATCAGGAAATCGTCTACTCCTAGATTAATGTGTTTTCCTGCTTCTTCATACAAATCTTGACAATGAGACAATGAGTTTAAAAAGAAATTTTCTACTAAAAACTTAAGCTAAAATTTCGATTAAAAATTAGAAAGGTCAAGTATTAATATAGTGTTTTTTTGGCTTATTTTTAACATAAAAATCCGTATTGCTGGAGACGAATTACTGTTAACTCCCTTAATTATTGATTTCCAATAGATATTGACACACAGCATTAGAAACTTTTCGGCGAGCAAATATTCTTATTAGTCTTATGGCCAACAAATTATCAAGCGCTAAAGGTGTCATTAGCTCGAAGATGTTATTCACACTTAAATTTGAATAAAACACCTCTTTAATATTTGCAGCATTTCATTTACCATATGAGCAACGCAATAATATATTATTACTGCAATATTCTGCTCCTCGCTAAAAGCTAACAATGGATATGGCAAATTACGGATGTCGACTCGACTTTCTCCAGCCGCCAAAAATCGACCTTACCATCTAGGAAGAACAAAAGCAATAGGCGCTACTAATGCAATCATATACACATACGAAGCGATATGTAATGTTGTGGGAAGGCATCCTAATTCTTTAACGATAGGCAATAGACGGCGATAATAATGTACGCTTAAATAATTGGTGCATTTCTCAGCTTCGCATAACGTGCGCTTAGAATCATTTATCTTTAGAAATTCGAACCATAACATTTTATAATGGCTTATGTAATTGATCGGTTATTGAAATTATTATGTATATTCCTGAGTCGCTCCTTCCCGATTCTATCAGTAATGCTTTTTCTGGAATTATGTAATTGTTATACACCGTGATCAAGTGCAACTGTCACGAAATTTTGTTGTGGCAACACTGAATTATTGGTGAACCTGGTTAAGGTTGAACAAAAATTCAGTGGCGTGCCAACGGGAAATTACTTTCTCTGCATCACACATTTACGAAGGCAGTTTGCAAGTGAAAATATGTACAAATTGCAATAATTATAAATTTGAGCACGTACTGAAACTAAATAGAAAGATACGATAATTGACTTTTTATGGAAGTATAGCTGTTTTGAAATAGAAATAAATAATGCAAAATGTCAAATTTATTTAGGAATCAAAAGTAATAACAAAACCATTCAAATAAAATTTTATTCACACTAGCTGCTCTACACCTATATGGTTGCACATTTGATCATCTCCTGATGATGCTAACTTGGTTAGCGAAACGCGCGTCGAGAGACATGCAATATTTGTTTGGTGATAGTGGAAATTTGTGCATTGACTTTGTCAGTGTGTTTGCTTTGTTACACCAAACGTTCCAAACCAATTTTCTGAACTATATGGTTACCATTATTTTGTATACAAATGTTACATCTTCGTTTCATATTATCGAAGACATTCTGCAAAGTTTCAACACTTATATTTCTAACTTCTTCGATGACTGCCAATTGTAATTCCTCCAATGTATGTATGCGATTCTGGAATATTTTATTTTTTAATTATCCGAATAAAAGGAAGTCAAGTGGCGTCAGATCTGGTGAACCAGCTGGCCAACGGTTACGGCTAATTACTCTGTTAAGTAAGTTTTCATAACTTGTATGTGCAGTTGCCCCGTCTTGTTGAACATAGTCTCTTTGCAATTCATCATCTTGCAATTGGTCAATAAATGGTTGCAATATTAAATTCCGATAGTTTTGCCCATTAATGTTATCATTAAAAAGATTGGACCGATAATCCTTCTCCGGCTCATGGCAATCCATATCCCTAACTTCAGTGGATGTAATGACACTTCAATTAGAGTATGCGAATTCTCTGTTGCCCACGTTCTATAATTTTGTGAGTTCACAAAGCCACTGAGATGGATCCATGCTTCATCGGAAAAGAATGTAACATCTAAAACAGCATCATTATTAATGGTTGCATTAAACCATTGGCAGTATTGAATGCGCTGTATCGGATCATGAGGCTGTAATCGATGGACAACTGAGACTTTATAAGGATGCATATGCAATTTCTTCTTTATGATTGTTTGACAGCTTCCATAAGAAATGCCTAATGAATATTAAAAATTACATTATGCGGTATTACTTGAATTAAAGCTTTTAAACTGTTTGTAGAGATAATTGACGTATTGACTGTCTTGGACTTTGGAGTAAAGGATGTCGAACATCTTCTACTATTTCCTCTGTTAAAGTGGTCTCTCTGCCTGTGTGCTTCGCTTTGTTTACATTACCCGTATTCAAAAATCGGTTAACAACTCTGTTTGTGTTGTGAAAATGTGTTGTACTTCACATCCATTTCGGGATACATTTCCTTAAACTGTTCGTAACTATTCTTACGTGAATGACTGCATCATTTTGTGTTCCTGTGCGGAAATAAGCGAGTGAAATAAAAATATCGTGTTCTTGTGACAACGCCATGATCTATATATCAAAAAGAAAAAGATTTACAATTCATATGGTAATACAGAAACATAACCTACAAATCACCACTGGATCTCACAACGAATTAGCTCTGAAAAGTGCTGTTTTCTTTTTCAAATGAAATAGGTAAAAAAAAACGGGGTTAAATAAATCGAAAGGCGAGACTAGCAAAGAAAAGAAAATAATCAAATAACTACAAACGGCACTGGTATAAGTAATGAAGATAGGTATATTTTGGCGGGCCCACTACAAATTCGTAGTCAATTATTGCTGAAATTTAAATCGTGACAGTTCCACTTGACCAGCCGGTAGTTTGATAATGATAAACAACGAATGGAGGAAGAAAAATCCTACAATCACTATTGTAGGCGTACTTTTACAGTTAATAACGCTAATTGATACGAGGTAGTTTGAGGATTTCCCTCAAGCTGTAATAAAACGTTAAACTTAGTTTCTTCGTCAGTGGCTGATTTCGGGCGTCCTGTTCGTGGCAAATATCTAACATTATGACTTGTTTCATATCGTTTAACAGTCCTACATACCGTAGACTTACCAACTGATCGATTTGGATAAATATTATTAAATAAAATACGAACTTCGTCATATGTTCGTTGTCTAGCACCAAACCCGCGCATCATCAAAATAACAATCTTTTCACCTTCACTAAGATTCACAGCCATATTTGCAGTCAGTTTTGATAAATTTAACACACGTTACTAAAGACTTGTCAAATAATTTGCCATAGCAACCAACATGTCAATATTTTCAAAGGTAATGCGATTTGCTTCAACTATTTTTAATTTGAATTCTTTTATTACTTTTTGAATAAAACAATAACCTTATTTACAACATTTCTTATGTACTTTTTTGTTCTGCGTCCGATAACAATAAAATATACAGGGTGTTACATTTAAAAACAAAAAGTTAAGGTCATTTTCGACTAAACCGGAAGTCGAAAAGAGAAGACATTACGATTATTGAATGCATTAATATTTGTTATATAAGTTCACCATTTATTAAGAAAAATTGCTTCATAAACAACGAAGATAATCGACCGTTCCGGGACCTTTTTACTTAGCCTGTGTATGTCAAGATTTCTTTTTCGGGAATTTTTGTATTGTAACTGACATACCTAATCAACTACACCTATTTTCCTCATATGTACACATACAACGACTAATGGATTTCTAACATATCCAAAAAAGTCCTATGATTCGATGCTAATTCTTTGAGTGATTGATATTCGCGATCATTACGTAACCTGAAACACATTAATTTTCTCTTTACTTTAGTGAAATCCTCATTAATCTATAAGTATTTATGGATTCCTTTTGACATCTGTCCATAATACCGGCACGATTCGACGGAGGTACAAATAACCGAGATGAAAATTGGTGATATTGTAAATCGAATTGTTGTGGACGATTTAAACAACTCAAACTTCGTACGTCTACCTAAATCGTATTAAATGTCTTGTCAAAAACGACTTCAATGACCTTCCGAGATACAATTCCTTCATCATTATTTGTTCTAATATCTCACGCCCGGTGTTCATCTACTCGCTGGCATTTTGAAAGAAGTACGGCGCGGCGGTTTCATTAGGACCATCGCCAACAGGATGCTATTAATATCGATGTTAATAGACAGCTTCAATACTAGCAAAAATACCTTTCACTATGAGAACGATGATTGGCGAAAAACCACCACCAGTGCCAATACTATCGTCTCGTATCTGAATGTTGTGGCATTTAAATTTAAATGTTTTAAACACATACGTCTGTGTATCGTTTGTGTAGTATGCACGTGATAAAGCGATCGAAATGCACGTTGAAGTTGAAGAATAATTTGTTTCTTTACAAGTTGGGTATTCGAAAGCACGTTAATTTAGGATACCAAAAGAAATTTGTCCCATTACATGTGAGAACACAATAAATTTATAAACTGTGACATGTTGATTTAGATGATCTTGTATAGATTTTGTAGTATCTCCAGAAATTGCCTAATACTGTAATCCAATATATACAAATATACTTCGTGGCTTTTTATAATTATACTCATCTTATATGATGCTTTTCTATCACAATTACCTGAATTAAACAAGAGTAATTGAAATAATAGCTATATTATATTATTATTATTATTATTCTCAGAACGTTTACAAATGTTTTCGGAACACTTTCATTAGTGGGACTATAATTAAACAAATGTATAAACAAACATTTGTTCTTATTCGGGAAATATCAAAAAAATAACTAATGATTCTAGCCAATGAATGGATTTCTCATTTTATATAGAAACAACTATATAGTAGATTTGTCATTCGGTAGATAGGTTCTTTTTGGGAAACAGGATAGGTAGATCTGGTATTTAATAAAAAAATTCGGGAATATATTATTCAAAAAATTAATATGAATTTTTGATCGATGATCCCTGGATTTGTTTTTCTGTTGGGTAGATTTGGTATTTAATAGACACGATCGTGTACTACATTTCCTAAGCTGTAGATTTCTAAGAGATAAAGACACGTAAAATGTTAAAAGTTTCAAATATTTATATTTCATATTAACATGTTACCCCTCTCTTTCTTTCGAATAGATTAATTATTTAATAGAAACCGACACCTAATACATTTTATTTTGTAGATATCGATTCTAGCCAATGAATGCATTTCTCATTTTATATAAAAACAACTACATAGTAGATTTCTTATTCGGTAAATAGGTTGTTTGTGGGAAACACGATAGGTAGTTCTGGTATTTAATAGAAAAATTCGGGAATAGATTATTAGAAAAATTAATATGAATTTTTAGTTGATGATCGCTGGATTTAAGACTTAATCCCTTTTTTCTGTTGGGTAGATTTAGTATTTAATAGACACGATCGTGTAATACATTTTCTAAGCTGTAGATTTGTAAGAGATAAAGACACGTAAAATGTTAAAAGTTTCAAATATTTATATAATAGATATGTAACAGATGGGTTCTTTGTAGGAAACACGATAGATATATCTGGTATTTAATAGGCAAATTCCGGGTGTAGGTTATGCAAGAAATTAATATGAATTTTTATCGATGCTGCATTTAAGAGTTGATTCTTTTTTTCTGTTGAATAGATTTAGCATTTAATAGACACGAGCATGTAATACATTTCATAAATTGTAGATTCCCATTTTTAAACAATGGAATGGAGTTCTCATTTTATACAGGAATAACTATATAGTAGATTTTTCATCCGGTAGATAGAATTTTGTCGTTAATGCGTGTAGATCTGGTATGGAATAGAACAAATTATGCAATAAATATGAATTTTTTAATTAATCACTGCTGAATATAACATTTTACACTCTCTCTTTCTTTCGGACAGATTTACTATTTAATAGAAACCGACACCTAAGGACACCTATGGAGTTTCATTTTATACAAGAATAACTATATAGTAGATTTTTCATCCGGTAGATCAAATTTTGTCGTTAAAGCTAGTAGATCTGGTATCGAATAAAACAAATCATGCTATAAATATGAATTTTCCAATTAGTCGTTGTTGTACTTAAGATTTTACCCCCTCCCTTTCTTTTGAATAGATTTAGTATCTAATAGAAACCGACACCTAACATATGTCTTATTTTGCAAATAGCGATTCTAGTCCATGAATGAATTTTTCATTATACATTCATATATAAAAACAACTATATGGTAGATTTTGCATTAGGTAGATAGATTCTTTGTGGGAAACACGATAGGTATATCTGGTATTTAATAGAAAAATTCTGGAATAGATTATACAAAAATTAATATGAATTTTTGATCGATGGTCGCTGGATTTAAGACTTGATCCCTATTTTTCTGTTGAGTAGATTTAGTATTTAATAGACACGAGCACATAATACATTCCTTAAGTTGTAGATTTCTGTTCTAAGGAAATGGATTCGAGTTTTCATTTTATACCTGAATAACTATATAGTAGATTTTTCATCCGGTAGATAGTATTTTGTCGTTAATGCGTGTAGATCTGGTATGGAATAGAACAAATCATGCAATAAATATGAATTTTTCAATTAATCATTGCTGCATATAACATTTTACACTCTCTCTTTCGTTCGAACAGATTTACTATTTAATAGAAACCGACACCTAAGGACACCTATGGAGTTTTCATTTTATACAAGAATAACTATATAGTAGATTTTTCATCCGGTAGATCAAATTTTGTCGTTAAAGCTAGTAGATCTGGTATCGAATAAAACAAATCATGCTATAAATATGAATTTTCCAATTAGTCGTTGTTGTACTTAAGATTTTACCCCTCCCTTTCTTTTGAATAGATTTAGTATCTAATAGAAACCGACACCTAACATATGTCTTATTTTGCAAATAGCGATTCTAGTCCATGAATGAATTTTTCATTATACATTCATATATAAAAACAACTATATAGTAGATTTTGCATTAGGTAGATAGATTCTTTGTGGGAAACACGATAGGTATATCTGGTATTTAATAGAAAAATTCTGGAATAGATTATACAAAAAATTAATATGAATTTTTGATCGATGGTCGCTGGATTTAAGACTTGATCCCTATTTTTCTGTTGAGTAGATTTAGTATTTAATAGACACGAGCACATAATACATTCCTTAAGTTGTAGATTTCTGTTCTAAGGAAATGGATTCGAGTTTTCATTTTATACCTGAATAACTATATAGTAGATTTTTCATCCGGTAGATAGTATTTTGTCGTTAATGCGTGTAGATCTGGTATGGAATAGAACAAATCATGCAATAAATATGAATTTTTCAATTAATCATTGCTGCATATAACATTTTACACTCTCTCTTTCGTTCGAACAGATTTACTATTTAATAGAAACCGACACCTAACACATGTCTTATTTTGCAAATAGCGATTCTAGTCCATGAATGAATTTTTCATTATACATTCATATATAAAAACAACTATATAGTAAAATTTGCATTAGGTAGATAGATTCTTTGTAGGAAACACGATAGGTAGATCTGGTACTTAATAGAAAAACTCTGGAATAGATTATTAAAAAAATTAATATGAATTTTTGATCGATGATCGCTGGATTTAAGACATGGTCCTCTTTTCTGTTGGGTAGATTTAGTATTTAATAGACACGATCGTGTAATACATTTCCTAAGTTGTAGATTTCTGTTTTTAGGCAATTGAATGCAGTACGTATTTTATACAGGAATAACTATATAGTATCCGGTAGATCGAATTTTGTCGTTAATGCTAGTAGATCTGGTATCGAATAAAACAAATCATGCTATAAATATGAATTTTTCAATTAGTCATTGTTGTACTTAACATTTTACCCCCTCCCTTTCTTTTGAATAGATTTAGTATCTAATAGAAACCGACACCTAACATATGTCTTATTTTGTAGATATCGATTCTAGCCAATGAATGGATTTCTCATTTTATGTAAAAACAACTATATAGTAGATGTTTCATCCGATAGATAGGTTCTTTGGAGGGAACACGATAGGTAGATCTGGTATTTAATAGAAAAATTCTGGAATAGATTATTGAATTAGTATGAATTTTTGATCGATGATCGCTGAATTTTTGAAGGATGATCGATGGATTTAAGGCTTGATCCCTTTTTTTCTGTTGGGTAGATTTAGTATTTAATAGACACGATCGTGAAGTACACTTCCTAAGCTCTAGATTTGTAAGAGATAAAGACACGTAAAATGTTAACAGTTTCAAATATTTATATAATAGATATGTTCTCTGTGCGAAACACGATAGGTAGATCTGGTATTTAATAGAAAAATTCTGGAATAGATTATGCAATAAATATCGACGATCGCTGCATTGAACACACGATCGCCTTGTACTGTTGAGTAGATTTGGTATTTAATAGACATGAGCGTGTAATACATTGCCTAAGGTATAGATTTCTGTTTTTAGCCAATAGAATGGATTTCTCATTTTCTCATTCGTCCTCAGGGTAGTCTTTGCAGTATCTAAGTACTAAAATCTTGAATAAAAACTAGAATATGCTTGAATTTCTTTCTGTCATCTTTCGGAATTTCTTCGGCTAATGGTGATGAGTGGCGAACGAGGCATTCTATTTGATCTTTTTTTTTTAAATTTGTCTACTAACTGTTGGGATTTCTTCCTATTACGGCAGTTCGTTCCACTTGCTGTCACTTCTTATTCTTCTTGTGTTCTTGTTTCGTCTTTGCATGGTTGGTCGGTTGGATTGATACATTTACCACTTTTACTGATCATTAGCCATCGCCTATTCATTCTTAATCGCGTCGTTTAGATGTGAGAGTAATATGACGATTTATTTAAATTTAGAAATTTGAGTTCATTTTGTGATCGTATAATGGAAACATGGGAAAATTAATTTCCTTAATTAAATCAGTGTGTACAAACATTACAATTCTAAGTTTGTGATAGAGCGCAAGGAAAAGCACTCATTTGGTTTTCTCTCATAATTCCTTCGTATCCATATTGCCAACGATAGCAGCAAAACCGGTTCTTTAGTTTGGGCCTGGACGCGCAGCAGTTAAGTTCTATTTGCTCTTCTTCAATGTATCCTATTTAATCCTATTTTTATCCCGGGGCATAACTTTATGCTTTAATTATCGAAAATAGGTTGCTTGGTATTTTAATGAAATGGTGTTGTTCCGATGATCATTGACCATTTTAACGCTAAAATTATCTTGCGATTTAAAAAAGCTCATAATTTTAGCTGGTAATTGGATTTGCACGTTGAAGGCCAAACAAAAACAAAACCCAAGACATGTCAAACCTTTACAGACAATTTGCGTTGTTTATGAACATTTATAAACCGTTCTGAACTAAAAATGGTCACGAGACCGTTTAGCAACCATTACATGCTGAGTCAGTAGCTGATACGCATAAGAATAGATACATACGTACGCACAAACAAAGAGAATGAAAACGAAAACGAAATCGTACAAATCGCAAGATATAATACAATTAACCGTAGGACTGCCTTTAAGATTTCTTTCCGATTTATCTCGGCTCGGTTTCCCCATGATCTTTTAATACCACATGAATCGTCGAAGGATTGTTAGTTTTATAGCAATTGTACAGAATTAATGCAGAGGTAAAATGAATAGAATTGTAATTTGCGCGCTACTTACCAGTTAATGGGAAGAAATAGCAAATACATATATTAGCCAATCTTGGACGTATTCCGAGTTAATTGTTATTTTTATACCGAACAAGATAATAAATATGTCTTTAACTCGTATATAGCGTTCGGTATGTTCCTCCATGTTGACAGTTAATTAATATTTAAGAGGGAATTGCAAGGGTACCGATGGCATTGTCTGCGTTAATCGAATTATTTTAAGAAACGTTTACTTTATTTTTAGATAAAAGAGGCACATCACGACATTAACAGTTGAAATTAATTGATCTATTTATAATTTTTAATTCCACTGGGAATGCGTGTTTTGTCTCAGCATCTTTTAGTTAAAACGGAACCGCGATTATGTAGAATCCGTTGTTATCTTAGAAAATATGAAAAATATTCAAAGATTAATAGTTGACAATAATTGTTCCATTCCAATATCATCGAGTAGAAATTCAGAGATAGGCCAACATAACCTATGCAATAAGTAGAATACCAATCAATGTACAATTGTGGCAATAAAAATCCTACAGGCTATCTTGACTGTTTCTTCTTCACGTTGCTATTAACTTTGATGTAGCCATTTCCTTTTAATGTCGTGAATAGTGCCTTCGGAGACTCCAAATCTATAACCTGGTCCTTCTATAGATGATTCTTCCCTAAGTAATGTAATTAATATATATGAATGTCTCAAAAATGCACTAATTGTGATTGTCTCATTTTTTCTAACTTTCTTTTATGAAGATCAGTCGAAAGATGTTGAAGAATTTGGGATTTTTCTCACATGGAATCTATAAAAGAAGAAAAATTATAGTAGAAAATATATATACCCTTTTAGCTTAGCTTTAGCTTCTGAAGAATTCACAATTTCCGTGGAGAAAAGTCTTGATCCTCTAGTGAATGAGGATGCATATCATCCTGCTCTGTTTTCCTGTTTATTACTTGCTGGTAATTCTACTGTAAATTTCGAAAACTGTCAAAACGATGTGTATGACTTCAGAGGTGTGAATTATTTGTATAATGCCATAGCTAATTATGGATTGGGATGATTTTGAAAACTCGACCAGGCATATGCATATTAATGAAATATGTAGCGAATTTTATTCAAGATTATTTGCATTGTTTAATCAGTGTATTCCGAGGAAGAAAATTGTCAAAAGGAAAAATTATCCGATATGGTTTACTTCCGAGATTATCAAGGATATCAGGTGGAAGCGTCATTACTTCAAGCTGTACAAAAGACACCGAAGTAATTCTTATAGGGAACGAATTCGACTCATTCGCTCAAAGATTAAAGCTATCAAGCTTACATTGGAAACATTGAACGTTAGCTTAAGGAGAACCCTAAAGGGTTTTGGTCTTTCGTCAATACAAGACGGGGTTGTTCTCGTATCCCTGCTTGCGTGGTATATAACGAATCAATACTGGACAAACCAGACAAAATAGTTGTATCATCATTATATCATACTGAGCGGAGAACAAGTCAAGATATTACTTCCGGAAATAATATCTACGATAGAAATATCCTACGGATTGAAGAGGTTTCAGATCGAGATCTTCGGAATGCAGCCAGAAAGTTGAAAGGCAATCTGACCACGGGTCCAGATGGTATACCCTCTTTCTTGGTTAGGGACTGCATTTCGTGTTTAACTGTCCCTCTAAGATGTACATATATTCAATGCTATCTTGAAACGGAATATATTTCCTGCCATGTGGAAGAAATCTAAAATAACTCCAATTTGTAAGTCTGGCAACAAAAACTGCATCCAAAATTACCGTCCTGTCGCTGTAATCTCGAATTTTGCGAAGATCTTCGAAACAATTTTGTACGACAATATATTTCCACATGTTAGAGTCTTAATCCACAGAAATCAGCATGGTTTTATGAGGGGCCGTTCAACAACCACAAATTTGTGTAACTTCACTCAATTCGTATCTGAGACAATGGACCAGAGGAAGCAAGTCGACGTCATATACACAGATTTCAGTAAGGCTTTTGATCGCATTAAACATGGCGTGCTTCTGGATAAATTTAATTTAATTTTATTGTTGAGGAGCTATTTAGATAGTCGAGAACAATACGTGGAATACAATGGATTCAAATCAAAGCTGTTTGTAGCAACTAGTAGTATAGCTCAGGGTTCAAAGCTTGGCCCATTGATGTTCTTGACGTTCATTAATGATTAAATATGTAGAGTGCTCTCGTCGGAATCACTTTTGTATGCCGATGATTTGAAAATCTTCCGTGCTGCTACCGATGTTAGTGACTGTTGTGTGCTGCAACGAGATATTGATGCTTTGTTGGGGTGGTGCCGTGAGAATCAACTGGACTTGAACCTTAGTAAACGTAAGACTATGACTTTTACTCGTAAAGTTGAGTATATTGTGTTTCAATATAAAATTAGCGACAATGTTCTGGCACGTTGCTCTACATTTAAAGATTTGGGAGTGACTTTTGAAATTGACATTCAATACGCATATTGGCTCTGTTTACTCTAGTTGTTGTAAGTTGTTGGGGTTTATAATTAGAACTAGTCTAGAAGAGACTTTAGAAATATAGACAGTATCGTTCTGTTATACAATGCGCTAATACTCAGCAGGCTTGAGTATTGTAGTGTAGTGTGGTCACCTCAGTATTATAAATATATACATATTTTGGAAAGTGTGCAAAGGAGATTACTGAGGTATCTCTATTATGTAAGATTTGGGATGTATCCGCAGTGTAATGTGTCCTACGAATATCTACTACGAGAATTTAGTTTTATAGCATTACATTATTGCCGCACGCTTTGCAGAATAGATTTTCGTCGTTCAAAAATAATTCTGGAACGGTCTTGATCCAGGAGGCTACTAAATCGCTTTTCACTTTTGGCATTTTTAGATAACACTCGGTAACACGTCACTTTATTCGGTGTTTGTAAATGATGAGAATTTTTAAATGATAAATGCTGAAACGCATACACCCCCTACCTAATAATTTTTAACCAATCAGAACTCACCTTTATTCGTTTAATTTCCGATTTTTATTCTTAGAAATCGTAACAAAATAATCTTTGCTCTTCGGTATTGAACATGACATTTCGTTTGGAAGTTTAAAAAAAAGAAATGTAGAAATATAAATTTCTTGGAAAAAGCATTAACCCCTATTTAATTTTATTTTATTATATTTACCGATACATCGGTAATCGTACAATGTAAATTTCCCAGAAAATCGTCTACTATTTTTCTTTTTATCAAAATAATGGGATTTTTAAACGGAAAAATATACCGAACAAAAATATTCGAAATATGTGGGAGAAAGCAAAAATATTCTAAATATGTAAAATTCAATTAGTGCTAAACGCTTTTATTGATCCCTAATTCGTGCAGATCTTAAAGCGTTCAATCGACAACTATGATACGCAAAAAGCATATAATCCGGTTTCTGGACTGATCACTGTTTGGCCAGTACATTAAAAACTATGCGAATAGAAATAGAACATAATAATTTATTTATAATTATTAAGACACTTGCTTCCAATTCATCGAGAACCGTCATGTATGGTTTAACGCCTCTAACAAGGACACTTTGACAATCAAAATTTAAAATATGTAAAATATGTACAATTTGGAATTTGAAATTGATTTTTAAAGAGTAGAAATAATAATAATAATAATAATAATTTATTTTAATCCTTTCGACTATCACATAGTATAGGACACGTCACAATCTTAGTATAGACAAAAAAGAAAAGAAACACAAATACATAACATATGGAGTAAAGAAAAATTATTACTGACTAGGTTTCAGGGTCATTCATATACTCTCTGAACGAATAATATGTCTTAGATAGCAACATATGCTTCACCGTGCACTTAAATTTTTCCAATGTTAATTGTTCATATTTATTGGACAATTTATTACATGCTTTAATGGCGAGATAATGAGGATTTCTCTCACTAAAAGCTGACCTGTGGAAGGGAACTTTTAAAACTTTTGCGTTTCTGGTATTGTAGCTATGGTAATCTTTTAGCTTCGGCAGAGTGCTAAAGTTTTCCCTTTGCATATAGCAGCAGTTGATATATAAAAATACTTGCCAACGTCATGATCTTCAAATTCCTAAATAAATCTCTACAACTCGTTCTAGCGTTATTGCCTGTCATCAATCGCACAGCCCGCTTCTGTAGATTAAACTCCCTCCCCACATCAGTTGAGGCGCCCCACGCCAACACCCCATACGAGATTATTGAGTGAAAGTGTGCACAGTAGAAGACGCGTAAAAATTCCAAGCTTAAATGTGATTTAAGTCTCATGAGAAGAAAACATGTACTACTCAATTTCCCACAGAGATGCTCAACATGGTCTCTCCAATCACATCGTGAGTCAATTATAATACCCAAAAATTTATTTGATTCAACTTGTTGTACACTATTGTGACCCACTCTAACACAATGCGAACGGTCACGATCTGTACCTGTAAGTCGGAATTCTATAAATACGGTCTTTTTAATGTTCAAGTACAGACCGTTTTCAGTGAAGTAATTGTTCAAATCAACCATAGTACTATTTAAGTCGGCGCATGTATCGTTAATATTATTATTGCAAACAATTATAGACGTATCATCCGCAAACATTACCGTATTAGTCAGTGGAAAGTCGTTAACATATATAATATAGAGCAGTGGTCCAAGAACGCTACCCTGAGGAACTCCTCGTCTTACTTTCAAACAGTCCGACCTGATACCCTCAATCTCAACATAGTGCAATCTATTATTCAAATAATTTGAGAACCATTGATGCGCTACACCTCTAATACCATAGCGTTCCAATTTCTCAAGTAGAATGTCATGATCAACAAGATCGAAAGCCTTACTCAGGTCAACGAAACATCCCACACATGACTTGCTCTTATCCTTATCAGTATATAAGGTGTTGAGGAAACTTAAGATTGCCGATGCGGTGTTACATCCCTTTCTAAATCCAAATTGATGTAAATTTAATAAATTATGCTTATCAAAATAGTTTATAATTCTTCCAGCTACTAATTTCTCTACGATTTTTGAGAATGTACTTACAAGGGGAGGGCGCGACGTTAGGGTCACGGATTTGGACGCCCTCTTGGGATAAGAAAGTACTTGATAATAATTGACTATAGACCTTCAAACATGGTGCCAACACTCAACCGTTTTTGAAAAAAGCCGGTTTGAATGACAGACGCAATTGATATACCTAGACCATTACGGTTGTTTTCAAGAGTGGAGCGTGGCTCGATTGATTGAGCACTAGCCAAGTAATTGTATCGTTTGGGTTCGATTCCCGAACAGAATTTTTTGGTCAATTCTTTTTTCTTCTTTTGTGCTATATATCTACGCATGTTTATTTTTCGACAACGTTGTTAAAATATCTACACAATCAGTGAATTATAACAAAAAGTTCCGAGAGTGTGCCAAACGAATAAATATTTTGGTGTGTGATTGAAAACAAACAAGAAAAGAAATGGAAGACTCCGGACCTTCCACCAGTACGGAAGTTGATTCGACTGCGTGTGAGAAAACAGCGTCTTCCATTTTTTTTTAGAGCGAAGCTCTTTTAGCGGAATTCTGCGGCGAGCGTTAACTGGGAAAAAGTGAGACGTCTGAAATCGTCACTAGACGCTTTCATCTTGTTCTTTCACTAGTTATTTCTCTCTCACACACACATATACTCATCGCAGAAGCAACTATGAAATGCGCCATATTTGCGTATCCCTCCATCAGATCGTGCCCTTATTATTCCGATTCGAATTTACTTCAAATTGAACTTCAACTTATTTACCATCGGTTTCGAAATGAAATACTTTTTCTTTATACATTGTCTATTCAATTATAGAATTTTATCTTTTATTCAAATAAGCATCAAATGCGTAAAGAGCTTTGCTCTTGCCGAGTCTCCCACGACATCTCTCCTCTTTCTTTGTTCTAATCACACACAAAATATTTATTCGATGGGCACACTCTCTGAACTTTCCGCTACAATTCACTGATTGTGTAGATATTTTAACAACATTGTCGAAGAATTAACATCGGTCGATATAGCACAAGAGAAACAAAAATTGAAAAAAATTCTGTGCGGGAATCGAACCCAAACCATACGATTACTTGGCTGAAGCTCAATCGATCGAGCCACGCTCCACTCTTGAGAACAAACGCAACGGTCCAGGTATATCAATTAAGATTCTTTATTCAAACCGATTTTTTCAAAAACGGTTGAGTATTGGCACCATATTTGAAGGTCTGTGGTTAATTACTATGAAGTACTTTCTTATCCCAGAAGGGCATCCAAATCCGTGACCCCAACGTCGCGCCCTCCCCTTGTTAGTGTTGACACGGGACGATAGTTATCTACCAATGTACGCGAGCCATTTTTCAAAATGGGAATTATCTTCGCAATCTTAAGTTCCTCTATGAATACACCCTCCACAAATGAGGTATTTATCAAGTCAGTCAAAGGGAGCACAAGCTCATCGATGCACTCTTTCAGCAAACAAGCCCTGATATTATTGCATCCACTCGTATACGTGTTTTTTAGTTTCCTAATTGTTCTAACAACTTCAAATTCCAGTGGCAGGACTTAGGAAGAATGTACTGCTATGCATAGGAATCCTCACAATACCTCGATTTCCTGAATTAATTACTAACTTATCTGCCACAGTGTTAAAGTAATCATTGAAATAGTTCGCCCAAAATTTCTGGTTCACTGGTTGTATTATCATTAATGTGTAGTGCGATATTTTGTTTACAATTTGTTTTCTTGGTTTGCGAATTTATAATGTTCCGGGCTGTTTTACTTCTGTTTTTGGAGTTCTTTATAATACGATTGTAATGTAGGATTTTTGCAGTTTTGATCACTTTTCCATACACACTCTTATATTTCTTATAATAGTTGTGTAAAGTCAGGTTAAGCTTCAAAATCATTTTGAAGTCGGCGAAATGGATAAATGGATGTAACGGATAAATAATAACATGGTTAGAAGAAATGTCAAAATATTTTAGGTTGCTAACAGATTAAGATTTTGTTATGTGTATCTTATGAGAAAAAGAAATGTTGTATGCAGAATCTAATTTACGTACATATATATACGCAGGTACGTGATTATGGTATTTATGTATTTACTAGTAGAATTCGCAATGGTTTGTTCAAACGTTTGTCACGTCTATTGAGATAAATATGTGCACGAATATCGAGAATTTGTTTGAAAATTACATCATTTACCATTCCAATACATTTTTATGAAAGGAGATAATTTTGATTTTTTAAATGGAATTGTAGCACTTTTTGTAGCATTATTGGAAAGACTAAACATAGATCAACAAAAACAAAAAATGAATGAAGTAGCTCCATATTTTCTGCGAATTTCTTCTTCCAATATCGAATACTTCTGATGTTTAGCTTTTTAAAATCCTTTTTCTAGCCAATTTCGTTTTCTTCTTTCCCATTACATCTCCATTTAGAGGATTTCTTTTTGCTGCTCTTTGTTTTCCTAATATTCCAGTGCGGTTTGATATACTTGTGTTACTTCTGTTTATGAAAACGTCAGATTTTGTCATTTAATGTTTCCTACGTTCTAGTGTATTTTAGTCAATTTTATTAACTTATTTTGCCTGATTTAAATATCGAAGATGTTCCAATGCTTTTTCTAAAAAAAAAAAAAAAACTGGAAATGCTATCTTTCGAATATTTATTTGACATGATTTCATTTTTTATTTTATTACTTCAGTAGGCACTTACAAGGGGAACTTTAACTTAACTTTTCTAACTTTACTTTATTAGTTCAAGTAGATACAAATGTTCATAGAACAAGTCAATACAAAAAAAGAATCAACATATACACGTCAAGGTTGTGAATAACGGATTTTGATGTGTCTCGAATATGTTATAGAGGCACCACCCACAGGTATCTTGCTAGAGGTCTATTCAAATGTAAAGAACCTGTACGTCACACACGACGTCACCTCTCCGTAATGAGAAACGTCAGCATTGTCGAGTCCATGTTTAAAAATAGGGGTGATAGTGTTACAGGAACGCGCACACTATGCGCACGTAATACTTTCGCATCCTTCATAAATACAGTTGAGTGTTGAGTCGATAGTGGCGATAGTTATTTTAAGTGTTTTTGTACATTTTATTTTATTACAGGATTTCATTTGAATATTTATCTTTCACTTTAGAAATTCAAGTTTTTCGAATTATTATAACCCTAAAATGAAATGAAATTACGACGCCTATGATTGGCCACGCCCAGGTTGATGATGTCTCAAAACGGCGATGACGTACAGGTTCTTTACATTTGAATAAAGCTCTACCAGCTTTTATAGCCATTCGCCCTAGTTCTCGAGAAAATTGCAAAAGTTTTCCTAACGGACTTTATATATCGTTAATCTTAATAATGTTGTAAAGGAGTAAGTATAGTGAAGTGGCTAAGTTCCAGGTCTACTACGCTGGCGATCCGTTTTCAAATCCCGCTCTTCTAGTTTCTTTTCTCAATCTTATTGTATATGATATTAACAAATATAGTTATTTCCATGCAAAATTGTTCAAAATTATTTTTCGCCATACTAACTTTATTAATAAAATTAATCGGAAGCAAATGTCCAGCGTGGTGTGTATTTTAAATTTCACAATCAAATGTTATAATTAAATCGTTTTATCACTAGTGATCATAATTTAAACTATTTTTATATTATAAACTAAAATTGACTTGCGCCGTATTGCAAGGATTGAAGGATATTTGTATATCTATTTTATTTATTTATAGATAAAACCGTATTGTAATGTTCCTTTTGCCTTCGAAACATCGGCCCAGGACTTGATGTTTTTAAGCAACCTTTATTTTCATAATAACATAAGTGAAAATATGTCAAAAGCAACATTAAAGAATTCTTGTGGGCATTTATGATATCTCACCGAAGAAGCAGTGGGGTTGGTATTTTTGATGATTCAGTTTCTGTCGAGCAAAAAGTAATAAACAGACAAAGCATTTAAAGAAAAAGAGTCAAATAATTTTGATTCTAAACGCTTAAATGTTCTTTTTGAAGAAATAGCCAAATTTACCCACATCATTTTGTGTCAAAAACCACCTTTAATTTTCTTAAGCGATTTAAAATATCATCATTTTATTAACAAAATTCCCATGGCGAAAAATATTATTTTTTAACAATTTTGCATGAAATTAAATATATTTGTTAATATATAATATGCAATAAGATTGAGAAAAAAAAAGTACAAGAGCAGGATATGAACACGGATCGCCAGCGTAGTACGCCTGGAACTTAACCACTGGACTATACTCACTTCTTTAGAAACTTATTAAGATTAACAGTATATAAAGTCCGTTAGGAAAACTTTTGCAATTTTCTCGAGAACTAGGGCGAATGGCTATAAAAGCTGGTAGAGCTTTATTCAAATGTAAAGAACCTGTACGTCATCGCCGTTTTGAGACATCATCAACATGGGCGTGGCCAATCATAGGCGTCGTAATTTCATTTCATTTTAGGGTTATAATAATTCAAAAACTTGAATTTCTAAAGTGAAAGATAAATATTCAAATGAAATTGCAATTTTCTCGAGAACTAGAGCGAATGGCTACAAAAGCTGGTAGCAAGCTACTCGTGGGAGGTCCCTCTATAACATATTCGAGACACATCAAAATCCGTTATTCACAACCTTGACGTTCCCCTTGTTAGTAGATTACAAAATTTTGATCTTCTCTTGCCATCCGTAGACGTACGTTTCGCGGTTATACCGCTCGTCAGTACGGCTTTACAAACATCAATGTTCAGACGATATATACATAAAATTTGTATACGAAATTACAGCTCTTGCAACTTCTGTAGAAAAATAACTGTAAAAAATGCGTAATACGTGCATTGTGAGAGAATTCATATCGAATCCCTCTCACATGTACAAACATCAATGTTCAGACCATATATACATAAAATTTGTATACGAAATTACAGCTCTTGCAAAGCCGTACTGACGAGCGGTATAACGGCGAAACGTACGTCTACGGATGGCAGGAGAAGATGAAAATTTTGTAATTTGCCATTTTCTCCACGGCGGGTAGCCGAAGAGCGCGGTTGCAGTTACTGCAGGAGGCTGTGGCAACGCAAGTTGTCCACTTCTGTAGAAAAATAACTGTAAAAATGCGTAATACGTGCATTGTGAGAGAATTCATATCGAATCCCTCTCACATGTACAAACATCAATCTTGTTAGTAGTAGATCTAAAAACTTTAACGGTTCGTATTCTGGTGGCTAGCAGATAAAAATCTTTGAATTCCGTACTGTTTTTCTGTTGTTTTTTGATGAATGACATTTTTGTATATTAATAGTTTTGAAAGTACTTTGAGTATATCTTTTGGACAAAGTTGGTGGGAGTAAACGACGCCATTCGCGGTAGTGTTTTGAGTTATTAGAATATTAACTTTGAAAACCTAATTTGATGCGATATCTAACAGTTTTAAAAATATCTAGTTTTATCTTTTACAAACATACGATTTTTTGTAATTGAAGAACGTTCCCAATTGCTTTTTATTTCTTAAGGGTGCGGTTTATCGGCCGCTATACTGTAGCTCATTACGCTATTGCGCCTCTTAGAGAATCTATTTGATCACAATATATTTCCCTCTTTTGACTGGAGGAACCGAGATCCAACACGTTTAAGCCTTGGGTTGCTCAAACATGGACAGTTGTTAAGAAAAATACGATATGATATATTTTGCTGTCCCCTTTTCGCAATATTCTATGCTTTATTATTACTATTCCCTAATTTTTTTATTTCAATAATTTCAACAAGTATGTATATACGACTTAATCAGATACTGAGCGATTTCTTCGTTTCGTAACATACCTTAACTTTTGAAAATCAAACTAGTACATCATACATTAGGTTTAGATCATTAGTATATCCTTGGCATTATTTGAATTATTCGGTAGCAATTTGCGTTTTAACGGTTAACATTTGGCACTTTTAATTTCCAGTGCTCATGGCCAACGTCTGTATAATCGTACAAAAACATCTCAATTAATTTTTATTTACTAGGTGGAAGTAAGACATTTATTTGTCTAATTATATTGTATGGATCGATTTAATCATTCGGCAAAAGAAGTAACCACTAACTAATGAAGTGATTGAAAATCTTAATTAGTTGTAAGAGATATGTATGAAATACTCGAAGTATTTTAACGAACTGATTTGTTCTTTAACTGATATCGATTAAATTTTCATTGCCGTCATTATATTGAAGCAATTATGCAGATCAGTATGATAAATAATTTATTTTATTATAGTGAAAGCTTTAATTTTAACGTAGTTTATATTTCTGAATAAAAATAACTCAGGTCAGAATATTTTATAGTTTATGCAACTTAGGCGATAGCGTTTAGTTTACAAATTACAAGTTAGATGAAGATATTAAACGAATTCAAATTTCATCTTTGGAGCACCCCGAAAGGAAAGAATGATGAAGCTGGAGCAGAAATAATTAAGGAAATAGTAAAATCAAGCCCTTCCCCGTGAAGCTAATCATGGAGTAGGAACGAAAGATGAAACAGGAAACTGGCCAATATAAAAATAGTATTTTTAAGATGAATGGATGGTAGAATGAGAAGGGACTAAATCATAAACGAAAACGAAAAGGTTAAAAGTGTAACAAGTAGAAGTAATTACACGACGAGGACAGATGAAATAGTTTGCGCATGTTTCCCGAAGAGGAAAAAGGAAATTCTGTTAGTAAAATTCATAAAGCAAGGAGAATTGGAAAGAAAAAGGGTAAACGGAAATCGGAAAGTCTACAAAATTGAATTCCGCTTTAAGATATTGTACTGAGAATTTAGTTAATATTTTATTTTAATAGTAAAGTTGCACCGGTCTAGCTCGTAGATAAAATATAAAAGCATAAATTTTTAACACTTTATATTTATATACAGTCGACGCCGGCTAAGATGGACTTGCGGGGACCATGATTTTTAGTCCATTTTAAAAGAAGTCCATTACACAAGAAGGCCATAACATTTGCACAAAAGAAAGTTTAAAATGAAATAACATAAGGTTTAGATTAAGAAGTATTATTTATTAATAAAAAAATCTGTTATTTTACACTGCTTGTTTCTATTTTTGAGAAAGTTAGTTTCAAGGTTTTGTTCTAGTTTTTCAGCAAGGATCAATGATGCGTTATCACCAATGTTTTCCAAGTAGAACGCAATTTCTTTAATGTGTTGTAACACATCAGCAGCTGATGGAACAGATCTTGGCTCTTCGTCATCTGAGGCTTCTCCTTCGTCTTCTACACCACTGTTTGTTGCTTGTTCCCTTCTAAAGTGCTCTACGAGACCGACCTCGTCTGGTACTTCGTAGGTGATAAGATCGCGGTCAATTTGAATAAAGTCCTCCACATTTTCTAGACCTTTAACATACTCCGTTATATTATTGTTTTTAGCCAAGTAGCGATAGGTACATTATCCTGAAACAACAAAATTGATTGATAGATTGCATATGTATACATATGTAAAAATAAAATTCAACTCACCTCTTCCTCAAAATTATGACAATCCGAGATATTAGCATGGCGATAACAATTTCTAATACAGGCAGCTGATACTCGCTTTCATGCCTTTGATGCAAGCTGAATTCCATCAAGAAGTGTCGTAGATGGTTCTTTCTCATTGTCCAGGGCCTGCACTATGTCTAGTAATAAAAGTTTTCGGTAGTGTGCCTTAAATGTTCTGATAACACCCTGGTCCGTGGGCTGGAGGATGGCCGTAACGTTTGGTGGTAAAAACACAAGTCTAATGTTTTTTAAATTTTCTAATTTTGGATGGGCAGGACAATTATCAACCAGCAGTAAAATTTTGCGGTTAGATCTCTGTAGCTCTCGATCCCAATCTGTCATCTCTTCCTCAAATATGATGGATGTCATCCAAGATTTCCTGTTGCTTTTATATTTCACAGGTAGTCTCGATACATTTTCAAAACATCTGGGTTTCATAGCTTTTCCTATGACCAACAACTTTCTTTTTCAGAGCCGTTCATGTTTGCACACAGAAGTATGGTAATGCGCTTTTTCGATTGTTTTCCCCCAATACATTTTTCACCCTTAAATTTATACGTCTGCGTCGGCAGAAGTTCATAAAAAGGCCCGTTTCATCGGCATTAAAAATGTCTTCCTGTTTGTATCCGTCACACAATTTAGGCCACTCTTGCGTTAGCCACGATTCGGTTACGTTTTCAGAAACAGCGCCAGCTTCTCCACTGATCTTGCCAATGGTTATGTTATGTCGCTGTTTGAATCGATGAATCCAACCATCGCTGCATTCAAAGTTTGAATTAGGCTCTAACATCTTTGCAAGCTGATTTGCCTTTTCTTTTAAAATGTGACCGTTGATCGGAAAGCCCATTCCATGCTTCGCAGTAAACCAATTCAATAGTACAGTATCGACATCTTGCCTTTCAATTTTTTTACCTTCTTTGTCTCTGGTCTACACTTTTTAAAATCATCCAAAATTTTGTCTTTTGTTTTTATTATTGCACTAACTGTCTGTTTATTTATCTCAAAATGCTTACCTACTTCACTTTGTTTAATACCGCTTTCAACTGCCCGTATAATTTTCACTTTTGTTTCTAATGATAACATTTTTCGCTTAACCATTTTAAAACCGAACTCTAACACCACCGAACACCGATGAGAACAATTTTAAACTGAAGGAACAAGTTACAGAATAATGTACAAATCCGTATGTATTTTACTTGGAAATTTATAATTATAGCATTACTTGGAATAATTCGAATTGAATTTTATGCGTCTATTAAATATTTTCTTGGAAATTTTTAATTATATCTTTACTTGGAAATAAATCGAATTCGATTTTATGTTTTTTTCTTGAAATTTCTAATTATAGACTTCTCAAAAGTCCATATTAAAAGAAGTTCAAGCGCATATTAACCGATATATTATTAATGTTAAATAGACATTTTTGTTGGGACTACGCAAGAAAGTCCATTATAGCCGAAAGTCCACTTTAACCGAGTCCATTTTAGCCGGCGTCGACTGTATATCTTTTTAAATATTGAACATAAAAATCGAAAGAAAAATTTTACCTATTTTTTAGACTGTGTGAAACTGTAAGTGTATTTCCGTAGACGGTCCTTCCTGTATCTCTTCTTTCCCCTTTATTTCTCGACGCAGCTTTTTCTGTACGGTGAGGTTCTTTTATTCATTGGTACTTCTTCTCCTTACTAATATTTCTTCTTAAAACCCTTTTTTTCTTTTGAAATTATATTTCAGACTTTTATAATGACTTTAAAATTGTCAGTTTTCGTCGTTCTAAACAAACTTTTATTTCTCTCGAAATCCGGACGACGCCGTTGTAATTCTCCGTTGTCCCCGAAACGAAACTTAAATTCACCTTGACATCAGTCCATCCAAATACATTGCTGCTATAGAAACCTGTACTGTACATCGATGTATCCTTGTTTATTTCCAGTAAATTTATACGAATTCTTGTAATCTGTAATTGTTGTCGAAATGTGTGTTAAAATGTTAACAAATCCTTCTTATACATTAAATCATGCTTTTATAAAATATTTAACAAAATTTCCTTTCTGGTGACATTTACTTCTCCCATTAAACGTCTCTGGCTCTCTCTCCCTCTGGAGTTAAATTATTGGAATAACTCCCGTAGGGGAAAACGATGCTTAAGAGGTGGTGGGAGTGGCGTCGAAAAGGTATAAATAGAACCCCAAAGCTACATCGAATGTCAAATGAATACCAGACTCCCAACCTTAACTGTGATTTTGATAACTTGAATTAAAATAAATGAATTTCTAATGGTAATTAACCATTTGTGTATTATTATACTACAATATTCTTCTACTTGTTTAAATATTGGCCAATCAAATTTCCAATCCTATTGTATAGTGATGGGTCGTTATTGAACTATCTGTTATTTTAGAACCGTTCTCGATCCAGAACGGTTGCAACTGTTATCTCGCTGGGCAAAGAACGGTTCCTTTCGGACGGTCTCCAGCGTACGCGGTTGAAGAAGAAATTCCACATCATCGACTTCTTGCCTATTAAATATTTCTCCATGATGATTATTTTGCCTGGGAAACTTCCGGATGAATGAATTGTGATTACTTGATGATTGTTCCTATTTCCTAACTATAAAGCTGTCGTTCGATGGATCAGCTACGGATTGTAGCAAACGGATGTGTCCACAATGAAAACGGACTTAAATGTTTTTGTTATATTTATTTTAGCGTTGAATCGTGAGAAAAGAAAACTGTATAGGAACTTCTAACAAAAAACTTAATGTACGTAGGATACAGTTACATCATCAATACACAATCATATAACTCGGGGAATCACCAAGATGTTAGAACTAGTGCTGGGAAAGTATAACGTCGGGGAAAAACAAACTATATATCAAATCAAGCAAAGGCCGCCAAAGGCGATGTATGCATGACGTATTTTATTGATTATATGATGCGTTATCAAATAGAACTGTCGAGTACGAAACAACGATGACCTGTTATATTGGAACCGTTATTTCAAAATAACGAAAACGGTTGGAACTGTTCTTTTAACCTTCCTATACTCACGTCAAAATGAAAGACGTATACTATACTATATAAATCGGTCTCACAGACCGTATGCGTGAGTATATGAAGGTTAAAAGAACGGGTTCTCCCATCACTACTATTGTATCCTACGTGAATGCTCACTTTGTAAGGAAAAGTAGATTTTATCTAACTGCACGAACACAATAACACCAAAAAATGTTAATTTTGTGGCAATTCGTCCTCTGCCTAATAGAATAGTGATGGAATGGAATTATGTAAACGAAGTTGTTTTAAATACAACAACTACAATTGGGCAAACGATAAACAAAACATAATTTATACAAATAGTCGTGGAAAAAAAGGAAAAAAGTGAATGGTTACTCTTTACTTAAGACAAAAGTCGAAAGGATACTTAAATTTCAGCGACATCAAGATTTAAGAACGTCTTACCACATACACATGCATACATTTAACTTTCTGAAAATGGTACTGTTGTCGTACTCAGAGAAAGTGGCGTCACGACCACGAACTGGTCGGGGCAAATTCACTTGACCTTAAATTTTGAGCCCGTAGTCATGAATCGATTCAATCAATAATGGTAATCTCGTAACAAATGTCGTTACACGAGCGTTATGTTAATAACGCTCGTCCAATCGAGTTATTGTTAGCAATTTTCATTTGCAAACAAGTGGTCTCGCGATTATCTCGACATTTCAACCAATGACATCAGTTTTCGCAGAAGAACATGTGTATAAACGTGCTGAAATACCGCGATATACAGCCACCGAACTCGTTTCGTTTTCTTCATGGTAATGTGTATTAAAAATTTATAGGTTTCAGAATTCTATGGAATTTACTTTTGAACCGGCGGAAATTCCACCGTTTGTGTGGGTGATAATGATATCGATTTCCCATGAAGTATATTTAGCCACTTAAGTAATTATAGTGAGTTTGGTTGTGAGACAATTGTATTAAATTCGGACCTTTGCAAATACCTCAAACGGATATGCACCACAGAAACGATGTAAAAGTTTGGCGTTCAACGAACCCACGACAATAAATATATTCCCCGAAAATCGATTGACACCTCAAATCGTCTGCTTGATTTAAACTATCGTTTGTTATTAATATTATCACGTGTCTTGTGGTTGATATAAAAGAACCAATAACTTAAAATCGATGCGTAAACTTCTTTTGCAACAAACAATCGACAACCGCATTGCACATAAGTGTGAAATATCAATTAGTAGCATTTCAGAGTTGTATCTGGCTATGACTAAGATGAAAATAAAAGTTACTTCATAAGTATAAATAACATGAGCACAATGGTTTAATTGATTGACACGTCTTGACACAAAATATCACATCTGTGAACTCCTCACCACACAATTGCTTATAATAAAATCGGTGACACGTGTTTCGCTAGCTCGATGCAAAGGATGAACATTTTTAAATGATAAATGCTGAAACGTATAAACTCCATACCTAAATATTATTAACCAATCGGAACTCACCTTTATTCGCTTAATTTCCGATTTGTATTCTTAGAAACCGTAACAAAATAATCTTTGCTCTTCAGTATTGAACGGGATATTTCGTTTGGAAATTTAACAATCAACAATTTCTTAGAACTATGTAGGTAATAATAAATTTCTTGGAAAAAGCGTTAATCCTTATTTAAGTAATATTTGACGTTAACTTTTTTAAATGCAACACCCTGTAAATTTTATTGTTATCGGACGTAGAATAAAGAACTACATAAGAAATGTTACAAATAAGGTTTTTGTTTTATTCGAAAAGTTATAAAAAAATTAAAATAAAAAATACTTGTAACAAATTGCATCATCTTTGAAGAAACTAAAAATTTTAATTAATTCTACAGTAAATGTTGGAAATGTTCTCCATTTACAATTTGACAATAGCCCAGTCGATCGTTAAAATCCCGTAAAGCATTTTCTACAACTTGTGGAGAAATTTGGCGCTTCTCTTCTGTTATACGTAGTCGCAATTCTTCTAGATTGGCTGGCCTGTTTCTGTAAACTCTGCATATCAAATGTCCCCACAGAAGAAAAGTCTAGTGGGAACAGGTCGGGAGAACGAGCAGGCCATTCAATAGAACCTCTTCGGCCGATCCATCTTGCTGGAAATATTATATTCAGATAATTCCGGACACCTATGGCAAAATGTGGCGGTGCTCCATCTTGTTTGAGCCAGATATTTTCAGCTGATGTTAAAGGGTTAGTGGCATTTGGAAATAAAAGTGCAACAGCGGGTACAATTTCATTTCTTAACAGTTGCAGGGAACGTTCATCATTTAAATCCCCATTTATGAAAAATGGTCCAATTATATGGTTGTCCTCAATATCTGCCCATACATTAATAATAATAATAATAATATTTTATTGTCATAAATCCGAGGATATTGACATTGTCAGATTTACATATTAAAAACAGGAAACAGTATAAGACTCAAGTATAGGACTCAAGAACAGGAAATAGTATGAGACTTATGTAAGTATATCAGACATCCCACTACACAATAAAAACAGCATAAGACAGTACAAAGCTAGTATCAGACATTACACATATATTCCTCTTCGCAATAAAATGACCCACCGAGAAGGTAGTGTCTCAGTTTCCTTTTAAATTCGTTGGGACGTGTAATGCTCGTTAAATGAGGAGGCAACCGGTTATAATAAATAATTGCTTTGTAGTAGGGATGCCTTTCGTACATACTAGTCCTATGCGATGGTATACTAATATCATTAGCTGATCTTGTTCTCATGGTAGTGTATATGTTACCGTTTCTAACATAACTATTTTCATGTTTTTTAAAGAAGACAACAATTTCATACAAGTACAAGGACCATAGTGGCATAATTCTCAATTCTTTAAAAGGGGACGACAGGAGGTTAAGGAATTGACCCCCATTAAGCACCTGATAATACGCTTCTGTAATAAAAATATACGCCCAGCCGAGGCTACTGCACCCCAGAATATCAAACCGTACCTCAGCCGAGACTCAACATACGCAAAATAAAACATCCGAAGTGACCCAGTATCAACAACTCCCCTCAGGCGCCGCACACCATATAGCGCAGAGGATAACCCACGCTCCAAGGAAGCACAATGCTCGGAGAATTTCAGATTGCTATCCACACGCAACCCCAGGAAACCAACACAGCTGCTCTCAGGCACAGATTTTCCCGCACATCTTACGTAGAGGCCATAATCCGGGACGAAGGACGCGCACCTGAACTTAACTAATCCTGTTTTTTTATTATTTAATTTTAGGCCATTGTTAGTACACCAGTCAATCATATCCTGCACTGCGTCATTCAAAGACTTGGCCAACTCCTCAGCATTAGATCTCGCAAGCACGAAACTCGTATCTTCAGCAAACTGGCACAATCTCGAAGGGCCCCGAATAGACACCAAGTCGTTCACATAAACGAGAAACAACACAGGAGCCAACACTGATCCCTGGGGAACCCCACATTCGATCGTAATGTCAGACGAATAACATGTTTGTAGAATATTACTAGTCCTCCCCGACACCGCCACGTATGTCTTACGATTGCACAAGAAAGATCTAAAAATCACCCGCAACGCCACGAATACCTATATCCGACAATTTCACCAAAAGGGTTGAATGATCCACCAAGCCGAACGCCTTCGATAAATCAAAGAAGACCCCCGCAACACAATTACGCCTGTCAAGTTCGTCAAACACATAACCCAGAGCACTAAATATGGCATCCGTCGTCGATCTACCCGACACAAATCCAAACTGACTATTAGAAAAGAAATTGATTCGCTCTAGGTATTGTGTCAATCTATTATTTATTATTTTTTCAGAAATCTTCGCGAATACTGAAGGCATTGAAATAGGTCTGTAATTTTCAGGCTTAAGATTGTCTCCAGATTTGTGTACAGGTATGGTTTTTGAAATTTTTAATTGTTGGGGAAAACACCCTCCACAAAACAATAATTTATAATGTGTACCAAGGGATCCAGAAGAGGCTGGTTAACATATTTAATAATGGAACAGGGAATATCATCTATTCCCGCCGAATTCTTTCTCGTGATATCATTAATTACCTGTCCCACTTCAAGCTTATCTGTGGAAATCATGTAGAAGCTATCGGAAAATGTGCGTACATTAGCCATAGGAGAGTATTGTACATCTAATTTCTCTATACTAGAAAAGTGTAGTCTAAACATGTCCGCCACCACCGCTGGATCAGTCGAAACAGCATCCGATGGATCACGAAGTTCAAGACTTTTCTTGGATTTGTTAGAACCAGTTATCTCATTAATTATCTTCCAGGATGTTTTAACCTTATTTTGAGAAGCTTGTATTGAATTTTGATAGTAGGTTCTTTCCGCGTCCCGCACTCGCAGACCATAGTCCCGTTTTCGATTGTTATAGGCTTCCAATAATAAAGGCTGATTACATGATTTATATAAATGATATAAGTCGCGAACTTCCTGAGCCTCACGCCGCAAATCCCCGCCATACCAAGCAGCGCCCAGCGCCGCCCTACACATCAACTTCCTAACCGGAAAGCTCACGTTAAAATAGTATAAAAACTCGTCGTAGGACCTATCAAATTTTACCTGCGCACTAGCAGTCGATGTGTAGATATCCTGCCAATCCTCTGCTCCCACCAGGGTCTGAAACCGCGCAATAGAGTCATTCGAGAAGAGACGCCGACGAACATATTCCGGGCAAGATCGGTCAAAAGTCCTCATCTCAAGTACTTGATAGCGGTGATCAGAAAGAACTGGATCTCCAACATGACAAGAATACTCATCGCGTGAGCCGAAAATATTATCAATAGTTGTTGAGTTCTTGAGGATGTTGGGTATGTACTTCAGATATCTAGTGCCGGTTTTCGTTTGACCAAAACACGACAATTGTGCCTATTTACGGTGCCATTAAGACAAAATGTGGCTTCATCTGAAAACACCAGATTTTTTAGAAAATTGGGATTGGCGCCGATCATTTCCATGATAGTTTCGCAAAATTGCATTCTACGGTCTAGATCATCTTCAGTCAATTCATGGACAAAATGAATTTTATATGATTTAAGCTTTTCTGACTTCAAAATGTTCATCACAGACTTTTGACAAATACTGTGATCTAGCGCTAATTGATACGACGAAGTTTGAGGATTTTCTTCAAACTGTAATAAAACGTTAAACTTAGTTTCCTCGTCAGTGGCTGATTTCGGTCGTCCTGTTCTTCGCAAATACGTAACATTACGACTTGTTTCATATCGTTTAACAGTCTTATATACCGTAGACTTACTAACTGATCGATTTGGATAAATATTATTAAATAAAATACGAACTTCGTCATATGTTCGTTGTGTAGCACCAAACCCGCGCATCATCAAAATCACAATCCTTTCACCTTCACCAAGATTCATAGTCATATTTGCAGTCAGTTTTGATAAATTTAACACACGTTACTAAAGACTTGTCAAATAATTTGCCATAGCAACTAACACGTCAATGTTTTCAAAGGTAATGCGATTTGCTATAAGTATTTTTTAATTTAATTTTTTTATCACTTTTCGAATAAAACAAAAATCTTATTTCTAACATTTCCTATGTAGTTTCTTCTGCGTCCAATAACAATAAAATATACAGGGTGTTGCTTTTAAATACAAAAAGTTAAGGTCATTTCCGGCTAAACCGGAAGTCGATAAGAGAAGACATTGCGATTATTAAATGCATTAATATTTGTTATATAAGCACACCAATTATTAAAAATATTGCTTCATAGACAACGGAGATAATCGACCGTTCCGGGACTTTTTACTTAGCCTGTATATAACAATTATATATATCCAGAAGATAATGGATATTTAACAAAAACCACTTATTCCCGTTATTTTAAGAATAATATACATATTTAAAACGGAAGAAACAGTTTGTTTATAATCATAATAATTATAATAATAATAATAATAATTATGATTACGATTATAGTTTATTGACAGTAGCACGTTAGTTTGTAGTCCGATTTGAGTTGGTGTTAATTTATGTAAATTGCATAAATACAATTTCATAATTGCGGTAGCTGATTCATATCATGTGTGATATATACATAGGTAAGATAGAAAACATGACATCTCATCCGATTCCGTTTTCCAACTAATTTATATCGCTCATTACAATTTTTCCTTTCGCATCGATTACACACATACCAAGCATTCAGAGGTATTTTCTACGTTGTTCAAGCCCACGGATAAACAACATGACAAATATACCACGTACGCACTTTGAAGATCCGCCTGCTCATCGAGTCTCAAATAGGGATGCTTTGGCCATAACAGAATTAATGTATCGTTAACCTTAATCGGCACTTACATACACACAAGCATCTTCGACGATATGTCGTTAATTTAAAATCGTGTCTTCAAGAACGCGTCGTTTCTTGCAAGTAACTTACCAGCAAACGTCGTAGACTGCGGAAATGATAACATTATTGGTCAGTGACTATTGCCACCCGGTTGGGGGTTTACACAGTTTTTCCACCTTAGTAGTAGATTGAACTTGCTCGCCAGATGGCGAAATTGCATACAAGTTAAATATTCAATTGTACCCACTAGAAGCGTGTAGTGCATCTCTGCATATGTGCATGTACGGTAATACTTTATAATTAGTAAAGCTTGGACTATAAGCACGGAAAAATCAGTAAAATATGCACATATTTTGAAAAATATTTGAGCAAATTATTAACAAAAATGCACCGTATATGCAAAATATGCAAAAAAATGCATCAACATGTCAAATTTTCGAGAAGGAAAATAAGGACAAACCTAGTTATTTTACGAAGAATACATTTATTTTACGTTTTTACAATAGGTGTATTACATAATATATTTATATATATAATATATGTTTAAAATATTTTTAACAACACCCAGCTAGTATTAACGAAAATATTAAAATTTTACTTCCATCCAATTTACATATAAAACAGGTCTAAGAATGTATACCTACAATTTTTTCATTACTTACTTATTACACTGGAAAACAGCATGTCTGTTGCATGAGATTTTTTACATGAATCTGAATAGTTTTTCCACGATGATTTTAAAAATATATGCCGTTTTCATGTAGCAGCTCTAGTTTTGGAGTTATGAAGTGACAGGATCTTTCATTGAAAATGCACATAGTTTAAGTTTAAAAAATTTATTAAATATATTTATTCTGACTAAAATTTTCTTTTTTTGGATTTTCTAGAGTGAGATGTTATATGAGTACTATTTTGAATGCTCCAACAATAATCAGCCATCATATGTTCATTCCAGTGCCCCCGATACCTCTCCTCCATAGTGCGAATATCCTGGTGAAAGCGCTCTCCTTGTTCCTTGCTTGGGTCACCGAGATTTTCAGGAAAATAGTCTAGATGGCTGTGAAGGTAGTGAAGCTTAATACTCATGTTGCATCCAAGCCGCTGGAAGTGTATCAGCAACTGTTCAACGTGCTGAATGTAGCCGTCACATTTCCTATTGCCCAAAAGATTCCTCACTACCCAAACAAACTCTGCCCATGCACATTTCTCGACAGCTGTCATATGGTTGATGAAAATTTTATCATCTATCAACTTCCTGATTTGTGGGCCATCGAAAACACCACCTTTGATTTTCTCACTACTCAATTTTGGAAACACTTTTACAATGTATTTGAAACATTCGCCATCTTTGTTAAGAGCTTTTACGAACTGTTTTATCAACCCCAGTTTTATATGCAAAGGAGGCAATATAATTCGGTCTCTGGCTACTAGTGGAACATTAATTACATTTTGCTTACCGGGAATCAAAGCCTCCCTAGAAGGCCAGTCTCTTTTTGTCCAGTGCTCAGCTTTCGCTTGGCTGTTCCATAAGCATAGGAAATAGGGATATTTTGTGTAGCCACTTTGTTGGCCCAGGAGAAAAGTTACCATTTTCAAATCAACACATAAAACCCAGTTATGTTCCTTGTACTTGATTTTGTCGAGAACTAAAGATATTGTAGGATAGTCTTCTTTAACCTTTGTAGAATGAGCAATAGGTAAGGAACCAAGTTTGTTACCATTATGTAAAAGTACACATTTCAAACTTCGTTTTGACGAATCAATGAACAACCGCCACTGATTTGGATTATACTCTTTTAATCCCATTGCATTAATTAGGCCCGGAATATCAGTACAAAACACAAAATTATCTTTTTGAGTAAAGAAAGGAAGTAAATCCTTTTCCCTGTTACGGTAGTACGATATCTTCGTTCCTCTGGTCAACAAATTTCTTTCTTTCAATCGGGAAGCTAAAATTTCTGATGCCGTTTTAGAAAGTCCAAGGTCCCTGATCCAGTCATTTAGATCATCTTGATTTAGTGGTCGGGGACTACCGTAGCAATCAAAATCACTGTCGCTACCACTGTCGTCGTTTTCGGTTTGTCCGCTGCACTGGTCTGAATTTTGCGAAGATGTACATGGGTGCTGTGGTGTTGATGTGTCACTAATACTCAAGACTGGTCTTATGGCAGATTTTAAGTTTGGATATATCCACTTAGAGCAATTTTTATGGTTTATTCCTATGATTTTCGTTACACAGAAATAACAGCCGTCTTGATGGTTGGATGGTTCACGCCAAATCATAGGAGCTTTGTACTTAAAAGTGGGTCTTTTTTTGTTTGCCCACAGTCGCAAAGATTCAACACATGTTTTACATACCAAACTTGGTATCCAAGGTTTAGCGTTTAACGGCAACGGAAACCCAAAGTAGTCCAAGTATGCCTTTTTCACAAAGTCCGACACATTTAAACGAAATTTTTGGAACATATATTCTCCACAAATAGCACAAAAACAATCAGGATTATTTAAACACGTCCTTCTTGAGGAAGACATACTGAAATTTATAAAGGAACTAGTTAAGTTACACCGCTATTGATAGAAACTATCGACTACTTATGTAAATTTAAGACGGTACCTGTATCTCACTAACTAGAGCTGCTACAAAAATGTGAGGTTAGATTTGAAATCAGCGCACCCAAATTAGTAAACAACAGTAGAAAAACTTTATGCAACAAAAAAAGTGTTATTTTGTTTTTTTGTGTTATTATTGAGAAAATTGATTATTAGATATTTTTCTAAATGCTCTATCTTAGACGATTCTCGCCTGTTATCTAGTACGTGTTTGAACATAGAGAAAGATCGTTCAATATCCACGGAGGTAATGGGGGCATTTTTAAGTTGGCTAAAATATATGGATCTAATTCAATGTCGTCTGCAAATTCCCCATTTAAAATAATAGAAATTTTTGAAAGAATTGTGAATCCTTCATTTTTTTCTAGTAGTAAGTTTAGTGACACAAATATCACATCGGTAAACTCCTCACCACACAACTGTTTTACAATAAAATCGGTGACACGTGTTTCGCTAGCTCGAGGCAAGCATCTTCAACAACCGTATAAACCGAAGTTCGTTTGAAAATTAAATCGTTTCACGTCACATGTTATCGAAAGGCCGTCTATAAATTCCAGCACACCTGTACGAATTGATAAATCGCATCCGATATGAAATAAAATCGTCACAACATCTATCTAAAAGGAAGACATTGCTCAATCCATAAACGCAAAGGATGTTAAGATAATACAAGTCCCTAGTGTGAATAAATACCATAATCCACCTGCAAGCCTGCACAAGAGCGATTTCTTTATTTAGTTGCTTCACAAATCGCCGTGAATTGGGTGAAGGATTCTCGATGCAACCTTTAATCCATCTACCATTTTCTCTCGTGTGCTAAACACTCTCTTTATAAAGAAATTTTAAGTATTCTTCGACTCCGTTAATGACCGATGCTTACTCTTTACAATTTACAATGCTGTTACACGTTCGAGAAGCAATCGTAACAATCCATTGTTGTATTTAGTGTTGCGCTTTACTTACGATCGTACATCGATGGTAATTGCTGCTAGCGATAAACGATGAACAATTTGTAACTGTCGTTAATCAATCGAAGAAGATCGCAATAATGAGATGCTGGCGGAATTATTTTACGCGAGACGCGTCCATCACTCCGCGATTTATGAAATTGTCTTCAAATTTCTGTCATTCAAATAATCGTTCATTCCTTCATCGCAATACTGGATTTCTATTGCAAAGGCGGAAGTGATGAAACTTCAGAAAAAATCAATATGTTCTAAATTAGACGAAATTCTGTGTACAGATGGTTTCGAAGGTGTAGAATACGATTTTGACGTCAAAACTCGTGAAATTTGCTTCGTTTGGGTGTTAGACCGCACCAGAGCGATTCGCCAAGAACCACTTTTTCACTTTCTCATCAAATATTTCCTCAATGAACCGTCTCTTGTACCCGAAATTATTTCATCCTCAATCTGCACGAGATGAGCTTCTGTTTGATGTGTAATAAGTCGTACTTCCGATCATTTCGATTTTCTTCTAAATTCGAAGGGGTACCCCTTTGATAGTTCAGAAAAAATTAATATGTTCTAAATTAGACGAAACTCTGTATACAGATGTTTTCGAAGGTGTAGAATACGATTTTGACGTTAAAACTCGTGAAATTTGCTTCGTTTGGGTGCTAGAGCGTACCAGAGCGATTCGCCAAGAACCACTTTTTCACTTTCTCATCAAATATTTCCTCAATGAACCGTCTCTTGTACCCGAAATTATTTCATCCTCAATCTGCACGAGATGAGCTTCTGTTTGATGTGTAATAAGCCGTATTTCCGACCATCTCGATTTTCTTCCAAATTTGAAGGTTCAGAAAAAAATTAATATGTTCTAAATTAGACGAAACTCTGTATACAGATGTTTTCGAAGGTGTAGAATACGACTTTAACGTCAAAACTCGTTAAATTTGCTTCGTTTGAGTGGTAGAGCGTACCAGAGCGATTCGCCAAGAACCACTTTTTCACTTTCTCATCAAATATTTCCTCAATGAACCGTCTGTCGTGCCCGAAAATATTTTATCCCTAATCTGCTCGAAAAGAGCTTTAATTTGATGTGTAGTAAGTCGTACTTCCGATCATTTCGATTTTCTTCTAAATTCGAAGGGGTACCCCTTTGAAAATTCAGAAAAAATTAATATGTTCTAAATTAGACGAAATTCTGTGTACAGATCTGGATGAATTATTCATCATACGATATGAAAATTCTATTCTTCCTGTAAGTAGGACACAGTATGTTAATGGTTTAAGGAAGAAAGTCTTATGTGATAGCAATTTGAGGAATACCATAACTATTGTTTCCCTTTTGAACAAAGGGGCGATAATATTAATTCTGCGTACACCACACATTTGAAGTCGACATGACATCTATATGAATTAATTCAGTACTTGTTCTCTATTCTTACCAACACTTCCGTATGCATATTCATTATTCTCCTTTACGACAATAATTACAATAAAGAAAGAGAAATTGTATCTTTTCATTAGTTCTAAATAGCGTACGTAAAACGTACATATAATAGGCATATGTCCGCACATACGTGCAAACTACAACATTGTATTTGATGTACGACTTTACATATCACCTACTACTGTGAAATATTGCTCCATGGAAACTGAAATTATTACATCATCGCAATACTATAACATAATAACATTTTAACTGCTCACTCGGTGTACGTCACTTCATTAAAATGTAGAAGTTGGCGATCAAGTATGTTTTGCTTCTTATAGTCATTTGTATATTCAAACGTGCATATTAATGGGATGGATTGTGATGGATTTATTTGTGTGATTGTGTGATTTATTTGTGATCCGTCACTATTTTTTATCGGGATATTTTTTAAGTGAAAACTTCTTTAACACCGTTGTGAGTGATTTGGGATTTGATGAAACGAAAAAGGCGACACTAAAAAGAAACAAACATTACCTCTATAGGATTTATCCCGCGAGAAAAATGGCCTCCCCACTCTTGTCTACCAAGCGTTGTATATATGTGTGCTTGTGTGCGCCTGCGTATTGTCGAACCGAACCGAGAAAAAGGCGTCGTATAATGAGTATCATAGAAAAAAGATAAGATAGATAGCCACTCTTTCACAGAAAAGTGAACCAAGTTTCAGAACCATCTACGATTCCCTTAATAAAACTTTGTGACAACCATCCTACAGAAATCTGTAGAGAATGAGACCAATATTTTTTATTGTCAATAATTATTAAAGTATGAAATTCATATAAAAATCAGCATCAATTGCACTTTGCGTTATATTTATTTGAGACATAAACTTATCTGTGCAATATTATAATTTATACACGACATGTATTGGATTTCTGGTCTCTCACTGGGACTAGCTTCTAAGGCACAGAATAACCAGAAGCGATAAAGCGTGTCGGCAGCTTTGATGTTCATGTGGTCGATTTGAATGTCCTCGAAATAGCTCAGAAGTTAGCTAACGCCATTTTGAAAATACGAAAGGTGCACATTTGTTCGTATTAATTTGAACAATATTAGAGTTTTGGATATGTTAAGAGAATGGTATTTGGTAAAAAGTTAAACCAGTAATACACTACAATAACCGTATATTTTAATTTTAATATGCACACACCATCCCAGAATAATAACATTAATGAAATTAGCCAAATATAACAGTGTCGTCGTATTTAGAACATGGTTCCTGGCCATGCGCATACAGAATTTATCACAAGATTTTCTAACTTTGTCACTCTGTCTACTATGATTAGACCTTGATCATTTTCAACTTAAATGAGGGAATCGTAGAGGGCAACACTTTAGGCAAGATGGCTAACATAGCTCTTGTTATGGTTGGCAGCATTGATGACTTTTTGTTGATAGGTTAAAGTTGTTTATTTTATATGTATTTTCTTTGTCCGTTATATAATATGGAACAAAATAGGCATAATTCTAAGATAAATAAATAAAAATAAAACTCATAAATTAATCTTCAGAAACGACAATATTATCGTGTAGAACTGTTGAATACGAAATAACGACAACCTGTTTTTTTGTAACCGTCATTTCAAAATAGCAATAACGGTCGAAACTGTTATTTTAAATAAATAAAATTTATTTAAAATAACAGTTTTGCCCATCACTACTTGCTTTGGTCAAAACAGCGTTCTTTGTATACAGGTCGTCTAATGGATCTTTTACACACGTCATCTATGTTTATCCGTACGAATCAAATTGGTACTCCTAGTTCAAGTTAAGCACTATATACGTAATGTATTGAAATAATCTGCACTTCTCTGACAGTCCATTGACTAACGTAGTAGCTTACATATAACTTCTGGGTCAGACATACTGTCGGCACCACGAATGTTTACAGTTACGTCATCAACTGAACAGTAGAGTTAAGACAAGCGTTATATAAAAATCGGAAACTTCTTCGCATACGCAAACGAGATAGTAGTATGTAACATATATCTTCCTACACTGTATACGTCATAAACAATTAAAACGTAACTGTAAACATTCGTGGTGTCGACTCTATGTACTTGAATATTCGATACCGATAAATAAGGATAGTTAGATTAACCGGCGATCTTTGCTTGTGTCATTCAACAGTGACGTGTGTAAAACGATCCATTAGAGGAGCTGTATGTTTGTACGGGTGTGTGCGCCTGCGTATTACGAAGCTTTGTTACCAATATTATAATAAATAAACCCTATAATTATCCCACTACTGATACTGCATTCGTCTCATTCTCTCGCAGTTTACTTTTCTGAAGGTTTCACTTCTGCACGCATAATTTTTTTATTATTACTTAAGTAATACATCTAGACATAATAATATCAACATTTATTATACATTTTTCAATAAGCAGATACAAAAATAATATTAAACAAAGATAAAACAAAAAACAATATAAATAACATTTTCTAAATATTATATATAATATACCACACATTTTCATCATATGGCTTTTCTAGCTTTCCTCGATACAAATTCGTCAATAATTTGGTTGAGATCAATTGTTTCCGAAATTTCTGATTCAATAGAAACGATGGCCGAATCTGAAAGTCTACCTTCAAACACACCACCTCTTACAATTATGCTTAAAAATTACCGATAATTGTCATGAAAGCGCGTTCTGAAGAATTCCGCGAGTTCGAAGAACGAGAATTATTTCTTTCTGACGGTCTTCGTTCATTTGCAAGTAGCTGTATATTGACTTCGCACTAGAATGGCCTATGATATTTATTAGATTTTGTTCTGAGACTCCGCTTTTGGTGAGTTTTGATACGACGGTGGCACTAAGTGAATGATTTGTGATTTTCTTGGTATAATTGAAGCCCAATTTGACTGCTTCTTTTTTTTTTTGTCCAAGTTGATATCTCATTTACTCCTACTGCTGCTGTTTTTGAACCAATTTCCGGTGATTTTCCAACGTGGAACGTTAAAAATAGTCGACTCCCGATGGCTTTGCTCTTTTATCTTGGAGTTTTAGGAACAGTCGGATTGGGCAAAAGTTGGTATCTCAATCATTCTTTACCAGCCATTTTGTACCGGCTCGGTTTCGGCTATCTTCTTGCGTGGTTTTCGAAAAAAAAAGATTATATTTTATTCTACTTCTTTTTCGCCGATGTTGTTGGTTTCTTCCTTAAAGAAAGTGATTTCTGCTCTTGCGCCCTCATAGCCTCTTAAAGCAAGTTCATAAGACAGTATAAAAAGTCTTTTTCTATAGATCTTTTGGCGTTTGCTCTTCACAAGCTTTGACAAGTTCTTTTAGTTCATTTTAAGTCAAAAAAGTTGCAGATTCGTCACGTTTGTCTTCTATGCCTTGTAAAATCTTTCTTGCACCTCGGGGAGCTTGAAATTCAATTTGGTCCAAAGGATTTATTTTAATTCCGTATTCATTCAAATATGTTTCGATTAGTAATTTGGCAGTAATATTCCAAATGACTTTTACTGTATGTATATTCCTCATAATTTTGCTTTCTCGCATTATAGGTCCAATTTTGGAAAATAAATGCAAGTTCGGATATTGGAGTCTCTCGTTCACATGTATATTTTTTTCGGCGCAAAATGATATAAACTTTCTCCAGATACTCTCCTTGCTCATTTTCGTGTTTTTGGCGTACTTCTAATGACATTATCATCAATTTCTCGTTCTGCGATATACCCAAATCGATTCATGGCGTTTGAAAAATCTTTTTTGACTTAGTTGCAATAATGTCAATGGCAACGTGGAAGTTCCATTGTAATTTTCTCCTGTTGCATTTTTCCGACAAAGTACGAGTGAGATATTCGCCTAAATTGTGTTTATCTTCGTCCATTCACTTCCCCGTGGTCTCTTCATTGTCTTCATTGACGTCATATCCACCGCAGAACATTCTCCATCCTCACGTGCCTCGTTTGTTCCTGAGTCTTCGCAGACAAACTTCAGTGATCAATGTGATCATTCATCAGTTCTGTCTGTTATGACGTGCGTTGACCAATAATATACCTGACAATGATAAAAAATAAAAAACACACAAGGAACGGAAAAAAAGTAAAATTGCGAAGATATGTATAAATGAAGACAAAATAAAAGATTCTAATTGAGAAGAATAATAATCGACAAGTAAAAGACATAATTACTGAAGAAGGGGAAATTTGTGGAAGTCGTATTGAAATATTATGACAAACGACTGGAATTTTGAGGAAGACTTAAAAGTAAGAAAGAGTTGAGGGTTAAAAATCGTATTTTTACTTCTAGATCAATCTAGATACAAATCGTTATTTATAGTTTTAGTAACTTAGTTTTAAGTTAGGGATATTTGAAATAAGAGGTTGGCAGCGTCAGTACGGAAAGTCGAGAAATGAGCTGATGCATCAAGAATCCAAAATAAACGTATTATTACTTAGATATGCAAGATGTTGTTTAAATAATAGTAAGTAGGGTCAAAACAAGATCTATTTCAAGGAAGGCGGAAATTGGAATGAGTGTTTGAAATTCGAACAAGATTGACAGTAAATTTTGGATGTGAACAGTGGAAATGGGGCAAAAAAGGAAATATTCTGAAAGTACGGAAATTAAATCTCCGGAGAAGGATGTGGGAGGGACGAAAAGCTGATTAATGGATCGAACAACAAACAAAAATGTAATCAATAAGGTTTGATAAAAGAGTGGATGACGTGCTTTTCGTTAAGTAGTGTAAATTGCTCTCCGCTTAATGATAACACGTCATCCACTCCTTTATCAAGCCATAGTAATCAATGACGATTTATTCCATCGACTATTGTTGTTCTTATCAAATTTCAAGGACGTATAAATACCTAATTTTAGAAATTTTCTCAAAATTAAGCTACAGTGCTACCAATTGATGTAATGTAAATCAATGATTGTATTTTGTTATAATGAATCATTGATACAGCGAATTACATACCCAATTAACAAAGAAACTAAAAATAAAGCTCCACTGTAAGTGCCGTTTATAGCAAATTCATTGACACTTACTAAGGTATTTCCTTTAATTGTAACGTTTATCGCTTGTAGTACACGAACATTTACTCTCTTGTTTTGGCGTCAATCTAAATGCTAATGATCTGATACGATCCAGTTTCAAACCCACTACGTTCCACTATGAAATATGATCGGAATTTTAAATATGAGAGCGAAGTTACGCCGGTTTCTCAGCAGCGCAAATTAGTACAACTGCTCTTACACCTCTATGAGATAATTTTAATTACTACATAAACACAATGCGTGCGTTAAATCACTAATAAGTAACAAAAAAACAGACGAGAATTGAACGATTTCGTTTAATGATAGAGTGAATATATTAACCGGAACATTAAGAGTTTATTTATGTGATACCCGCAGAGTATTTGCTTACACGAATTTAATATTTATGATTTTAAGAATAGTATTGAGCCACGAAACTTTCTTTCGTAAATAAGCATATGTCTCTAGTAAGGAATCGTGATTTCCTTCACGTTTAGGCATCTATTAGTTAATTGCCACGTTATTTCTTATCCCTCGTTTCTGGAACGATGTCAAAAATGTACATTAAACAATTTATTATAAAAACGATGAACCGCACAAAGCGACTGGTAGAGAAACGGTGATTCTAATTAGATGCAGTAAGCACATTTACATTGATTTCTTAACCTTCCTATACTCACGTCAAAATGAAAGACGTATACTATACCATATAAGTCGGTCTCACAGACCGTATGCGTGAGTATAGGAAGGTTAAATAGGAACAATGATGGGAAACAGCACCAAACCTAAAATTACGCATGTAAGTTAAGATGGAAGCAAAGCTAAAACAATGTCGCAAGATTAAAATCAAACAAATCAATTTCATGTCACTATTTAACAAACGAATTGTTAAATAAACCCAATTTTGAGACTAGAGACTAGTCTTTGTAAGTACTTTGCTTCGAAATTTTGAGTCAAAATTCAGCCAATTTAAATTATGTCTTTGAATCATTTTAGAAGATTAAATCCCCTCAGGGGCTCACTGTTAACAGGTTTAACAAGTGAATTTGGCGCTCCCGAGGTACCCGAGCTAAAGCCCAAACTAAGGTGTAAGGTAACGTGCCGAGAGTTGCGTGGCCGCAGGGGTGCGCGGTATTTAACGTCCCACTGGGGGCACCAGGCGAAACCCCCTTTATAATTAGCCTTACCCGATCAAGTGGGGCTCTGATCGGGCGGACAGATGCTTCCCTGGCTACTCCTCCTATAGCTACGCTATCTAGAATTTCCAAGGCTAAAGTGCAAAAGCTTCTGCAACAGGGGCAAGATTTCAGCAAAAAGAGCTATAATCAAGGCCACGACTATTGGAAGCTGTCAGCTGTTTTTCAGCTCCTTGTTGGTCCTATACCCGACCATTGGGATTTGCACTATACTCGACTCGCCGAACAAATGCAGTAGTAAATTATGGCAACAATGTGTGTTCAATAGGTCACATAACCAATAACGTTTGTAATTGGTCGATCAGGGTGGCCGCTTACAATAGAATAAAAATCGAGTCGATATTGCATTTGGAATATTACATTTTATTAGCTTTCTTTGTAAATGATCCATTATCTATTATATTTCATAAACCAGTGTTTCTGAAGACTATTTATCGATCGTTCTAGTGCACCAATAATACATTATTGTTTTGTAGGTTATACATTATTTCTTGCTATATTATCGTATATACTTACATTATGGAAAACTCACCTCCTAAGAAGAGAGTTTCAAAACATTTTACGGTAGAAGATAAACAGAAGGTTTTGAATATATTTAAAACATTTCAAGAAGAGCCTAGCACTTCTAAAATTGTTAGTGTTGAAATGACAGCCAAAGCAGCAGGTATCTTTCCAAAAACGATAACCAAATCATAGTAACTATTATAGTATCTTTTACAGGAATTACTGAACGCAGTGTTTACAATATTGTGAAAGAATATAACACTAATCACGAATTACAACCACCAAAAAAATTTCATAGAAAAAGGGCTGTTTTAGATATGGTGGATGATGAAATGAAAAATGCTATATGAAGAATTGTACATTCATTCTTTTTAAAAATGAACCTCCAACAGTTCAAAAAGTTCTCACAGTGATAAATGAAAGAGATGACATTCCTAATTTCAAAATTACAACTCTCAGATCATTATTAAAGGAACTAAACTTTCGGTACAAATATTTATTTCTTTAAATTCTATATACTAATCATAAGATAATTATGTTTGTAGTTATAATAAGCGAGCTCGAAATAGTATTTTAAAAGAAAAAGATGACATTATTACCTGGAGACGGAAATACCTTCGTGAAATTAAGAAATATCGTGAAAATGGTACCCCGATATATTACTTGGATGAAACTTGGGTAAATGCTGGACATACTGTAAATAAAGTATGGACAGATATGTCTGTTGTCACTGCAAGACAAGCATTTATAGAAGATTTAAGTACAGGTCTTAAAAATCCTTCAGGCAAAGGCAAAAGATTTATAATTGCACACATTGGCTCGGATGAAGGATTTGTAGAAAATGGTTTACTCCTCTTTGAATCAAAGAGAACAGGAGATTATCATGAAGACATGAACGCAGAAAGGTTTGAAGAGTGGATGAGATGTATTCTCCCAATTTAAAAGAAAATTGCGTTATAATTTTTGGCAATGCTCCGTACCATAGTTGTAAATTGAATAAGCCACCTACAACTAATAGTCGCAAATTAGAAATGCAAAACTGGATGAGGGAAAATAGTATTGCATATGAAGAAAACATGGTAAAAGCAGAATTGTTAGCTTTAATTAAAGAACATGTATCTGGCCCTCCGAAATATGCTGTTAATGAATTAATAGAAAACACTAATAGAAAGGTACTTAGACTCCCCCTTATCACTGTGAATTAAACCCGATTGAACTAATATGGGCACAAGTGAAGGGGTATGTTGCGAGACATAACACCACATTTAAATTGGCAGACGTGAAAGAATTATTTCAATGAGGTATTGACAATATTTCTGTTGAAAATTGGCAAAATGCTATTAAACATGTTATTCAAACAGAGAAGGAAATGTGGCAACTTGACAATCTCATAGATATACACATAGAGCCGTTAATCATTACAATTAATGATGATTCGTCTACATCATCTAATAGCGAAGAAGATACATGTTAAGAACGTTTTAGTGTGTCATAATTAATTCCTTTACTGTATTAAATTTTTGTAATATGTATAAAATTTATTATTTTTGATTATACCTATTTGTACAGTGAGTTAATTTTTTAGGATACTGTTTCTTATATAAATACGGACCAAAAAGAAAATATTAATTATTTGTTTCCTTATTTTGTATTTATATATTACATAGATCTTCTTAAAACCATTGTGTATTTGTTATTTACTATATATAATTCTATATATTGGAGATGCATAATTTAATTCAACAAAACGTACTTGAAGAAATAAGAAAATTATTTTAGTACTTATTTTGCAATTTTTATTTATGTCAAATTGATATGTTTACATGTGATTTATGCTGTGTGAGTCGGACATTTGCATTGCAAGGTTGCCATAATTTGCTACTGCATCTGTTCGGCGAGTCGAGTATAGATGTGGTCGTGCAATCTAACAATGGTTGGGGCACCCACGCGACATATGCATCAACCGGCCGTGGCTCCGGTTCAGCCGCTCTGCATTCGTTCATCTTCAGTCGTGCCGTGCGTCCCTGCAGTAGCTGACGATCTTCAGGCGGTACGCTCAACCTGATGGCGTAGATGCGTTACGCCGCATCTTACAACTAAGGGGACTCCCTGATCGTCAGCTTAACACATAACATGCACAACGTGTCACAAAACGTGCAGTGTATATATAAAATAATAAATATAATAAATAATTAAAATAGGCCAGGTGTCATGTAGATGGGACAAAACTATGTACAAATACACACAAGGATGTAATACATATAAAAAGTGACACCTGAGCCCAACACACTAAAAGTAGCGGGACGCACCCATAATAAAATTAATTAACGTGCGGCTTGCGGGTAGATAGACTCAGAGTTTCCAAGTGGTGTCGTGAACCAGATGTTCGGTTCCTCTGCAGTTCAATTAAGGGCACTGTTGGTCGGCCCAATAAGTTCGATATCCCGGTCGTCACTCCGGGATGTCAGTTCAATCACGTCTTCTCCACACTGAGGTGTTAAAGTTACGGTACGTTTTTAGGCTACCCAGGATGGTCAGGGTAACCAATTCTACTATGTCCCGACAGGTGAGGCCAAGTTTCCCCGCTACGGCACTGTTCTCTTTACACCAGATACCTCTGGCACCAACAATGATGGGGGCGATCATGATGGACCTATTGGGATATCCGCGAGACAGTGCCTGGATGAAAGAGGGCTGGTTGTAATATGCCCTCTTCATGTCGAGGGTGGCGGACAGGGCTCGAGGCCCTTCCCAACTCACCCCGACATCGCACACCACCACCTCGTTATTCTTGGCCAGCACTAGATCGGGCTTGCGAAGAGTACCGTCCTCCAGCCTAATATGCGGTTCACCGGAAACATCGATAATCGTACAATATAAATTTCCCACGAAATCGTCTACTATATTTTTATAAAAATAACGCGATTTTCAGACGGAAAAATATGTCGATCAATTATGTTAAAATATTCGAAATATGTGGAAAAAAGCCAAAATATTCTAAATATGCAAAATTAAATTATTGCTAAACGCTTTTATGTACCCTAATTCGTGTAGATTTTAAAGCGTTCAGTTGTACCGTTGATAGTTGGATGGATATGTAAAAAAATATATAATCCGGTCTCTGCTTATAACTATTAGCACTTGTTTTCTGTTTATAGGTATTTGTTATTCAATATCTCGCTCACGTGTTTCCGTTTCCTTATAACAAACATTAAATTGACCAATAATATTTCTAAACAAAAATAAACTGTACCTGTATACCAGATGTTTATTTTATTTACAAAAAAAAAAAAATTAATGGAAAGGTACAGTGTTTACCTTCTATAATTGTACATACACATAGAAGTAGTTAGTATCTAATTAAAAACGGTTTTGTAGCTACATCCACGACTTGCTGCTGATGCCACAGTCCAACACCAACGGCAGGAGAAGCCATAGTTTTCCTTCCGCAATACGTGATCTAAACATAAATTTGGGATAAGAACGGTGGATTATACTCATGTACATGGCCTTTTACTTACAGGAAAGCCAATTAAATTTTCGAATCTCGGTTTAATAAACGTCCACGCACCCATATTTTGAGGTTCTTCTTGACACCATAGAAACACTAAAAATGAGTTGTGTAACCACTTTTGACTAAGAATAAGTTTTAAATGTGTGAATTCCTACCTTTGGCTTGTTTGTAATTCGCCAATTCTGCCCGCAATTCTATCGTTGGGAATGGAGAAAAGCATTCTAGCCTGATGATGGCGGTATTCATCGCGCCTACACTTTGTCTTTTTTCCAGTAAGGTGTAATAATGTTTTCCGGAGGTTAATAGTATTTTATCGACTTTTTCGGGATTACACATTTTGTGTCCTAAAAAATGTTGTTTTTCTCCTAACGAATCCTGATCGCAACTTTCAATTCTTACCTAATACGGGTTTAAATGTCGTAGTTGGGCCCATTTCCTCTAAAGAAGACGTAGCTGCCGGTAATCGTAACAACGTCTTTGGAGTTATGATAATCAAGGGTTTCCTGAAAGTTCTAACCATCTAAAATGTAAAATAAGGCGATAAGTTAAAACTAATGCCGATCCTTAAAATTACCTGTCTTCTTAACAAGTGAAAATATTGGGCGGGTGTACTCGGTTGGCTCACTTGCATGTTAATATTATCTCCATCGGGTTTGTTTTCCTTGGAATCGGTCATCTGCAAGAAACGTTCGATCCTAGCAGAACTATGCTCGGGACCGGCACCGTCGTATCCGTGAGGAAGTAGGATAGTAAGACCGGAGGCCCATAACCATTTTGCTTTACAAATACAAAGCGATTTAACTGCGCGTGTACTGCTAAAATATACAACTTTGACTTACTTTCACCGCTAGATACGAAAGTATCGAACATTATTTGGGCACCGTTGAAGAAATCGCCGAATTGCGCTTCCCAAATTATCAAATTATTCGGATTTTCAATACTCATTCCGTACTCGTAACCCAAGACTGCTTCTTCCGATAAAATACTATTCGCTATCTACAAAACATAGTAATTTTGATTTGGTGGGAAAAGTAAGAAAATATGTTGGTAGAAAAATTCAAATTAAATGGTTACCATATGAGTTTAGTTATCTTTCGAATTGCCTTTATCACTTTTAGATCAATTCGAAGATAAAAATTCAATTCAGTAGAATATATTTAGGAACAGTATTTTAAATCGTTTTCGTGAATACAGCATGAACGAATTTCTTTTCAGAAAACTGTTTAAAGTACCATTCTGAAATATATGTATTCTGTTTGCTGACTTACAATTAGAAGTAAAATGTACAGTCTCTGATTATAATTAAAAATCATCAACAAACCTCTAAGTGCCCCGTTTGATCTGAATCTATGGAATTTAATGGAATGAATATATTGTTCGTGGATTGATCTACCAACATTGCATGTCTTTGCGAAAACGTTCCTCGTCCAACATCTTGTCCACTTATTCTAACATTATACCCTGCAACCGTACAATTATATTTTTCTCTATTTTCTTACTCCAAAATATTACCTTGGTACAATAAAGATCCTATCGCCAAAGCTTCCGCCGTTGACCAGTCTATGACATATCCTTCCGATACTTTCGAAAGTCTATTATTTATATGATGCTTCAACAGGTTCTCGTGAATAGTCTGTAGACAATGTCGTACGATAAACATACATAATTAATAAAATCACTGTTTTTCTTTGTACGAGCCTCTTTGTACATGTACAAAGATCAGAAAAATCTTTGTACGAGAGATTTTTAGTTAATACAACATAATAATAGTAACTGAACTACCCAGAAAATATATTTGTACAATGTACAAAGTCACTAAAAAAAATCTTTGTACGGAGCCAAAAATCCTTGTCTCGTACAAAATAAACAACAACACTGCATGTATCTTACAAAATCTGCGGGATACGTCACTGATTTCATGCCGATGTGTTTCAGTAATCCAATATCCAAGCCGGTATTCCACGTCGTGACGACTTCTTTGGCTTGTTGATATCCCTCCCATTGCTTTTTAAAACATGGATCCTGCAATAAAGGAAGAGTAACCAGATTAAATTGTTCGCGTGAAATTTAAATTCTATACCTCCGGTTTGAACGCGTCCACCTCCTTCAAATGATCATTCAAGAAAGTCTTTTGATCACTTACTACTTGGTCAGCATCCTCCTGCGTCCATACACCTCGTCCGATGAGCTTCTTAGCGTATACGTTGGGTACTGTGCTAAAAGAATCGTAAACGTACGCCCCATTTGTACAGCACTTAACAAAAGTAAAATTACTCTCTGGAATGGATGATTTTATAAGTTGCAGGATTGGTGAACGTTGGATCGTCGAGCTCGTTATGTCCCCATTGTCTATAGCAGTTTAAATCGACGAAAACGTCTTTCCTGAATTTCCGTTGATAATCGAAAGCGATCCTGGTCGCTTTTAAAACCATCTACACTTGAATTGAAAATTTTTGTTAGTTCGTGCAGAAGAAATTTATTATTTCGGTCACCTCCGGGTCATCACCGTTAACGTGTAGAACGGGTATAGATATCATCTTTGCCACGTCAGTACAATACAATGAAGATCTGCCTCGTTCCGCGGGCGTGGTGTAACCCAATTGATTATTAACGACCAAATGAACGCTTCCGCCTATCTCGAAATGAGGCACCTGGCTTAATTGTAAGCTCTCCTGATTTACGCCTTGGCCGGATAACGCAGCGTCGCCATGAACCTAAAACACGCTTATTTAATGCTGACGGGAAGATATTGAGGGAACGCAATGTATACTTGTAAATTTAAAATTTTATCGCTCCATCTGCGTTGGGTTTTAGAGTAATCTCCGTCTTGCCACACCATCTGCTTCGCGCGAGTTTTTCCCATCGAAACTGAATTGGCCGCTTCGAGATGAGAGGGATTGTATAACACTGATACATGGAGCGATTTGTCACCAACATTGATGTCAGTGGATGAAACTGTAATATTTGACTAAATTGTATTTTTAGTCTACGTAGTTAATGCTTAACACAGCCCAATAAAAACCAACGAAAAAAAAAATTGCTGCATCCAAAAAGGTGATTTTAAATATTTCAAGAACTATGATTCCAAAAATACCCTTTCTGTTTCTTGCACCAGCTCTGGATGTTGAGATAGAGAAAAATTAAATATTCCATATATTTTCATATAATAATAAAAGGGGTTAATGAAGAAGAAAACGAAACAGAACTGGAAATAACAGAGAAAGTAAACAAGATAATGCAAAAATAAGAGTCGATATCGATCAGAGAAACGAAATAGATGAAATAAGAAGAATAGGGAAATACATAAAAGACAGAAAGACACCAGTTTTCATAAAGCTAACGAAGACAAGCACTCGAAATAGAATACTACGAAATACAAAATATTCAAAAGACACAGAAACGTGGATTGATGAAGATTATCCAAAAAATATACAAGAGGAAAGAAGGGAATTAATACCATTACTAAAAGAAATGAGAAATAAGGGACATAAAGCAATAATTAAATACAACAAACTGATAATAGACAGCGAAATACAAGGAATAATAAAAAACATACAGCATGAAAAAAAGAGGATACAAAATATTGAGTACACCAGCCAAAAACGAACAGTACAAGACCGATCACCGGAAACAAGTAATATCGATGAACAACTTCAAAAAATAACAAGAACAACATTTAGAAAAAACTAGAAAAGGCAGATAGGAAAGGTAAAGAAGAAACAGACCGGGCAATGGAAATGGAAATGGATAAGATACGTGAACATAACAAAATACACATAAGTAGGAAAATACACAGGGAGACAGAGATAAAAAGTAGAACAAGAATATGGAAGCTGGGAGCATGGAATGTCAGAGGATTGAATGGTAAAGAAAACGAATTAATAAGCGAATTTGAAGAAACAGGCCTCGAAATACTAGTAATAAACGAAACAAAAAGGAAGGGAACCGAAAGAATAAACCTAAGAAATGACCATATACTGATTTGCAGTGGCTTGGAAGTAACCCAAAGGGCAGCGGCGGGAGTGAGATGGATAATACATAAACAACTAGCAAATCAAATTAGAACATGGAAAGCTGTATCTGAGAGAATACTGCTGATAGAGATAGAAAATGAACAGGGAGATGTTAGATCAATAATATCAATATACGGACCAGACGAAAATGGAAAAAGAGAAGATAAAGAAAATTTTTGGGAAGAACTAAATGCAACAACAGAAGAGGCTAAAGGAACAATCTATATAGCAGGTGACTTTAACAGCAGAGTAGGGAAAAAGATGTAGAAAACAAGACAATATTAGGAATGCATGGAGAAGAAATACGAAATAACAACGGAAAACGATTACTGGAATTCTGCAAATTACAAAATATAATAATTACCAACTCCTTCTACCCACACAAAGATATACACAAATGCACCAGAATACAGCCAAACAGAGGAGAAAGGTCAATAATAGATTACGTCCTAGTCCAAAGAAAAGAAAGGAAAAATATAATGGACGTGAGAGTAAGGAGAGGAGCCAACATAGATAGTGACCATCACCTACTGGTATCAAAAATAAAACAATCGCACATAAAAACCGTAAAATGGACAACACCAAGCAAAGGAAACCATGTAACAGTTAGAACATACAAACTCAGAAGAGAAGAAATAGCCGCTGAATACCTAAACATAACCGAAATAAAATTGAAACATAAACTAGGAAAGATAAAGGGGATAAATGCCAAACAAGGATGGAACATATTCAAAGACATAATTTTAAAAGCAGCAACCGAGATATGCGGAACCGCCAGAACAAACAATAAGAAAAGACAAACAGCATGGTGGAACACTGAAATACAGGAAGAAATTAGAAAGAAGAAAATCGAATGGAGAAAATATCTATCAAAACAAACAACAGAACAACAAGAGGTATACAAAAAACAAAGAAACAGAGTTAAAACACTAGTGAAAGAGGCAAAAGAAAGGTCATGGACAGAATTCGGAAACATAATGGAAAAGAATAGCTCCAGCAACCAAAAACTCTTTTATAGAATCCTAAAATCATGGAGAAATGAGAAACCGATAACAGAGATATACATAAAAAACAAACAACAAGAAATACTAACAAAGGAAAAGGATATTATGGGGAGATGGAAAGAATACTTCCAAGAATTATTAGGACACGGACTACAAACTGATGAAGAGAGCACAAGAGGGCTTGAAGAACAGAGAAATGAAGAAGAAATGGAAGGAATAGAGATAGGAGAGCTGAAAAATACAATTAAAACGCTAAAGAATGGAAAAGCGCCGGGAGAAGACAAGATCACAACAGAAATGATAAAAAGCTTAGGAGAGACAGGTGTGAAAGTACTACTAGAAATACTAAACAAATCATGGAAAGAAGAAAAAATACCTGAAGAATGGGGAGCAGCACTAATTACACCAATATATAAAAAAGGAGACAAAAAACTGCTCCAATTGCAGAGGAATAGCCTTACTAAACACTATTACCAAAATTTACGAACAAATTATAAACAACAAACTAAAAGCAATACTAGAACCTCAGCTAGATGAATCACAAAGCGGATTTAGACCAGGAAGAAGCACCCAAGATCATATCTTTACAATCAAACAACTGATAGAGAAAAGACACCTACAAGATAAAAACCTATTTCTAGCCTTCATAGACACGGAAAAGGCGTTCGACACAGTCCCTAGAAACAGAATATGGAAGGGACTGAAAGATAGAGGAGTAGACAGTAAAATAATAAGAATTATACAAAACATGTACAGAACGAATACGAACTACGTAATAAAAGCAAACATAAAGTCCGAAGGATTCAAAACAGACACAGGACAAGACAAGGAGGAAGCCTCAACCCCACATTATTCAATGTACACATGGACACAATGATTAAGAAATGCAACCGAAGAACCAATAGTATGATGGTCGGACATAAAAACCTAGAAAGAGTGGAGATAGCGGCAGCAACATTTGCAGACGATTTAGTGCTCATACCAGGAAACGAGGAACAATTACAAAAGAAACTTGAATATATGGAAAGAAATAACGGAGGAGGAAGGTATGAAAATGAACATAGATAAAACGAAAATACTGATAATAGGAGACCAGAATATTCATACTCAGATAGTAATAGATAACAACAGAATAGAACAAGTAAGAGAATTTAAATACCTAGGAGTTACACTGGACTGGACAGGAAAACAGAATGCCGAAATCAGCGAAAGAATAGGAAAAACAATAAAAACATATTATGCAATGAATAAAAAATTTATTAACAAAAGAGAAATATCGGATCAGACAAAAATAAAAGTTTTTAACACCATATACCAACCGATCTTAACATACGGATGCCAATCATGGAACCTGACAAACAACCAAAGAAGTAAAATACAAGCTGTGGAAATGAAGTACCTAAGAAGAATAAAAGGAATAACCAGACTAGATAGAATTCGTAACACACAGATCAGAGAAGCACTAAGGGTACAACCAATAACAGAATTCATCGAACAACGACAGCTGAGCTGGTGGGGACACTTACAGCGAATGCCCAAAGAGAGACAGGTCAAACAAATATATGAAGCAAAAATACAGATAAAGAGGAGAAGAGGAAGACCAAGGATGACCTGGGACCAAACGATGTGTAAAATACTGCGGACCAGAGACAAATCAAGAGAAGAAGCAAAATTACTAGCAAGAAACAGAACAGCTTGGAAAAAATTTATACATATTAGAGCAAACCCCGACACCTAGCGGTAAAAAGGGGATTCGATTATAATAATAATAATAATAATAATATCTGCATAAATAACTATAAAGATATCTACGTGTCAACCCTTGATTCAATTTACACTTAAGCTTTCTTGCAAGTGCTTGTTCGAGAAGTGTTAATTAAAATCATGGCTTCTACGTGCAGATGTAGTTGCGTTAATCATCCAGACGTTTTTTGCTATATATGTGGCGAATACACATTAAGAGAGAGAGTAGAAAACCAATTTGGGAGTTTGTGAAAAAGGCCTATTTGGGTGTTCATCTCGGAGATCAAGATAGAATTTTGGCGCCAAATGTTGCCTGCAAATCATGTGTGTTGAGAAGCTGCGCCAGTGGACAAAACGACAAAGAAAGTGTTTGAAATTTGAGATTCCAATGGTATGGAGGGAACCAAGAAACCGTTTTGGCGATTGTTACTTCTGTCTAGTGGATATAAAGGGTACCAATCGGAATAATCGACGTAAGTGAAGATATCCCAATTTGGATTCAGCGAGAGGACCTATTCCACATTCATTTCCAAATATCTGGTAACCTACATATATTACCAGAGGATGATGATGAAATGTCTTCTTCTGAATATGACAATAGTGAACTTGAAGGAGACCCAACATGTCCAGAAAGTTTTACTCAGGAAGAATTAAATGACCTAATTAGAGATTGAAACCTTTCAAAGGAGCCTTCGGAGTTGCTTGCTTCCAGACTTAACGAAAAAATCATCTTTTTCCGGAAACAAAAGTTACGTATTACCGTAACAGAGAAAAAGATCTTGTGCCAATTTGACCTCGGGAAGATAACTTGGTATTTTGCTACGACATAAAAGGACTGTTGTTACAAAAAATGGGTATATCAGAGTACACATCAACTGATTGGCGGTTTTCTATAGATATTTCCAAACGAAGTCTGAAGTGTGTCCTTCTACACAATGGAAACAAATATGGAAGAATTTCAATTGGGCATTCCACAAAAATGAAAGAGGATTACAAAACAATATCTCTATTTCTGCAAAAATTACCCATTACACAAATGGGTGGATGATATGTGTTGATATAAAAATGATAAATTTCCTTTTAGGACAGCAATGTGGATATACCAAATACCCTTGTTTCTTGTGTCTTTGGGACAGCAGACCGAAAGATCAACATTGGAGAAAAGGAAATTGGCCTAACAGCGACGCTCTAGTAGAGGGAAAAGCGAATGTTATTAATGAAGAATTCGTAGAATGAGGAAAAATAATTTTACCTCCCTTCCACATTAAACTAAGGCTAATGAAACAGTTTGTGACATCTTTAGATCTTTAGATTTGTTTTCAATACCTTGGCCAAATCAATTCACTGCAATCAGTAATGAGAAATTAAAAGCAGGAATATTTGATGGACCTCAGATAAGGCAACTTATAAAAACCCACACTTCAAAGAATCAATGACTGAAATTGAGTCGAATGCATGATTTTCTTTTGTTAAAGTTGTGCAAAATTTTCTTGGTAATCATAAGTCTGAAAATTACGAGAAAATAGTGGAAGATATGCTTAATAGCTTTCAAATTTTGAGTTTCCATAAGAGGATTAAGGTCTATTACCTCCACGGTCATTTAGAGAGATTTCCTGCAAATCTTCGCGATTTTAGTGAGGAGCTGGGCGAACGATTCCACCAGGATATCAGAATAATGCAAGAAAGGTACCAGGGCAGATGGGACACACACGTGATGGCTGATTACTGCTGGAGTATTAAAAGAGACGAACCCTTTCAGACACACGCAAGAAAAGCGCTCAGAAGAAAGTTTTCAAATTAGTTACTAACGACTGTAATTATTTTTTTGGGCAATAACATTTGTAAATATTTGTTTTATAGAACAAACTTATGTTCTTTTATTTGTGCGTTTCTTTATAGGTTGTATTGGAACCAATATTTATATGCAGGAATAAAACTAGCGAAGTACAAATACGTCCTCACATCTTTTGAAGACGAGCTGATAGAGAAAATCCGATGGTATTTTTGGATTCAGCGCGCCAAAATTAGTTGAGAACGGTTAGAAAAATCCCGCAGCAAAATATGTAGTGACCAGTGTAAATAATTGTTATCTTACTCAAATGACTTAAAACGTCACCACTGGCTTCAAAACTTGCCGGAAAATCGGGCTTTCCCCGTAGTTTTGCGAAAATCTTTGACGGTGATAAATTTAGGAAATCCGTAAGAAAATTAAGACGTCCTCGGTGCGGCATCGCAATTATGATTTGCTCGAGTCCATCTAAAATTCATCGATTAAACTAACTTACAATTCGTTTTAACTAGCCATAGCTTACCGAGGGCGCATAGTTTGAAAAATTCACGGAAAAACGCCATCATGCTTTCGGCGCCCTCGCCGCCATATCTTTTCACGCTGACGAATTTATTTGCCATATAGTTATCGAAGGCTTGCGATTTTAGCAAATCCGAAGCTATGCTGATCTTCGTTGTACTATCGAGTTCTTCCGCGACGGAAGATTCGTATTTTTCGGCGAACCATTCTATTTCTTCTTCACTCTATATACGGCACATTAATGAATAATAATAATAATAATAATAATAATATTTTATTATAAATCCGAGGATATTGACATTGTCAGATTTACATATTAAAAACAGGAAATTGTATGAGACTTATGTAAGTATATCAGACATCCCACTACACAATAAAAACAGCATAAGACAGTACAAAGCTAATATTAGACATTACACATATATTCCTCTTCGCAATAAAATGACTCACCGAGAAGGTAGTGTCTCAGTTTCCTTTTAAATTCGTTGGGACGTGTAATGCTCCTTAAATGAGGAGGCAACCGGTTATAATAAATAATTGCTTTGTAGTAGGGATTCCTTTCGTACATACTAGTCCTATGCGATGGTATACTAATATCATTAGCTGATCTTGTTCTCATGGTAGTGTATATGTCACCGTTTCTAACAAAACTATTTTCATGTTTTTAAAGAAGACAACAATTTCGTACAAGTACAAGGACCATAGTGGCATAATTCTCAATTCTTTAAAAGGGGACGACAGGAGGTTAAGGAATTGACCCCCATTAAGCACCTGTAATAAAAATATACGCCCAGCCGAGGGAACTGCACCCCAGAATATCAAACCGTACCTCAGCCGAGACTTAACATACGCAAAATAAAACATCAACAGTGACCCAGTATCAACAACTCCCCTCAGGCGCCGCACACCATATAGCGCAGAGGATAACCCACGCTCCAAGGAAGCACAATGCTCGGAGAATTTCAGATTGCTATCCACACGCAACCCCAGGAAACCACCACAGCTGCTCTCAGGCACAGATTTTCCCGCACATCTTACGTAAAGGCTATAATCCGGGACGGAAGACGCGCACCTGAACCTAACTAATCCTGTTTTTATTATTTAATTTTAGGCCATTGTTAGTACACCAGTCAATCATATCCTGCACTGCGTCATTCAAAGACTGGGCCAACTCCTCAGCATTAGATCTCGCAAGCACGAAACTCGTATCGTCAGCAAACTGGCATAATCTCGAAGGGCCCCGAATAGACACCAAGTCGTTCACATAAACGAGAAACAACACAGGAGCCAACACTGATCCCTGGGGAACCCCACATTCGATCGTAATGTCAGACGAATAACATGTTTGTAGAATATTACTAGTCCTCCCCGACACCGCCACGTATGTCTTACGATTGCACAAGAAAGATCTAAAAATCACCCGCAACCCCACGGATACCTATATCCGACAATTTCACCAAAAGGGTTGAATGATCCACCAAGTCGAACGCCTTCGATAAATCAAAGAAGATCCCCGCAACACAATTACGCCTGTCAAGTTCGTCAAACACATAACCCAGAGCACTAAATATGGCATCCGTCGTCGATCTACCCGACACAAATCCAAATTGACTATTAGAAAAGAAATTGATTCGCTCTAGGTATTGTGTCAATCTATTATTTATTATTTTTTCAGAAATCTTCGCGAATACTGAAGGCATTGAAATAGGTCTGTAATTTTCAGGTTTAAGATTGTCTCCAGATTTGTGTACAGGTATGGTTTTTGAAATTTTTAATTGTTGGGGAAAACACCCTCCACAAAACAATAATTTATAATGTGTACCAAGGGATCCAGAAGAGGCTGGTTAACATATTTAATAATGGAACAGGGAATATCATCTATTCCCGCGGAATTCTTTCTCGTGATATCATTAATTACCTGTCCCACTTCAAGCTTATCTGTGGAAATCATGTAGAAGCTATCGGAAAATGTGCGTACATTAGCCATAGGAGAGTATTGTACATCTAATTTCTCTATACTAGAAAAGTGTAGTTTAAACATGTCGGCCACCACCGCTGGATCAGTCGAAACAGCACCCGATGGATCACGAAGTTCAAGACTTTTCTTGGATTTGTTAGAACCAGTTATCTCATTAATTATTTTCCAGGATGTTTTAACCTTATTTTGAGAAGCTTGTATTGAATTTTGATAGTAGGTTCTTTCCGCGTCGTATTCTATGGGGATTCTATGGGGATTTAGTAACGTACCTCTAAATGTAAGAATTCGGCACTAATATTTTGGCAATAAGCTGATTCTAGAAATTGAATAGCATCGGTAATAGATCCGCTACCTTGTTTCACATTTAAGATGCCTTGGAAGTTCACTGTATCGGAATTATTAAGATCATAATATTTGGCGTTTAGTTCAGGAATGCTGAAAACAGAAAAGAAATTAAAAAAAAATGACTGGCAAGTAAACTAGTACATTGCACAGGCAGGATCAGGTTGTTATGAAAAAATGCTCATCTCAATTTGGAATAAAGATTTCTAAATTGCTAGCGACTAAAAGATAGAAAAGAAACGATGGGAAAATAGAAAAATTAGGGGGATGATAGAAGCAATGGCAGGCATAAACTTACCTTGGTTTTCCAGTGGTCAATGCTATAGGATTAACATTCGCTACTTTATGGGCATGCTTCCTATATCCAACTACTAACCTATAGAAATTACTATTCTCGTTTCTATTACGTCTTATTTCGTCCGCCACTAAAATAAAAACGCTTGTTCATGTCTAACAAACAAAACCCGCATTATTAATTATAAATTACCTCGAAAAACGTTCTGTTCCTTCTTCCTGAAACCAAATACATTTTCGCACTGGTATCGACGTTTGCAAAAACTGCAATCTTTATATTTTTGCGATAATAAAAAACGCAAATATTTATTACTATTTCGAGCACTGTACATTTTAATTTTAATGTGTATTTTATAAAGCACGTATCAGATCATAGTAGATAGAGGGATTCTATAATGAAATGTACGCGTTCATATTCATCGAATTGACCTCAAAAGACGCAATGGATATATTTATCTAACTGGAGTTGATTCGAGGTATACGAAATAATAAACGCGCCGTTGAAATAACATTCTTATCTGTGGTATTACTCGTATATCATTGTGTAATGCTGTTGAAATATTTTTTAAAATGGCTTTGACACCATTGTAAATTTTCTTCTAAAATTGTCGCTTTGAATTTCGAAGAACATTTTTTTCAGATATAATTTTTTTTTCCAAAAGCAAACAAAATTACATCTGCTTGCATACTAACTCTTATTGAATAGAAATAATAGCAATAGGTAGTGTAGATCCATTCATAAAGCTAATTTATACACGTAATTTTAATTTTAAGAATTTTGTTTTTGGTTGTTCCATCAGCTTATATTTTCACATGGCAACAATTTTCTCTAATCTAATACAAGGATACGTGTACGAGATGCAAATTTCTAAACTGAAACTAAAAATACTGAAATCTTCATATGTATGTATATTTTAAGTCCTATAATTAGATAAACTTCATGCTCTCATAAATTTGTAGATTTTTCTATTTGATTTAGAAATACGTAAATACTACGTTCATTTTGATAAGGAAATTGTCAGAAGGCTACCGTCCAAATAAGTGTAGAAGCAGTTTTGTATTATGAAACAATATTTTCTCTATTGTAATTGGAGTTTAGATTCATTCCTTCTTAATTTCCGATAAATATAAGACCTTGATTAAATATTCTGGGTGTTTTATTAAAAAATTTTTAGCTGTAATGAGATAGCATCTTTAGAAATATCTAGTATAACTTTATCGCAAATATTAGTGATTGAGTGAGTGAGTGATCGAATTGATAGTTGAATAGTTCTTAGCTCCTGCACGACGCTAAAGCCGCGAGAATGATTTTATAACGCATATTAAAACTGGTGTGTTCCTTCATTTTTTCACAACCTCGTTTAATGGGTTTGCTTGGAGTGCAAATTTTTATTAGAATACCATGCGTGTTATATGAATTTTTATAATAGATATCTTCTGCAGAAAAATATTTCAAAATATCGAAAATCTGTTTCTTGCGTCATATTACATTTCCTATTTTTGTTAAAATATCTTTTGATAAACTATACCTCTCCCGACGAAACCATTACTTATCTTTTAATTTTGATCTATTATTGCTCGAGCAATTAAAATAACAGGAAAAATTTCGAGCATGTACTTCATAACGTCCCAAGAACATTTTCCAACATAAACATGTACACTTCACAAATGAATTCTTTGTTTAAGTAAGATTTTTATATTTTGATGGGCATATAACAAAAATCTCATGTGCATGTTTATTAATTATCATTATTTTGAAACATGTGTTTGTGTATGTGCACAAAGGTGCAAATAATATATAAAAATTGCTATAGACCCTTTAGACATTTATCAAGAAATTTTACTGAGACAAATATCACATCGGTAAACTCCTCACCACACAATTGTTTTCTAATAAAATCGGTGACACGTGTTTCGCTAACTCGAGGCAAGCATCTTCAACAACCGAAGTGACAAATTTCTAACGTTAAAAATTCTACAACATGCATTTTTACCCCACTTTTACTGTGACCATGTGTGTGCATGCACAAATATTTTCCCCCTCGGTGACGGCTCGGACGCCTTTCACCCCCGCAAATTTCCATATTAAGTCAAGCGGACGGCCAAGGGAAAAGTACCTGCGAAGTTTAAACGTTAAAGATTTACAAGTACATTGTGCGGATTGGTTAATGCCCGAAGAAATTAAATTATAGTTAAAATTCTTTCATTTGATCATAATAATCGGAAGAAATTTTAGTTTTAGTTATTATGTTTGAATGTAACTCTTATTATTCTGTGCGACTTAAAGCAAGGACTCTCAGAGTTAAACCGACTCTGAGTAGTAAATGTGTGCAACTCGTTTAAACATTGCAAGAGAGTACCGTAACTGGACTCAAAATAACTGAAAAAGAGTTATCTTTGCAGATAGGTCAAAAATAAATCTAACAATAAATCAATTCAGCAAATTTTAAATTCATCATCAAAAGAAATCGAAAAATTTCACCATACAATAAAACAAAGTGTAATTAAGAAGAACAAAATATTTATTATTGGAAAAAAGAAATTGCATATAATCATTCCTTTTTCTTTCTCTTAGTTTTCTTATATTCTACTGCCATAATATTCTTTACAAGTTCCTGTTTCTTACTTTTCCGTTTTCTGTTTTCACCGACTGTTTCCATGCTTTCAAACATTTTATCATATTCTTCATCGACATCCACATCCACCGGCTTATTATTTACTATTATTTCACCATCTTCATTCTTTTCCGGTTCTTCTTCTTTAATAATCGGTTTTAAAAGAAGACTCGTTAAGCTCTGTTTCAAATATTCTTTGTACAATAATTCCTTGCTTTCTACATCGTGAATCCGTAAATATTTATCAAGACACACTGAGGCAACGATAGACGCAACAGGATCACAAACTATGCTTGACACGCTTCCTGTGAAAGTTTTGAAGGTTTTTATGCATTTACCAGGACTACTTAGATCTATTAGCTGCATATAACCTTTCGTTGTACCTACAAAACATTGTTTCTCTTTGAAGGCGTATGTCATCGTGGTATAACTTGCCTTAGGCTCTATGAATTTGGAAATTGGTCTACGTTGAGCGCGTTCATCATATAATAGTACATATCCCTCTTTCGTACAACAAGATGGTAATTTACCATCGCAATCCAAGAAGGAAATGCCTCTAATACTTGTGGGTATGGGTAAATTTAAATTATCGTGCCCCATGGATTTGGCTTTAAATATGATTTTCTTTGTTTCGAGATCCCAAAGTTTCAAATCATTATCTTCACCACCAGTTGCAATTATATTTTTCTTGCATTACTGTGAGATATACAGTTTAAAGTGCCACCACTATTCAGATTTAGCTTAAAAGATTCGCTAAACTTTTCATTCCATAAAACTATAGAACCATCCTTACGACCAATAACTAGTTGATCTTCGATTGGAACAGCGCCTACTACTGGACCTTCTCCATCGATTTCATTTATGTTTGTGGTAAAATTTGAAATTGAATGATCGTATACTCTCAGATTACCGTTACTTTGGCCAATGATAATTTCGTCTTCTGTTCTGCCCCATTCCATGCAGGTAATTCCAGCGTTTTCACTTTTATCAAAAAGCTCGTATTTTGCTGACTTTTCAACTTCACAGTTTGTACTACCTATTACTCCGCGTACAGTGCCGAAATATACGCAGTACTTGTTAGAAATTACCATGTCTATTTTGTAAGTTTGAAACTTTTATACATTAAGAAGTTATTGCTTTATAATAAACGTAACCCATAAATAATATTACAAGACTTAACCTAACCCCAAAAAATTATCAACTGACAATTGACAGTTGCACGTTTTTCTAGTAACATCCACAATTCCCCCAAGCGACAAACCTCTAACTAATCGTCCTAGTTACGAGGTTTAATCAATAAGTAACAAGTAACAATTTTTTTACCTCATTTTATTGTTAAACATAAATCAAATCGACAGAAAACATTCGTTGGGACATACTCCACGATAAGGACATTGCCGTAATATTAAAAATGCACTTATTTCAATTAAAACAGTGGTTCCCAAAAAAAAAAAAAAAAGGTCCACGAAACAAAGTTATAAATCGATACCCAGTAACCTACCAACTTAAACTATCCGCCAAATTTAAAAAATATTTACCGGGTAATAAATTGGGCGGGCGGCGTGTGGCACGTCACTTCACATCCGCATGCAATAAGTACTTACTTTGTTTTGCTGAGGGCTGTGTCTATGTTTACTGCATGATATAAGAAGAATGCTTACGAAAAATTTCATCCAAAGATGCACGTATATGGGATAGATATCGAAAAACAAAATAATACTTCAGATAAAATGAGTAATTTTATTCAAGGTATCAGAGTTGGTCGTCGTAGAACGCTAATCGAATTCCAAGAAGGTATTTTATTAAATAATAAGTCTCCTAATCCTTATATGAAGATATGAAAAATATATTTGGGACCGAATACATACTAATCTACACGTTAAATCAACATGTGCTGGAGAACTTTTTACCCCATACATACGAGGTATGGGAGCAACCAGTGACCATCCAACGCCATTGGAGCTTGGTAACCGTCTAAGATGGTATATTTTAGGTGAACACTCATCTTCCGTTTTCTCAGAAAAACAAAAATGCAGAAGAGAACATGGACGAAATTAGTTTAATCAACCTGAATACAGCAACTGGTTGTATCAGCAAATTAATTGGCAATTTTGCTGAAGGTATACTTGAAAATGAAGAGGAAAAAGAAGAAGCTGTACTCTTGCACATTGAAGATTTTGAGAGCGTGAATGTTGATAAGTTTGTGCTACAACAAGTTGAAGAAGAAAGTGAAAATTTATTGGCACAATATAGAATTTATGATGAAGGCCAAATATATGTTGTAGGATACATAACGTGTAGATTTAGAAATAAATATACGTTATACGAAGAAAAAATAATTATGACTGAGATATAAGATATCAATGTGTATAATTCATATATGACAAAATTTGACAAGGAAATGGAATTTCGATTTACGACGGCGTCTCCCCCAATGTTACCCAACTACTGTACATATTATTTATTAAGATGTTTCAAGTAATTTTTGTTATATTGAACGTTATCATTTTTGTAAAGTATGAATTGTTTATAATGTACATGCTGATTTGTACTTGTCTTGTATTTTAATTAAATAAAATGTGCAAAATGTCTTACTTTTATTTATATTTCCATTTTTAAGTTTTTAAATCTACCCCTTTTAAGAATTCAATACTAGTTGTAAGATTAATCAAATGTCCGTTATGTTGAAGAATTTCTTGGTCAAGCCAATCCGTACAGGAACTGCAAATTACTACTGCAATGTTGCTAAATTATTTATATCAGAAATAAAATTATTGTTGATTTCTATTCAATTATTATAAAATTGTTTACAGTTGAGTACAGTAGTTATTTTTAATCATATGTTTTGTTATGCTATGTAGGTTTGGAAAAAAGTGTTGTAACTAGCTGCATTCTAATCTGTTATTCCAGTAAAAAGAAAGAAAAAAACAATTTTTCCATTAAGATTTATATTATAAGGAAAGAACTTTAAAAAACCTAAGATCTGTAAATAAAAATAATGGACGAAATGACCGGTTTATAGTTATATTTTTATATATTGCCATTGCCCAAACATTATTTTATTGAAGAATATCTTTAAATAAACATTTATTTTCGTAATTTTTGTTGAACTGTGCATTATATGCGTAACAAATACACTGCCAACAATATTTACAAAATATGTAATATATACCTAATAAATTTATGAGTAATATGGGCGTTAAATTTGGGCAGAGCCAAGCGCTCGCTTCGTGTGAAAGACAAAGAAAACAAGAGAGAGAGTTTGATGTGCGAACGAAAGGTGATGGGTCAGAAAAAGGATACGTGCGTGCTTGCTTCGTCTAAAACAGAAGCAGAGACAAAGAGAGTATAATGTGCGAGCGGGAGGCGACGAGTCGGACGGTCAGAACAAGGGGGCTCAGAAATACATAAACATAAAAAGGAATAAAATAAAACACATCAAACCTCAGAAAAGATTTTATACAACCTAATCCTACTCATTTCCAAATTATCAAAAAAAAAAAAAAAGCACGTGAAACGAAAGCGCGATGACCTCCAAGTAAGATAATTAATGGCTATTCACTTCAAACGTGCATAAACCACACACACACACACCAACTTTTCAAGAGCGCGATATTTTCAAACGATTGATTTCATACTATTAGTGGTGTATTCTCAAACTTCTTGGCCTGCTTATTACTATATTTTCTTCGGGCAAAACTTTCTGAATTTCTCATTTTAATTATACATTTTTGTTTTTAACGTATGTTGACAATGTTCTTCAACGCGTGTTTGAAAATCAGACCACGTTTGGAAACTGTTTTCATCCAAGTTACGGGTTACTTTTAAATGTAAAGTGCATAACTCTAATTCTAATTTACTCCTTTTTCCATACAAATATCTTATTTCTCTCTTAAATCAACACTATCTCGCGCAGTTTATAACACTTTCAGATTGCTTATAATTTTTTGAAACATTAACTTTTATAAATTTTGGAAAGACATTACTTTTCTTGAAACGTTTAAGAAATAAGATATCTGTTTGTCTACTCACTAGTACAGTACAGTAGAGCAGCGGTTCTCAATCACATGTCAGGTGTATCGCGAGTTTTTTACTTTAAAAACCTTTTTTTCCTTTTTGAATCTCGGTAAAGAATTACATGTAGGGGTGTTGCGAAAGTTTGAAACATACTTTGGTGTGTCACAAAGGAAAAGAAGTTGAGAACCTCTGCAGTAGTGTAATCTTGGTTGCATAACATCTTATTACAGAATGAATGGCTTGAATTTAAGCAGTTGTGTGATCTTGGTTGCATAGATTTATTTGCTCTAATAGTTTGCGAATTAGTCTAATAATTCTTTAATTGTTATTAGCCGAAAAATACCATTTGTAATATCTCTAATAAATAATTGATAATGAAATTAGAATAAGGAGCAATAACCTATAATATAAGCACGTATCATCAGATTTCTAGATTAACCTAAGCTGATTTAATTAATCTTAATTTCTAGCTACAATTCATTATTATTAAAAACGAAGAGAAAACTTGTTTCTTATTAACCTAAATGAATATAATCACCTGCAGAAATGGCAGAATCGAATGGACAGCAGGAAATTAAAGAAGGTTTTATCTGTCCTATTTGCCATAAAAATTTACATTCTGCAAGACGACTACTGACGCATTTCGAGGATTTACATTCCGAGGAACAAGATGTGTTAAAATCGCTCAAAGGTAGGCTCGAAACAAACGGCAAACATTCTAAGACAATAGGTTAAAACACCCTCATAATTTTAGAACTAGTCGGTAAAGCTAAGAAAAAAATTCTTAACTTCGACGAACAAGAGTTCATTCCCTTTGAGCCAAAATATCCCGGTCACCAGTTAGGTTTCGAGCAGAATGTCCCCCAGGAACCTGGTATTGTCAAATCGCACAGTGACTATTTTAAAACGATCAGGAGGGAGCGCTTGGATTACAAAACCACTGAAACTAATCGATTGATCTTGAGATTGGATAAATTACTAAAAGTGCAAGGGTCTGACCGGAAACAGCAGGAACAGAAACTGGTAGCTTGGCTAGATGGTACGACAGTTACCCGATGCCCGCCATGCGCGGCGAGCTTTAATATCACAAAACGACAGCACCATTGCAGACTTTGTGGAAGTATAATGTGTAGTAATTGTTCGGAATTCTTATCGTATGAAACAGCTCGTAAGTCGCTTTCGTTATCTCCTACGTGAAACAATATTCCATTAACTTATTTTAGGCTTAATCGTGATACCACGGTATAATGAGGGTAATAGTGCCAATACTCCAAGTAGAGGTGACAACGATTCAATTAGAATATGTGGCCATTGCATGGTTATGTTGGAAAATCGGAGATTTATTCAGATGCAACAGATGGCACAGCCAACCATTTGCCTTTTATACGAACAGTTACAGAAATTAAGGATACAAGTGCAATCTTCCATTGATTTATACCAAAAGGTAATCATATTAATTTGAATAATCATAATTGGGGACGATATATGAATAGGCAGTCGGCAATGGGCAATTTTTCATTTGGAAAACAACTATCTGTGCAAAAACGATCGATAAAATCGATAGATGAATTACGTACAGATCAAGAATTATGTGACGATCTCAATAAATTTGATTTTACATACAGGTAAACTCAGGTGTGAACCTGTTTTTGCACAATTGTGTTGGAGCAAATTTTTGTTTTACCTTCAAAACATGTTTATTAGCTTCGTTCACATCATCCAGGTTAAGATCGAATGAGTAAAACTAGAATCAATAGGATTGTTCCGTAGGCTCCCATGTCATCATTATTATTAATTTTCAATTTGTATGTAATTCAATTCATCGCGTTTTGTACGGGTTGTAGCTGTTTTACAGCCGCCATTCTTGGCGGTTATTACCTAATTATAAAATTAGATAATTCTAAATTTGACTACATTAATACTTATAGAAAATAATACATGTAATTTTAGATGTACAATTCGTTAATCGCGGGGAATACGACATTCCATTTACAAGACGCACAATCCTTGAAGTCAACTATAGCGCAGCACGCTAAAACCTTGGATAACCTAAGCAAAAATATCGCTTTAATCCCAGTCGAACCGGACGCACCGAAAGTAATTACGTTACAAAATTCAATTAGGGGGCAACCACGCAATTTGTCAAAGATTACATACTTACTTTGCCTGTACTGCCGACACTTGCAGAATTGGAGCAAATTAAACATACTCGCTTGTCATACACGGATGATGGTGAAAAAGGAGCTGATTTAAGTGTTAAAAGAGTAACGGTTCCTACCGGTTGGTCTCCTAATGTTGTTGAATCAGCACCAGAAGAAGACGAGGACCCCATACTTCAGCAGATGAATATAGTACGTAATTACATCGAACAAGCTAGAAAAGCCCATCGATTTGAGGAGGTCGTTTCTTTGGAAGAGAATTTAAAATTGTTAAAGGAATCTTATAGGCAGCAGCAGAAACAACACTCATAAGTTTTTTTTTATACCGACTCATTTATATTTTGTATTTAATTTGTGTTGTCGTTCATGTTGGGGCATTTATAAATCCTTAAAATCCGCGTATCCTTTTTAAATAGCACAAAATTATGCCAAACAATTGCGGTTTGATCTTAACAAGGCGACTCGTAAAGGATTTTAAGAAATTTCAAGATGTAAAAATGTACACACAAAACAGTCTCATAAATATCTGTGTTAATTTAGTCAGGTGCAATTTATGTAATGCTTTAAAATATTTTTTATATTTATTAGCACATTCCGTATTTATTATTAAATATATAATGTATGCATATACAGTAGAACGTCGTGTTTGATTTGCAGAAAAATATTCGTTAGTATGTGGTTAGTACCTTACTTTTCTAGAGTGATAAAAATACTGAGATGTTAAAGTTTGTGTTTCAAGGTCTTGGAAATGCCGATTGCGCACTAGCAGACTGTCGCCTTACGCTTTTACTGAAGAATATATTTATCTACAGCGGTTCATACATCTCACCTGCATTCCTATTTCTGTAAACTTATAATTATCGTGATTGTAGCACATGTAGCGAATTAATAGAAAACCCCAAGAACCCCAGAGAAATAAATCAGAAAACTTATGTTTGAGGTTTTCCAAGGCTTCCATCCATTTAAATAAATTGCATTGTAATTGGAAAATAGATCATAAATAAATGACAATCACACAACAATTTAAATAAATATGTATTAGTCAATCAATTTTCAAAATACAATAATATCAGCAATAAAAATTGATGCTAATCACATTCCATAGTTAATTTAGGCTTATCAGATATTGCGGTTGCACCTTCACAATTTGCATTGTATTTTTATAGCGACTTCAACTTCCTTTCCTCCAGATATTTCTTACTTATTCTCCGCAATTTAAATTTTTGTAAATACTTCAACTCCCCAGACCACGTTTTTAAAAGATCGAGCTGTTTCTCATCTAAAAGATCAGGGATTTCCATACCACACGTATTATATTCTTCAGTTTCTTTCTTCATAGTCAATTTGATAATATCTTCTCTACTAGCGTGCTGTCGATTTTTCTTTTCCCAATAGAATGTTTAATATTGATTTGCTCCATTTCTTCATTAAAGCGAGCCATGTATTCTGCTATGAGTTCTTCCGTTTGTTGTGGCGAATACGCCGCGATGTCCGGTATGAGACGATCTTTAAACCACATTAACTTTTCTGCAATGATATTTTGAACGCACAAGTGTACTAGTTTAGTTTTTTGACGATCGTTTTTCCTTTTGATTTGTCTTGCTGTTGCTGCTGTTTTCCTACTGTTCGGATGACTGATTTTAATTAAATTCTGTTTAGCTTTAGGCATGATTATTAAGGAGTATATTTAAGGCTACAATATGTAAAAATTACCACTTTATCTTACAGTTAAATGCTACAAAAATGCTTGTACGATTAAAAAAAAGTAAGAATATAAACACTAGCAGATTAATAGGTTATGATACAATATATGACAACTGTCAAAATGTGACAAGTTGATAATGAATGGCACCATGACACTTTTATCTAACTTCATAATACTGAATATGGCGCCACCTATCATTTTGCAACAAACTAAATCGATATAGCGCGCGTAATTCAATTGGCTCGCACAGGTCCTTTCTTCATTTCAAAATTTAATTCTAAATTAAATAGGGCAACTTAAAACGTCCATAAAAAGCAAAAGTCATATTTATACAGTAGTAAGTAGATTTTCATACATATGCAGAGTGTTGTAAAATTCTTTTTTAAGTTATTCTTTTTGACCGCTGTATATATCTACCTATTAATGATATAATAAAATACAGACAAACTAGATAAATGAATTGAAAACGTTCTTTATGTAGATTGTATAGTGTACTTGATTTATGTTGACATAATTTTATAAGATAAGGTCGTTACAAAATTACTACCAAATGATAAAATAATTTATTCCATTAAAAAAGAGGTCTCATGGGATACCCGACAAGAGCTTATTTGAATAAAAAGTAAAATTCTATAATTGAATAAACAATGTATAAAGAAAACGAAAAAGTATTTCATTTCGAAACCGATGGTAAATAAGTCGAAGTAAAATTTGAAACAAATTCGAGTCCGCATAACAAGGGCGCCATCTTAGGGAAGAGGGAGGCTCCTTGGATGCGTATGTGTGGATATGTGCGAGAAAGAACTAATGAAAGAAGAAAGAAAAGCGTCTATCTGACGATTTCAAGCGTCTCACTTTTCCCAGTTAACTCGCGTTGTAGAACCTCCCTAACAGAGCTTCGCTCTTATAATATAATATAATAAAAACACTATTTAAAATCAATTGGTAAACATTAAGAACTTCTCACATTTAGTGTCTATTGTGATCAATAAATAAATTAAGAAAAGTTGGCAGATATGTCAATATTACGTACATATGTACATATATATCGGCTACAAATACAATTAGTCACTAAACACACAAATCAACAGATTAAACCATGATCACCACTGATCAGGAAGGTTCGACAAGCGAGTGCAGGATAAGCTGTGTAAATCGGACTGACGCTGTTGCTCTTACGAAGTCTGATTGCTTACACAAGTTAATAATAACTTATCATTAGAGTTTGTTAAAAAGGTGTGACAATGACAGTTTAGTTATTGAAATATGTGTTTGGAGTTTTGCAAAATCGGTGTGGTGGGCTAAAGGAAATACGATCTAATATATGTATTTAAGTCAAGAGTAAAAGGGGTCAGTTCTAAATCGAGAAGAGGACAAAAAGCAGATTGTTATGGTATTTTTGGGGTCTAAAATAGTGTGGAGTAACACCCACTTGGTTAATTTTCGTTCTTTCCTTCGTTCATCCAGATGAAATATAATCCATTCATAGCCTTCATTAAGAGACCTCAGTTTTTAGAGTTTAGAGTTTCATTCCACAAGAAATTTCGTTTGTCTGCTCCAATTCTATATTATCTCATCCGATAGCAAAATTTTATCATTTAAGTAACAAAAGAAAATCAAACTTAGATTCGTCCAAGGCGCTTACAATTTCGCCAAGTCTAATGAAACGTAAAGTATTCTTCATCTACCACAACCATCACTTGCTTGCTGAAATCCGTTTATCAAATCAGGTGTGGTACAGTTTATCGTTTATTTTATTATATTTAAGCCTACAATCTAACTTAACTTAAATCGAAAGACTTTGTAGGTTTGATTGATACCCACCCATAACTTATCATTGAATAATAAAATTCGAAGGAGTGACAGCGTCAATCCGATTTACACAACTTAATGGTAACACGTCATCCACCTTCTTATCAAACTCTACTTATCATGCACTTTGTTTGTCGAACCCTTCTGATCACAAAATCGATAATAATCATTGATTATTATCATTTATAACTTTATTAATGAAATAACTTTTCTCATAGATACTATACGTTATTTCAACAATAGAGAGAAGAATTTCTGAACGAACCCCAAACCCAAATTACACACTATAAAATCTGGAATAAAATTTAGGCGGCAAATCAAAGCGATACTTCGAAAGAGGCAGAGAAAACAGAAATATACAATAAACATCACAATAACTAGCGGTAATAAACAAAATGTCAATACATTTGACAGAATTACGTACACGATACGATTATAGCAGGATTGGTGCAGTGTAATTTAGTGTTGCTTTCGACCAATCAGAATTTACTATAAAAGTGGTGTGTTCAGAAATTAGTCCCTATTTTTGAAACAAGGTATGGTATTGAACTTAATGTTTTCTAGATACGAAAACGTCGTATTGTACGGCATATTTTTTAATGTATACCAAAGTTATATTGTTGAAGAAAAAAATTAAAGCTGTAGAAGTTCTTAACAGTGTAAAAAACTAGTATTTTATCGTTACACACAGTACTTTTAAAGATCAGATATACAATTTTGAAAATAGTTTTGGAACTATTTGGAATAAAAAAGTTAAGTTTAACCGATCTTGAAAAAAAGGACGATCTTAAAAGGTCAATGGGTGATTGAATGAAAATCCCATTGTAAGTTTCCATACGTCCAAAAGACTAATAAAATGTTGAAAATATTGACATGTAGATATAACTTTTCTCTCAATTTTTTCATTGTCATTTTTATTAAACAACCGTTGTTTTGAACTTTATAATAATAATAATAATAATAATAGTAAGTTTATTGGCCAACCGATATTATATCCACTAACAGGACAATAAACTTGATATAATTCAAATACTGACACATATATCACATCGCCAGACTCCTCACCACACAATTGTTTATAATAAAATCGGTGACACGTGTTTCGCTAGCTCGACGCAAGCATCTTCAACAACCGTATAGCTCGAGCTAGCGAAACACGTGTCACCGATTTTATTATAAACAATTGTGTGGTGAGGAGTTTGGCGATGTGATATTTGTGTCAGTAAATTACACCACAGTCCTTGCAATCACCTTTATTAATAATTCAAATAAGTACAGTACTAACAGAGATAGTCAAAAAAAAAAAAAAATTAACACAAAACAAAAGAAAATGATAGATTTATAAGCAATGCAACATAAAAATCATATTTTAGAATCGAAATTTGACCTCTTCGAGGGCAATAAGTGCGGATATAAAGGTGGAGAAAAAAACAATTTTCCCGATCGAAATTAACCGTGGACGAAGAAGGACGAAAGACATCATTTCCGTTTATTTGTGAATAATAGCGGCGGAGCGGATAAGGCGACGTGAAAATGAAAAATAGCTAAATGAAAATTGTATCGTTTCACGGTTCGACGGATTTAAAGTACTTCATTATCGAAGCCCCATATTTGCGTTTTCGTCGGAAAGGGAAAGATTTCGATGATTCGGAGCGTTTATTTGCATATTATTTGCGAATCTAATACAAACCTATTTTACTTCTCTTTTCGCTTTCTACCCCTCTAATCGATTGGAAAATCTTAAACGGATGAATTTTGTTTTTCTGATTTACGAGAATAAGATTTTATTAGAGACGAAGTTACTAAATCTAGCTGGTACAATTGAACGCTTTAAGATCTACACGAAATTTATGTTTCTGCATTTTTCTAAGAAATTGTCAATTGCTTTTAAACTTCCAAAACGAAATATCATGTTCAATACCGAAGAGCAAAGACTATTTTGTTACGGTTTCTAAGAATAAAAATTGGAAATTAAACGAGTAAAGGTGAGTTCTGATTGGTTAAAAATTATATAAAATATAATATATATATATACAGACTGTCTCATTTCGGAGGGCCAAATTGAAATATTTCTGTTATTATAGAATATATCGTAAATTCGTTTTAATAAAAAATGTCACATTTTTCACGCACTACAATATGGTTAAAACAAAATTCCGAACCACAGCCTACTTTTCGAAAAATTTTCGAAAAATATGAAATTGGGGAAAATTCGAGGCTTTGTAACTTTTTATTTTTGAAAATACAAAAAAACGTTTTGAATGAAAGTTGATGGCAAAACACTGCTCTTTCGAAATATCAAGGAAAAAGTGGTGTAAAGTCAACATTCTCAGCTGTACTCTGTTGAACCGCCCCAAAAAATAGATAGAATCAAGTAGGCCATGCCACTTCTAAATAGCCCCTGAATTGCCTTTATAAAAAATACCATACACAATAAACATATTTTAGTTAAGTCTGTAGATTTTTTGCAATTTTATAAAATAAGTATCAGAATATTTGTACTAGTAATCTAAAGAAATCAAGTAGCCATTGAAACAAAGATCTAGCTTAAATGTCAGATAAGTTATCTTTGTTCGAGTTGGTGTAAAGTAATTATAAATTAGTTTGTTCGTGTGTTTGTGTTATACGGGTTTTCTATTGACTTAGATTAATAACAATGTTTTCTAATGTAGAAAAATTTAACATGTTTGTAGTTTATAGCCAGTGTAATTTTAATGCAAGATTAGCTTTGCTGGAATATCAACGTAGATATCCAAATGGACTGCATCCCAATAAAAGAACTTTCGTAAAATTAGCACATAATCTTAAAAATTATGGTTCTTTTAAAAAAGGTGCTGTACGAAGCAAAAAAGTTGTGGACAGTGTAAGAGCACAAAACAGAGTTTTAAATTACGTTAATAATAAAACCAATAACGATCAAGATGTCCCTTTAAGAGAAATAGAGAGGTGTTGTAACGTTCGTAAAGACCGTGCAAGAAGAATATTAAAAAAACATAGATACAGGTGTTACAGATTAAGAAAAGTCCAACATTTAAGAGAAGATGACAGACCAAGGCGCTTACGATTTTGTAGATGGATCTTGAACAAGAAGAGGAAGGATCCATCTTTTTCTAGTAAGATTTTGTTGTCAGATGAAGTCAATTGTTCAAATAATGGATTCTTTAATAGAAACATTCACTATAAATGACACAATAGAAATCCTTCTTGGCATAAAGAAACAGCTTTTCAGGAACGGTTTTCAGTAAATGTTTGGTTGGGTGTATTGGGATCCAAACTAATTGGACCTTATTTTTATAATTATAAATTAACTGCAGCAAGATACTTTACCTTTCTACAGAATAACTTGTTTGAATATATCGAAGAATTGCCGTTAAAAGATAGGTTAAACTTTAAATATTTTCAACAAGATGGTGCTCCTGCCCATAATGCTTTAATTAGTAGAAATTACTTGAATGAAAACTATCCCCAAAAGTGGATAGGAACCCATGGATCAATCTTGTGGCCAGCTGGGTCTCCGGATATTACCCCATTGGATTTTTTCATATGGGGTTACATTAAAGATAAAGTCTATTCAGATACTCCGCAAAATATTGACGACCTCAAACCAAGAATCAGGGAAGCCTGTGAAGCAATTAGACCACAGATGATCGAAAATGCAAATAAAGGTGTTTACTCCAGAGCCCGACTGTGTATAAGGAACCACGGAGGACATTTTGAACATCTGTTATAATTATTTTTTTACCGAATTTTGATGTTTGTTACTAATTAAACTTTCATTTTACCTTGCGAGTATTATTTATTTTCCACAGCATAAGAGAATTTTGTAAATAAAATAAAGAGTACATAAGAATAGCTTGGCAAGTCACATTGTCACAATTTTTACATAACTTTAAAGTGAACGAGCCCAGAGTATTCTTTGTCTGACACATTTTTTTGCTAAACCTTTGTTTCAATGGCTACTTGATTTCTTTAGATTACTAGTACAAATATTCTGATACTTATTTTATAAAATTGCAAGAAATTTACAGACTTAACTAAAATATGTTTATTGTGTATGGTATTTTTATAAAGGCAATTCAGGGGCTATTTAGGAGTGGCATGGCCTACTTGATTCTATGTAATTTTTGGGCGGTTCAAGAGAGTACAGCTGAAAATGTTAACTTTACACCACTTTTTCCTTGATATTTCGAAAGAGCAATGTTTTGCCATCAACTTTCATTTAAAACGTTTTTTGTATTTTCAAAAGTAAAAAGTTACAAAGCGTCGAATTTTTCTCCAATTTCATATTTTTCGAAAATATTTCGAAAAGTAGGCTGTGGTTCGGAATTTTGTTTTAACCATATTGTAGTGCGTGAAGAATGTGACATTTTTTTATTAAAACGAATTTCCGATATATTCTATAATAAGAGAGATATTTCAATTTGGCCCTCCGAAATGAGACGGCCTGTATATAACATATAAAATTATATATTATAGATTCCATCTGAGAAAAATTACTCAACATCTCTCGACCGACCTTCATAAACGAAAGTTACAAAAAATGAGACAATCAAAATTAGTGCAAATGTCTGTAGGTCAGTCACTAGCAGATTCATCTTCATCTCCAAAAAATCAGAGTGTACAACAAGTGTTCAATTTGGAATTAATCAAAGCTTTGCTTCCTGCTAATATCCCACTTAATAAGTTACCAAACCTAAAGTTTAAAATGTTTTTGAAAACTATTAGAGATGCCATTGTCGTTCTTTCTTCATTTGATTCAACCACATTAGCATTTACCTGTTTGTTGTTGTTGTTGTTGTTGTTGTTGTTGTTTGTTTGTTACCATCATTATGGATTATATACCGAACGGTACTACATTTAACGCATAGTATTATTCTATTCCTTTATCTGACGCGTTGTAATAGGTGCTTCGCAAGAATGCGACCTGGAGGAGTTGCATCTCAGAAACAGTTAGTTGTCCAAATTTTTTGGAGTTTAAAAACGAGTGTAGTAATAGTTGTAAATCCAAAAGCTGCCAGTTTCTCAACGCGGTATGTCACTTCGAATTAAAACGTATTTTGCACAGGAACGTGATAGACCGGCTAAAAATAAAAGTTGCCAGTCTTTGGAGAAATATCTTGCTACCAGTCGAAACGTATTTTGTCCAAAAGCGCGCTTTGTTAGGTCAAAAGCAAAAGTTCACAATGTCTCATTGTAAACGGAAACTGTTTTGTTTAGAAACATGTTTCAACGCCCCGGAGGGTACTTTGTCCAAGCCTTCAGTTTGTCAGGCCCGATCCGTCGAAATAAATCAATATAAATCCCGACCATTTCGATCGAGAATCGAATGCAGCAGGACTATATGTACTAAAGATCGATGCCTTTACACATCTGGCCATTGCTTCAGATGATTGATTCAAAGCTGATAGCTATTAGTTAAATAGACAAGAAAACTTTACATCCAATGGAAATGGTATGTTGCTTAGAAACGTGATCGATTAGTTTAGGATCCAGTCTCTCATTCTTCTAACTAAGAGCTGCTGTTCCCAGAAACATATTGGGTTAGTTCAAAACCACAACCTGGGAATTAATTTCTGGGTAATATATTTTTCCCTCAAACGAAACTTTGCCCAGAAAGTATTTGACTAATACAAAAATAGGAAATCAGTCCTCGAAGAAAGTATCGTACTACTTCCAATAAATATGTGTTTCGCTTAGAAACTTACATGAGTAGAAATAGTTTTTGAGCAAAATAGTTCGCTTTCGATCGTAAATGATCTGGTTCCTGGTCATTCTCGTCTTCTTCCAAAATTGAAAGAACCACAACGATGTGTTCGATTTGAAATCTTAAGTAACACTCGCTATAAATAGGTGGATCGCAGAGACTCCAACAAGGTTCTTTCGGGATGGGTTAAAAACATTAAAGTTACCTTGAGATAAATGTATTCCATTAAACGGAGATTATAGTGATCGTGATTTTACGAAAATTTACGAAATAAAAAAATTATAGTCAAATTTCTAGAACTTTGGAAACATCCATCGTACTTTCACAATACGATTTTTTGCCAAATTGAAATTTTCAACGGTAATCCCCGACGCTCTACCAGGGTAGCAAGAGATAGTGGGGAAAAAAAGAATAATTACGTGATTGTTATAGGAACGTCTTATATATTGCCCAAAGCCTGAAGTATGTAGTTGATCTCAGTTAAATTACTTTGCTAAACCGAATTTTCCAGTATGGAAGCCGACTCGCACTAAATTTTTAATTTCAAGTACTCCGTTTCGCATAAATTTTACCATTCATTTACGTTCGTTACGGTTTCTATCTCGCTTCAGTTTTCAGGGTTTCGACCAACGAAAGATACGCGAACATGCACGAGGATTTGATACCTACCCATTCTCACATGCTCGTCGCACCAGAGTACAATGAGTATAAATATGCGTAGCACCAGCGAGGAATAAATTCTTTCCACAGTCAATACGCATACAATAGTCGTATGCAAACGTATCCAATTTAAGACAACAATGAAGTGTGCATGTTTTCCCACGTATTCGGTATATATCCTACTGCGCTATTCCAATATCTATTGGAGAATAAGTAAAAAGAAAATATACTAAATGCAGAACTGGCGAAGTTCACACATACATACATATTTCCCAAGGTGCACACATATGTATGTACGTAATCCATATGCACATTCTTACTGCTATACTCGTGATAACAGCAATTTGTTTTATAGAAACAACCGAATTGGGAGAGGGGGAGAATTACGAAATAGGTATAACACTTAAACAAAAGCTCTGAACTGCAGAGAATCATGTTGTTGATCCTCTAGAAGGGGTGATGCCTTCTGGATCTAATAACATTGTTTAACCTTCCTATACTCACGCATACGGTCTGTGAGACCGATTTATATAGTATAGTATACGTCTTTCATTTTGACGTGAGTATAGGAAGGTTAAAAAGGCCTTTAGTCGAAGTTCCTACACGTCTGCAACGCATGATGATGAAAATTTAAGCTTATCATCTTGATGCATCCTACGGAAAAGGGACAGAGATGTACAACATAGCGGACACTTTCTCTAGAGCAGATTTGCCTGAAACAAGCACAGATGAACTGGATGATGATATTATCATTCACGTCAATATGTTAATCAATACGTTGCCTGTATCTTCAGAACGTCTACAATGGCTGCAAAAAGTAACTAACTCTGATAACAGCACGCGTATGTTAAAATATTATTGTAAAAAGGATGGCCTTCATGCAAGAAAGATGTACATGAATCAGTTCAAGAGTACTGGGAGTATCGTCATGACATACACTCCGAGAATAATCTCTTATTTCGAGGCAACAGTATTATAATTCCAAAGAAAATCCGACCAGATATCTTGAAAATCATACATAGTGGTCATCTCGGAATAGACAGATCGAAGAGTTTTGCAAGAGGCGTTGTATTCTGGCCACTTATGTCTGTAGATATAAAAAATGTCGTGAAAACCTGTCATACGAGGGTTGCCTTTTATGTTTCGGGATTTGGCAACCCTAGTGTTGCAATCTGGCAACTGACAGCTCTATCGTAAAGTTGGACATTTTTGAGGTTATACGTACTAAGAACGTTTTGACATACGAGCGCTATTTGTGTTGTTTACAGTAACTTAAAAGATTCATCTCGGCCCAAAAATGGAATTAAATCGTGAACATTTGGGTGTTGTTTTTGACGCAAAGTTAACTTTCACTAGTCATGTGGTGAGCTTGTGCCAGTCTTCCAGCAGAACATTGGGATTTGTTATGCGGTCAAGTAAATATTTTAGTAATCTTGATGTCATGAAAAACCTGTTTTTTGCACTTGTGCGTAGCAAACTTGAATATGCGCCTATTATCTGGCATCCTGTGTATACTTCTTACGAGCTTGAAGTTGAGTCTATCCAAAGAAGATTTCTTAAGTTCCTGATCTACAAGCGTGACGGGGTGTATCCCTTACGCGGAATGAACCATGGTGGGCTTCTTCTGAATCATGGAGTTGATTCTTTAAGAGCTCGGCGAGAAAAATGTGCAGCTAACTTTCTCAGCAATTTATTACACAATAAAATAGACTGTTCCTGCATACTTGAGATGGTTAACTTTCATGTGCCACGGGCAGGATCCAGAGCATTGTACAACTTTCCAGCTTCCCAAGTGTAGAACAAACATAATGATCAGAAGCCCAATTTACCATATCAGCAAATGTGCTAACAGACTCTTTAGTGATATTATGCTCGATACTCGTCTGTAGCTCTATAATGTGTGGATTTGCAAGCAATTGTGTTACTTTTCTCTTTTTTGCTTTGTTATAGGTATGCATATATTTTACTATGGCTATATATTTTTCTATGTATATATATATATATATATATATATATATATATATATGTAAAAACCTTAGTACTGCATACTGTGTTTTGCTATTTCATGTATAATTTTCTCTTTTTGTTGATGCGTCCGCCTTGGAGTTTCTGTTGGGCGCTTAATAAAGTATAAAGTATTATTATTATTAAAGTATTATTATAAGTTGTCATTGATAAGTCCGTTTTACACTACGTAATGATAACACGTCATCCACCTTTTCAACAAACTTCAGTGATGAAGCGCATTTACACTTATCAGGATATGTGAACAAACAAAAATTTTCGATACTGGGCTGTCGGAAAACCTTAACAAATTTACGAACGACCACTGCCTTCCGAAAAAATTACCGTACGGTAGTGTGTGGCTGCATTCGAAATACTAGGCCCGTACTTTTCCAGCTTTGCAGCTTTGAGAAACGTGTTTCCTGGACTGGGATTTTAATTGGCCGCCAAGGTCACCAGATTTAACCAGCTCTAATTTTTTCGTATACGAGGGTTGCCTTTTATGTTTCGGGATTTGGCAACCCTAGTGTTGCAATCTGGCAACTGACAGCTCTATCGTAAAGTTGGACATTTTTGAGGTTATACGTACTAAGAACGTTTTGACATACGAGCGCTATTTCTGTTGTTTACAGTAACTTAAAAGATTCATCTCGGCCCAAAAATGGAATTAAATCGTGAACATTTTCGTGCGATTATTTTTACAACTTTCGACGTGGATTAACTCAGCAACAGTGCATGGATGAACTTAATTCAATTTTTGGCGATGAAGCTCCATCAAGGACCAGTGTTTATCGATGGTATGATGAATTCAATCGTGGTCGTAGTTCACTCCAAGACGAATTTCGTGAAGGTCGTCCAAAATCAGTTGTTGTTCCGAAAACCATTGATGCTGTGCGCGAACTGATATTGCAAGATCGTCATGTGACCTATCGTTAGATTGAGACAACCTTAGGCATTAGTGGGACCAGCATACAATCAATATTGCATAAACATTTGACTGTCAAAAAAATTTGTTCGCGTTGGATCCCACACAATTTGTCAATCGCTCAAAAAAGGCTCGTGTCGATTGGACGAAGGAAATGCTCAAAAATACGATCGTGGTGCTTCGAAGCACGTCTATGACATCGTGACAGGTGATGAATCGTGGATTTACGCGTATGAGCCCGAAAGTAAACAGCAGTCGACTGTATGGGAGTTTCAAGATGAGCCAAATCCAACAAAAGTTGTTCGCGCACGAAGCATTTCCAAGCAAATGGTCGCCTGTTTTTTTCGGAAAAACTGGACATGTCGCAACCGTACCACTAGAACAACGCAGAATAGTCAATTTTGAGTGGTACACAACCATTTGTTTGCCAGTTGTCTTCGAAGAAATCAGGAAAACCAACCGCCGAAGACGAATCACTCTTCACCACGACAATGCGAGCTCTCACACATGGGCTCAAACAACTGCATTTTTGAGCACCCAAAACATCGATTTGATCCGAAGTCATCCGCCGTATAGTCCTGACTTGGCACCGAATGACTTCTTTTATTCCCGTACGTAAAAAGCAAACTGAGAGGTCAACGTTTTTCGACACCTGAAGAAGCGGTTGCTGCATTCAGAATGCATGTTTTGGAGATACCTCAATCAGAGTGGCAAAAGTGCTTCGACAATTGGTTCAAACGCATGCAAAAGTGTATAGATCTTCATGGGGAATATTTTGAAAAACAATAAAGTGATTTTCGATGATTAATATTTGTTTATGTTCTCTAATCCCGAAATATAAAAGGCAACCCTCGTACGTGTTTAATACACAGAAATTCCAATTCACCTGAACCAATGCAACCACATAAACTGTCAACATTACCATGGGAGAAAGTAGGCATTGATTTCTTTGATCACAATGGAACGAAATATGTGGTAATTGAGGACTATTATTCAAATTATATAGAAGTAGCTACAATACCATCCACATCAGCTAAATCGTTCATCGTCTTCAGTCGTCATGGTATACCTGTGGAAATTCTTTAGTGACCATGCCTCTCCGTTCAGTTCAATTGAATTCAAATCTTTTATCTTCAATTGGGGTATTCAACATACAACATCTAGTCCATACTTACCAAGGTCAAATGGACTAGTAGAATCGGGAGTGAAACTAACTAAACGCATACTTACGAAATGTGAGGAAGCCGGAATACATCCATACCTTGCTCTTCTTCAATATAGGACAACACCTAGAGGTAAAATAGCTTCACCTGCTCAACTGTTGATGTCCAGAACACTGAGAACGCAGCTTCCAGTAGTTACTGAAAACTTACGTTCTAAAGTTGTAAGATTTGAAGAACATTTAGAAACAAAGAACAGTAATGTAGAGGAAGCAAGACAGTACTATGATAGAAAGACAAGGGTATTACCATATTTAAAAGTAGAAGATAAAGTATTTATAAAGAAAACACCTGTTAGCACATGGACACCTGGAACTGTAAAGAAAAAATGTGAAGAGCCGAGGTCATTCATAGTCGACACTCCTGAAGGCGAGTTTAGACGAAATAGGCAACACATTTTGAGGGCTCCAGATCCAGTCTGTCAGAAGGAAAAAACTGCAGAGAATCATGTTGTTGATCCTCTAGAAGGGGTGATGTGTTCTGGATCTAATTTGTTGACAGAACAGGCACCTTCTGTACATAATTCTGATTTGAAATATACGGCGAGTGACAGGTTGGTCAAACCCCCAAAGACACTTAATTTGTCATTTTTGTTTCTCTTTAATCTAGTTGCGTAATTCATGGCTACAACTATATCTGCAACCTTTATTATGACCAGTCTAAAAAGTATAATTTCTGGGTTCATTTATTTATTTAAAAAAAAAGGATGATGCAGCAAGCCTTATCTTTACATATCTATAGTCACCTGTTTATAGATAACTGTCATGTAGACGACATCATAATAAAGTGTCTACTGTTCATTCTTAAAACTAATGTCTTGATTATTTATATAATAATTACAACATGAACAAATATGAAATATACTGAGTGACATAGAAATTGCAACACCAAGAAAGAGTAAGATTCTTTTGTTGAAACTTGGTAGATTTATTGGGTTATCATTAAATATTAATCGATTAACTTTCGAGATCAAGTGGTAATGTAATAACGTCACATTTGACAGTTATTATTAACTTTTTGCCAGCTTCTTCGATCTGTATTTATCGTTCGATTTGTTGTTTTTTTCTTTCATCGTTAACTAACATTATTTCGATTGTTATTCAGTTGTTTACGTGTTTTGTTTGTTTGATCTTGCCTAGAGTACGGCAACGAGTCAATTACCATCAATTAAGCGAATTCGATAGAGGTCGAATTATTGGTTTGCGCGAAGCTGGTTCTTTCATTTGGCGGAGATTGTTAACCGTATAAATCGAAACCGCCCTCACTGTAATGCGAGTGTGTCGTGCATGGTATGAAGATGGTCAGGAACGTCGTAAAAGGGGAACCGGTGCTTCAAGATAAACGAATGAGCGTCAAGATCGTCGCTTAAGACAACTGTCATTTAGAGATCGATTTTCCTCTACTCGGGCAATTCGTGACCAATGGTTTGGTGAAGAAGGACGCCATGTAACCCTTAGAACAGTTTATCGCCCAATCCGATGTTTTGGGTTAAGATCATATCGTCCACAACTTGTGCAACTCCTTTGACTGCGGAACAAGCAACGGTTACAATGGTGCAATGAAAGATCTCCATTGGAATATTGAATGGCGTAGTGTTGTCTTTAGTGACGAATCTAGATTTTCTTTAGGCATGCACGACGGTCGTAAGAGAGTCAGAAGAAGACGGGGTGAACGAGGGAATCTTCAATTTACAGTTGATATACACGTACACCGCGCCGTGGGTGTTATGGTTTGGGGTGCGATTACTTACGGTAGCAGATCTCCCTTGGTGTTCATTCAAGGCAATATGACAGGACAACGATATATTGCGGAGGTGGTTGAAGCACATCTTCTGCCATACTTACAAGAGCTTGAAGATCTATTATTCCAGCAGGATAATGCACGTCCTCATGTAGCAAGGATCTCCTTGAACTTCTTTGAACAGGCCCAGATCAATCTTTTGCCCTGGCCTCCAAGATCTCCAGATCTTTCACCCATTGAACATGATTGGGACATAATGGATATAGGGTTGCAAAATTTGCAGCGCCCTCCTTTGACTTTGGAGGCTTTGAGACATCAGGTGCAACTTGCATGGGACGCAATACCCCAAGACGAAATCAACCACCTTATTCAATCATTGCCACGACGTGTAAATGGATGGATAAATCATAGAGGCCGCTCCACACATTATTAACAATAATTATTAAATTTTGTTTAACTAATAACGATTCTCCTCCCAAACTTTGATCATTTATTGCTATAACATAGGTGAATATCCCAACCAAATTTCATTCAGAAATTCCAACCCCTTCTTGGTGTTGCAATTTCTATGTCACTCAGTATATTGACACAAATATCACATCGGTAAACTCCTCACCACACAACTGTTTCATAATAAAATCGGTAACACGTGTTTCGCTAGCTCGCGGCAAGCATCTTCAACAACCGTATAAACCGAAGTCATATCTTCACTTCGGTTTATACGGTTGTTGAAGATGCTTGCCTCGAGCTAGCGAAACACGTGTCACCGATTTTATTATAAAACAATTGTGTGGGGAGGAGTTTACCGATGTGATATTTGTGTCAGTAAATTACACCACAATCCTTGCAATCACCTTAATTCACTCAGTATATTGTAGAGGTTAACGCCGAACTACTAGAGTTCAAGCCAAATGGAGTCACCCTGAATTGATATACCGACCCATCAACTGAAAAACCAGTGAATTTCTTACTATCCGGATGTAAGGGTATCAAATAAAAACTAGATTGTAAGTCCATTTTTGAAAAACCTTTTTCCCATAGCATTTCGATAAAAGTGATTCGAAAGAGAGCGGCGACTCGTGCTGTCTCTTGCTAATATTGTTAAACATTCGCGCATCTAAACATAACCTCAGTGTATTATTTTGTTTCTTTACAACCACAATAGGATTTATATAATTTGTTTTGGATTTTTCTATAATTCCATTTCTTAACATGTTATCAACTTCCTTTTTTACACTTTCTTTATAAAATTGGTATAGGATAAATTTTACAATAGAAAGGCTTGCTTTCATCTACCTCTAACTTATGTTGAAATCTTATATCTGCTACTGCATTGCTTTCATCTATTAAACATTTGTATTCATTAAATAAATTTATAAGAAAATTTTCATTATCTTTTATACCACAATCAAATGTTATAAGTTCATTTTCGTTCAGTTGATTCAATTTCACCCTTCCATCCTTCTCACATTCTTGGTCATCCTCAGTCGCTTGACATCTAAATCCATTCAATATTATATTTTCGTCTTTCTCATCAAACTTTAAAGTATCTGTAAACTTAAATATATTTTTCCCCATTGTAATATTTCCCTCCTGATAATTTATAATCATTGATTCATTACATATAAATTCCACCCCTAAAATTATGTCATATTTTAAATTATCCAAAATAATAAACTGATGGTTGTACTCTACCTTATTTATTATTATAGTAGCACATATAGACTTATCGACCCTCCCTAACAATTTATTTGTACCAGATCTTATATCTGTTTTCTTTATATTTATGAAGCTACTTTTAAAAATATTGTAGTTTTGTTCTATAACCCTTTTAGAGATTAATGTGGCTTCCGACCCCGTATCTATTAATGCTTTTAATTTTAAATTATCTATATGAACATCGATTATAGGTAACAATTGACCATTTACAATTTCAGATGATTTTTCATCCTTAAAGAGACTTAGTGGATGCTCATAAACTATACCTGATATTTTTCATTTATTGTGTTATCTAAAACAGAGTTGTCGCAAGAGCTTACTGAGGCTGGCCTAAAAAGGTTGCTCTAAAAAGAATTATTGCTACCACTGGGCTCGTTATTTATTTCAATAGCATTACAATATGTTTCCCTACTTTCGCGCGGTTTTGTGGTTTGGTTTGATTCATTTTGCTGTGTATAATGTCTTCTATTTTGATTTTGATATAGATTTTGGTGTTCTCTATTGTATGGTCTGGTTTGGTGTGCATGCATATTATTTCTAGCGTATGATGGCTGAGCGTCTCTAAATGATTGTCTAATTCCTTTTACATTATGCGTAGATGCGTTATTTACTTGTCTTTGATTGTTATTGTGTGGCCTAAAAGAATTACTCCCGAAATCGTGATTGTTATTAAAATTTTGATGAGGAAACTGATTAAAATGTGATTGATATTTAGGATTGTTATGTTTATTTTCGAAATTATTTGAATCTGAAAGGTAATATCTATTTTCAACGTTAAATTTTGAAAATTTAAATCTATCTAATTCATCATATTGTCTAAGAAGCACACAAAAATCAAAATAGGTACTTATCTTTTGGGTGATAATCCCTTTTATTATATCAAAATCAAAATGTTTAGAGTAAAATTTAATCAATTCCTCTTCTGATATCTTTGGAGTCAAATGTTGGGCAGTTGAAATTTTTTTGTGAAATAAATCTCCCTTGAAGTCCCCATTTTTGGGTTATATGTCCCATTAAATAAATCTAACCGTATCTTATCCTGAGTAAAATTGGACCAATATTTGTTCAAGAATACTTCAGAAAATCCATCTAAATTTTGAAAAGTACCATCTACAATGGAGAACCATTCCAACGCGTTACCCTCCAGTGATGACCGTATAAGATTTGATAACTGATATGTGTCCATGTTCGAGCTTATAATCCGTTTTAGAGCTTTGATGTATTCTACTGGATTGGTAGAATAACTATTAAATTTAGGTACTAATTCTTTTAATTTAAACGTGGTCCCTTTTGCATGATCACTAATATTTCTAGTTCCATCTACAAGTCTACTTTCGATAGTTTCTAATTTTTTATTTAAATCATCGAATTTATTTTCACTCTCTTGTGAATTTTCAACTATTTGATTTTCGTGTCCGTTTACCACCGAAGTTAAATTGTCTAACATACATGTGATTCTCTCTAACGCCTTTGCAATATTTCCCTCATTACTACTGTTCTCTGTATCCCCATCTTGACGTAAGCTTTTCTTTGACATTTTGCAGTTCTATTTATACAATGATACAATGAAATGAATTTAATGAAAAAATATCAAATTTAACTGAACTACTTTCAGGGTCGCCCCACGCTTTGGAAGCCAAATTTGTACTGAGAATTTAGTTAAAATGTTATTTTAATAGTAAAGTTGCACCGGTCTAGCTCGTAGATAAAATATAAAAGCATAAATTATTAACACTTTATATTTATAATCCTTTTTAAATATTGAACATAAAAATCGAAAGAAAACTTTTACCTATTTTTTAGACTGTGTGAAAGTGTAAGTGTATTTCCGTTGACGGTCCTTCCTGTATCTCTTCTTTCCCCTTTATTTCTCGACGCAGCCTTTTCTGTACGGTGAGGTTCTTTTATTCACTGGTACTTCTTCTCCTTACTAATATTTCTTCTTAAAACCCTTTTTTCTTTTGAAAATATATTTCAGACTTTTATAATGACTTTTTAAGATTGTCAATTTTCGTCGTTCTAAATTATTGGGATAACTCCCGTAGGGGAAAACGATGCTTAAGAGGTGGTGGGCGTGGCGTCGAAAAGGTATAAATAGAACCCCAAAGCTACATCGAATGTCAAATGAATACCAGACTCCCAACCTTAACTGTGATTTTGATAACTTGAATTAAAATAAATGAATTTCTAATGGTAATTAACCATTTGTGTATTATTATACTACAATATGTAAATGTATAATATCGTACAAAACTCTCTGAATACACCCATTTTCATGAATAAAATTTGCACGAAGAGATAAATGTAAAAATATTGAGATATTTAATGAATTAATTGTTATAAAATGCGTGCCATGTACGCGAATAGCTGCAGAGATGTTTAAATACTTTATCATATGCGTAGCTACCAAACCAATAATAATTCCTCTTAAATCTGGAAATTGTTTTTAATTTCTTATTGTTAATTAGCTTGACATTGTAAATAATACGTGTAATAATAAAACTGTTTTAGACATAGCACTGGTCAATATACAAGTTTAATCGAAAAATTACACCTTTTTGCAGGAATTAAAAATAGGAAATGTATGACATTTATGACTCATTAATTAGTACTTTCGTGATAAATTATGGTGGTTAACATGCAATTCAATACAACACACGTGCCAACTCATATTTGACGTAATTATATGCAGTAACGAACCCACTGATGTTTCATAGAACGAACTCAAAAATTGGGATATAATGAAAGTATAATAGAAAATTGAACGGGAACCGAAGGACAATTGTAATTATTTGTGAAAAAAATGTAAAAAAGTTGTAAAAAGATCTCGAAATGTATTTTTAAATGTGTATATGTATGCTACAGTAACTTTGATAAATGTGATAGCACGCATAATAGACGGGTAATTACTAGAGACCGGATTATATGTTCGAGATTTGACTAAAATATGTACTGCGTTTATACAGTGTGTCCCAGGATTGACTTTACAAGAGGTGTGATGGACTGAAAATTATTGAATTTTATTTCAACCCTTTAACTACTATTGGTACTTCACAGTACCATCATATCTAGGTATGTTCAAATACCAATAGCAGAAATCATAGGTATATAACAAAAAATTAAGAAAAAGATTGTAAATAATTCATTATTATAGCTTTTTATGAAAGAGCAAGTTGCTACTATTTATAATTGAATAGTTTTTATATCTGGTACTCGCAAGTACCTTTGGTACTGCAAGTTAGTTAAAATATGTGAAAGACAATTCAAGTAAATGTAGTGGCGAAAAATTTATTATTATTAATTACTGGTATTTTACAACCTTAAAATTGATGATAATTAGTAAAACAATTTTTTGCTTTGTTTAAACATAAATAAACTCCGCAGCTGGCACATTTTGAAAAGGGTTTTGACTGAATAACCTGAGCGCTACAGTACTCGCATCTACCTCGCCTTTCTGCAAATAATGGCCAATGTACTCCTTTGTTTCCCAACCTTACACTATCAGGTACGCCGAAATTGTATCTTCTTTTTCTTGATGGAATGCTTCCTGGATGTCGTTTCTGTTGTTTTGCAAGATTCAACAAACCAGAGGTTACTTCCCGTCTAAATTCCAATACAGTACCGGTCTTATCATGTTCCAAAAAATGTTTGGAAATTATGTATGCATTTATAAATGCAATTTCTATGCCTGCCCAAAATAAGCGATGCCACCACTTTCTGGATCTTCTATCGGTATCGTATATCGCACGAAGTTGATCGTGATGATCACCACCACCCATATAACGATTGTAATCTGGTATTACTTTCGGTGCAGATATTTTAATTTTGTTGCCATCTTTTATTTTTCGATCCAAGGTAATAATTTCAGTGCCATGAAAGTTTGATGCAAGCGTCACTAATTTATTGTCTTTCCATTGAAAATAAATAATGCCAGTGTTAGAGATACGATAATCGATTTCTCCTCGTTGCATTTGTTTGTCTTTTAGTAAACCTCGCGGTATATTTTTCGATTACTTCTTATAGTGCCACAGGCTTAAGTACGTTCCATTTTTAATTTTTCTAATAATTCTATTGTCGTAAAATAGTTATCAAAATAAACAATTTTACTTTTACCTAATTCATTTGCTAATAAACATAAAACGACACGTTCTCCGAGCGTATTCCCTTTATATATTTCGGGTACTTTTTCAGTTTTGCCTTGATATACGTTAAATTTTTTGACCAAGCCATATTTGTCGCAGAGGCACCATAACTTATAACCTCGTTTGACGGGTTTCATCGGATTGTATTGTTTAAAATTACAGCGCCCTTTAAATTTAACTATACTTTCGTCCACACTCAATTCGCGAGATCCATAATAAAGGTGATTAAATTGACTATTTAGTTTTTCCAAAAATGGTCGAATTTTGTATAATTTATCCTGATTTCTCGACATTGCTTGAGTAATCATTGATACGCCTAAATCCGGACTAGTTGACCAATAGTCTGCAAAGCTTGGGAGTTGATTGTAACCCATTAAAAAGTTTATTCCAAAAATACTAGCTACTCATCAAAAGTGATATTTATAGACGTGTTTCTTTGTACACTATATAAGTTGGTTTGATATGTAATATCTTCTACAATTGGCTGTATTATTTTCAAAAATACTTTAGTTGGTGTGTCATAGTCTGTAAATTCGCCTTCATTAATGCCTTCTGGGTAATTGAATTTTTCTGATATGACAGTTTGCCTTTCTGTTTTATTCCAAATTCTTTCAAAATTTTGTTCATTCTCATCTTCCTCGACTGCATTGGCTACGCTCTCTTCAATTTGAACATTTTCATGGTCGCTTGCATTATCGTTCTCAGATTCTATGTCCGTAATTTCATTATTGTCTCATGGCAAATAAAAAGATTCGTCGTTTTCTAATATTTCGACAAGCTCTTCATTATTTAGGGGCCGTTTGTCTCCGTTTGTAGACATAGTATGTTACTGTAAGTAAATTCAAAATACAGTATATATTTCTACTACGAAAGTTCCAGCGGTACTTAAAAGTACCAGTAGTAATTATGTTCATTATTCAAAATATAACTAAAACCAATTAACGGTAATACAATTAAAATAATATTTACGTACTATATTATTCATACAAATATATTCATAATATTTAAAAATCTGGATAATCGACACTATGTTTCACAACGCCACGGTACACTAAAACTAACATTTGACAGCGTAGCGGTCGAAAATACTTTTTAAAAGTATATATAGATGGCAGTATACAAAAGACAGTAAAGCAACCTTGAAATATAGCGCGCTAAATTCTATTATGTAAAATTAAATAGAAGTTTCAATATCTGATACTTGTAAGTGCCGGTGGGACTGTGAATGACTTTCTTACTAAACGGGTATGGTAGTTAAAGGGTTAAGATTGTAGAATTACGCCCTGCTTGGCGTGAATAGAATTTTAAGAATATTTTCAGTTTTTGAAAAACAAGTTGGCCTTGACGGCGAAGCGAAAACTATTTTCTCTTCAGGTAACCTACCGTTTTTGTTCGTGATACGTCAAAATGTTACTAAAAAAGTTGTTCCGAATGAAAAATTATGGCTCTGTGCAAAATTTCAGAAATATTTACGTACTTCGACTAAACCGTCATTTTTTTAGCTTGAACAAAATAAATTGCATGTAGTATTTACTCAAAAATTAAATTTACAAAACGTAATAACATTGTTGTACATAATGTAATAATAAATTATTTATTCAACGTAAATACCGCCATTTTCGTGATCGCGATAAAAAACAATACACAACTGAAAGTGAACAAATTATTGAAATTATTTACTGTCAACAATAAACTGGAACGATTATGAATTTGTTTCCTCTCAAAATCGTGACTTATGTCTTTGTGTCCACCGCCAAGTAAATTTTTGTATTATAATTTTATTAAACTTGTACTAAGAATGTAGAATGTATATACAGTGGAATCTCTCTTGAGCGGAGACCGAAGGGACCACTGAAATGTGTCCGTACAAGGGGGTTGTCCGGTCAAGAGAAAACTACAAATTTAAATCAGTAAAATTTGTCAAAGATGGTTAGTTTTTTGAAAAATACTTTTATTAAAAAAATAAACAACGCAATTGGTTTTAATAACAAAATCATTAATATGTATCTCCATCTGTAATAAAAGTATAAAATGTTTTATGAGTACTATATTATTTCAATAAGTATTCCTCCATCTTAGTTTGGCGTCTTTTGGTCTTGGCAATAATATCTTGAAAATGTAAGTCAAGCGATGGAAGTATATTCATAGCTTCTGTATCACCTTGGCATTTCAGAAACGCTATAAGATCATGCGCTTTAGCTAAAGCCTCTTTATATGTTAAGATGTTGTTTCTTGCATCTTAAAAATCTACAGATTCAATTTCGTCTGTTGAGTCATCAGAAATTTTTTGAACTTCAGAAATTCGTTCTTGTAATGGTACCCATAAGTCCAAAGGTGATCTCTCAACTGGTAAATCATCATCGACATGATAAAAATCATTTAAGCTTTGTCCACTAACCCCTGCAAGACATTTTTTCTGAATTTTGGCAAGTAGGTTTAATGGCAACTCATCTTCAGGTTCAAACTCTACATCAAATGCTGACGGAAATTCTTGGCTTTCAAACGTAAACCCTGCCTTACGGAAACAATTTTGAACTGTTCCAGAAGTAACTTGGTCCCATGCACTTTCAGCAAAATAAACTGCATCCAATAAGTTTATACGTTTCACTAAATCATGGGCTGTGTTAGAAATTTCAATGTTTGCTAGTAAGTGCTTCAGTATCAAAGTTCTGTAATTATGCTTAAAATTTTTAATAACACCCTGATCAAGTGGTTGGCTGATTGAAGTACAATTAGGCGGCAAAAAATGTATTTTAATGTTTTTAAAATTGCTGTTTTTTGGATGCGATCCCGCATTGTCCAAAAAAGTAAAATTTGCGTGTTTTGTGCTCCCATTTTTCGATCGAAATTTTCTAGCCATTCACTCATAATTTCACACGTCATCCACGATTTGGCGTTTGATTTCCATGTCACCGGTAATTTATCTTTTGTTAAATTTTTAAAAGCTCTTGGTCTAGATGCCTTGCCAATAGCCAGCAGCTTTTCTTTATCTCCAGCCATGTTCACACAGTGCAATATTGTTATCCTTTCCTTAGACAATTTTCCTCCCACACATTTTTTATCTTTTAAGGTCATGGTTTTGTTTGGTAATGCTCTAAAATAAAGCCCAATTTCGTCAGCATTGTAAATATCTCTTGCTAGGTACCCTTTTAATAGAGAAGGCAGTTTTGCCATGAATGATGCTACATCCTCAGGATTAACAGAGGCGGCTTAAGGCAACCGGACGAGGCATTGAAAGTGTTGTTACCCAAGGATTCAGCTATTTCTTTAGCTTTGCTTCGTATCAATGGACCTAACGAGGAAAGTAAAATTATTGGAATAAAACATATTAGTCAATCAGCGTCCATTTAGTAAATTAATGATAATAAGAATCAACCTGTTGCAAATCTTTTGTATAGAATTACAAAACCTAATTTACTTACCAGTTAATGGAATTCCTTTATTGCGTGCTGCAACAAACCATTCGTAGGACAACTGATCAATTGTCAGTCCTTCAGCATTAAAAAGCTTCTTTTTCATTTAAATTTGCATTTGAGTGCCATTTTTTATTAGCAATTCTCTTTCCTTTATAATGTTAGAAGCTTGAGTTTTACTAATGCTAAATCGCTTCGATAAATTTCTCACACTTAATTTTTCTTTATTGTACACTTCAATCACTTCTATTTTTTGTTTCAGTGTTAATACAGACCTCTTTTTATCCATTTTCAAACGTCACGCGCGCACTAATGTATACAAACCAATGAGCGCTGCTTTCCAAACTACAAATCACATCTGTTGTTTGGGGAATCCCCTAAATCTCGTAAATAATGGCATAGATTACAAACTGTTAGTCAAATAAGTTTGTACACCACACGTACGCACCACGAAGATTGCAAGAATTAGTATTGTCAACTCTCCGAAGCAGAAGCGAAAATTGTATAAAAACTTAAAAAAGATAAAAGTTGTGGTAAAAAAAAACGTTAGATTGAAAACATTATATGAGAGAAAGACGATTTACTATACCCACATTTAAGTATGTTATGTGATGTAGTAAATATATGGCTCTGCTGACAAAGCGATCGTTGTTGTTAAAGCGGCCAAGTTAAAAGAGACTTCACAAGCTTATTTGTAAATTATGACATGAAAAAATCGGACAAAAACAAACGAAATGTCCGTCCAGCAGAATTTTTATGTCAAGCGTGTGTCTGCGTCCGCTCATGAGAGAGTCCGTTCAATGGGGAGCGATTGCAATGCTTTTCTTATAGGACGTTGCCGGGACCGGCCAACAGTGTCCGTCCAAAGGGGGTGTCCTCTTAAGGGAAGTGTCCACAATGGGAGATTCCACTGTATATATATATTTCCTGACCTTTTTATACTTATCTTATATGATAGATCTCTACCACTAATAGGTCAATAAAACAAGGCTGGTTTTATTGACCTATTAGTGGTAGAGATCTATCATATAAGCTAAGAATGTAGGTGATCAGTATTTGAGAAAACATTTTTTTCCTTCGAAACTATGCGAAATACGGAGTTTTTATAAGAGTCAAAAAATGAAGATGATAAATAAGCCCTCCCGTTAAAAGAACGCTTAGAACCGTATTACCACCCATAAGAAAGAATTTAAAAAATATATCGGGGGTGAGGGGAGTTTTAACCCTTCTACAATTTCTTTTCGGTTTCTTTGATTACTGAAAGTAGGGTAATCCTCTAAAATGTCCCATTTTTCCCAAATTTCATTAAATTTGTTTCGCGCATTTCTGAACAGCGTACAAAAACGTGATCTTTTAATTAAACCTTGAACTCTTCTCACGGACAAACGATACATTTTGGTGTATATATAAATTGCGTCCATTTGACTTATTTGGACCTATACAATACGTGATAGCTCTATGTGCCAGCAATTCTGGGACACGCTGTATACAAGATTTGATATCATATGTTTAATATATACTTACCCTAACTTTTCTTTCTCTGTATTTGTTTTAATTTAAGAAATATTCGGACAAACAAAAAATCAAACCGTTGAAGATCAAAATTCAAGAATTATAATCACTCAAATTCTCGTACTTGGTTAAATTTTGAATATGATCAATTCCTATTTATAAACTGAAAAAATTGATTCTTATTATAGTTCGAGAAAATTAATTAAAATTTTATTTTTAGTTTATTTAACTAAAAACGCGCCAGTAATCTTTTAGACGTATACCACTTCATTCCTTTTTCTTATGCGCTTCGATAATGTTTGTCTGTGCAATTCGGGGCACCTAAGCTGTCTAAAGTGGGGATAAACACTATTTTCAATATTATTTGATAACTAGTCTCCTTGATTGATACCAAATAGCAAAACTGCGATTGATCAAACTACTGATTGAATCGAGTTTAGTGGTATCGAAATTAATGATTATGGTAATTTATGACTTACCTATCTCAACAACAGGAAGAAAGAAGACGAAACGTTTATCAATAAGAACATTTATTGAAACATACGTTTATTATTTTATTGCACAAGTAACACATTGACTTATTAGTGTACAATATGTATAATAGAAGAAGGATACTGATGAACGGACGACGACCCATCTCCAGCCTTAAAATGGGTCGTATACGTTGCAGATGGACAGGATTCGCTAATTTAACCAAATCACATTTTTATACTGTTTATGTTGATAGTAGGTCTTCGATTGAGCCGTCGTTTCTGAAGCTGCGAAAAGAGTTTTTCATCACTTTTTTTTTTAAACTGGCGCTTTATGAGAAGGATAAAACTTAAATAATATTGGCCGGATAAATGAATAGTTGTGAAGGAAAATGTCCCAGTAATAGATCATGTCCCAGTAATGGATCATGTCCTAGTAATGGATCATGTCCCAGTAATGGATCATGTCCCAGTTATTTTTATAGCTGAGAGAGTAAAATCTTTATTTAGTACTTTGAAACTCCGTTTGATGGGCATAAGGAACATTCGTCGTTAAAAGCATTTTTTTTATCTTTTCGAATTGAATTTGAATATTTCCCATCCTTAAACTTGAGATGTCGATGTGCATGGGATATTTCCTACGCGGCTTATTACAACAGGTACCACGCCTCCCTCCGTTTCGAAGCATTTATGAAGCGTATATATCGTTTAGTGTAGGTATGGGCAACCTTTGACATGTTGTGGGCCAAACTTTAGTGTGCAAATACGTTCGCGGGCCGCGTTTAAAAGTAGTACATTTTAAAGTAGTGTTGTAGTGTTCATAACTTTTTGCGATAGATATCAGACATGAAATAATACGACAATGTTATTATAATATCAATTTATGAAAATAACAAAATGAAATAATAACATTATAATTAAATCGTTAAATTTGGAATTGTTACAAACTACGAAAGTTAAATAGCGATACCGAAATCAATGAGACACCTGAGCTTGAACTTGGGAAACTAATCCATCGATGTTTGGATTAATTCCACTGATACAAAGACGTAAAGAATTTTCCAAATTATCGTCAGTCAGCCTTGTACGATATTTCGATTTATTAACTTTCATCAGTGAAAAGAACTGTTCGCATTTATAAGTACTGCCAAACGCATAAATCAATCTTCTTGCGAATTTTCTAAGCTGCGGAAAATGGTCTTCTTCGAGGTATTTTTTGTAGAAATCACACAACTCCACGTCTTCAAATTTAGATTTTAGGAGTGAGTTTTCTCGAATCTCGATCAACTCCATTTGCAAGTGTATTGGAGCATTTTGTGCATTACTTTTTGTTGGAGTAGCAAATAAATTGAAACAGTCTTCCATGTTTCTGAAATCGCTAAATCTGTTCGAAAATTGCTCCGACAGTACCTTGAGTTCTTCAGCATATTGAGCATAAGCGATATTCTCATACGCAGAGAGCGTGGTGAAATGGTAGCCGTTTCCAGACAGCATCTGTGCCTCCCACAAGCGGATTTTATTCTGAAGCGCTTTCAAATGGCTGTACAAATCATTAACTAACTGTCCTTGTTTTTGAAGTTTCAAATTTAAATCATTCAAATAGCCGGTAAGGTCGACCAGAAATGCTAAGTCACATATCCATTTTGGGTCACTCAATTCAGATAGTGGTTTATTTTTTATTTGCATAAAGTCTTTTATCTCATTTATAAGCTCGTAAAACCGTTTCAGCATTTTCCCTTTGCTTGGCCATCTGACTTCAGAATAATATGTTACGTCGTCATATTCGGCTGATATTTCATCCAAAAACGCCTTCAATTGACGATGGTTAAGCCCTCGGGATCGAATAAAATTGATGGTTTTTACTACCACATTTAGAACATTCTGGAGTCGAATGGACTTAGAACACAAGTTCTGTTGGTGGATAATGCAGTGAAGGACTATCAAATCATCTTTTTGCACATTTAATTCAGTTGCTTTTTCGTTCAAAATTCCGATGAAATCTTTACGTAAGCCGACCATAGAAGGTGCACCATCTGGTGCATACTCCAACTAATTTTGACCATGGCAAGGCAAAACTTGTAAATACCTTTTGAACTTCATTAAAAATGTCCTCTCCTGTAGTGGTTCCTTTTAGCGGCTGTAAAGCAAGCAATTCCTCAGTAACAGTGAACTCTTTATCAACACCTCGAATAAGTATAGCCAGTTGAGCTGTGTCCGACAAATCGGTGCTCTCGTCTAATGCTATGGAAAATGATTCAAAACCAGCCATACGGTCAGTCAATGTTGTTTTTATATCATTAGCCATCATTTCTATACGTCGGACAACAGTTCGTCTTGACAAACTAATTTTTTCAAATTCATTTTTCTTTTCAGGACACAAAACACTGCAAACTTCTAACATACACTCCTTGATCAGTTCGCCTTCTGAAAATGGTTTTAATGACTTTGCCAATTTTGAACTAACTATAAAACTAGCTTTCACAACATTATCAAGTAGTGTTCTTTGTTTATGAAACATTTGCTGCTGCTTTTCCAAATTTGCAGTAAGCTTCTGGATTTTGTCTTTTCTTATTTGTCCTGTCAGTGAGTGCAGCTTAGGATGCTTAGTTGAGTAATGCCTCTTTATATTGAATTCTTTCATCACTGAAATGGATTCGTTACACAGCAAACAAATAGGCTTACCATTGTGCAAGATAAAAAGAATTCTTCAGTCAATTTTCCTTGAAACTGGCGACCCTCTGCATCCACTTTTCGTTTCTTTCCACCAGACATCATTTTCGTGTACAAAATATAATTAGAAAGCACCCAAGATGCACACAAAGTCTACACAAAGCTAATTGACGGCACTAGCAGTTCGCTAGGATATCGCTCGTCGAAGTTATCACCTCGATAGCTCAAGTAGAACTGAACTAAAGTTCGGGCCATCCACCCGCTTATATAGGCAAAATGAAGGAATGATCTAGAATCGTCTAGTGTAGAACAGTTGAGAAGAAATAATCTTTTGTTGCGCCGCCAGTGAGGGGGCAAACATCGAAGACTTTGATGTTTGCCGCCTCACTCTTTGATGATCGCCGACACTCGGCTTGCTCGCTTACTTGATTCCGTGAGTTTGAGTAAGTAGTGTAATTTTAATTTTTTTAAATTAGGTTTTTCAAAATGTCTCGCGGGCCGGATCAAATCATACAGCGGGCCGGATCCGCTGCTTTGTTGCCTACCGTGGGTTTAGTGCATCAATAAACTTTATTATATGCTTTAATAAACATTTTAAAGGTATATTTATGATATATTCAGAAAATAAGATGTAAGTATATGCTTATATTCAATACTCGGACACGACATATAATGTTTGTCCCAGTCATGGTTCAATACATCAGACAACAATAATTTTAGTTTTTAGCAAAGTAACTTTGAATCGATCTTTTTATCCAATTCTGTATAATTGGTTGCGGGCGGATTCTAACCTATTTCACCCAATTGCTTCACGCTACGCATAGTATGGATAACTTAATCGAAACTAGAAAGAATTCGGACGTGATGAATTTGCGCCCCCTCGAAAAACAACAGAATTCTGCAAAGTTAAAAGAATTTCAAAGATCAACAGATACGCGGTAAGGAGCTCCCGAAGATCTCGGACTTTTCAGCGTTTAGTGAAGTGGGAAGGAAGATTCAATGCGCAGAAAGAAGAAAAATAAGTGCCTCTGACGGTACTAAACTCAACAATGCACGCCTTCCCAGAATTGGACGATGTACAAAAATCTGAGGATAATTATGTCAAACTGACATAATTATCCCGATAGGCGATGTGACGGAGGATAAGTCCGAAATGATGACCAAAGGAAACGAAACAAATGAAAAGTTTTGTGCTCGTTCCGAATCCTCGTGCGGTATTTCAAGATGTCTCTATTTTGGCCTACAAAAGAAACGGCAACGACCATGTAAGCGAAAAATATACCCGAAGGAAAAGTACCATCCGTACAATTTTTCTTTTTTCGAAGCGAAAGAAAAGGAGAAAGAACTTTTGAACTTTTGATCCAGAAAAAGACGAAAAACAAAAACAGAATCGAGAAGAAAAAGCAAAAGCAAAATTTGAAGCTAAAAAGCCAGGAAGAAATTACTAGGGAAGAAAAGATAAAGAAATACAAGAGAAGAATTGAAGAAAGAACAACGAAGCGCAGAAAAAGGGAAATAAGAAATAGCTCAAAAGGAAGACAGAATGCAAAAAACTAAAAAAAAAAGATTTTGAGAATTTAATACTGTCAGAGAAGATGCAGGAAACGGAGGAACGTGAAAAACGAACAAGAGTAGGACAGGGGAGCCAAGAAGGAGATAGAAAAAACCGGATGAAATTCAAGTACAGGAAAAAAGAAATCAAAGTTGAACCTGACAATGAAAATTCGGACGAATTAGATTAAAAGCGAGAAAAAAATAGGGTTAAGAGGACGCAAACGAAAATATAACGAATCAGAGGTCTGTGAAGTTGGCACCGCAAAATAGAAAAAATCCTTGAAAATGACTTATTTGTTTAACCGTTTTTTGACCACAAAATTGTTTAGTTTAACCACCTTTCATTATCGAGAAAGAACTTTTTTGAAAAATCTATGTGGTTGAACAAAGTAAAATACAAAAAAATTCTTGGAAATAACATATTTGTTTGACCATTTTTTGACCACAAAATTGTTTTGTTTTAACCACCCTTCATTATCGAGTAAATTTTTTTTTTTCGAAAAATCTATTTATTTGAATAATTCTTAGGAATACATGATTTTCAAAATTTTTTTGAATTATCAATAATCGATGATAAAATATCCCACGCGTGTAGCAAATCGTTCGATCACGTTTAACCACTGCTTAGAATTTTGATAAAGTTCAACGAACATTATTTATTCCTACAAATTGTTTGACAAAATGGATATTTTCAGATTGTGAGTCAAAACCGTTTAGATAATCATTTGACCATGTTTGACAAACCTCATGAATTTTTAGTTAAGAGTAACAGAAATGATTGATTTATTGAAAAAGGTTATTCAATGTAGATGTTCAAGGATTTAAGATCAAAACCGTACAGAAGTATTTTGATAACGTATTTTTTAAGTTTATTATGAAATGATTCCTATTAAATTTAGTTAGATATGAAAGATTATAATAATGTTTTTTCTTTCGGCAGTTGTTGACTTTTAAAAAACCAAAATTACATATCGAAGTTATTTTTTCAGAATTAAAGTTGATACTGACCAGAACAACGTTTGACCATGTTTGACCTCCCCATGAATTTTTCTCTGTATGATGTATAAAAATCAGGTATTCCCAACAATTGTTCAAGCAAATAGATTTTTCGAAAAAAAACGAAGGGTGGTCAAATAAAACTATTTTGTGATCGAACTTGGTCAAGGACTGGTCAAAACGGATATGTCATTTCCAAGGATTTTTGTCTATTTTGCGGTACCATCTTCGCAGATGATATCAGAAGATGATAGGACCGACTTTTCCGGCCAGGGGAATTGGGAAAAAGAAGGATGAATTACGAAGTTTGACAGAAGAAATTGAAGAAGGAGAACGGGAAGGAAGCGGGCTAAACGAAAAACCGAGGCAAAGTTCAAAAAGCGATATTGGACGCCCTGGAAAGGCGTATTACAAAAAACAAAGTGCTCGAATTGCACTCCGTATAAAACCTGGAAAATTTATTGTCGTTTTCAATTTTTAATGCTCAATTACAGTGATCTCAAGTTTATCTGTTGTTCATAACGTAGTCTGGGTCATGAAATTGGAATATATTTCAATAAAAGATTTTATCCCACTTTTTCAATCAGTATCCTCCCATACGCTGATTATATGAGTTCTAATCATCAATTATCAACTCAAATTGAGAAAAAGCAAGAATTAATTGTTATTTTGATAACCTTATCCATGACTGGGACAAGATCAACCATTAAAACAAGAAACAAGTTGATCCGGTTGTTGAATAACACGAATAATAATTGATATGATCGAATGTGATTCTTGTATTCGAAGCACTAAATGTCCTTATTTAAAAAGGTTGATTGCATGCTTTTTCAGGTGGAATTACATTTTTCCTGGGACATTTACCTTAAATAGTTTTGTTTACACATTTATTTCGTAATCCCCTTTCCTTTTACAAGCGATTATTTTTTATATCACTTACATAATTAAATCTACTGAGTGACATAGAAATTGCAACACCAAGAAGGAGAAGGATATTTCTGTTGAAACTTGGTAGATTTGTTGGGCTACCATTAAATAATAATTGATTAACTTTTTGAGATCAAGTGGTAATGTAATAACATGACATTTGACAGTTATTATTAATTTTTTGCTGGTTTTCTCGATCGGTATTTATAGTTCGATTTGTTGTCTTTTTCATTCTTAATTAACATTATTTCGATTGTTATTCAGTTGTTTACGTGTTTTGTTTGTTTGATCTTGCCTAGAGTACGGCAACAAGTCAATTATCGTCAATTAAGCGAATTCGATAGAGGTCGAATTATTGGTTTGCGCAAAAGCTGGTTTTTCATTCGGGGAGATTGCTAACCGTGTAAATCGAAACCGGTCTACTGTAATGCGAGCGTGTCGTGCAAGGTTTGAAGATGGTCAGGAACGTCATATAAGGGGAACCGGTGCTTCAAGAAAAACGAATGAGCTTCAAGATCGTCGCCTAAGACGACTGTCATTTAGAGATCGATTTTCCTCTACTCGGACAATTAGTGACCGATGGTTTGGTGAAGAAGGACGCCATGTAACTCTTAGAACAGTTTATCGCCCAATCCGAAGTTTTGGGTTAAGATCATATCGTCCACAACTTGTGCTTCCTTTGACTGCGAAACATTGTCAGCAACGGTTACAATGGTGCAATGAAAGAACTCCAGTGGAATATTGAATGGCGTGGTGCTGTCTTTAGTGACGAATCTAAGTGTTGTTTAGGCATGCACGACGGTCGCAAGAGAATCAGAAGAAGACGGGGTGAACGAGGGAATCTTCAATTTACAGTTGATATACACGTACACCGCGCCGTGGGTGTTATGGTTTGGGGTGCGATTACTTATGGTAGCAGATCTCCCTTGGTGTTCATTCAAGGCAATATGACAGGACAACGATATATTGCGGAGGTGGTTGAAGCACATCTTCTGCCATACTTACAAGAGCTTGAAGATCCATTATTCCAGCAGGATAATGCACGTCCTCATGTAGCAAGGATTTCCTTGAACATCTTTGAAGAGGCCCAGATTAATCTTCTGCCCTGGCCTCCAAGATCTCCAGATCTTTCACCCATTGAGCATGTTTGGTACATAATGGGTAGAGGGTTGCAAAATTTGCAGCGCCCTCCGTTGACTTTGGAGGCTTTGAGACAGGAGGTGCAACTTGCATGGGACGCAATATCCCAAGAAGAAATAAACCACCTTATTCAATCAATGCCACGACGTGTAAATGGATGGATAAATCAGAGAGGCCGCTCCACACATTATTAACAATAATTATTAAATTTTGTTTAACTAATAACGATTTTCCTCCCAAACTTTGATCATCTATTACTATAGCATAGGTGAATATTCCAACCGAATTTCATTCAGAAATTCCAACCCCTTCTTGGTGTTGCAATTTCTATGTCACTCAGTATATCTATGATGAAATCTCGTTGCAAAGGTTGGCGCCCCTCAGTCGAAAATAAAGCGCAAACAATTACAGAACGCGAAACGAAAGTAAAAGCGCCCGTCCCGTTTGAAAAATTAAGGAAATTATATTAACAGGACGAATGTTTAATTCGTAAGCATTTCCGTCGGACAAAATGAAACGTCTCAAAAAGCGGCGATTAAATGTGACGTGTGAATAAATTTTATCACGTCTCGCATCCCCAATCCGCACCCGTCTCGGCGTACGTCCACCGTTGTTTTTTCCTCCCCCGATTAAGGATGACGCTTTTAATTATAAGCGCAGTGGTCGATCTGTCGGTTTATACTTTAAGCGGGCGTCTTTTCCGTGGGAGCAGGTGTAGGTAGAGAGGGTCGATGTATATTTTTTGTTACCTTTGGATGCATCGATACAAGTTGGAGACGCCCGTATAATCGCAGGAAATATCGTTATCGTTACCGCACAGTTGCGAATACATTAGCGGGATTCCTGGCGAGTCGCTGGACCTTTTCCCATAACTGTGAAAAATACGGAGAGATTAGGTGCGAATACTTTTATTAGATTATACATTTAAAATTCATATTTTTTGAAAAATTGGTAAAATACATATGGGGAAAGCATATAGTTATAGTATCGCACAAATCGGTTTACCAAACTGCCTTAATCAGATGTGTAATAAGTCGTACTTCTGACCATTTCGATTTTCTTCCAAATTTGAAGGGGTACCCCTTTGAAATTTCAGAAGAAAATCGATATGTTCTAAATTAGACGAAATTCTGTGTACAGATGTCTTTGAGAGTGTAGAACACGATTTCGACCTCAAAACTGATGAAATTTGCTTCGTTTGGGTGTTAGAGCGTGCCAAAGCGATTCGTCAAGAACCACTTTCCACTGTTTTATTGAATATTTCCTCAATGAATCGTTTCTCGTACCTGAAATTATTTTGTCCCTTTTCTGCACGAGAAGAGCTTTAATTTGATGTGTAATAAGTCGTACTTCCGAACATTTCGATTTTCTTCGAAATTTTAAGGGGTACCGCTTTGAAATTTCAGAAAAAATTAATATGCTCTAAATTAGACAAAAATCTGTGTATAGATGTTTTCGAAGGTGTAGAATACGATTTTAACGTCATAACGCGTGAAATTTGCTTCGTTTGGGTGTTAAAGCGTACCAGAGCGACTCGTCCAAAACCACTTTTCACTTTCTCATTGAATATTTCCTCAATGAACCGTCTCTCGTACCGGAAATTATTTTATCCCTAATCTGTACGAGAAGAGCTTTAATTTGATGTGTAATAAGTCATATTTCCGACCATTTTGATTTTCTTCGAAATTTGAAGGGGTACCCCTTTGAAATTTCAGAAAAAATCAATATGTTCTAAATTAGACGAAATTCTGTGTACAGATGTTTTTGAAGGTATAGAATACGACTTTGACGTCAAAACTCGTCAAATTTGCTTCGTTTGGGTGTTAGAGCGTGCCAAAGCGATTCGTCAACGATTCGTCAAGAACCATTTCCACTGTTTTATTGAATATTTCCTCAATGAATCGTCTCTCGTACCGGAAATTATTTTTGTCCCTAATCTGCACTAGAAGAGCTTCAATTTGATGTGTAATAAGTCATATTTCCGAACATTTCGATTTTCTTTCAAATTTCAAGGGGTACTCCTTTGAAATTTCATAAAAAAATCAATATGTTCTAAATTAGACGAAATTCTGTGTACAGATGTTTTTGAAGGTATAGAATACGACTTTGACGTCAAAACTCGTCAAATTTGCTTCGTTTGGGTGTTAGAGCGTGCCAGAGCAATTCGTCAAGAACCAGTTTCCACTGTTTTATTGAATATTTCTTCAACGAATCGTCTCCCGTACCTGAAATTATGTTATTCCTAATCTGCAGGAAAAGAGCTTTCATTTGATGTGTAATAAGTCGTACTTCCGACCATTTTGATTTTCTTCGAAATTTCAAGGGGTACCCCTTTGAACATTCAGACAAAAATCAATATGTTCTAAATTAGACAAAATTCTATGTACGGATATTTTCAAAGGTGTACAATACGACTTTGACGTCAAAACTCGTCAATTTTGCTTTGTTTGGGTACTAGAACGTGCCAGAGCGATTCGTCAAGAACCACTTTCCACTTTCTCATTGAATATTTCCTCAACGAACCGTGCGTCGTACCCGAAATTATTTTATCCCTAATCTGCACGAGAAGAGCTTTATTTTGATGTGTAATAAGTCGTATTTCCGAACATTTCGATTTTCTTCGAAATTTGAAGGGGTACCCCTTTGAAATTTCATAAAAAAATCAATATGTTCTAATTTAGACGAAATTTTGTGTACTGGTGTTTTAGAAGGTGTACAATACGACTTTGACGTCAAAACTCGTGAAATTTGCTTCGTTTGGGTGTTAGAGCGTGCCAGAGCGATTCGTCAAGAACCACTTTCCACTGTTTTATTGAATATTTCCTTAATGAACCGTTTCTCGTACGCGAAATTATTTTATCCCTAATCTGCACGAGAAGAGCTTTAATTTGATGTGTAATAAGTCGTATTTCCGAACATTTCGATTTTCTTCGAAATTTGAAGGGGCACCCCTTTGAAATTTCATAAAAATCAATATGTTCTAATTTAGACGAAATTTTGTGTACTGGTGTTTTAGAAGGTGTACAATACGACTTTGACGTCGAAACTCGTGAAATTTGCTTCGTTTGGGTACTAGAACGTACCAGAGCGATTTGTCCAGAACCACTTTCCACTTTCTCATTGAATATTTCCTCGACGAACCGTCGCCTCTCCCCTAGCTGAAATCAATTGTTGAAAACATCTTTCAACAAGATTGATAATGTAAAAGAAAATGCAACAAGAGAAAATACCTCGTACGAAAGGTTGATTAAAAATCTTTAAATAAAATAAATCGGAGATTCCCAATTTTTTCCAGATCAGGACCCATATTTCCTAGAGAAAAGGACATCTTCGAATGCCGAATTTACAAATTCGATTTATGTATATACGCTCGAGGAACCGGACAGAATCTCTATTTCAAACATAAGCTTGATTTATTATAATATCTAATGGATGTGTATTATTTTGACGACCCTGATTCTTGGTCTTTTACACACCTAGTTTAGACTATTGCAAATTCATGCACGCTAACGGGATTCAATCGAAATATGCATCGTTATAATCAGTGAACTCTGACCAATTGAGTAGAAAGAGGAAACATTGCACCAGCAAACGAATGTGGACTTCTGGATGCGACAAATTCAATGACCGTTTCCAGATGGGCGTGATTAATGACGTGATTGAGGTTGACGTCCTTCAATATGATCATCGTCTAAACTCTCAATTTACTTCGTTAATTCTCCAACTTCTTACTAATGTTCACTATATCCTCCTTGGTGACTCCAATGGTTTTCATGTTCAAAGCGGAAATCGTATAGGTAAACTACTGAAAAATGCTCAAAATTGTTTTGCATGATTACTTCAATTGCTTGTGAAGCACTGGGAGAAATAAGCTCTTAGGTCAATTTTTTTTCCTGTACGACGCAGCAGAAAGCGGTGTTCAAGATGACATGATGATATTACACACAACATTGTCCAAATGTGTATTACTGGTTCGTCAAACACCGCATTACGAAAAGCAAAAAAACTAATTCCTTCAACGGATGTATGGACATTTATTAGCTTACCCGTTGCGTTTTGGTGCGACCTCAGACGAAAGGAAATTAAAGGAAACCCGCTATGATAACATTCAATTTACATTGTGCCATTTTTATTCAAACTTAGCATTAGTCATTATTTACATTCAATTGAATTGAATTTGTTTGTATACACGCGCGCCACCTATCGTAGAATATATGTACTATGTCTAAAAACCTTCGACACACGCGCGCCACCTATCGTAGGATCAGTGTTACACGTATGGAAGTCATGGCGTTTTGTTTTTGGAAAACGTTGATTAAACAAATTGATTTGGAATTCGGATGAATGGTGTAGTAATGCATAAAGGATACACAGAAATTCATTTGTTTTTGTATATATATATAGATAGAAGATATTTGTTATGCAGACTCTATTGTTTAAAACATTTCGAATTTCACTTATAAATCGTTTTGTACTGTTTTACATTTATGGAAACAAATGCAATATCTTTTAGTAGCTTTATGGTGTTGGACTTACCGCGAGCCTAAGTAGAAAACGTCACTCCTATGTTGCTTTTGTTTGGAGGATCCGGATCCATCTCTGGATCTTCCATATCTCATTCCAAGCAGGAAATCTGTAATAAGGATTACCGATGTTCGGTTGTCAATAAATAAAGTGAAGACATTTATTTAGCACCTTTACAACTGTTATTCTTGTGATTTTTCGCTAATTCATTTAAAATATTGAAAGGAGAACATTTTATAATGCTGTTAGTTCTTTCAAAGCCGTTTAACCTTCCTATACTCACGCATACGGTCTGTGAGACCGACTTATATAGTATAGTATACGTGTTTCATATTTTCACGTGAGTATAGGAAGGTTAATTGATCAAAAAGTTATTTCAAAAGGAAGTGTTTAATTAACCTGTTAACCTAAGTTTCCATTAAATGTCGGTAAACAGTTAGAAGGAAAAACAAAATAATGCATTTTGACGACGAAAATCGAATGAAAAATTCAAGCAAACTTGATAATTGCATTTTTAATTTTAATAATTTTCGTATCGCCATACATAGCATATTACAACTATCCTGAACGTTGAAACGATTGAAACGTTCAGGATAGTTGTAACATGCTATGTATAATTAATTACAATAAAATTGGTTCATAAATAATGGGTGTTCGAATTTTGATGGAAAGCAGTATACATACGTTGCATGATTATGCGGATTTTATTGAAATTATTATTGGAGGAAAAGTTTCATCACTCAACTATAGAGGGTGTAAGTGTGAAAATGGTAAAAAAATTGTCCAAAGGCAGATAATTAAGATTTATATAAATCACCTGCTTACATTGCAGAATACCCGAATACCGACTGAATGCCCGATTATTCATTTCGACTTTTAAAAATCCCTTTACCCCTCAAATAAACGTCTACGAGGGATACAGTACCGTAATGTAAAAATGTAAAGGGCCCAAATTCTATAAAAATTAAGCAAAAAATGTTTCGCGCGATTTGCCAATTGTTTTTGCCGATTACGTTAACTATACCATACCAACGTTACCACATTAATAAATTTACAATTTTCACAATTACATCCTGTATATGTATCATTAAACTGTGAAACTTGTGATATTAAACACGATATAGGCTAATATTCTAAATATATTTTATTACGTCGATTGCGAAATTCCTGAAGCTTGTTAGTTTCTGCCGAAATTGGTGATGGAAATCGCTTTGTTGAATAAGAAATGGGAAATCCTCGAGGACTTGTTGACCGCGCAAAAGGAAAGCAGGATATAAATTCTCTGGTGTATGTACGTGGTTTAATTTCGTTTAAGTTGTTTTTGCGGAAATTGCAGTTTTCAGCAGTGATCTAACGAAGTGATTCACGTCAATTAAATTGTGAAATCTGGCACCATTTTAAATACCGAAATATACGAAATAATTCAGTGCTCTTTGACGTTTAACCTAATTTATTGTACAATGTCCTATTATAGTAACAAATGATTTAAGTAAATTTAAAATTTAGATTAACTGATAATATATAATATATAATAATAATAATAATAATAATAATAATAACTGTCGATACTACTAATTGTAACCATAGTGATTGTCTTGACGGGATTTGTGATGGGCGTGGTAGTGTGTATAGGGATGAGGATTTTCCAACGTATTGTCGCGGGCCCCACCAGTTCCAACCAGAGGAAAACTTTTGAGCAGTCTTAGAAATCTCAATAATGGAAAACCAGTTGGCAAAGAGCACAGTAAGAACTATTTTTTTAATCTATTAAACTTTAACGTTCAAAGCCTTAGAAATAAAGTTCATAGCATAGAAATTCTCTTGGATACTTTGAAGCCTGATATCGTATGTTTTACTGAGCACTGGCTCAACGATGTTGTAATTGACCATGTTTCCTTTCAGGGCTATATCTTGGCTAGTAAGTTCTGTAGAAATACTAAGATGGGTGGTGGATATGCGATATACGTTGGAAATAGTCTGCGTTTTGAAATACTTAAGTTGAATGTTGATCCAATAGTGGGAAACATGGAGTTTTCTTCACTTGTTTTGAAATACAATAACAAAAAAGATCTTCATTATATGTATTTATCGCTGTCCTATTGGAATGATTGACAATTACATGGATATTATGGACGATGTACTTAATTATGTCAGCAATAAGTTTGATTACGTCATTGTTTGTGGCGATTTTAATATTGATTTTGGCTTTAGTACAGACGATTCTAGCTGTACTGAAAATTTGTTTTTGGGCTATGGTTTGAGACGTTTTGTCGAGGATCCCACTTCTGAATCATCTATAGACAATGTTTTTAGTAACTTTAATGTTGAAAATACAGAAACTCGAGTAATTGATCTCGGATCATAGATGTATTTTATCTGGATTTGGTGTTGCCTGCGGGGATGGCGTCCAGTATTGCTATTGTAGAAATTATTGTGCCCAAAATATGGACCGTTTTATGTCTCTTGTTAAAAATGAGTATTGGGCAGATGTATATAATGCTAAAGATATCAATAGTAAGTATGAACAATGAACAGTTTATGGGGATTTTCTACTATTACTTTGACAGCTGCTTTCCCCTACAAAAAATTGCTAAGAACCAGGATCTCTCCCGAAGTTAGGAAAATGTCTGAATCTTTGAGGAATCTATTCGAAATTTGTGGAAGTAGTGATGACGATAACCTCTGGAATTACTATAGAGAGCGAAAAAAGAATACAAAATAATGGTCGTGAATTTTAAGAAACCTTATAATAATAATTTGATGTGTTCCTCCGAAAATAAATCTAGGACAGCCTGGAAGATTATATCCCCATCAAAAAAATCGAAACCCGATACAAACGGTCAGATGGTTCTAAATGTTAATGGCGAGGATATCAGTGAACGTAAAATTGTATCCAAATTATTTAGTCAACATTTTAAAGCTTTACCAACTCTTTCAAACAATTTTAGTTATAATGCTGCAACTGATGTTAGAGCTTTTCTAGTGAACTCTAATAGTCTGTATTTGAGTCCTGTTAGTGGTAATCAAGTTCGTTTAATTATTAAATCTGTAGCCTCAAAACCATCTGCCGGTGTAGATGGTATACCTTCGAAAATCATAAAAATCGTTGTTGATATACATTAGTCACCCAATCGCAGATATTGTCAACTCAATGTGTCACTCTCTGGCATTTTCCCTCAAGCTTGTAAAGACGCAAAAGTAATTCCTATCTTAAAAAACGGAAGTTCTAGAGACATTAATAACTATAGACCTATTTCTCTTTTGCCGGCATTTTCAAAGGTTTTTCAGAAAACCTTGTATAATAGGTTATTAGCTTTTTCCAGAAAAATAATATAATTGCTGATAATCAGTACGGTTTCTTGCCAAATAAGTGTTGTGAGGACGCAATTCGTGACTCTGTGGTTGACATTATGAATCACATCAACTCGAAAGAAACATGTCTGTGGAGTGTATTTTGACCTATCAAAGGCTTTTGATCTGATAGACCATAGTGTTTCGTTGTCAAACTTGGAGCGTTATGGTATTCGGGGATTGCTCATTTGCTTATTTAGCAGACAGAATTTAGCAGAAAGTGTGTTTATATAATTAATACAGTTAATGACGAACGCGAACATTTACATGTAGTGATCGCGAGATAATAAATAGAGGCGTGCCCCGGGACTCCATTCTGGGTCCCCTGTTATTCTTAGCTTTCGTAAATGACTTGCCTTATTCGATGAAAAACTGTTCAGCATATATGAGTATGCTGACGACACATCATGTCTCGTGGCTGAAGACTCGTTCGACAATCTCTCGAGAGTAGCCAGTGCAATGGTTAGTGACATGTCATACTGGTGTGTGAGAAATCAATTGCGTTTTAAATATCCAGAAAACTACTTTTTCTCAATTCTCACTACGTGATAACAATGAATCAGTGTACATGAAATATAATACAAAACCACTGCCACAGTCTGAAGGCGTAAAATTTCTAGGCGTTTCTTTTGATGGCCGGTTAAGTTGGAAGATACATTTGGACCACTTACTGGAGAAACTTAGCAGCGCCTTTTATGCAATATACTATCTTAGAAATAGTGTAGATATAACAGTATTGAGAATGTTTCACTACGGATACGTACATTCACAAATTAAATATGGACTGATAGTCTGGGGTTCAAGTCCAATGATTAGCAAAGTGTTCATTTCCCAGAGAAAGATACTGCGCTCTATGTTGTTCGTTTCTGGGAGGGCTTCCGGCAGGCAATACTTTAATCAGTTGAATATAATGACCCTACCATCTATGAACTAAAAATTATTATTTGAGGAACAAGAACATATTTAAAAAGAATGGGGAAGTCTCAAGTCATATGCTTACCAGGGGAGCAAACGATTTACACGTTCCTATACATAACTTGTCATTGTATGAGAGGGGACTTTTACATTCAGCGATCAGGGTATATAATGCTTTACCGGGGCATATTAAGAGGGTTGCTAATGGGGATGCTCTCCGGAGAGAAATAAAAACATTTCTAATTGAAAAGAGTTTTTGTAGTGTGGATGAATTTTGGGGAATTGACAAATGTTAATTGTTTTTGCTTTTTTGTGTATTTGGATCTGTATTTTCTCTTTGACTATGTCTATGTCTCGAAGAGAACCTGGACAATAAATATATTATTATTATTATTATTATGATCTTGGCTTGACAGTGCAAGAAAATTTCTAATAATCTCGCATGTAAGATTATTAAATTTTTGTTAATACTAAGAAATTCCTTGATGACTCAAAATAATTTTTACGCTTGCAGATACTGATGAATTATGTCCACATTTCCTCCACGCAGTAATATCGATAACGTAAGAATCCATATTCTTACCCGATATCTAGTTTAATGTGAGTACTACACTACGAAGGTATATCGTAAACGTCATAAAATATAAATATCGGGTAAAATATTTTATTCATTCAGATACACTCTCGCAAGAGACCTTTAAAATAGTATAATTTATTGCAGATTTTACTGCAGTCTGTGCGCTCATGATCTCAAAAATTCCTCTTTTATTACTCACCCTTTCCGAGCTTCTTCTGTTGCGTGTAGGTCTCCTTACTTGCCGTAATTGCGAGAATAGCTGTTAGGAAGTAGGCAGCTAATAGGACGAACTTGCAGACATGCATCTGAAAGAGAAAAATTGTTATATGTCTAAACTTGCTTTTCTTTCTGATCAGCATAAACAAATGAGTTCAATTAACTAGTATAAAGCCCTTCATTAATATAAATGATGAAGTCGTTGAATTTGGATAATACACTGCTTTAATTAATTACACAAATTAATAATAATAAATTGTTGATAGTCCCAAATAAAAAACAAAAGTTTGTTTATATATTTATCTAGTTATATTTTCACTGACGAAGGTGTTCCGAAAACGTTTGTAAACGTTCTGAAAATATAACTATCGTTCAAACCAGCCTTGTTTTATTGACCTATTAGTGGTAGAGATCTATCATATAAGATTAGTATAAAAAGGTCACGAAATATATATATATATATATATATATTACACAAAAAAACAAAATAACACTTCTTTTTGTTGCATTAAGTTTTTCTACTGTTGTTTACTAATTTGGGTGCGCTGCTTTCAAATCTAACCTCACATTTTTTGTAGCAGCTCTAGTTAGTGAGATACAGGTACCGTCTTAAATTTATATAAGTAGTCGATAGTTTCTATCAATAGCGGTGTAACTTAACTAGTTCCTTTATAAATTTCAGTATGTCTTCCTCAAGAAGGACGTGTTTAAATAATCCTGATTGTTTTTGTGTTATTTGTGGAGAATATATGTTCCCAAAATTTCGTTTAAATGTGTCGGACTTTGTGAAAAAGGCATACTTGGACTACTTTGGGTTTCCGTTGCCGTCAAACGCTAAACCTTGGATATCAAGTTTGGTATGTAAAACATGTGTTGAATCTTTGCGACTGTGGGCAAACAAAAAAAGACCCACTTTTAAGTACAAAGCTCCTATGATTTGGCGTGAACCATCCAACCATCAAGACGGCTGTTATTTCTGTGTAACGAAAATCATAGGAATAAACCATAGAAATTGCTCTAAGTGGATATATCCAAACTTAAAATCTGCCATAAGACCCGTCTTGAGTATTAGTGACACATCAACACCACAGCACCCATGTACATCTTCGCAAAATTCAGACCAGTGCAGCGGACAAACCGAAAACGACGACAGTGGTAGCGACAGTGATTTTGATTGCTACGGTAGTCCCCGACCACTAAATCAAGATGATCTAAATGACTGGATCAAGTACCTTGGACTTTCTAAAACGGCATCAGAAATTTTAGCTTCCCGATTGAAAGAAAGAAATTTGTTGACCAGAGGAACGAAGATATCGTACTACCGTAACAGGGAAAAGGATTTACTTCCTTTCTTTACTCAAAAAGATAATTTTGTGTTTTGTACTGATATTCCGGGCCTAATTAATGCAATGGGATTAAAAGAGTATAATCCAAATCAGTGACGGTTGTGCATTGATTCGTCAAAACGAAGTTTGAAATGTGTACTTTTACATAATGGTAACAAACTTGGTTCCTTACCTATTGCTCATTTTACAAAGGTTAAAGAAGAATATCCTACAATATCTTTAGTTCTCGACAAAATCAAGTACAAGGAACATAACTGGGTTTTATGTGTTGATTTGAAAATGGTAAATTTTCTCCTGGGCCAACAAAGTGGCTACACAAAATATCCCTGTTTCCTATGCTTATGGGACAGCCGAGCGAAAGCTGAGCACTGGACAAAAAGAGACTGGCCTTCAAGGGAGGCTTTGATTCCCGGTAAGCAAAATGTAATTAATGTTCCACTAGTATCTAGAAACCGAATTATATTGCCTCCTTTGCATATAAAACTGGGATTGATAAAACAGTTCGTAAAAGCTCTTAACAAAGATGGCGAATGTTTCAAATACATTGTAAAAGTGTTTCCAAAATTGAGTAGTGAGAAAATCAAAGGTGGTATTTTCGATAGCCCACAAATCAGGAAGTTGATAGATGATAAAATTTTCATCAACCATATGACAGCTGTCGAGAAATGTGCATGGGAAGAGTTTGTTTGGGTAGTGAGGAATTTTTGGGCAATAGGAAATGTGACGGCTACATTCAGCACGTTGAACAGTTGCTGATACACTTCCAGCGGCTTGGATGCAACATGAGTATTAAGCTTCACTACCTTCACAGCCATCTAGACTATTTTCCTGAAAATCTCGGTGACCTAAGCGAGGAACAAGGAGAGCGCTTTCACCAGGATATTCGCACTATGGAGGAGAGGTATCGGGGGCACTGGAATGAACATATGATGGCTGATTATTGTTGGAGCTTTCAAAATAGTACTCATATAACATCTCACTCTAGAAAATCCAAAAAAGGGAAATTTTATTAAGAATAAATATATTTAATAAATTTTTTAAACTTAAACTATGTGCATTTTCAATGAAAAATCCTGTCACTTCATAACTCCAAAACTAGAGCTGCTAAATGAAAACGGCATATATTTTTGAAATCAGCGTGGAAAAACTATTCAGATTCATGTAAAAATCTCATGCAACAGATATGCTGTTTTCCAGTGTTATTTATTGTACGCTTGACTCGACTGGATCGCTTTCCGATGAAATATTTAAATGTTCTACCTGCGTGATGTGCAACGACGTAGGGCAAAAACAGGTGGTAGGAGTGCAAGTATTTGATATGCTAATTTTGTATTACCGGATATTTTAACCGAAGGAGGGAGGATTCGAATATAATTTCCTAGTAGTACTGACAATTTAATTAACTCATTGAATCGTTATCCTGCATATGTACGGATTTGGAAGCTGAATACGTGATGGTGTTATAAGGAACAAATAATTTCTGTACTAAGTTCCTGCTACCTGCAGCGTACGAAATTAACTTATGCACCGGACGAATCTATTTAATTTGATTCAATCTTTCCCTGATGTGTATATGTTGGGTGTGGTAAAAGAAGCATTTCATTTCCAAACCGGTTGTTTACTGAGCAACACACTAGGTTTAATTCAATTTTGAATTAAGTTCAGATATTGACACAAATATCACATCGGTAAACTCCTCACCACACAATTGTTTATAATAAAATCGGTGACACGTGCTTCGCTAGCTCGAGGCAAGCATCTTCAACAACCGTATGAACCGAAGTCACTTCGGTTTATACGGCTGCTTTTGTACGGCTGTGGACAAACGGAGAATTATGACGAAGAAAATGAGGAAATAACGGAGAATGTAGGCGAAGAAGATGTAGAAGTAACAGAGAATGGTGAAGACGAAGATGGACAAATAGGGGACGGAGATAATGCTGTAGAGGACATTTTGGAGAAAAATATGATTTCAGACAAGGTCAACATAATTAAAAAGAAGTGGCAACTGCATTGCAGTGCCAGGCCAAAAAGGACGCGGCTAATTTCTGAATCGAAGTTTCCAAGAGATACTGTAAAAAGACGGGTTCCTGATGTCGACAGGGATAGAAGTGAATCCAGGAACATTGTTGGGGTCATTCTGCACATGGGTGCTGATGGCACGACGTATGAGATTGTTATTACGGAATGACGATTGGCCCAAAAGTATTCTAGAAACCAGTTTGCCATTCGTAAGAAGAATTTCATTTCACGAGAGAAAGTTCCATATTTAATTGTGACTCTTTGTGAGTCCTATACGAGAATTGTTCGATACCATAACAACTTCATTTTACAGGTTTTACAGTTCATCACAGTTTGTCACAATCGATGAGAAATTAGAGGCGTTTAGAGGTCGTTGTAATTTTCGCCAATATATTCCGTCCAAGCCTAATAAATACGGCATAAAAATATACGCATTGACAAACGCCAAAATGCTTTACACATTCAAAATGGAAGTTTACACTGGAAAACAACCTGTAGGTCCTTACTCGGTCGACAATTCTTCAATGGCTGTGGTATTGCGTCTATGCGATGCTATTCGTAATACAGGGCGCAACATCACTTGTGATAAATTTTTTACAAGTGTTCCACTGATCGATAAGCTGGAACGAGAATTTAAATTGACAGTCATCGGTGCTATAACAAAAACAAGAGAGAATTCACCAATATTAGAAGTCGTGAAGAAAAGTCAAGTTTATTCGGGCATAGAAGCAATTGTATTCTTGCTTCCTAGATACCAAAAAAGAACAAAAATGTTCTCCTGATTTCTAGTATGCACGATGATGCCAAAATCGATGAAGAAAGAGGCAAACCTGAGATTATAATGGACTATAATGCTACTAAGGGATGCGTTGATATGGCAGATAAAATATGTGAAACCTACAATGTTGCAAGGGGAACAAACAGATGGCCAATGGTGATATTTTACAATTTAATGAACGTATCTGGAATAAATTCCTATATTATATAACACGTCGGTCAATAAGTCCCGAGGCAAATGGAGAAAAAACATTTTTTCCAAAAATTGTTTTTATTCATCAACATAGTTCCCTTGAAGAGTGATACAATCAGTCCAACACCCATTTTGAAAAAGTTTTCGCATGGACAAATGTTCATGTAAAATTGTGAAAACACTCCCTTTCGACATCTTCATGATGTCAGCGATCTCCTGCAACTTCACTTTGCGATTTTCCAAGATGATTTCGTGGGCTCTCTTGATGTTTTCCGGTGTAACCACCTTCTTCGGCCTTCCAGAGCGTTCGGCATCATCGGTGCTCGTACGGCCGCACTCGAATTCGGCAAATCAACGTTCCACGGTTGCTTCCGACGAGGCAGAGTCCGGATAACACTTATCAAGCCATTTTTTTGGCTTGCACAGTATCTTTTTTCATTAAAAAACAATGATAAATCAAGACACGAAATTGCTTTGCATCCATGGTTGACGTCACTGCTAAGAGTACCGTTACTCGAAGCGATGTAACTTGTGAATTAATGGACGGATTTCTATGAAATTTTTTTCCTGTCATCTAAGAGATGGTCCGCGACGGTAACAAAAATGAATTTTTTTACCGGCGCCATCTGACAAAAAGCCTCGGGACTTTGACCGATGTGTTACACCCAAAACAATCCGTCCTTAAAAATAAACAGGAGACAGTTTGAGAAGCGTTATCATATGATCTCATAAATGAGCACCTAAGAAGACGAGCAATAAATATGAATTTACCAAGACTGATGAGACAAAGACTTTCCGAGATACTTAAATTGGATAACTCTGAATGTGCAACAACAACTAAAAGAATATTTCAGGTCGCTGCTCGTATTACAGCTCCAAGAAAATCGCAAAACTCGCTACAACTGCACTTATTGCAAGAAAATTTTCGTTTGGAACATGCCATTATAATGTATTCCGATTGCTACTGTACTAAGTCTGACTAGATTTAGATTATATTTTTATTCCTTATATTATTTTCTATGAATTGCTGAATTTTAGTTTGCTTTTAATCTATAAATACTTCCTTATTTGTGTGTTCCTCTTCTCTTGTCTATCCAGAGCTATTTCAAGCCCACTGATGGGTTAGAAAGCTGAAAATTGGCATGCATATAGTAAAACGGCTAGGCCAAATCCTAACGTAGCCGGATTTTTGATTTTTGGCCCGTGGGCGGAGAATTAAGACGAAAAAAGCACGTGGCAAAATTCAATTTTTTAACGTTTTAGCTTATATTAAAGCCCCCTAATGACGTGGGAAGCTGAAAATTACCTAGCATATAGTCCTAACAATCCTTATTTGTGTGTTCCTCTTTTCTTGTCTATCCAGAGCTTTTGCAGCCCACTGATGGACTAGAAAGCTGAAAATTGGCATGCATATAGTCCTAACAATGGAGCATAGCCTGAAGTAGTCGGATCTAAGATTTTTGGAAAATTGTACATTCTCGAAATCGAACCACTTTCAAAAACTAATGTGGAACATACCTGCATAGTACACTTGAATTCTTCTTCTTCTTCTTCTTCTTCTTCTCGTCAATCCTTATGCCTTTCAGCGTCGGATTATTTTTGGATCTTACGACGATTTAATCCATTCTTTCCATTGTGTCCGGTCTGTACTCATTCTTCTCATTTCTGCCATGGTCTTCCCTGGCTTTCGTCCTAATTCGTTGACTCTGTCAATCCATTTTTTCCTCGGTCTTCCCTTTTTTTTTTCTCCCGTTATTTTTGGCTTCTATTATTTTTTTTATTAAACTCTTTTGTTTCATTCTGATTATGTGGCCGTACCAATTCAGTTGACATTTTTCAATTCTTTTTAGTATATCTTCTTGATTTATCATATTCCTTATCTGTTCGTTTTCTATTCTGTCCATTTTTGTTTTCCCCACGATCTTTCTCAAAAATTTCATTTCCATAGCTGTTATTTTGCTTTCGTGTTTTTGCTGTATTGTCCAGGACTCACTTGCGTACATTATTGTGGGGGCTACCACTGCATTGTATACTATCTGTTTGATCTTGGGTTCTATTTCTTTTTTTCCAAAGATGGTTTGATTCAGAGCGTAGTATATGTTTGTGGCTTTCCGCCCTCTTTTTGCTATGTCTAGATCAATTTTTCCATCCTTCGATATAATAGTACCTAAATATTCGTATGCGTCGACAATTTCTTCTTGTTTATCGTTTATTTTAATTATTAGATTACTGGCTGGCTCTTTATTATTTATCACCATTAGTTTGCTTTTTTCTACGTTTATTTTCACCTTCATCTTTTCTATTTCTTCTGTCCATATTTTTGTTAATTTTTCCATTTTCACATAACTGTCAGCTATTAGTGCCAGATCATCGGCGTACAGTAATGCATCCACAGCTACAGGTTCCAGTCTGTTATATCCTAACATTGTCTTCACAGTTTCGTTGCGTTTCCTCGTATTTCGCAGAATTCTGTCCATTACTATAATAAATATTAATGGACTTAAGCTGTCTCCTTGTTTTAGTCCCACTTGCGTTTCAAAATCTGCTGATCTTTTCCATTCACTTGTACTATCCCCCTAACCTGACAGTATAAACTATTGATTATTTGGCGCATTTTTCTTGGAACCTCTAGTTTCTCTAGACAGATATCTATACTCCTTCTATCTACTGTATCGAAGGCTGCTCGCAAGTCTATGAAATTGAAGTAGATTTCTGTCTCAATTTTACGTTCAATGATGTTTTTAATTATGTGGATATTATCGTTCGTTTGTTTCCCTTTTCTATAGGCCGCTTGTTCTTCTCCCAGTTTGTCTCCTACTAAATGTGTAAGTCGTTCCGCTATTATTTTGGTATAGACTTTAAAACATACTGTCGATAGGCATATTGCCCTATAGTTGTCGCACTGACTTTGATCGCCTTTCTTATATATGGGAGTGATGAGGTTATTTTCCCAATCCGCAGGAATTGTGTTCGTTCGCCATGTCTTACAAAAATGTCAAGGATCCACTCCTTTCCCACCTGTCCGAGCCATTTTACCATTTCCGGTTATATATTATCCGCACCGCAGGCTTTTCCTGTTTTTATTCTTTTCAGGGCTTTCTCTACCTCTTCCGTATCTATCTCTTCAAGTTCTTCATTTTATTCATTTGGTGTTCCTGATTCTGGCAATAAATCTGTATGATCTCCTGCATCTGTGAATTTTTTCGTGAAGAATTCTTTCCATATTTCAAGTATATCTTCTGTTCTTGTTTTTAGTTCATTCGCGGTATTCCTAATTGGTTTTATTTCTTTCTTTTTCTTTCCATTCATTGATCTTATTAGGTTCCAAAATTTCCTGTTATTTGTTTTATATTCCTCATTGATATCATTTCCAAAATCTTCCCAGCTTTTCTTTTTCGCTTCTTTGATTCTCTTCTTAACTTCGTTTCTTATTTTAACATATTGTTCTTTGTATTGCTGTTCCTTTGTTAAAATGTATTTTCTCCACGCATGTCTTTTCTTTTTGACTTCCTTTTGTATTTCCTTAGTCCACCATTTTGTTCTTTTCTGTTTTCTCCTGTATCTGATTTGACCACATACTTCTAGCGCAGAATTATAAATAATTTCCTTGAAAATTCTCCACGTCTCTTCTAGTATCATTTCTTTCTGGTCATATCTCTTTAGTAAATCATTCGTTTTCTGTTGGTATTCTGCTCTTTTCTTCTCGTTTCTTAATTTGCTGATTGCTATTTTATGATACTCAGCTATTTGTTGTTCTGTGTTAATTTGTTCTTGGAGTTCTGCCGTTAGCAATCTGTGTTGAGTTCCCATTCCAGCCTCTTTTTGTGTCTTTATGTTTCGTATATTAGATTTCATACTTTGGGTATAGACTATGTAGTCTATTATACTCTTCGCGTTTCTCTCTTCCGCGACAAAGGTGTATCTCTCTTCCAGTGGTTGGTCCCAGAAACCGTTCCCTATTAGATCATTACGTATACAAAAATCAATCATTTTCCAACCATTTCCGTTTAACGTTTCTTCTCCATATGCTCCCAAGCAGGCCAGTCCCTTATTTGTATCATTACCCACTCTACCATTCCAGTCCCCCACTTTTGAGTTTGTCTCTCTTATTTCATCCAGCAGTTCCTGCAGTTTTTCATAGAACTCCTCCATTGTACGTCCATCTGTTCCTTCTACTGGTGCATACATCTGTATGATGTCAACCGATTCCTTCTCCAATTCTATTCTCAAGCGCATCAACTTTGATGAGAGTGATTGATGTATAGTTACTCTTCTATCCAGTTCCTTTGTTAACAATATCCCTACTCCCTCTTTTTTCCTTTGATCCGGCCTCACTCCTGAATAGTACAGAAAATATTGACTTCCTACCCCTATTCTTTCTGCTCCGGCTTTCTTTGTTTCACTTATTCCCAGTACGCCTTCTAGTTTTTTGATCTCTGTATCTGTATCAACTTATCCTTCTCTCTATCCCATCTCCATTCCTCATTCCCGATATACAACTTCCTGAACCCAATTTTTGTTTGTTTTCCGTTTTCCCTCTCAGTTTTAGCTCTAAATCTAATTTGTTCTTGTATCTTCCTGTCCCGCTTAGATAGATCATCGTTAATAAAACTCCTTCCTCCTATTTTTGTTCTTAATTTCTTTTTGTTTTTCATTATCTCCACTTTATCCTCTGTCCTGTCTAATTGAACTAGACAGGTTTTTTCACCTAATTTTATGGCCTGTTTTATATGTACTTTTATCTGTAACTCTTTATCTATGAGATTTTTCATTGTGTTTTTTAGTTTTTCCCTATCTTCTGTATCTATTTTTCGACCCTGAATCACTACATTATTCCGTCTTTCCTCATTCTCTACTCATTCCAATCTGTCTTCCATATCCATCACTACCCCCTTAATGAATTTATTTTGCCTTTTGAGTTCCGCATTTTCTTTTCTTAACTCTGACATTTCTTTTCTATATTCTCTCTGTTCCTCCCGCATCTCTTTTATTTCTATTGATAAATTGTTCATTTTCTCTCCCATTTCCTCAATCATCTTCATCATTACACCAATGTTTTCTTCCAGCTTTTTCTGAGGCTTCATAGGCGATCTTATTATTTTTTTACTTTTCTTGAAAATATTGTCGCTGTTCTCTTCATCCTCTTCTCTTTTTCCTTTTCTCTTCCTATCTTCCGAGCTGTATTCCTCCGTATTCATGATATATACAATTTCCTACTCCGCCCCTGTTCTCTACGGATATGTATTTTCTGTTTTCTTTTCTTATCACCGCGCAAAAAGCCGAGCCCCGGTCGACCCGTCGGAAGTCTGGCTTTTATCAATGATATTGGGATAGATTGTTTAATTTTACCTGTTATTTTGTTTCCCAGATAATCACTTTCACTTTGTTTTTGTATTTATCACTGTGTTACCAATTAAAAGATCACAATCCTCCAAGAACTTTGGATATAAACACGGAGCAGACCGACAATGCACACACCGTCAAACACTCCAGGACCGACTAAAATGAACTATATAATCAATTTTAGCAATGTCTTGATGTTTTATTTCAAGCCTCTTATCGAATGATTAACTTGCAATTGAAGTTTAAAATCGCACAATACAGTCAGGATATTAAATCCGATCCAATTTCTCATCTTGAAGTATTGTACGCTTATAAAAATTGACACTAAACATACAATTCCACATTGACTTCACTCAATGTGTCAACCTGTCAATTGAACACAAACAAATTGGATTACCATCGACTTGAAATCAAAAACGCTTCCTTAGTTACTGTCCACGAGCGTGTATTCTGATACTTAAAGAAGTAAAATGACGACGCAGGTACAATCTTCGATTTTTTTTTTAGATCCAAAAACACATTGAAAATAATATGGAAGAGAGTCGTTTTTATTAGACAGAATCGGTTGCTGAAAGAGATTCGTTCTTATTGTCGCGTGAAATGAAAACACAAAGCGTCTTTACGCCTGAGAAGATCAAAGATGGGCCTAAATATTCACTGAACTTTTTAATGAACGCGTCATATATGAGTGTGCGTGTAAGGTGATGGGTTTCCTTTTGAGAAATGAACGTATTGATGAGACCTTAGATCAAACGAAGAATAAACCTGGGAAAAAGAAAGGCGCATCTACGCTGAAAGTAAGGATCGTTTACTTCGCGATCGTGAAATGCCAAATGTGTCTTTTGACGAACACGTGCTTGCTGTGTTTTTAAATGGTACGGAAAAGTTCGTGATATAAGAAGGCAACATAAAAATAATTAAAAGTAATACGTGGACACACAGGGTAGAAGAGTAGTAGTAATAATAATAGTAATAATAACTTTTATTTTTTAAAAAACGATTGGGATCAACAATGTTTTTGAATTATAGTCAACATCGCATTATTCATTCAAAATGTATGTATGTATATTGTAGTATAGTAATACTCAAATGGTTAATTACCATTAGAACATTTATTACAATTCAATATATCAAAATTCACAGTAAATGTTGGGGTTATGGATGATGATGTTCAAATGACCTTCGGCTTATTTTTGGGGTTCTATTTATACTTTCTCGATACCACGCACCCCACCTGGGGCGTGTTAGCTTCTTATTTTAACTCCAGCCAGAGACGTTTAACGGGAGAAAAAATAAAACTAGAAATAAAATTATTAATTATTATAAAAAGCATCGATTAAAAGATAGAAAAGTATTGTAACCATTCAGACACATACATTCAACACTTTCACATCACAAGAATTCCTAATAACCACTGGATATAAATAACCAAGGATACCTGGACATTAACAATACAGGTTTCTATAACAACGTTACGCCTTGGATGGACTGTAGTCATGGTGAATTAAACTTTTCGTTTCACGGACAACGGAGAAATAATGTAGTGTAGTTCTGATTCCCGAAAAAAAAAAAGTTTCTTTGGTTGACGACGAAGAAAATTGACAAGATAGATAAGTCAACAAAAAAGTTTAAAGTATATTTTGGACCAAAAGGGTTTTAAAGGACGTACCAGTGATCTAAAGAACCTCACCACCGGAGAAGAAAGAATTTAAAAAGGGAGGAATCCGTAGAAAATAGAGCCACACCGAAAAAACGAAGTTAAGAGAGGGAAGAATCCATAGAAAATATAGCGGCATCGAAAAAGGAATTTAGGAGAGGATACATAGGGAGAACCATCATCGAATGAAAGAAATTACACTCACACACACACAACACTAGGTAATTATCTTTATTTTATGTTAAATATTTCTCAAAATTTATAAGTATAATTTGTTATAATTTATGCTTCTTATGATATCGTTAATTAAGAGCTAGGCCGGTGCAATCTTTGTTTAAGAAATTAACTAAATTCTTAGTACAATATACAAATACTTATTTATAATGCAATCATTTTCTTTTTGGAGGGAATGTAGGTAAATATTTTTCCTAAAATAGCAATCTATGTAATACCTCGCAAGTTGAAATTTTCAGGAGGACAAAAATAACACGATTACGTTTAGGTAGCTATCATCTGTACATCTTTATACAGTCTTATACACACATACTCACGCCAACGCTTTCGAGTATTATCTTTTAATTTAATAAAAGATCACTGTTGGGGATGACATACACTGGATCGTATACATTCTACAAACCTTCCAAAAAGTTTCCATTCGTTCTTCCACGGAGCATTTCCATTATATAAATCGTGCAATACCGGTATATATATGTAACAGATTCTATACTTCAAGAACTTGTTAATTTACACACCGCAGGAATTAGAAAAGCGCTTTTATAAGCAATGGAAAAGAGCTCACTTCAGAGAATCTATTACACACATAAAGCAATTCTAATTGCAGCCGCATTTAATCTAGAAATCTAGAAATTTCCTTGTGAAAATTGTAAAAAAAGGCGGTGCCCATTCACCAATAATTATGATACTTGTCATTTCAAGACACATGTGCTTCATTAGCTGCTTTTTCAAATAGTTGGAATAAAAAAATATTGCATTTTCGGATTAAGCAGTTTCGATTTAATTTGAATCTAAGTAAAATTTAACATACCTTCAAATTTCTCCGAAACCAGGAGAAATAGGTACAAGGAAACCTAATACAGTTTGGGTAGGAATTGAAAAGCCATTTTCGGAGTCTAAAATTTTATACAGGATGTTCCGTTTGAAATAACTAAGTTATACACTATTGAAGTTGAGACAGATCAAGCGGATCTATGGAATCGCCCTGTACATTATTGTAAAATTACATATCTGAAAATAACTAGCCCAAGATATACTAAATCAAGTGATTTGTAAATTTCAATAAGTTTGAGTGTTATGTCGATTTTCAAAACATCCTACTTGTTTGAAATTCCTCATTTCATCCAACATTTATTTTTTGTAAACAATTCGAAAAAGCAAAAAGTGTTCCATTAAAGAACATAACTTTGATATTCAGCGCTTCTTTTGGTGCTGCCTGTATAAATTATCGAATTAATAATCGAATTATGCTCTTTATACATATACACCATCCTGTTAAAAGAAATTAAAAAAAGATTAGTTTGGGAGGCTACAGTCCGACGCGCTAGTCGTGAGCAACCCTGTATATATCTAATAATATCTGAAACTCTGCACATAGAAGTACTATTACGTGTTATACAAGCACAATGGGTATTTTATACAGTTTAGTAACCATGGATTCGTGGCCAATGAATAAAAGCAGCTTTTGCGGTTGAGTTGTATAACGAGCCCGAAGTCTGTTACTGAATTTCTTCGTGCAATACGATTTTGTTGTGGGTTTCAAGGTTTGGTGATTATGAAAGTGTGCAAAATAAATATGTCGATTCAGTAAAAACTTTGCGTACACCAGAGGACATAGAACGAGCACGGCAAGCTATAACAAGGAGCCCAACTCGTTAAGCAAGGCTGCAAGCAGTGGCATTGGGCAATAGACGAAGAAGTTTAGGTCAAATTTTACAGGAAGACTTACGATTTCGTCCCTAGAAAATTCCACCGCAAGATAAACCAGCACGAATACAATTTTTGTACATACATTCCTTGATCTACTTAACCCAAATGTTTTTAAGGCATGTAATGGTGTGCGATGAATAGAGTTTGATGAAAAGGTGGATGACGTGTTATCATTAAGTAGTGTAAATCGGACTGACGCTGTCACTTCTCCGAATGTTATTATTCAATGATAAGTATATTTGCATAGTATAATGCAGCTTAAATCTACTTCAACAGCGGGTGATGATCAAATTCCTTCATTTCTAATTAAGGACTGTCGCATGGTGTTAGTGCGTCCGCTGGATATATTGTTTAACTTGTGCCTAAAGACATGCCAATTTCCTGTGCGTTGGAAGTTCGCCCGAATTATACCAATATTTAAAAAGGCGATAATTCCAATTTAAACAACTACAGACCCATATCAATTCTTTCAAATTTTTCGAAAGTTTTAGAGCACATTCTGTACAAATATATTTATATACAGGTTAATCAGCAAATTTCAACATGGTTTCATGCGTGGAAGGTCTACTCTTACTAATTTGCTTTGTGTAACTCAGGATATTTGTACAACACTGGATTCTGGTGGTCAAATGGACATAATTTACACGGATTTTGCGCGTGCATTTGATTCAGTGGACCACAACATTTTACTCCTAAAATTAGACCAATTTGGTTTTAGTGCCGATTTAATTTCTTTACCGAAGTCTTATTTATCCAATAGACCCAGCTCTGTTTTCTATCATGGATTTAGATCAGATGAATTTGTCGCTTCTGCTGGTGTTCCTCAGGTATCGAACATCGGGCCTTTACTATTCCTATTATTTATAAATGATCTCCTAAATGCTTTTACGTGCTCTGGGCTGATGATCTAAAGATATTTTCGCGTATAAATGGCGTAGCTGACGCTAAGAACCTGCAAGAAAATCTTTATACAATAAATAGTTGGTGTAACAGAAACGAAATTAAATTGAATGTTGAAAAATGCTGCGTTCTACGATTTACTAGGAGGAAAAACTGTCTCAATTTTTCATATAACATTGATAATCATCTATTGCGTAGTGACTCTGAGATTAACGATTTGGGTGTTGTCTTTGACGCAAAGTTAACTTTCACTAGTCATGTGATGAGCTTGTGCCAGTCTTCCAGCAGAACATTGGGATTTGTTATGCGGTCAAGTAAATATTTGCGTAATCTTGATGTCATGAAGAACCTGTTTTTTGCACTTGTGCGTAGCAAACTTGAATATGCGTGTATTACCTGGCATCCTGTGTATACTTCTTACGAGCTTCAAGTTGAGTCTAACCAAAGAAGATTTCTTAAGTTCCTGACCTACAAGCGTGACGGGGTGCATCCCTTACGCGGAATGAACCATGGTGGGCTTCTTCTGAATCATGGAGTTGATTCTTTAAGAGCTCGGCGAGAAAAATGTGCAGCTAACTTTCTCAGCAATTTATTACACAATAAAATAGACTGTTCCTGCATACTTGAGATGGTTAACTTTCATGTGCCACGGGCAGGATCCAGGCATTGTACAACTTTCCAGCTTCCCAAGTGTAGAACAAACATAATGATCAGAAGCCCAATTTACCATATCAGCAAATGTGCTAACAGACTCTTTAGTGATATTATGCTCGATACTCGTCTGTAGCTCTATAATGTGTGGATTTGCAAGCAATTGTGTTACTTTTCTCTTTTTTGCTTTGTTATAGGTATGCATATATTTTACTATGGCTATATATTTTCTATGTATATATATATATATATATATATATATATATATATATATATATATATGTAAAAACCTTAGTACTGCATATTGTGTTTTGCTATTTCATGTATAATTTTCTCTTTTTGTTGATGCGTCCGTCTTGGAGTTTCTGTTGGGCGCTTAATAAAGTATAAAGTATTATTATTATTAAACTATTATTATAAGTTATCATTGATAAGTCCGTCATCCACCCTTTCAACAAACTTCAGTGATGAAGCGCATTTACACTTATCAGGATATGTGAACAAACAAAAATTTTCGATACTGGGCCGTCGGAAAACCTCACCAAATTTACGAACTACCTCTGCCTTCCGAAAAAATTACCGTACGGTAGTGTGTGGCTGCATTCGGAATACTAGGCCCGTACTTTTTTGAAGAATAACGACTTAGAGTTCCAGCTTCGCCGCTTTGAGAAACATGTTTCCTGGACTGGGATTTTAATTGGCCGCCAAGGTCACCAGATTTAACCAGCTCTAATTTTTTCGTATACGAGGGTTGCCTTTTATGTTTCGGGATTTGGCAACCCTAGTGTTGCAATCTGGCAACTGACAGCTCTATCGTAAAGTTGGACATTTTTGAGGTTATACGTACTCAGAACGTTTTGACATACGAGCGCTATTTGTGTTGTTTACAGTAACTTAAAAGATTCATCTCGACCCAAAAATGGAATTAAATCGTGAACATTTTCGTGCGATTATTTTTTACAACTTTCGACGTCGATTAACTCAGCAACAGTGCATGGATGAACTTAATTCAATTTTTGGCGATGAAGCTCCATCAAGGACCAGTGTTTATCGATGGTATGGTGAATTCAATCGTGGTCGTAGTTCACTCCAAGACGAATTTCGTGAAGGTCGTCCAAAATCAGTTGTTGTTTCGAAAACCATTGATGCTGTGCGCGAACTGATATTGCAAGATCGCCATGTGACCTATCGTGAGGTTGAGACAACCTTAGGCATTAGTGGGACCAGCATACATTCAATATTGCATAAATATTTGACTGTCAAAAAATTTGTTCGCGTTGGATCCCACACAATTTGTCAATCGCTCAAAGAAAGGCTCGTGTCGATTGGTCGAAGGAAATGCTCAAAAATACGATCGCGGTGCTTCGAAACACGTCTATGACATCGTGACAGGTGATGAATCGTGGATTTACGCGTATGAGCCCGAAAGTAAACAGCAGTCGACTGTATGGGTGTTTCAAGATGAGCCAAATCCAACAAAAGTTGTTCGCGCACGAAGCACTTCCAAGCAAATGGTCGCCTGTTTTTCGGAAAAACTGGACATGTCGCAACCGTACCACTAGAACAACCCAGAACAGTCAATTCTGAGTGGTACACAACCATTTGTTTGCCAGTTGTCTTCGAAGAAATCAGGAAAACCAACCGCCGAAGACGGATCACTCTTCACCACGACAATGCGAGCTCTCACACATCGGTTCAAACAACTGCATTTTTGAGCACCCAAAACATCGATTTGATGAGTCATCCGCCGTATAGTCCTGACTTGGCTCCGAATGACTTCTTTTTATTCCCGTACGTAAAAAACAAACTGAGAGGTCAATGTTTTTCGACACCTGAAGAAGCGGTTGCTGCATTCAGAATGCATGTTTTGGAGATACCTCAATCAGAGTGGCAAAAGTGCTTCGACAATTGGTTCAAACGCATGCAAAAGTGTATAGATCTTCATGTGGAATATTTTGAAAAACAATAAAGTGATTTCCGATGATTAATATTTGTTTTTGTTCTCTAATCCCGAAATATAAAAGGCAACCCTCGTATAGATATTTAAAGGGTAAGATTTTCGGTAATAGGCCTCGAACGCTACCAGCTTTAAAAACCAACATTACTCCAAAAATCAGGAAATGCTGCAACGAGTTAGGGAGAATTTTCAATTTCGACGATAAGAATGGTTAGAAAAGCGTGGTGGCTATTTCAGAGACGTGTTTTTCTCAAAAAATAATTTTGGTTGTAAAACCGCATTGTACCTGTAATAGAAATGTATTTCTTTGACCTGGGTCGTTTCATTAATATTCAACAATAAACGTTCTAAAAACCATCCGTTGTTAATGCGCAAAATGTCAGTTCTCTGTTTTCTTAATCCAGAAATTTGTATTTTTGTCCGTTCGGTTAATGCAAATAGTATCTCTACTTAAGGTCTTATAACTCCTAACTGAATAGAGATGCAACCAAAACTTATCGTAAACTTCTGTTTGACATCCCAAGGAGCATATACGGGGTGTAACTGTGAAAATGGTAAATTTATTGATATGGTCAAGCGGTTATGGTATAGTTAACGTAATCAGCAAAAACACTGGCAAATCACGTGAAACATTTTTACATTACGGTACTGTGTTTCTCGTAGACGTTTATCTGACAAGGAGAAGGCAAGATAATCGGATTTTTGTAATTTTTATATTTATGGTACGTGTAGTTTGGACCTTAAATAAGAATGTTTTGGAGTAGTTCGACGCAACGTTTATAAATTACCGAGATAATCGATGTTGAAGTTTCACCCACCATTTAAATCCGCTAGATATAATACAATTGTCAATTGGACTCGTGGCCTAGTCGATAGCGTTTTGGTGCGGTACTCACGAGATCGCTGGTTCAGGTCTCGTAATCGGACATTTCTTTTTCTTCCATTTAAAACGCACCATATGTTTTTTCATTGCTCTTCTCATAACAAAAATTATGAGCAAACGAAATATATGAACTATATGCAGGAACATTCTTCAAGTACATCATTAAAATGCACAATCGGTTGATGAACAATATTCATTTTGAATTAACAATAAGGTTTCTTCAAAAAAAAAAAACAAACGAACGGAGTCAGGTAGGAAATGAAAATTTCTATTATTTTATATCTAGTATGCGAAATTTTACGCAGTGTGGCACGAGCCACAATGGTAGCTATCATAGAAACATGGGAAGCAACATTTTTTATTATTACCTTATTGTTAAGTTAATTTAAAATTAATATTGTTTATCAACCGATTGTGCATTTTAATGATGTACTTGAAGAATGTTCCTGCATATAGTTCATATATTTCGTTTGTTCATAATTTTTGATATGAGAGGGAGAATGAAAAAATATATGGTGCGTTTTAAATGGAAGAAAAAGAAATGTCCCGTGACGAGACTCGAACCAGCGATCTCGTGAGTACCGCACCAAAACGCTATCGACTAGACCACGAGTCCAATTGACAACCGTATTATATCTAGTGGATTTAAATCACGGGTGAAACTTCAACATCGATTATCTCGGTAATTTATGAACGTTGCCTCGAACTATTCCAAAATATTCTTATTTGAGGTCCAAACTACACGTACCATAAATATCAAAAATTACAAAAATCCGATTACCTCGCCTTCTCCTTGTGAGAGTTAAAGAGAAGACGTCGAAATGAATAATCGGACATTCACCGCTTATTCGTAAATTATTCATGCTTACTCGATCAATGATCCGATCGTTAGCGTATTGGAAACTCCCTATAATTGTATAACAGGGCCGGACTCAAAACTGTAATTATAAATATCGGGCGCACGCTACGTTTGGAGGGCTACGTTCATTAAGCCAATATTGAATATATTTTAATTATCTACATTTGGATAACTTTTTAGCCATTTATACAGTTACACCCTGTATATGTGTCAAATTATATTAGGATTGAAAGAAGTCGGATCTTGATATAGAATGACCTTTTTACTAAATTCTGCTCTCCTTTATAATCAACTTAATTATAAAATATTTCAGGGGTTACAAATATAAATCTCGACAAACTACAAGAATGCGTTTTAATATTGTTCAAGGTTAATAAGTGAAGAGGTACCCACTCAATTTGAATTCTCTTCATGAGTCCATTGAATTCAGGAAAATGTTTACGGAGCCACAGAGGTAATTACAGCAAAATACCAGTGAATCGTTTGCAAACAAGTTATAAAAATCTAACAATTTAATTAGAAGATAGTAGAGGGGAACATGCAAATATTAACACAAAAAGGGAGTCAATGCCAATTAAATAAACATACGTTCGCTATGTCAATACGAGATCGAAAGATAACATTTAAGGGCGTTCGACACGCTACCCTCACACAGAATGGCTTTCGGAAAACCGCGCAAATCGACGCTAATTCGGGACTCATCCCCACGTTTAATTAATGGTCGCCCATCGTCATTGAATGTAACTTTATTCCGTTTTAATTTATCTAATGAGCATAACATCATAAATAATTTTTTAAAAAGAGGGTCGCCGTGTGTTTACCTGCTCTCGAAGGTAATCACAGGGAATTATTTTTAATGAAATACACCGTTGCGCGCGTGACATAGATCTGATGGGTCGGTACACGTAGAATGTAAAAAGGTAATAACCATCGCGTCAGAAAGTGTCGGCTATCATTTTTAACATTTATCCCGGACGTTGCGCATCTGTCGCAAAACTATGTGTCAGATACAACGGAAATTACGTTGTATGTGTTTGTACTCGAAAAAATATGAAAATCGCACGTGTGATAGATTATCTTTTCAATTCATATATATCGCTTGATTAATAACAAATGATGTAGAATATCTAATAGGACAGACACCATCATCGATCTTACTTTTTCTTTTTTTTTATACGAGAAGTCTTTGGCTGCTTATATATTTATATGGCACCTCGGACTCACCAAGAGCTTATTTTTGCATTGGATATCCTCAAGTCATTACGGATGCTAAAAACTTTCTTGAATCTAACGTTGAGCCCTACAATTTTAATCAAGAAGGAAGCATCAGTAATAAATATGGCGTGTCTTACAACATTAGTTAGAATATACAGGATGTAACTGTGAAAATGGTTAATTTATCAATACGGTAAAGCTGGTATGGTATACAAAAATTCCGATTATGAGTCTGTGCCATGCTACATCCTCGTTTCAAATTCTACACCAGTATCACACAGTATTTACAAATATTTATCATAACCTCCAAAAATATTAATTCTAAGCTTAGCTAATAGCACTAATACTTTTAGTAAAACGCTCGATAAAAACATTTTGCTAACAATGACCACAGTATAATGTGTAAACCCACGTTTATTTTATACTGTAACAGGACTGAGCAAGACGTAAACATAAGAAAATGAGGTTAGATTGGAATACGTGCAATGCAGACTAGTGAGCAGGCGCAATTCAAAACATTTAGTATGAAAATAGGACAAGTTCTAATTTCATACAATGATTTTACACAGGAAAATAGTACAGTGTTTCATATTGTACTATAAAATAGTATTCAATTTTTACGTACAGTTTAATATGATAATGTAAAACGAGCTTTAGTCCTATTTTTATTTCAAACGCTCTACACTATTTGTTGAAACCTCTTACTATATTTACATTTTACTTATAGATGTTTTAGATCAAAGCTCTTTTAGGGAGGTTCTGCGGAAAAAGTAAGACGCTTGAAATCGTCAGATAGACGCTTTTTTATCTTTCTTCTTTCATTAGTTCTTCCTCGCTCCCACACACATACATGTTTGCCTCCCCTCATGAGATGGCGTTCTTATTATTCGAACTCGATTTCACATTTTTCCTTTTATTCGAATAAGCATCAAATGTGTAAAGATGTATTTTTCTTTCTTATTGTTAGTAACTTATCACTCATCTGCCTTATTATAAAAATCAGATCTTTCGTGATTCGCCTCGTTCTAAACGTGTATCCTCGACTTTTGTTTTTAGTTTCTTCCCCGGTCTTCTCTCTAATGCTCTTGTAAGTTTCCCTAAGAACACAAGAACACAAATCAAATCCCTACCTGGTACTTAAATAACATAAAATCCATTAAATTCAATCTGCAAGTTACACGAAAAAGTTATTCTTCTAAAGCTCTTGCAGTAATTGCTGTTTCCCTTTTCATATATGGACAAAATTATTCCTTTATTCCAATCTTTGGGTACGTCGTTTAATCCCACGATGTTGTCTAATAAGTCTTGAATTCTTTCTTTTTTCGTGTTCTGCATAGATTTTAGCATTTCTCCGCAAGGTATTTGCTCCCCACCTGGGGCTTTTCCTGCTTTAAATATCCTGTTTCATTTCCTCCTCTATTATTTCGTTTATGATTTATTTAATTTAGACTTGCTGGTCATTTTCTACATGTGTTTCCTCAGAAATATTCTCTCCGCCTTAACGTGATGTCTTTTTCCTCTGATAATGTCTCGCCTCGTTCGTCTTTTTATACAGCACGATGGTGCACCACCACATTATTCTCTAATTGTTCGTAATTATCTTAGTACCATTTTCCCAAACAAATGGATTGGTAGGCGAGGAGCAATTGAATGGCCAGCAATTTAACTCCACTCGATTTCTTCTTGTGGGGTCATCTCAAACCCAAAGTGTATTTAAACTGATCTAATAATATTGAGGATTTGGACATTAGAATAATGGAGGAAATCAGGTTAATAACTCCACAAGTATTAAATAATTTTGGGAATTTGAACATCGCCTTGCTCATTGTAAACACGTACAAGGGGCGTGCAGTTCGAACATATAATTTGAATAATTTTAAATTTGCTTGTAAACTTTTGACTTTTTAAAATTAGACTTTGATTGTTAAATTGAATAATACCCACAAAAATATTTCTTTAGCCATAAAAATCTTGTTATGTAACTTATCTCAGAAATTATTCTGTGTATAGAAAGACGTTCTCCTCCAAATGGCGTTATCAGAAATCGGGGTTATCATTTAAAAGAAAAAAGATGACATCGTATCTCCGATAATAATTACATCACAAAATACATTTTTTTCTACAAAATTGCGGATTTAAAAAGTAAGATTGGCGTGTCCGATTATTCTTGTTTTCACTGTATACAGATTTTATTGATTTTGTTCTAACCTATACGTCCACACTGTATGCTTTTTCTTTTGTGTCAATTGTTTCAGAGTACTAACCCAGTAAATATTTTTAAATTTCGCGGACAGTTTAAGTTGGTAATTCCGGCAATAGTGAAGATATTCACATGCATTGTGCTTAGAAATTGGCGAGTATGTCCACTATTTTGCCGGAACTACCAACCTAAACTGTCCGCGAAATTTAAAAAATATTGACTGGAAAAAACGGCTTGTTTTCCGAAATAATTTGCTTTCATTTCTTTCATTTTATATCCTAACTTCCCGCAGTTAATTTTGTTTTGGAATCTTGTTTTCCTCGACTTCATTTCTTGTTCCTTTGTATGTATATATCGCAGCTTTCTACTTTTCTCGTTTCTTGCCATTTATTTGCAGGAGCCCACTATCCACTTTTATTCCTAGAGATATTTGCGTTTTTGGGATGGGAAAATATTCAAATTATTTTCAATATCTGAATTTTCCATTTTTTTCCTGCAATAATAGATTTTTTAATTTTCAAAGAAAAGGCAGAAAAATAAAAATCTACATGACTCCAACTTGAATGACCTTACTTGTGACGTTTGTTCGGCAACTCAGAGAGGTCATTCATGTGAGGGTTATGTCGATTTTTATTTTTCTGCTCCCCAAGCTCTTGAAACTATTTTTCGAATTTCTTAATTTTCGTTCGTATTTTTCCTTAACTCCTTTATCTTCAATCGGAAAATTTTAGTTTTTGCTCTTATTATCTGTCCTTTCCTGTGTTATTTTTTGGATTTCTGCTACTTACCAAATAATGGTCACTTCTTATTTCTCTTTGCCTTTTCATTTTTGACATCCTCTTCTGCTTCTGCAAATTTTTTACATTTTGTATGAAATAAACAATTATTGATTTTTCCTTTCTCCTGTGGATTTTCGCGGTGTACTTAGTAGAAATATTCGTGTGAGTAAATCTCGTATTGGTTATAAGGTCGTTTTCAATACACCATTCTGATAATCCCTTGCTATTGTCATTTTTTTATCTTTAGTTCTCTAATTCCTTTGTACGTTTCAATTCTTTTATTCACTTTTTACTCTACCATTTATATCTTAAATCAATATCTAGCTCCCTTTCAAGTGTATTTTTTTCTTAAATTCATCTATCTCTTCCTTATTACCATTTTTATTTGGTGCATATAGTATTATGAAACTGCATTTACATATCTTTCTCTTTGTCTAGTTCTAGGTCATTCCGGTTTTACAAGTAACTCTACTCCTCCTGCTGTTTTCTTACTCCTATTCAGTCCAGACCAATATTCATCCTTTGATCTCTCTATCATCCCACTCTATCATCTATCCCTCACCCTAATCCAAATTTCATGTTTTCATGTCTTCTATTATTTTCTCCTTAAACTTCTTACATTCCATGTGCTCATTTAATGTACATACTTCTTATGTCTTTTTGTGTATCAACTATTTCTAGCCCCCCTGCATTTCCCACATTCACCATTCTAACATTTTAAGTATTTTCTTTATTTTTGCTGTTCATACTCCATGCTCATTTTTGTCCCTCTTTCCTCTGTAATCCGTTATTCCTTAAATTTTTGGGGGTGCCTTTTTTGATTGATTTTGCATTTTCTGTGCTCCACTTACATATGGCACATCATCCATTCCATCAATTACTTAAAGGTGGTTTTTACCCGTTTTCCAGTATACCTTGTTTGAAAAATAGATGGACGAATTTCTGAACACACCACTTTTACAGTAAATTCTGATCGGTCGAAAGCAGCACCAAATTACACTGCACCAATCCTGCTATAATCGTATCGTGTGTACATCGTAATTCTGTCAAATGTATTGACATTTGTTTATTACCGCTAGTTATTGTGGTATTTATTATATTTTTCTGTTTATAGTAAATTCTGATTGGTCGAAAGCAGCACCAAATTACGCTGCACCAATCCTGCAATAATCGTATCGTGTGTACGTAATTCTGTCAAACGTATTGACATTTGTTTATTACCGCTAGTTATTTTAGTATTTATTATATTTTTCTGTTTATAGTAAATTCTGATTGGTCGAAAGCAGCATCAAATTACACTGCACCAATCCTGCAATAATCGTATCATGTACTATTGCGGCAACAAAAATCGGGACAAGTCTTATAGGCCATTTTGACTGTTTTTTAGCTGTGTAAACCAGTCGTTTGTCATGTTCACGTAAATCATCTTGTCTAATGTCAAAAATAGTTTACCCACGAACGCAAAAAATTCTGTTAAATGCATTTATTTGAAATAAAAATCTTGGAAACAAATCTTCTTTTAATGGAAACAATAAATTAATATAGTATTTTTAGTTATTTTTTACCACGGTATCAAATGGATTATTCCTTAAAAACTGAATAAGATTTTCTTCTTCCATGAAATTCCGTACTAATTTACGACCAGAACCACTTTACCTTTCTACAGTTCCCTGTTGTAGTCATTTATTTTTTAATGTTGTGTGTGCTTTTGGGCACTCCAAATTTATTACCTAGTCTTCTTATGGACCATCCTTTCCCAAGTAATATAATTATTTCCATTTTTCCAGTAGCACTTAAATGCAGCATAATGACATATGTCAATAATGATTTCAAAATGACATAACTTTTGACAAGGCAAAAGCCAGATTTAAACTATATTATTTTAAGTGTCCCATTTTTTGTTGCCGCAATAGTACGTAATTCTGTCAAATGTATTGACATTTTGTTTATTACCGCTAGTTATTGTGGTGTTTATTATATTTTTCTGTTTTTTCTGCCTCTTTCGAAGTATCGCTTTAATTTGCCGCGTAAATTTTATTCCAGATTTTATAATGTGTAATTTGGGCTTGGAGTTCGTTCAGAAATTCGTCTCTTTATTTCTGGAACAAGGTATGGCATTGTCATCGTTACCTCTCTAATGTTTTTCTATTACATCATTTTTTCCTTTTCAATTAGGTTATCATTTATACACACCGCTCGTTCCTTTGTTGCCTTTAGTTTGTGTGTATTTTTCATTAACCTTCCTATACTCACGCATACGGTCTGTGAGACCGACTTATATAGTATAGTATACGTCTTTCATTTTGACGTGAGTATAGGAAGGTTAAAAAATTAATGTAATTTCAAATTCAAATTACACATCACATTCGCAACGGTGGGTGTAAATTATCAAAATATTTTGAACGTGTTTAAATTGAACGGGAGCATTGTTAGCGTAATAACGATTATTGATACTAACAATTATTGGTTTCTGGATATTTTATTTAATTTTAGTAAATTGCTGGATGATAAATGTAATTTAGTTTTTAATTATGCCGCTAACACCCGTTGTCATTTACCTACTGCGATCGAATGTAAACAACGTGTAGCGCTGCAATCACTAGATTGAATGTTTGTTTACGTTGTTTCCATGGTATCCAGTAGGGATTTCTAAGACGGAAACTTTTGCATGTGTTATTTTAGTGCTCGGAATGTTAATAAACAGTTGGATTACGTTATCATAGGATTGGTAAGATATTTTTATTTCTCTAAATTAAGGCGGGGAAATAATATTTGCGTCAATTACTCAGATTTCCCGTTTGACACGTTGGACGCGCATATTGCATAACCTACAAATCATATGCTTGGAACTTCAATTCAAATCTAGGGTCAGCGGGGAAAGTCGCCCTACACCCTCCTATCTCAGGGGAAAGGCTGCTGCAGTCTAGCAGCCTTGGGAATTGATGAAAGAAATTTAGCTTGCTGGGCAAGCTAAATTGGGGTTTTATCGCTGTGAAAAAGAGAGAATTTGCTTTCAACTTACACGTTTGTCGTCTCTTGTATAGGCATTTGTTGGTCGTCGAGGGTACAAATCATATGTTTTCAAACGGCCATTCTTATACCGTGTGTCTCAGATCTAGTGGGATTACATGCGCAACTTTGTTATTATTGAAGATGGTTTTTGGTTAAATGCGTTATGTTTTGCAGCTTTATATGCTGAATTAAAATCTTTTGAAAAAGTTAAAAATGTCAAATCCGTCAGCAGTTATTAAAAAAGAAAACAGAAAACTGTCATTTTCTTGTACATCAAATACCTTTTCGTAATTATAAGAGATACGAAAAAAGTTTGATATGAAAGTCACTGTTTTTGGATGAGACCAATTTAAAATTTATGCCGAACAAAAATTCAAAGTGACTGCTTTTGAACTATTCGTATCCAACTTTCTTAACTTAAATGGCCGCAATATTCGATTTTTAGATTACCCGATAGAATTTTTTATGCTCTTTTCAACGCTTAAGATAACGTATGATTGAGTAAAAAGCACCAGTAAAATTGACATTCAGTAATTGGAAGATTCGCCATGATTTTTTAAATTTGTAACACAAATAAGTGTAGATAACACTTTAGCTGAAGTATCTGCTTTTTGACAGATTGTGATAACCTTTATTATTATTTTTCATCATAGCTATGTACTTACCTACTTGATTATACATTTAAAAAATAATGTCACTATGTACTATTAAATTAACATGTTACTATACCTTAGAGAGACGAATTTCTGAACGAACCCCAAGCCCAAATTACACACTATATCTAGGATATAGAATCTGGAATAAAATTCACGCGGCAAATTAAAGCGATACTTCGACAGAGGCAGAGAAAACAGAATAATATAATAAACACCACAATAACTAGGGGTAATAAACAGAATGTCAATACATTTGACAGAATTACGTATACACGATACGATTATACCAGGATTGGTGCAGTGTAAATTGGTGCTGCTTTCGACCAATCAGAATTTACTATAAAGGGGTGTGTTCAGAAATTCGTCTCTCTATTTCTGAAAGAAGGTATAAGCATTATAGGAAATACATATAAGGATTTGCCAAAATAAATTTTCTTTATTTTTGTTTAGATTTATGTGAGCCTACTTGATTAAAATGTAAAATAAGTTAATTTACTGGTATTTTTTATTCCATCATACGTTGAAAAGAGAATAAAAAATTGTATCCAGTAACTTGAAAATCCAATATGGCGGTCATTTAACTTTGTACGAATACTTCAAAAGCGGCCACCTTGCATTTTTCTTCGACGTGAGTTGTAAATTGTAAATTGGTCTTATCCAAAATAGTGACTTTCATATGAAACTTTTCTTCGTATCTCTTATACATACGAACATATTTGATGTACAAGAAAATGACAGTTTTCCTGTTTCTTTCTAATAACTTCTGACGGGTCTGACATTTTGAACTTTTTCAAACGGATTTTAAATCAGCATATAAAGCTGCAAAACATATCCCATTTAACCAAAAGTCCATAGTCAATAATGACAAAGTTACCCATGCAATCCCACACGATCTGGGACACACGGTATATGGGTCCTTGAGGGCTAAAGAATTTGATCTACTTTTTAAATACAGTAGTTATTCTATTTATTATTATTATTATTATTATTATTATTATTACTGTATTAATCTTATTATAATCCCAAAAAATTCTGGCAGACGCTTGAAAATTTGTATATGGGCATAAAATTAGAAAACAACTCACTTTGCATGTAACGTTTTTCAAAATTTTGAGGAAAACCACATATTTTGGCATTTCTTGATAAGAAAATTTCAAATTTGACAGGTAAAGAATACCACATGATTACTGTCGGGTTGTTGTTCTGCATCAGTTTTTAAGCAGAAACTATTGACAGCATCAAAATTTAGTTAATTTGTTTATTAAAAATTCCATACGATGCAGAATTTATTGCTGATATTATTTATTGTACATAGGTGAAGTTATTAACCCCTAACTAGGTATTTCGTTATCTCTAAAATTGTCTGTAATTCAACGGTTCCTTCAGAAAAACTACTTTCAAACCCATTACCTTCCATTTTTGAAACAGGTAATAAGTTTTGTTTTTCTTAATTTTGGCACGTAATATACCTTTTTATGGTACAAAGTGTAATTGCACTATTCACTAAATATCTTACTTCGATATTTCCAACGCTATTGCCTCTAAAATGATTCCATTCTTTGCAGCTGAAATTTTCTTGGCGATTTCTCAGCTCTATAAATTCATTACAGTATTCCTTATTATTTATTAAATGATCTGAACAGCCTGTGTCAATCTACCACTGAATAATGTTTTTTTTTTTGTCATACCACTTTGTACCTTATTCGATTGTACATACATAAACACACTTCTTTTTCTTCTTCTTCGCCTTCTGCAACAAATGATCGGTTTCCTGTCCTTGACTCCAACTCTATCCTCGTCCCCACGTCCTTGTCTTGAATGGTTTTGTCGTCTTTCTTGTTCATCAAAGTTATTCCCTTCTACCTCTATTATCTATGATGTAGGTTACGTCCACTATACCTTCGTCCAGGGCATTGAAATTTCTTACGGCCAGGTTTACCACATCAAAAAGCACAAGAGGACAGTACCTCTACCTTCTGACTCATGGCATGTGGTGATTTCGTTCGTTTTTCTTCTTCGCCTAACAGTCTATCTTTCACGAAATCTAGCTTAATATCTTCTACAGTTTCTAACGTAGTTATAATAGCTTCATATGATTTGGGCATCGATAGTAATACATAATTAACTTTCTCTTCTTCCAATAACTCATTATCGGCGTCTTTTAATTGAGAAAATATTTTTTCTAACATGACAAAATGGCTTAAACGTGAATATTCTTCGTTATATTTAATATCACTCAATTTTCTTCTTAAAAATAAACGACTTCGAACTCCTTCCTTTTTATTATTATTATTATTATTATTATTATTCCTGGTTTCGGCTTTCGCCATTTGACCATCTCCTTTCTTTTTAAAATTGTTTTTTCAATTTTTGAGGTCTGTGAAGTTGGCACGGTAAAATACAAAACAAAAAATCCTTGGAAATGGCATATTAGTTTGGCCATATTTTGACCACAAAATAGTTTTGTTTGACCACCCTTCATTATCGATTATTAGGAATACATGATTTTTATACATTGGGATAAAAATTCACGAGGTGGTCAAACATGGTCAAACGTTGTTCCGGTCAGTACCGACTTTAGTTCTGAAAAAAAAAGGGAAATTTGGTAAATAATTTTGGTATATAAATAATGTTAGGCCCTAATGAAATTTCAAGCGATGGTCAAACGTGGTTAAACGATTTTCTTGACATATTTGTTTCGCCATTTGTTGACCATGTTTTGACCACAAAATAGTTTTGTTTGACCACCCTTCATTATCGAGAAGAAAAATTGTACATCTTTTAAAAGTCAACAAATGTCGAAAAAAGCATTATTATAATCTTTCATTTCTAACTAAATTTAGTACGATTCCTACTAAATAATAATAATACATAATAAACTTAAAGAATACATTATCAAAATATTTCGATTTGATTTTCTGTACGGTTTTGACCTTAAATCCTTGAATATATACATTGAATAACCTTTTTCAATAAATCAATAATTTCTGTTAGTCTTAACTAAAAATTCATGACGTGGTCAAACATGGTCAAATGATTATCTAATCGGTTTTGACTACCAATCCGAAAATGTCCATTTCGCCAAACAATTTTTAGAAATAATGTTCAGTGAACGTTATCAAAATTCTAAGCTGTGGTCGAAGGTGGTCAAACGATTTGCTACGCGCGAGGCAGATTTTATCACCGACTAATGATGTTTGAAAAAATTTCTTCGATAATGAAGGGTGGTCAAACAAAACTATTTTGTGGTCAAAAAATGATCAAACAAATATGCCATTTTCCAAGGATTTTTTCTATTTTACGGTGCCAACTTCACAGATCTAAGTTCTTGTACATTTCATATGCACTCTTTTTTATCTGTTTGCTACGCTACTTATTAGAATTCCTTCTGCCCATGCTTCTTTCGTTCTTCATTGTTACTAAATGTTTCTACCTCAATCGCTGTTATTACTTAACTTTCTCGCAATATACGAGGGCCATCCAGTAAATAAGTTTCCCTATTTTTTTCTGCGAACGAAACGTTGTAAAAATTAGTTAGTAGTGTAAGAAATGGTGACTAGGATGCGTTGGAAGCGTGTGGCCTTCCACATCACGCTATTCGTACGCGCAAGTCCGTAGCGCTTCAGTTGCCATGGAGCTACCACTGGTGAATGTGTCCACGTGCGAACTCCGTTCTGTAATTCGTTTTTTCACGGTTGACTACCTGCCCCCAAGCACTACGGTTAACGCTGCGAGGTACATGACAATGCTCGCCCCCACGCAGCTCGAACGACCCAAACGTTGCTGAAAACCTTCAAATGGGAAATTTTCGCACATCCACCTTATTCTCCGGATCTTGCCCCAAGCGACTTCCATCTCTTTCCAGCACTCAAGTTGCACCTTGGAGGCAAGCACTTTGTGAATAATGACGAAGTGAAGGCGGGGGCGAACCACTGGCTACGAAGACAGGACACAGCTTGGTACAACAGTGGTATAAAAAAATTGCTACAACGGTACCAAAAATGTTTGGACAGAAATAGTGATTATGTAGAGAAGTAGTCTATGAGTTGTATAATCAAAATAAAATAACTGCATAATTGTAAATAATGTTGTTTATTGGTTAAAAAATAGGGAAACTTATTTACTGGATGGCCCTCGTACTTTCGATTCTAAACGACCACGCGGCCACAATTTTCACCGACAAATGGCACGAGGTTATATTTTTCTCTCGACGACATTTCAACTATTTATTCGTTTCTTGTTACTTATTCCTTGACTGACACGACCCTGGACAATAACTCTTGTAATAATAATAACAATAATAATAATAATAACAATAATAATAATAATAATAACTTCTTAACTCTTTTATTATTATATGCATTGGCATTTTACACTAAATATTATGTACTTATACATAACAAATATAGTTAGGTACTAAATAAATGATAAAAAATGTTGCCATTGCACTCAACAATCATATTTATTAGATTACAGCGTAATTCCAATTTATACGAGGTGTGACACATAGTTCTTGACTTGCTTTTTGGATTAGTTCCATTGCGTTTGGTACGAAACATTCGATGTTTTGGCAATTAGTTTTCTGCCGTCTTTAGAATAGCCGCGATCAAAACAATACTTCTTTTGGCAAATTCATTCCGGTTTAGACTTAGTTCTTAAATTTTCAAGCAACCTGAAGTAATCGTTATGCATTTAACAAGGTGTCCCGAATTGTTCAATATGAATTTTCTATATTGAATAGTACGAAGATTTTACTTTCGTTTTCCTTTCCAAATGAGTCGTGTGGTAAGGCCGGTTTTGTATGTTATTATTAGAGGCCGGATTATATGCAAAAGAAAAGTGGAAATATGCGCATAAATATGCAGATGTTTTGGCCTAAATATGCACTTTCTTATGAAAAATATGCAGATAAAAAAATAGGAGTAATGCTAGAAAATATAATGTTATAGAAAAAAATATTCTATTATGTTTACTACAAGTTTATTTATAACATTTTACAACATAATTAACTATGAAAACAATGTACAATTACATACTTCTCAAAGTTTTCAATAGAGAAAATTGTGGCGCTTATCTGATAACATGTATTTATATATTGAAAAGGTTCGTTCTACGTCCACGCTTGTTATAGGAGCATATTTCAAATCAGAAATATCCTCTATTGTCAACTCAATATTTTCTACTGACTCACCACACAAGATTTTAGCAATATCCTTTAGCTTTTTACAATCCTCATTTTTTTCTATTACACTTAAAAAATGTTCATACACGGATTTTCCCACCCTTCCTTCAACATCAAAACATAACTTTTCAAATTTGTTTATTATTTCAACGCTCTCAATTAGCGACATAAATTGTTTTTCCAATTGCAATATAGAAGTGGAAATAAAACTGTAGTTGGCTTTAATAAACGCCAACTGTTGAGGTATTTCTTTACTCGAATACACCTTTTGGGCGTCTAGCACAGATTGTGTATCGCTATCAAGATCCATAATAATTGTCTTTATTTCTTCATAATGATTTGCATGAAAAATAGCAGCTTCCAACCACGTTCCCCATCGTGCGATTACTGGTTGAGGAGGAAGCGGAATACCGGGTAAATGTTGTTTGTAAAACTGAACTCTTAATGGAGCCTTTAAAAACACTTTCTTAACACTACTAATTAAAGTATTTACCGAGGGAAAATGGTTTCTTGCTTCTTCTGCAACACGATATAGTCCGTGCGCCAAGCAAGTTGTGTGAATTAAATTTGGGTAAAAGGTTTTCAAGTTGCAAGCTGTCTTCGCCATGTATGGTGCGGCATCCGTTAAAAACAATAGAATTTTTTCTGTTGGAATCGAATCCGGTAGGAAAAAGGTTGCCAGTTCTTCGTGTATAAACCTTGTTATTGTCAAATTATTTGCCTTTTCCAACTGTTTGGATGAAATTAAATAAGATTTTGCTGGAACCGATACGTTAAGGATACGTATCATTAAATGAACTATATATCGGCCCACACTATCAGTAGTTTCATCTGCGCATATGTAAAGCTAATTGCTTGATACAGCCTTCTTAATGCTACTCAATGTTTCTGCATAGATACGGTGAATATAATTTTTCTTAAGATGCTCTCGTCAGGAATATTATATTTGCTGGTGTACTTTTGCAAAAATAACTTGACATTTAAATTGTTTATTTTATGTAGTGGAATATCTGTCGACACAAACATTAGGCACAAATCTTCATTAAATTGTTCTTGTTCCGATTTTTTGGAGGTTGATGGCAAACATTGCGGTAATGTTTGCTGACCCTTCTTCGCCAATTTCATCTTAGATAGTTTTGCAGCATGAGATGGAGTTTTAATATGCTGGTCGACTTGAAACTTTCTCTCACTTGTAACCTGCATAAAAAATATCACGTCATCAATTGTTTTCTTAAAATAAGTGTTAGTAAAAGATAGAGGAGTAATAAGAAACTAATGTTTAAAGAGTTTGCGAAGCAATCGGAACAAACGACATTTAATAAAATAACCAACACAACGCTTCGACAAATAATTTTCTTTAAAATGATTTTTATTTAAAAGTCATCAGCAGAATACGGAAAATCAGATATTCCGTATTGTGCTGATGATATGCGAAAAACACGCATGAAATATACATCTCATTTTACTCATTTTAAAATAAAATTATTTGTCGAAGCGTTGTATTGGTGATTTTGTTAAACATCGCTTAAAAACTATAGATTAATAAGAGGAAATAAACTTAAATTTTACTTACAATCTTGCTGCGTGCTACTTAAAATACATTTTCTCCATCCATACGCAATTCTTAATAAGGTGCAATCCATCCAGGCACAGTCGATATTTTCGGCATTCTTGCTATTATAATTAATAACAACCCACAAGTTTACACTTCGAAAAACCAACGTAAGATGACGTTTAGAATATATAAGATTGCTTTCGAATATGGGAATAAATTTCTCCGAATAACAAAGAAACACCCGTGCTCCTAATTTTCTGGTAAAATGTATTTTTGTATTTATTTAGAAGTTTCAGGGAATTAGCTTTTCCTTGAATTCTGTCCCGGTCTAGATGTATGGGAACAGCATTAATAAATTTTTGGAAGCGCTTATCGGAAAAGTATCGAGAAGAGGCTTCATAGAACGCTATTTTTAATTTAAAGAGGGCTGTTTAACTCTTTGTTTGTTACGACACTACGACATATTTTTAGTAATGCCTATCCTATAATAAATTACATCCAATAAATAAATAAAACTCGGATACTTCAAATATGCTGAATTACTACAAAATATGCAAATAATATACAAAATGCATATATTATGCAAATATATGCAAACTACATATTATCCGGCTTTTAGTTATTACAGTGTCTAATAATAATTCCAAAAGTGTTGCGTTCACAATCATTACTCGCCGTAGTGGATTTTGTTTTGATAGTGGTCTTAGTCATGTTTTTGCTCGTGTATCGATCTGCTGATACAAAATTTAAAACGTCGCTAAAATTGGCCCCTTCTTGAATTTTCATTACCTTCGTAATTGATTTTGCTGTACATGTGTAATCGACTTTTATTTCCGAGTATCCTAGCCAAACCTTCCTTTTCTAAAATCGAACTTCACACTTAAAACTATTATCTGTTACGTTGATTATTTCCTTCTGACTGGTGCTTTTCTTTTTCGATGAAATAAATGTATCGAAGTAAGAACATACTTAATACGTTAAGGATACATACGGGAAGTAATTGGATTTCGCTCTCAAAACGGAAATGCGAACACTTATATTTCCGGATAAGAATAGATCTTTCCTGGCTTGTACATATGTATGTATGTATGTACGATGTCGTCGATTTATGAATGATGCATCGAAAGAAGCATTGGATATCGTCGAGATCAAAAAGCGGTTGGTCTAGAAACGAAACTGCCCATCGTATCGGTAAGTCGAATGGAATATAGCACTTAAAATCTCCTCCGAGTACGTTGAGTCGGATGTTGGAAAAGCCGGTGAGATGATTTACAACCTTTGTGCGAAATTTATGGATAAATTGGCTTTGTGACGACGTACGCTGCGTGCCAAGTAAAAATTCAATTGGTTCGAAGTAGTGCGATATCTTGAACATTTTCTGACGAAATTTCAAATATTTTTTTAAATTTGTAGTTTTGTTGTTTCATTAGAATTGTGACATGTACGATATTAAAGAATTATATACAGATTTGTTCACGACCAGTGCGTCGGACTGTAGCTCCCAAACGAATAATTTTTTTAAAAATCTCTTTTTAACCTTCCTATACTTCACGCATACGGTCTGTGAGACCGACTTATATAGTATAGTATACGTCTTTCATTTTGACGTGAGTATAGGAAGGTTAAAAATATATTAGTTTGGGAGCTACAGTCCGACGCGCTAATCGTGAGCCAGCCTGTATATCTGTAAATTAAATTTAATAAAATATTTGGACAGTATTTTCAAAATATAAAAGTCGGGGGTTTAATAAATATATGGACGCAATTTCTAAGCTGCATAGGAAACATATACAGGCTGTTCCACATAAGGAGTTTTTTCGAAGTTTTCGCTGTTCTACTATTTATATATATTTGAAACTTTGGTAACGATACTTTCCATTCTTTCCTCTTTTAAGCGAAAATATTCTTCCGGAAATATCACTTCTTCTAATATCGGAAATCGATGTCAACTTTGTTGTTTTAAATAGGATGCTATAGTTTTTATTACACAACATTTCTGTATTCTATGCATTAAAATAAGTCGGAATTCTTTTATTCTGTTGTGGAGGCACTTGCCTTAAAGATAATTTTTTCAGCTTCATTGAACCAATGCAATGACCAAAGTAACATTGACCCAAAGTTCCTTGTACGTGCTATTGGTTTAGTTTAGCTGTGAACATATTGATTTGTGACAAAGACGTCATTTTATCATATATAGAGTGTTCAAAATGTAGATCCGAATTCATACATTTACAAGGTAAGGTAAAAGAACGGGTCAACGGAGATATCCTAATGATATTTAATCTCTTAACAGTCTCTTCAACAATCTCTTGCGTTTTGGTTATGTAATCTGTTCTGGGTTCAAGAATATTTGCCGTCGTTAGTTGACAATTTTCTTTCAATCATTTCCGTTTAACCGAAAATTATTGACATCAATGACAACAATTCATCGCACAAAGATATTTTATTAAATTTATTTGTTATTCGTGAAGCATGCAGTACAATTTTGAATCGAATATATTGTATTTTCAATGAGAGATTACCTTATATGATAGATCTCTACCACTAATAGGTCAATAAAACAAGGCTTGGTTTGAACGATAGTTATATTTTCAGAACGTTTACAAACGTTTTCGGAACACCTTCGTCAGTGAAAATATAACTAGATAAATATATAAACAAACTTTTGTTTTTTATTTGGGACTATCAACAAAATCACTAATGACTAGGATTTCTTGATATAGAGGATGTGTAACCAACTTTTATATATATATAAATTATAAAAACTAAATTAATGTGTAAACATACATGCAAATTAAGTAAAACCTTATATCAAAAAAAATCTTTGTCGAAACCTTAACAATTCTGTTCAAGGACTAGGGAAAACCAAATTTAAAAACCTAGCCAAAGGTTTCCTTCTTAAGAAATGCAAATGTCATTTTAACAAATTGCTATATACATTACTTAAATTTTGAATATCGGTTCTGAAATTAATAGTTTTAGTGTCTTTTTGTATATTTATCATTTCATATATTAGTCTTTTTTTATAATTATTCTCTGTTTTTAATATAATTGTGTTTTCAAAATCAAAGTAATGCCACAGCGTAATGTTACAGCGGTCATTGCACCGAAATCACTATTTAAAGAATACTTATGGCCTTTTCTTTAAATATTGTTTCGTCTGACCGATGTAACAACCATCACAGTCTTTACAGTTTATTTTATAAACTACATTACTCTGATTTTGTTTAATTATTTTAGATTTAGTATTAGTAAAAGAGATCTGTTACTATAATTTGGAATGAAAGTAATGTTTATGTTGTTTTTATTAAACTCTTTTTTATTTTTTCGCTTAAACCTTTTTTATAAGGAATAGCGTTATAAGATTTATTGTTATTATTTTTAATTCCTCTATTGTATAATTTGTTAATTCTATTTTTTATTATTTTTTCATAAAAACTATTTGGATAATTATTTTTATCTAAGATTTCTTTAACTTTGTTCAAATTCTTTTTCCCTAAATTCAGGATTAGCTAATCTAACCGCTTGATCAACTAAACGGGTAACTACCTTAATTTTATGTAATCTTGATGTTTCTGAAAATAATTTAAATGTCTTCCTGTATTGGTAGACTTTATATGCCAATTTGTTTTTACAATGCCGTTATTATGCATGACTGTCACGTTCAGGAAACTCAATGAGTTATTAGATTCCCTCTCATATGTAAATTTTAATCTATTATGATAACTGTTAAATGAATCTAATATCTCATCAATACTATCCTTTCTTACGGAACAAAAACAGTCATCCACATAACGTCTGTAAAAACTTACACTAGAATTTAGTTTTGCCAAACAAGTTTGCTCTAGGTCCTCCATTACCAGGTTTGCGATAACTGCTGATAATGGAGAACCCATTGCAGTACCGAAAATTTGTTTATAAATTTTATTTTGATATGTAAAATAAGTAGAATTTAAACAAAGTTTCGAAGCTGCAATGAATTCCTCCTTTGGAAGATCTGTAAAATCTTTTATGGAATTCCATTTTTATCTAAAATTTTTAGTGCTAAATCCACAGGAATATTAGTAAATAAAGAAACAACATCTAAACTGATTAATTCGTAATTATTAGGAATTGTTTGATTTCTAACCGAATCTACAAATTCCCATGAATTTTTCACATTATATGTAGTTTTACCTACAATATTGCTTAAAATTTTAGATAAAAATTTGGAAAGATTGTAAGTGGGGAATTAATGCAATTTACGATTGGGCGTAAAGGAATATTATCTTTATGTATTTTAGGAATACCGTATATTCTTGGAGATATAGAATTTAGAATTTTTAAATGGTTACTTAAATCTTTAGAAATATATTTTTTTAAAAACCAACTATTTATTAGTTTATTTATTTCATTTTTGTAATTTATTTGTTGGGTCTGATAATAATACCGAATAAGTTTGATTATCTTCCAATAAGGAATTCATTTTCGCTTCGTAATCAATCTTATTCATAATTAAAGTTTTTTCTCCTTTATCTGATTTAGTTATTATAATATCTTTATTAGATTTCAAAATTTGGTTTTCCCTAGTCCTTGAACAGAATTGTTAAGGTTTCGACAAAGATTTTTTGATATAAGGTTTTACTTAATTTGCATGTATGTTTACACATTAATTTAGTTTTTATAATTTATATATATATATAAAAGTTGGTTACACATCTTCTATATCAAGAAATCCTAGTCATTAGTTATTTTGTTGATAGTCCCAAATAAAAAACAAAAGTTTGTTTATATATTTATCTAGTTATATTTTCACTGACGAAGGTGTTCCGAAAACGTTTGTAAACGTTCTGAAAATATAACTATCGTTCAAACTAGCCTTGTTTTATTGACCTATTAGTGGTAGAGATCTATCATATAAGATAAGTATAAAAGGTCACGAAATATATATATATATATAAATGAGAGATTGCTGATATTGTAGTATCAAAATGAAGGGAAAAAATGGAGCTCCATCTTCGTCGACTATTTTTAATCATAATTGGTAGACTAGCGTCCCTCCCATTGAAAGCACGAGTTGAATTCAACATGTCATGTTACTCCATGAATAAAGAATAAATTTAGAATGTCTGTTCGAGTGTAATCAATTCAATGATTCAGAAGCACAGAACGATGTTGACTGACGACGGTGAACATTATTGCAGAACACATTGTATGATAAAAAAAAAAGCAAGGCCTTCTGTTGAGAGATTAGATATTATGGAATTTGTTCAACTTTTTGGTTTCAATTGAATTTATTTGTTAACCAAATTATTTGTTTTTAATGTTCTATCTATTTGCTCGCATTTAAATGTAGAATTTGGTCAATGTAAAATTAACATAATGAGAATTTACAGTAATATTTTTGAAAATTATTGGCTGCTATTGTTAGATGAGAAACATGGATACATAATGAAATTCTCTCCAAATGGAATAAAAACTATCGTCTTTCGGCATTGCAGGCTGTACATACGTCTATATGTAAAATGTAGATATGTGATAAACCCACGCCTATGTATGTATGTATGTAACGTGCAAGAAAAGCGTTTACTAAATATTAACTTATTCCCTTGCCGGTGTTCATATAATGAAACAAGCGAGTTTTTAAAGGGGCCCAGCTTCCGTAATATTAGGTAATACGACGAGTGGTAGGGTAAGTGCACGAGACGAGAAAAACGAGATTAAGGCGGTGCTTTGTAAAATATAAAGGTACATCATAAACGAGATATTTATCATATTTCTTTTTTATACGGTCATACATCCAATAAACGCCGCTTTTCTTCTTTTTTTTTATTATTAAAGGTGTAATTTTTCAATTTATAAATTATGCCGGTTTTCTTAGCTGCACTTTTGTTTATTTATGAATTTTGGATAATCATAATGAGAATGTTCCAAGGAATAAAACTCGTAGAGTAAAAACACTTCACTATATTTAACACAAAAAAATGTAACGTTCGATTCGCCGACGCACTGGTAGTGATGGGAAAAACCGTTCTTTTCAAATAACAGTTCCAACCGTTATCGTTATTTTGTAACAACGGTTGCAATATAACAGGTTATCGCTATTTCGTAGTCGACAGTTCTATTCGATAACGCATCATGATTCCACATGGCACATAGCAAATGTTATCGATAAAATATGTCACGGTCTGCCCAGCTGAGTCAGTGTTTACGTCTGGGTCACGTTCGAGTCTTGATGATGCTGGACTAAACGAATAAGGAGACATCCTTTAAAAAGTCTCCGTTCATCATTGAGGAAATATTGAATGAGATAGTGAAAACACATAGTGACAGAATTTCATCTAATTTAGAACACATTAATTTTTTTCTGAACTTTCAGAGGGGTACCCCTTCAAATTTCGAAGAAAATCGAAATGGTCGGAAGTACGACTTATTATACATCAAATTAAAGCTCTTCTCGTGCAGATTAGGGATAAAATAATTTCGGGTACGAGAGACGGTTCATTGAGGAAATATTCAATGAGAAAGTGAAAAGTGGTTCTTGACGAATCGCTCTGGTACCTTCTAGCACCCAAACGAAGCAAATTTCACCAGTTTTGACGTCAAAGTCGTATTCTACACCTTCGAAAACATCTGTACACAGAATTTCGTCTGATTTAGAACATATTAATTTTTTCTGAAATTTCAAAGGGGTACCCTTTGAATTTCGAAGGAAATCGAAATGGTCGGAAGTGCGACTTATTACGCATCAAATTAAAGCTCTTCTGGTGCAGATTAGGAATAAAATAATTTCGGGTACGAGAGACCGTTCATTGAGGAAATATTCAATGAGAAAGTGAAAAGTGGTTCTGGACGAATCGCTCTGGTACGTTCTAGCACCCAAACGAAGCAAATTTCACGAGTTTTGACGTTAAAATCGTATTCTACACCTTCGAAAATATGTGTACACAGAATTTCACCTAATTCAGAACATATTAATTTTTTCTGACATTTCAAAGGGGTACCCCTTTGAATTTCGAAGGAAATCGAAATGGTCGGAAGTGCGACTTATTACACATCAAATTAAAGCTTTTATCGTGCAGATTAGGGATAGAATAATTTCGGGTACGAGAGACGGTTCCCTGAGGAAATATTCAATGAGAAAGTGAAAAGTGGTTCTGGACGAATCGCTTTGGTACGTTCTAGTACCTAAACGAAGCAAATTTCGCGAGTTTTGACGTCAAAATCGTATTCTACACCTTCGAAAATATGTGTACACAAAATTTGGTCTAATTCAGAACATACATTTTTAAGACTAATTGTAAGAATTTATTACGTGTACGTTATAGTCGGGTGACTCTCAAAATAGAGAAAACTACATTGAAACTGTGTATATATGTAGGTATTTAGGGTTAATAGACTTTAGTAAGATACTCATTAGATTAAGGAGATTACTCTTTAATATGCTGTCTACTGGTAATTTACATTAATAATCCACAAAGTCAGTCGCTTGTATTCGTTGCCTCGGGGCAAATTTGCAATTTGCTGTATATTTGTTGAATACGTACTTTAAATGTACATCCCTAACTTCCAGAAAGATTCGTGGATAATTCTATTAATAATAATAATAATAATAATAATAATAATAATAATAATAATAATAATAATAATAATTACATTTAATTAATAATAATCAAATTAGCTTTTTCATTTCGATGAAAATGTGGTATAATTACAATAAAATTTGTTCGAACGTGAAAAATAATATTCAAGCAAAGAAAAAGTAGAAATATAGATAAAAATCAACATAGCTCTCACAAAAATATCCTCACTGAGGCTTATGCGGCATCTTTCTTTATATTTCTACTTTTTCTGTTGTAATTGTATCTCCCTCCATGCTCACTTAATCACCTTTAATCACGTTTAAGAAGTGTACATACTTCCAATACGTAGGTTTATTCGTTCAAAAAAGGTGAAGTAGATGATTTAACAAGGGTTATGTTCATCGTAACAGCTAATACTCCTGATTTATATCTGTTTGTTTTGCATCGATTGGCCTACGAAATATGTAGTTGATCCTGTCCGATAGAGAACTACGAAGCCACAAGCTACTTAAACTCGTCTTATTGTTAGACCCGTACTATCCGGATCTTAGGACAGAAACCTTGCAGAACAGGAGATTGCAATTTATCATTCTCTCGCGCGTATTTAATGTAACTTGCTTAATTCTGGCGTTCGATAAGAGTAATCGTTTCTATTAATAATAAAAGGCGCAATGTTATTCAATCTTTTTAACGTTCTATAACGATTTCGTTAAATAGTTGTAGGTAAACCAATTGTTAGAAACAATGAAATTCGTAAAAATAAAGAATTTTTTTGATATGCAACATTTACATCTAATGTGTTATTGTTATATGTACCATATACCATGTAAGTCTTTATCAAAACGGAATTTGTTGAAAAATGAGTTATGAAATTCGTGGAACATTCCGTGCATTGTATTGATTAAATTCTTTTTTTTTCCAAATTTATTATGCGTTTAGAAAACATACGTCAAATCCATTCGTTTAAAACGTTCAAAGGGTATTTTTGTTTCTTAAATGTAAAGTCTTCGACAATACTTAATGCTTAATACGTTTACTTGAAAATGTTTTTACTGTGATTTTCTTTTGGCCTACTCTTCTTACAAGGTCAACATAAATTTTCACCTCATGTACATATCTAAGTTTATTCCATAAAATTTTGAAGACATCTCGAATATATCTCGAAATATTTCATCAAATTATTAATTTTTCAGTATTTTTTTCTCAAAAAAAAAAAATTAGAACCCATTCTTCATTTAATGTTGATTCCCAATAACGACACGTTATCACATCGGTAAATTTCTCACCACACAATTGTTTCATAATTAATTCGGTGAGACGTGTTTCGGTAGCTCGAATCAAGCATTATCACAAGCGTATAAATCGAAGTGAGTGAAAAAATTTCTTTCCCTTAAAGTTTTAAGTATTTATTTTTATCCCACTTTTCTTATTGTATAACTCTAATAATAGACCATGAAAGTAGATCAAACAGTACGATAAGCTGTACTCCATAATCAACCATTGCTCGATATAGTAATATTCAGTTTGGACCGCAAGAACCAAAACAACTTTTCAACTAGTATGAAAAGTACCAAACTTTTGAAGGCATCAGACTACCTCACGTCCTTTTAAAAAGCTCGTGAAAACAACATTATCCCTAAAAGCGTATATATTAAGGCGAAGAAAATAAGCTAGGCGTTGATGATATGGTTTTACCAAAGAGAAGAAAGAAGATTTTTGGTGTTAATCAGAAATAGATATACAGTGGCGTGCAAAAGTGCCGGCCCAACTCTTTTTTTCATTTATTCCAGGGTCCAGGAACTAGGATCATGTTACCAAATTTGTATAGTTGCAGCCTTTAAAAAGTAAAAGGGCAGAGAAAGTTGTAGATAACCTGCTTGATATTTTCACAATTTTGGGTGCTCCTAGCATACTGCAAAGTGCTCATGGCCGTGAATTCTGCAATCACATAACTCAAGAAGTATGCGAAATGTGGAGTGAATTCAATGGTATAGCTCTGAGGAGCACGCAAATCAGGTCACAGAAAACATGCTGACCATATGAGACCATGCTTGGGGTTCCAGTAAAAGTCGGTCTTACCACATCATCATTTTCTACTGATGTGATCAGAAGCATGGAATCTGAAGAAGATCTGGAAACCTTAATCCACTCTTTTTCAGGTGCTTTAATACGAGATGAATATGCACAAACAGAGAATGGGGACGAAGATGATGAGGAACTAACCGAGAATATTGAAGAAGAAGCTAGACAAACAAGGAACGGAGATAGTGTTGTAGAGAACATTTTTGAGGAAAATATGATTTCATGAATCAAAGTTTCTAAGAGGCGATATTGGAGATACATTAAAAATACGGGTTCCTGATATCGACAAGGGTTGTACTGACTCCAGGAACACTCTTGGGGTTATTCTACACATGGATGCTGATGGAAAGTTGTATCAGATTGGCACTAAGGAAGGACGATTGGCTCAAAAGTATTCTAGAAGCCAGTTTGGCATTTGTTAGGAAAATGTCGTCTCACAAGAGAAAGTTCCAAATCTAATTGTGACTATTCGTGAGTTTGAGAGGAAATCTTCCATCATAAGTGGTCAAGGTTTTTAAAAGATGTAACTGCAAGGGAAAATGTCGTTCAGGGAAATGTAGCTGTAAGAAGCATGAGTTACTCTGTAATTCGAAATGTCATGTGTACTCAGAATTTAGTTAATTTCTTAAACAAAATTGCACCGACCTAGCTCTTAATTAATGATATAAAGAGCATAAATTATTACAAATTATATTCATAAATTTTGAGAAATATTTAACAGAAAATAAAGATAATTACCTAGCGTTGTGTGAGTGTAATTTCTTTTATTCGATGATGGTTCTTCCTATGACTCCTCTCTTGAATTCTTTCTTCGATGCAGCTCTATTGTCTATGGATTCCTCCCTCTCTAAACTTCTTTTTCGGTGTGGCTCTATTTTTAATGGATTCTTCCCGTTTTTCAAATTCTTTCTTCTCCGGTGTGGCGAGTTTCTTTTGTTCACTGGTACTTCCTTTAAAACCCTATTGGTCCAAAATATATTTAAATTTTTTTTTGTTGACTTATCTATGTTGTCAATTTTCTTCGTCGTCAACCAAACAAACTCTTTTTGTTTTCGGAAATCAGGACTACTTACTACATTATTTCTCATTTGTCCACGAAAAGAAAGTTTAATTTTATTCACCATGACTCCAGTTCATCTAAGACGTAACGTTTTTATAGAAACCTGTATTGTTAATGCCCATGGTAACCTTGGTTATTTCTATCCAGTGGTTATTAGGAATTCTTGTGATGTGAAAGTGTTAAATGTATGTGTCTGAATGTTTAGAATGCTTTCCTATCTTTTAATCGAACCACTTCGGTTTATACGGTTATTGAAGATGCTTGCCTCGAGCTAGCGAAACACGTGTCACCGATTTTATTATAAACAATTTTTTTATATGATAGAGATCTACCACTAATAGGTCAATAAAACAAGGCTGGTTTGAACGATAGTTATATTTTCAGAACGTTTACAAACGTTTTCGGAACACCTTCGTCAGTGAAAATATAACTAGATAAATATATAAACAAACTTTTGTTTTTTATTTGGGACTATCAACAAAATAACTAGTGACTAGGATTTCTTGATATAGAAGATGTGTAACCAACTTTTATATATATATATATAAATTATAAAAACTAAATTAATGTGTAAACATACATGCAAATCAATAATAATTATAATTTATATATATATAAAAGTTGGTTACACATCCTCTATATCAAGAAATCCTAGTCACTAGTTATTTTGTTGATAGTTCCTGAATAAAAACAAAAGTTTGTTTATATATTTATCTAGTTATATTTTCACTGACGAAGGTGTTCCGAAAACGTTTGTAAACGTTCTGAAAATATAACTATCGTTCAAACCAGCCTTGTTTTATTGACCTATTAGTGGTAGATCTCTATCATATAAGATAAGTATAAAAGGTCACGAAATATATATATATATATATACATTTAATTATAAACAATTGTGTGGTGAGGAGTTTACCGATGTTATATTTTGTGTCAGTAATTTACACCATAGTCCTTGCAATCACCTTCATCTTTTAATCGATGCTTGTTATAATAATTAATAATTTTATTTCTAGTTACATTTTTTTTTCCGTTAAATGTTTCTGGCTGGAGTTAAAATAAGAAGCTAACACGCCTAGGGTAATAAAATGCTTAAAAGGTGGTGGTGTGTGGTATCGAAAAAGTATAAGTAGAACCCAAAAATAAACCGAATGTCATTTAAACATAAACATCCACAATCTCAATATTTACTGTGAATTTTGATATATTGAATTGTAATAAATGATAAATTTTCTAACGGTAATTAACCATTCGAGGATTACTATACTACACATGGCAGTTTGCTATATTCTAAGAAGTAGAAAGTTGTTTGTTCATAAATCGTAAGATTCATTATATGACACATCGGCCCAAACGATACTTTACTTCAACAGAAAATGTAAATGAAGGCAAAACTTTGCCTGAAATTCTTTTCAGATCAAGCAGGGAGGCATCCTAAAATATTAAAGCGAGATTGAACATTTTTTGATCAATTATGCCTATAGTGAAGTCACCTACATATATTAATTTTATTTAGTTATTCGGACTTCGCAATATTTGTATACAAGGATTATTTTCAATCAATTTAGATTAAGATGAGATTTTGGGCCTGCTACGATTCGATTAAGTTAATTACGTATGTATATCAAACATCTAAATTAAAATATCTAAACCGTCTACTCGAATCAAATCGTATTCTGATGAATATTCATTGGAGGGGATCAATCAATTACAGAACCAACTGCCTAGTTTAAGAATTGACGTTGCCGCATGTTTTATCCCCTTACGTATCCGTGCATTATTTCATTCTTCATTAATTGTGATTCCGTCCGTTTATTAGAGTAGACGATAATAAAATTCAGGACGTTCAAATTTATAAATTATTGTTGGAATCGTATTAAAAATATATTTGTACGTCGAACCTTAAAGGAAAATTATATATTCCAATAGCGACCCGGCATGGATTCTACGACATCCTTTGCATATAAATAATAGGATGAAATAATTAGATTACCGTTGTGCGTAACTATTACTAGCCGTATAAATCTTTCCGATGTTTGTTTTACCTCTCATCGCTAATTTAAATATGGATGTTCTTTGCTTATATATATATATATATATATATATATGCTTATAGTACGTTATAATGGGGTAATATCTAATTATATTATGTAAGATACTAATCTCAGCATAAATGACAAGTTTAAAATAATTATTGATACTTTCATAAATGTCTTAAGTGATTCATTTCCTGAAAAAAGGGTTATAGAAACAGAAGTGACATTCATGATAATTGGTTTAACGATGAATAATAATAATAATAATAATAATAATAATAATAATGATTTATTATCCAACAGCTTAAACTAAACTAATTACAGGATAATTTTATTTTAATAGGAAATATATATGAGAGGATCCTTAAACTAATATGCACTAACTTAAAGAGAGAGAATTAAAAAAAAATAAAAAATAATAATAAATAATAATAATAATTTTATTACAAGAATCAAAGTAACTTATTTTGCAAAAGACTCTTTAAGGCAATATATGTTGTGTTAAAGAAGTCCACATCAGCACAGTACATATTCACACTTCTGCACATTGATATCAGTGGGGCATTTGAATGGTGAAGCGTATTAGAAGACGGAATATAAAAAGTTTGTCGTGTTCTGCTATTTGACCTAGGCAGATAAAAAGCTAATTGGGACAGCAAGTTAGCATCTGATACGGTACCTTGAATTAATTTATAAATAAATAAAATTTGTGCTCGTACACGACGAATTTCAAGTGAATCATAATTATTTTCATGAAGTAAGATCTCATAACTATAGTCGTGAGGTAAGAATGTTTTATACCTACGGAAGTGCAAAATTTTTAAAAATTTACGTTGGACTTTTTCAATCCTGTTCTTATATGTACTGTATCCAGGACTCCAGACTACAGAGGCATACTCAAGTTTGGGCACAATGAAAGCATTGTAGAAACTAATTAACGCATCATTACCACTAAATTGCTTAGTGTTGCGTGTAAGAAAACCAAGCAACTTTAAGGCATCAGCACAAATGCTCACAACATGAGGGTTAAGGGTGAGTTTCTGATCAAACAATACCCCAAGATCCCTAATACATTCACAACGTTCCAAGGAAGCATTGTTGATAGTATAATTAAAGCTTATATAACGGGGTTTACGACAATAGGTTACAATTTTACATTTATCAATATTTAATTTTAAAGAATTTCTTTGACTCCACAAAACAATTGCATCAAGGTCCTTTTGTAAGAGAACACAATCATTATGAGTTTCAATAGACCTAAACAATTTTAAGTCGTCTGCATAAATAAGTGATTTCGAGTCAATAACTGAGGAAACATCATTGATGAATATATTAAATAAAAGTGGTCCAAGGACAGAGCCTTGAGGCACACCGCTACCAGAAGTATATGTAAATGAACGAAATCCATTATATTCGACAAAGTTCCTCCTCTCTGTCAGATATGAATGGAGTAAAGAAATCAAATCGTTAGACAATCCAAAACCATGCATTTTACGAAGAATAAGTGAATGCGGCACTTGATCAAAGGCCTTTGAAAAATCAGTATATATGGTATCAAGTTGCCCACGACCATTCAAAATATCTGAACCATAATTAACAAATGTGCATACATTCGTAACTGTCGATTTTCCCCTAATGAAACCATGCTGAGTGATGGACAATTTGTTAGAGACATGATTAGAGATGTATTTAAATAACATTGTTTCAAATATTTTAGAGAAATTTGATATTATCGATATGGGTCGGTAATTTAATATGTTATTTTTACCACCAGATTTATAAACAGGTGTAATTCGAGAAAGTTTCCAGAGATTAGGAAAAGTTTTAGATTTTAGTGCTAAGTTGTAAATATGCAGCAAAGGTGTAATCAAAACACTTCGGCAATTCTTAATTAAAAAGCTGGTATCGAGTCTGCACCCATTGTGAAAGAATTTTTTAAAGAGTTAATAGCACAGAGCACATCCGCTTCATCAAAAGCCCTGAGTACCAAGTGTGGATAATCAATCGACGAGGACACGCCAGGAGAGCTCTGTATGTTGGAGTCTGAGAAAACAGATCGAAAATGAGAAGCAAAAGCATTAGTAATATCAGCAGGAGAATCAACAATATTGTTCTCAGCACTCAACATGGATCCCGGAATACGAGTCTGGTTTTTCAAAGAGTTTATGAAATCAAACAATTTCTTTGGGTCACTTTTTATGTTTGCCTCAATAATATTCAAGCTAGTCTGACGATCCGTGCCAATGCTTGTTCTAACCAATTTTCTAAACTCCCTGAACCTGTCTCTATAATACTGTAAACCTGTCTTCTTAAACATATTTAGATAATGTCTTTTAGTTTTTATATGGATTTTAGTAGTAGTCGAAAACCAACTTGGAAATGATGTCTTGTGCTTCGCATGAAGCGGTACACAAAAATTAAAACAATTATACAGTATTTCATAAAGCCTACTACATGCTAAATTAACATCATTATATTGCACGACAGTCATCAAATCACTATCTAAAATCAAGCTATACAATTCAACAAAATTAGCAGCCTTAAAATTGTAAGAAGGGGCATCTGAGGTTTGAAATAGATTATTAGTTGGTGCGTCCCAAGTAATAGTAAATGATAGCGGAGGATGGTCAGGATCCTCTTCTACAAGTGGCAGCTCAGCACGTTCAACATTGGTCCGACAACCATCAGAACAGAAAACCAAATCGAGGAAGCGATTATTGCGATTCAAAATAGTATTTATCTGAAAACTTTTCGTACTAGTAAGAAAGTTACTAACACTGATAGATCTCGCACGGCCGGCATATTCCAACTCAGGGATATTGAAATCCCCAGCAAAAACAAACAGCGTATCCAACAAACCCAGCATCTCAAGCAACAGTTCATCATACACACAAGCAGGAACATCGGGAGGTATATAAATTAAAATAAAATTAATCACCAAATGGATATAACGTGTTTGTACACAAAGCAATTCAATTCTGTAATCGCCGAAATCCCTGACAGAGTCAGTATCCAGTTCACGACATGGAATACCACATTTAAATGCCATAAGTACACCACTGCCGCGCGTTTGCCTGTCAGTTCTAAACACAAGATACTCATCCGGAAAAAGTTCGGAGCTAAGTAGACCTTCATTAGCCCAAGTCTCACGAATCATAATAATATCATAATCCATAGACTCAAGCATATTCTTATAAAAATTTGAGTTTTCGTATTTAAGCCGCGAACGTTTTGATAAAAAAATTGAAAGTAGTTATTGGTTGTTGGATATTACATCGTTTTTTTCTGCATAACTATTTTAGGCATTCCAAATGTATATTTCAAAAAGCTATTTTCACCATTGGCCCTACGCCTTCGATAGTCCAACATAATTTTATTTTTAGCATCCATCTCCCTAACAGTCAAGTCCCTGGAGATGAATAACTTAGCTGGGCCAGAAAATGTTTTCAACTTTTTAGCATTGGTTAACACTAGTTTACGTTCTTCAACAGAATTTAAAACGATCTTCAGTGGTCTACATTTATTAGGAATTGGAGCCCTACCCAACCGAAAACACTTGAAAGACTCCGACTTCACTCGATTTTCCGAGACAAAGCCTAAAACTTCCGCAGCAGCCATAGCATCGCTCTCAACAGATCCATCATCAGTAAGATTGAACAATACGACATTATTTTCTCTGGATTTACGGTCATTAATTTCTTGAATGATCTCATCAAACGTAAAAGAGGGTGAACTTGCAGAAGCTACAGGTACCTGAACAGTTTTCTTTATTTCTAAAACCTCTTTCTGAAGTGATGTTACAAGTGCCATAAGACTCTGAATCTGCCCCGGAATATCTGATATACAACAGCTGGAGCAGGTCCACTTATAATTCTTTCTAGATCTAAGAAAACGAGTATCTTTATCTGTTAAGCCAGCGCATGTAAGACAAAAGGCATTTCCGCAAACATAGGATTTAAAAATAAAGCCATCAGGAAAGTCCTTAACGCAACTTTTACACGTAAATTGAGACATATTATATTTATAAAAAGGAAAACAGTTAATAGTTGAGAAATAGGAAAACACAGGGATATTCTTCTCGCGCTAGCGGTGCCCGTCGCAGCGACTTTGCAATAAAAAAAAGGTAAAAAAAGGCAACGGAAAGGTACAGCAACTGACTACAAAGGTAAGAAAAGGAAGCAAAAACAGTAGTATACGTATAAAAATACGCCTGGCAAAATATCGAAACAACTTATGGAGACAAGGCAAACTTACCACCTAAATATCAAGGAAAGTAATTGCCGGATTGTTTCATAAATAACAATATCATGAAGCTCACTAAATAAGCTTTCTAGTGAGTACAATCAGTACATAACAAACTTTGATTTTACTTAAAAAAGTGAAAAACACTTATGATGATATCAGCAATACAACTGTACACCTCTCGAAACGAGACTAGACTGAATGAAGGGAGATGCGCGAAAATGTAAGATTTCTTAATGATGCTTGTGTTACGACCCACTCTAAAGATATGATAAAACACCGTAATAAATATCGTAAGAATTATAAACAAAATATAAAACAAGCAAAGATCTCTATGAATAATCGCATCATAAATAGGTCTAATTATTCGAGCAGAGTTATATGTGGCAAGTAGTAAACGTGTATAGAAAGAATAGTAACACTGTTACAGCAGACTTTGACTCGAATAAAGTAAATGATTTTTATAAACAATCCAAGAAATATAGTAGAAAGCATAACTAGTGGAAGTAGTGATATGGACACTTACATTAGTCAGATTAATTGCCAAGGATGCTCTTTTTCAGTGGACCCGGTCAGTCCCGTAGGGAGAGACACAATAATCTCCCTCAAACCGACTAACAGCAAAGATATTTGCGGATTCACGGTATCAATTATTACAGGTATAAAAGATCTTTTAGTTATACCACTAACACTATTAATTAACCAATCCATAAAAGAAGGAGTTTTTGCTGACGTTTTAAAGCTGGTCCTTGTTATCCCTATCTTTAAGAAAGGCGATTCGAAAGATATTTCCAATTTCAGGCCAATATCACTGTTACCGATAGTATCAAAAATTTTCGAAACAAATTTTAAAGATAAAAATCTATAAGTATCTTGAAGAAAATAATCTATTGCATCAATACGGGTTTAGGCAAAATATGCGTACGAAAACAGCAGTTTTTAATTTTGTGCAGCAGGTCGTCGATTGTTTTTAAAAGGGAGAGTGCCTGTTAGGCACTTTCTGTGATTTAACTAAGGCGTTTGACTGTGTGGAGCACGACTTATTAATTCATAAATTGCGATGTTACAATTTTGATTCTAATAGTATTAAATTAATAACATCTTATTTAGAAAATCGTAGCCAACAATTGATCTGCAACAATACTACATCAAACAAAAATATATTACTTTAGGTATCCCTCAGGGTTCCATTCTGGGACCACTGCTATTTTTAATATACGTATGTAAATGATTTGTCACTTAGCATTATCGATTCTGTGCCAATCTTGTATGCAGATGATACCACTTTGATAAGTCGTGGCGGGAGCGCGGACTCGAACGTCGTTCATGCCGATCGTGTTGCACAAACAACTGCGGAGAAATGGTTTGGTTCCAATAAGCTTAGTTTGAACTCCTCTAAAACTCAATCCTTACTATTTACATTGAACCAAAATCCTTTATCAGCAAGAGATGATGTAAAATTTTTAGGAGAGTTTTTAGAACCAACTCTTAAATGGGAGAAACACGTGAATATGTTGTCTAGTAGGCTAAGCAGTAATGTATATATTTATTAAGAATTTTAAGCATGAATGTGTCAGCAAATGTACTTACTTGAGTGTACTACGCCTTTTGCCACTCAATAATGAGCTATTGCCTGCTTTCGTGGGGGGCTGCTGTTTCATGGGAGAGAATTTTTGCCCTACAAAGGAGGGAAATTCGAATTGTGAGCGGCGTTAAATACAGAAATGATTGCAGAGACTCTTTTGTTAAATTAAAAATACTAACATTTCCTGCGCTTTATATACTAGAATGCCTATTATATGTTGAAACTAATATCTCCAATTTTCAAATCCAATCGGATATTCATCATTACAACACAAGAAACAACACAGACTTACACCTAAATACTACAGGCTAGCAAAAAGTCATAGAAACGCTGAATATCTATCTGTAAAATTTTATAATAAATTGCCCACTCAAATTAGGTCACTACCCATGAAGCAGTTTAAAATAACTATAAAACGGTTTTTCGTTGCGAGGGCCTTCTACTCCTACGAGGAGTTTTTGTCCTCTAAAATAGATATTACCAATTTTTAGCGCTTATTATATGTATGAGTTTGTGGATTTTTGTGTTTCTCGTGTATTATGTATATATATATATACAGGGTGTTCCAGACTTCACTCCCCAGGCTTGTAACTTCGTTATTGTTAACAATACATAAAACAAAGTATATATATCTTAAATGGGAGGAAATTCTCTATACGATAGGAAAAACCAATTTACAAAAAGTGCGTTAGTGTAATGACAGCTATATTCAACTTTCTTTTTCCAAATAGCACAGTATACTTTTTTAATATTCAGATGGTACCTTTTATTCTCTTCACAGCCATATAAATTAATGTGGGCCTTACATGGGAAAATTTTCGAAAAAAACTTGTTCTAAAGTTTGCCATGCAAAAAAATGTGGTTTATAGTGTTTATCTAGTAGGCGATGAAATCAATAGCTTTCTACAAACAAAAATGTGTTTTTATTGAGGAAATATTCAATGAGAAAGTGAAAAGTGGTTCTTGAGGAATCGCTATGGTACGCTCTAACGCCCAAACGAAGCAAATTTCAAGAGTTTTGACGTCAAAATCGTATTCTACACCTTCGAAAACATCCGTATACAGAATTTCGTATAATTTAGAAGATATTATTTTTTCTGAATTTTCAAAGGAGTACCCCTTCGAATTTCGAAGAAAATCGAAATCGTTGGAAATACGACTTATTACACATCAAATTAATGCTTTTCGCGTGCAGATTGCGGATAGAATAATTTCGGGTACGAGGGACGGTTCGTTGAGGAAATATTGAATGAGAAAGTGAAAAGTGGTTCTTGAGGAATCGCTATTGTACGCTCTAACGCCCAAACGAAGCAAATTTCACGAGTTTTGACGTCAAAATCGTATTCTACACCTTCGAAAACATCTGTACACAGAATTTTGTCTAATATAGAAGATATTAATTTTTTCTGAATTTTCCCCTTGGAATTTCGAAGAAAATCGAAATGATCGGAAATACGACTTATTACACATCAAATTAATGCTTTTCTCGTGCAGATTGCGGATAGAATAATTTCGGGTACGAGGGACGGTTCGTTGAGGAAATATTGAATGAGAAAGTGAAAAGTGGTTCTTGAGGAATCGCTGTTGTACGCTCTAACGCCCAAACGAAGCAAATTTCACGAGTTTTGACGTCAAAATCGTATTCTACACCTTCGAAAACATATGTACACAGAATTTTGTCTAATTTAGAAGATATTAATTTTTCTGAATTTTCAAAGGGGTACCCCTTGGAAATGTCGAAGAAAATCGAAATCGTCGGAAATACGACTTATTACACATCAAATTAAAGCTTTTCTCGTGCAGATTGCGGATAGAATAATTTCGGGTACGAGGGACGGTTCATTTAGGAAATATTCCATGAGAAAGTGAGAAGTGGTTCTTGAGGAATCGCTATGGTACGCTCTAACGTCCAAACGAAGCAAGTTTCACGAGTTTTGACGCCAAAATCGTATTCTACACCTTCGAAAACATCCGTACACGAAATTTCGTCTAATTTAGAACCTATTAATTTTTAAGGGAATACTTCTTAAGGAACCCGGATCAGCTCGAGCGTAAGCGTTAAGTTTGGCCAGATTCAGGCGCTCGGTTCGTGTTAAAGACACCGAAAAGAAGAGAGATTACGATGTGTGAGCGAGAGGCGATGAGCCAGTGAAACGATATGTGCGTGCTTGCTTCGTCTGAAACAGAAGGAGGGACAGAAAGAGTATGATGTGTGAGCGGGGGCGACGAGTCGGGCGGTCAGAGCAGAGGGCTCAGAAATACATTAATATAAAAAGAATAAAATAAAATATTACACATTAAACCTTCGAAAAAGATTGTCTACAACCTAATCCTACTGATTTCCAAATTATCAAAATACACGTGGAACGCAAACGCGATGATCTTCAAGGAAGAAATACGACAATGAGGTTCCACTTTAGACCTGCGTAAACTACATAAGCCAACTTTTTTTTATTTCAATCACTCTTGTTTAATTTACCTAATTGTGGTGGAAAACTATCATATAAGATATTCTAAACTCACACTAAATTGCCCTATAGAATGTGTTTCAGAATGTTACATAAATATAGTGGCAATTGGCTCATTTAATTCAAATGGGAAAGGGTTACATTTTTAACGTTTGCAACAGGTTTGTAGTGCCCCTCCATTGAAAATTTTGATTATAAAATTTAAAAATGCAAACACATTCGAGATGAGTTTAGAGGCGTTTTACATCATTTCTTTACAAAAATTGATGTACCAGGTAGGCACCATAAATTCTCGGCCTGATATAGAAAAAACAAACTCGGTAAAATGTAACCATTTGTATTTTTCAATATAATCTCCCTAACTTCAATACATTTGTCGCAACGATCAATTAATAATTCAATACCATTCTAAAAATAATCTCAAGTCTTTCCCTCAAAATGTTCTATTACAGCTTTTTGTAACTCACCATCGTCTTTAAAAGGATTTCTCCTAAGGTCTGTTTTTATAAAACACAACCACTGTTTCATCTGCTGTGACAGTGGGCTCCAAAATCGGTTTGGCGTTTGGTTCTAAGTTTTTCTCATAATTTTAGATGAGACTTACTATGTTACAAATAAAAATTTCGACGATCGGTACGATATTAAGATCAATTGAAAACCGTCATAGACTTACAATTAGCTTTATATTCGTTATATGGAGTTTACGCTGTATATATAAAAACGAAATACTCTTTGAGGTAATAACGCGAGTTTTGTAATTGTTCTAAAATTTCTTTGAGACAACATTTTTCATTGTCATGGAATCTTTTCAAGAGTACCGTAATATACGCATATAGAAGACGTTCGAAAATATCACTAAATCTGAAGATAGTGCTAACAGAACCTAAAGGTTAGAAGGTGCCTAAGAACCTAATAAGTTTAATAAAAAATAATATAGTTTAAGACAAAAAGGGTTAGATCTGCATCACCAAAACTATCTCGAATCTAGAGGAACGCAGTAGGTTTTTCAATTGTAGTACGGAGAAATAATGATAAGAAGTATTTCAATTGCATTGTTAAGAGTTTGTAAATTACGAGTAAATTCGCTTTCATGCTTCATAGAGAACTTTAATAACTATGTAGAATTTGTAAATTACAAATTTCGCCGTAAAAAAATCAATCTACATTGTTTTCACTTAACGTTGATCATATATAAACTCTGTGGAATTCATTTATTCAATCGATCGACTTTGAAAAGGTTGAGGTGTTACAACGATTTGTGCAACATGTTCAAATTCTGTGCATTCATCCTGATATTATCAATGTGCATCACCCACAATTATGCTGGGCCAGTATCTGAACTACGTGAAGGTAAGCATTGTACGATATTCAGCTAATATCTATGCCACTGTCATTGTAAACTGATTCAGTATTTTCCTTTTTCAGATAGTGCTATTAGGCGGAGACAAATACCGTGCGATGACGCTAGTTGCGCACAACACTGCAAGAAACTTAACCTCCCCCACGGTGGGCACTGTAAAGATGGTCTTTGCGTTTGTCTATACTGAACATCTACGTTAAAGAAATAAATCGCCCTTGCCGAAAATAACTTTTATTTATACCATCTCTAATCGATATTAGTATACAGACTGTTCAAAGTTACTAGTAGTAGTGTGTACTACTGCTAACTTTGTTATTATTCCAGATAGAAAGCAAGCTAAAACAACAAAATAGTATTTTTCCTGCAGATTTCAACGGAATAATAAAAAACAATTGATTATATGATATGATATGATTTATTTCATTAAAATAGTGTACACTCTGTTATACAGTATTCGACACGTCAATGTACGTATATAATAACAAGAAATTTACATTTACAATGTACGTCATTCTCTTGATCACACTTCCATATTTTTACATGTTCATACAAAATAACGTCATAAAAAGGCATAATAAATAAGAAAGTGACATTACAAAATCATGTAACAGTCGCCAAGTTAAAATTAAACAGCAAACAAAATAAAGAATACAAAAAGTCAAAAAAACCAAACAATGAGAAAAGGAAAAAATCCTATTCCATTAATGTGGACGGATCTGTGGAAAAGAACTCCTCCACTTCATACAGGATGTTACTGAGCAGATACTTTGCGATCACCGCCTTGAAATGCCTGACCTCCAAGGCTCTCACCGAACATGGCAGATGGTTGTACAGTTTAACGGCCAGATAATTGGTGCTTGTCTGAGTACGCTTTAAACGATGGTAAGGTACAATGTAGTTGTCTTTTTGCCGTGTAGGATACGCATGATTGGCAACGTGTACCGGGAAAGTATCGGATCCGTGGATATAGAGAAGAGAGGACAATACAAAAAGGGAAGGTAGGGTAAGTATTTTGAGTTCTCTAAAAATTTCTCTGCAGCTTGTTCTCGAACTCACTCCCATTACAGCCCTGACTGCTTCCTTTTGCCGTACTAAAATCTTATGAGCATGTGTCGAATTTCCCCACAGAAGGATACCATACGGTGCTCTGCCCTGAAAGACACCAAAATATGCCATGCCGGCAACTTCCCTTCCCGCAATTTTCTTAATTCGACGAATGGCGTAGATACATTTTGCCAATTGCGATTGTAGGTTGTTCACATGATCCTTCCAGCACAGAGAGGAACAAAAACGCACTCCCACAAAATCCATGTAATTCTCCTCAACGGCCTTAGTGGTGAAAAGCATAGAGTTTGTTTTCTGATCATTCACTTTCAGCTTATTAGCGTTAAACCATTCCACAGTCTCTCCTAGTACTGTATCCGTTATGGTATTGAGCGGGTCCACTAAGAATGTCGTGTCATCAGCATACATCAGCGATTTGACGCAGTTTACGTTCCCAGGTAGATCATTTATGAAAATCAGGAAAAGACTGGGTCCCAGAATTGAACCCTGTGGTACTCCCCTGCTTAGTAGTTCGAAATTTGATTTCTTCCCATTCCATTCCACTATCTGTTCCCTGTTGGTAAGGTAACCCTCTATTAGTTGCAAGAAAACTCCCCTGACTCCATAGAATTCCAATTTCCTCAAAAGCAGTTCATGGTCAACGCAATCAAAGGCTTTTGACAAGTCACATTTTCTTTCTAGATCGTTTTTATTATCAAAAGCCTCAGCCACAGTATCCATGAACTCAGTCATAGCTGTTATTGTTGACTTTTTTCTTTTGTAACCATGCTGGGAATCAGTGAACAAATGTTTGGCTTCGAAGAAATCTACCATTCTAGATTTAATAGCCTCCTCAAAAATTTTTGAAATAGCGGGAAGAATTGAAATTGGCCGGTAGTTACGTACCATATCTGCTTCTCCTCCTTTAAAAATTGGAACACTTTAGCCCTTTTCAGTTCCTGAGGAAAAAGTCCATGCTCGAAAATATGATTGACTAACTTGTCTATTTGTACACCTATTTTGAGAATAATTCTTTTAAGCAGAGTGGTAGTCATTCCTTCTATGTCTCTGCTCCTCTTTGCTTTCAAGTTTTTCGTAATAGCCAAAATCTCAGTCCCATCCACTGGCTTAAAGAACAAACTTGCACATTCACTCGCCTTGGCTTTTGTTAGTAAAGAGTCCATTAGTAGTATTGAACTCGCTTTATTATTCTTTATGTTTTCACCTATTTTCGTAAAGAACCTGTTGAAATCATGTGGCGTCATTTTCACGTTTGCATACACTTGTGTTCTGCTCTCAGATCGAGCTTCCATGCGTATTATATCCCACATGGCTCTATTCTTGTTTCCATGATCAGCGTCTCGTAAGTACTTGCCTATCGCCTTGGATTTTGACTCTGTGATTTTTTCCCTGTACTCGGTTCTAGCTTGATTGTACAGATGTTGTGTTTCGATGCTTCCAACTACCCTATTTACAACGTCGAGCACATCCAATGTGTTTTGTAATAGCTTCAAATGATCGGTTGCCCAATCTATTCTAGGAGAATGATATCCATTCATCTGAACGTACGATTCTGGAAAAGAAACGTCGAAATGGTGTATGAGTCGCCCATAGAAAGATGCAAAGGTGTAGCCACCATCAGCATTCTCCAGGCCAGTCCAATCCTCCGACTCTAATCTTCTAATAAGTGATTGAATATTGGCTTCATTTATATTTCTTTTCTTTTCATATGCCCTTTTCATAGGCTCTAAGTTGTGTGTGTATATACTAAGTTGTTGCCCATGATGGTCAGCTAGATGAGGCTGTATAGTATCAGCCTCAGAAGGCAATTCATGCATATTTGTGAAAACCTGTTCAATGCATGTGACTGTTCTTCTAGTAATACGGGACGGTTTGTGAAAGGCCGGCTTTAAATTAAAAGACAACATGACATCACAAACTGCAACTCGTTCGTTTGTAACGTTCAGAAAGTCTATATTAAAGTCACCTGCTATATATATTTTCGATCGATGCGAATACCCAAAGCGAGACAAGTAAAACAAATTAATGAAGCAAAAATACAGATAAAGAGGAGAAGAGGAAGACCAAGGATGACCTGGGACCAAACGATGTGCCACATACTGCGGGCCAGATGTAAATCCTGGGAAGAAACAAAAATACTATCCAGAGACAGAACAGCTTGGAGAAAATTTATAGACGAAGATTAGAGCAAACCCCGTCATCTAGCGGTACAGGGGGATTCGATTATAATAATAACATTGTCGATGGATTTATTAAAATATAATTTCCCTAAATGAAATATATTTATGTTTCCAGGAAATTCATAATGGATATGAATGGGAAAAAATATTTTTAATTGTAATAATACATCGATAATAATATTTTGTTGCTAGCAATAGTTGTATTTAAATGTCGTTTTATTCTTTAACGTGTCGTGCACAGAAGAAATTTTTAATAACGGAGCAGGTGGGTACTGCATTACACCAGAACAAAGGGAAAAAAACTCAACTCCGACAATGGTTCTCAAAGTCCTCTTTTGAGGCATTTAAGAATAGTCAGGAAAAACTGGTGCAGCAAGAATTTTCCAAGGAGTTGTGTCAGGCTTTTGAAGCCGCCAATATTCTACTAGCAAAATTAGGAAACCCGGAAAAGTTTTCTTGAAAAATTCTCCCAAAACCAAGTTCTCGATGAAAGTACTTCAATGAAGAATTACGTCGACCAAATATAAAGCGAAATACGTGCTGAGATCCACACATTGATAGGTAACGGACTAATTTATTTTGAGGTGGATGAAACTACAAATTCTTGTCGTCGATATATTGCCAATTGGTTGTTTGGATGTCGAAGGCGCTAGAAAATCATATTTCATAACTTGTAAACAATTAGAGAAAACTAATAAGTGTACGAATAATGATCTCGACCTCATGCACATCGCGAGCTTTTAAATGTGTCTAGGAGATATTTGGCGTCTACGATTTGTCTGGCTGTTGACAAATAATATTGAAGTAGTTCTAGAAACGTCATATATAAAAATCAAGACTCAGACTATAAGTAAACTTACATTATTTTTTGCAAGCTTTTAAAGTGTCTGGAGGAAATTATCGCCAACCCAAAACTGTCTGGCAACATTGATTTTTAATTTTTAATGATGTTTTGCAGCATTTAGTATTAGAAAAAAAAATAAGGAAAGGATGCAACGATGGTATAGGGGCAACCGCCAAGATGATCATAAGAAAGCATATTTCGTCTCGTAAATGCAGTACAAATTGTGTTTCAGATTTCGTTGCTGCATTTAATCTAACCGAATCTAAAGTCGCTATCGAAGAAGTTACCGAACATACCACCAAATTCAAGTAACTGATGGACAAAACGAAGGAAAGGATACAAATTATAAGTTTAGAAGCTTTTTACTTTATAAGTTAATTTACGAAACATAAAGACACAAAAGGAGGCTGATATGGGAACCCAACACAGATTGCTAACGGCAGAACTCCAACAACAAATTAACACAGAACAACAAATAGCTGAGTATCATAAAATAGCAATCAGCAAATTAAGAAACGAAAAGAAAAGAGCAGAATACCAACAGAAAACGAATGATTTACTAAAGAGACATGACCAGGAAGAAATGACACTAGAAGAGACGTGGAGAATTTTCAAGGAAATTATTTATAATTCTGCACTAGAAGGATGCGGTCAAATCAGATACAGGAAAAAACAGAAAAGAACAAAATGGTGGACTAAGGAAATACAAAAGGAAGTTAAAAACAAAAAAGATGCGTGGTGAAAATACGTTTTAACAAAGGAACAGCAATACAAAGAACAATATGTTAAAATAAGTAACGAAGTTAAGAAGAGAATCAAAGAAGCGAAAAAGAAAAACTGGGAAGATTTTGGAAATGATATTAATGGGGAATATAAAACAAATAACAGGAAATTTTGGAACCAAATAAGATCAATGAATGGAAAGAAAAAGAAAGAAATAAAACCAATTTGGAATACCGCGAATGAACTAAAAACAAGAACAGAAGATATACTTGAAATATGGAAAGAATTCTTCACGAAAAAATTCACAGATGCAGAAGATCATACAGATTTATTGCCAGAATCAGGAACACGAAATGAATATAATGAAGAACTTGAAGAGATAGATATGGAAGAGGTAGAGAAAGCCCTGAAAAGAATAAAAACAGGAAAAGCCTGCGGTGCGGATAATATTGAACCGGAAATGGTAAAATGGCTCGGACAGGTGGGAAAGGAGTGGATCCTTGACATTTTTTGTAAGACATGGCGAACGAACACAATTCCTGCGGATTGGGAAAATAACCTCATCACTCCCATATATAAGAAAGGCGATCAAAGTCAGTGCGACAACTATAGGGCAATATGCCTATCGACAGTATGTTTTAAGGTCTATACCAAAATAATAACGGAACGACTTACACATTTAGTAGGAGACAAACTGGGAGAAGAACAAGCGGCCTATAGAAAAGGGAAACAAACGAACGATAATATCCACATAATTAAAAACATCATTGAACGTAAAATTGAGACAGAAATCTACTTCAATTTCATAGACTTGCGAGCAGCCTTCGATACAGTAGATAGAAGGGAGTATAGATATCTGTCTAGAGAAACTAGAGGTTCCAAGAAAAATGCGCCAAATAATCAATACTCTATATTGTCAGGTTAGGGGGATAGTACAAGTGAATGGAAAAAGATCAGCAGATTTTGAAATGCAAATGGGAATAAAACAAGGAGACAGCTTAAGTCCATTAATATTTATTATAGTAATGGACAGAATCCTGCAAAATACGAGGAAACGCATCGAAACTGTGAAGACAATGTTAGGATATAACAGACTGGAACCTGTAGCTGTGGATGCATTACTGTGCATCGATGATCTGGCACTAATAGCTGACAGTTATGTGAAAATGGAAAAATTAACAAAAATATGGACAGAAGAAATAGAAAAGATGAAGATGGAAATAAACGTAGAAAAAAGCAAAGTAATGGTGATACATAATAAAGAGCCAGCCAGTAATCTAATAATTAAAATAAACGATAAACAAGAAGAAATTGTCGAGGCATACGAATATTTAGGTACTATTATATCGAAGGATGGAAAAATTGATCTAGACATAGCAAAAAGAGGGCGGAAAGCCACAAACGTATACTACGCTCTGAATCAAACCATCTTTGGAAAAAAACAAAAATAGAACCCAAGATCAAACAGATAGTATACAATGCAGTGGTAGCCCCCACAATAATGTACGCAAGTGAGTCCTGGACAATACAACAAAAACACGAAAGCAAAATAACAGCTATGGAAAATAAAATTTTTGAGAAAGATCGTGGGGAAAACAAAAATGGACAGAATAGAAAACGAACAGATAAGGAATATGATAAATCAAGAAGATATACTAAAAAGAATTAAAAAATGTCAACGGAATTGGTACGGCCACATAATTAGAATGGCACAAAAGAGTTTAACAAAGAAAATAATAGAAGCCAAAAATAACGGGAGAAGAAAAAAGGGAAGACCAAGGAAAAAATGGATTGACAGAGTCAACGAATTAGGACGAAAGCGAGGGAAGACCATAGCAGAAATGAGAAGAATGAGTACAGACCGGACACGATGGAAAGAATGGATTAAATCGTCGTAAGATCCAAAAATAATCCGATGCTGAAAGGCATAAGGATTAACGAGAAGAAGAAGATGAAGAAGAAGAAGAAGTTAATTTCAACAAATGTTGATTAGTTATTACTAAATTTAATGTCAAAATTTAATGTCAAAAAATGCGATGGAATGTAACGTAACAATCCGCGTTTTCGACCATATGCATACAGTAAAAGCCTCTGATCTAAAGTAGAACACTTTATTACTGAATAAAATTGTTAATAATTACGTACCCAAAAGTATCTTTCTATGGTATCAGTGAAGAGCATTTTTGAAGAGGTGTGTCACGTGCTGAGGTTGCTAACTAAGATTATGAAGTTTGGGGGTGATACACACCCCATTTTTCTAACGTCATTTTGGTTCCCCTACATGCTACCGAAGCGGTTTTGCACATTTCGCGATACCTTAAAAAACAGCTTATTGAAAGTTTTCAAATAGACAGGCTGAATATTTTACGCGCAGCAAATGCGCGACATTTTTTATAAATTATTTAAATGATCACCATTTTTCTCACTTATTGTCCGCAAGAAATTTCTTTCATACGAAACACTGCCACTAATATAAAATAAGTTTCCATCAACATTACTTGAAAAATCGTCTTATTTCGTACTAGACGAAACTTAAGGTTACTTTCCGGAATGAAACGGGGCTTCCTGCATAGATCAAACGATGTTCTAGAAATGAAATATTATTTAGTAAAAGGATTTAATCATACTATTTTATTAATGCTAAGAGAGTCGTGCATTCTCTTAATCATATTAAATCGGCTTACATCCCACGACTTAATCAATATAGTTTATTAATCGACTTTAACTAAACGTATAAAAGCTTTATGAAAGATTTGCATGCAGACCATTATAATCTAAGAAGCCTTGCCAATTTGCATAGAGTTGTAGAAGGACTTAGATTATTCTTATCCTATCACATCACACCAGGACGAAATTATATTTCATGATGTTTAGCAAGAAACTGTGTCCATTGCATTTCGACTGATCGCAAGGAAAACTTGCATCTCATCAATTCTGTATTTTTCTTAATTCGTAAGCGATGAATATTAGGTGAACTGAAAAAAAAAAACAATTTCTTCAGAGAAGCTACGAAAGAGTGCCGTATTAGTTAGTCCCCGAGGCATAAAATACCCAGGTACAAATCCCCTATACAAGAAATTCAAGTCTATATCTAAAAGTTGGTTCTTAAATAGCAAAAACTCCCTTTTAACAGCTATATTTCAATCTTATGTTTTTTCTTATGACAAAAACTTAAGGTAAAATTTAAGAATATGGTTTTCCTGGTTTCGTGGAGTTGGAGCTTTGAGGTAAAAGTTCCCGATATAGCGGGATTTTGTGTTTTGGTAATCGAAACCCCCGGAGGTGTCATAGTTTTTCACGAAAATTTTCGAACGATTCTTGCAGTGTCCTTTGGAGTACGTTTTGGCCTAAGAAGAAGCCAGTTTTTGTAAATTATAATTGCAATTTTCAAAGTAATTCAAATTGGATTCATTGAAGCTGGCCAGAGTAAACATTTTCCGTGAAATTTTCTTTAAGGTTCAAATACTTACAACGCGCAATAAGGCAGTAACCAATCTCATCGACACGAATTCATTTATTCATTAATTTCATAATTTATACTAAATATGCTTTAATTACTGTCAGCTTCCAAAGCGTTGTAGTTCATCTCTTAATCCAACAGTATTACCAATTGCTGCATTGATTATAATAATAATAATAATTATTATTATTATTATTGTTATTGTTATTATTAGGAGGAGGGCTGCATTGATTAAAATTATGCAATAAACCGATCTGAATTCTTTTTCGTGGTAAGATAATTCTTTCTACAGCTGATTTAACGGTAGTTCTACCAAGATATTTCAAGTGTTTAAAGTATGTTCCCCACTTCAGTTGTTGTTCTCTTAAATAGACAGTTATGATCAGCAGTACGCTCGCTTTTTTGAAACGATATCTGAATGGGCAGTTATCGATCATCCATGGGAAATATTCGTTTGGGAACGTAAAGCTAGGTACCGTACACCACTGGTTGCAGACCAACACTGGTAAATCAGGGAAATGTCGCCTTTAATTTTCAATGCAATCTATCAAACTAGCGAAAACTAATGGTGTAATTCTTCTAACTCTATCTCCTCACACTAGTCACCGACTACAGCCGTTGGATCGTTCTATATGTTGTGTTGTTAACTAATAAAAACAAGCTTCTAACTTTACTTCAGGTTTAATAACTCTCTTAAATACAACTGTATGATCTGTCTACTATATATGACATTCATTATTGTTTTCTACCACAGCTCACTATTTAATACAATCAACTAACTAGCAAGACGCATCATCCATGATAGACATATTACAACACGCCCCTTTCAAAAGAAATTAAAACAAACATTTTTGAAAAAATTATGTGCTGTCGTCATTTTCACTAAAAGTAAATCGACGCGGTTTAACAATTCTTCTGCCACTTCTGGTATATGTGCCAGCACGTGTGTAAATTTGACTGTCAACCAAAGCGGGACTATAAGGTTTATGATTTGGGCTAGATGGTTGAAAACTATTATTTATAGATGGCACTGATTTGTCTTGGCATTTTTCACTGCTTATTCTCGGTTTCAATAAATGTTGACGGTTTCTACGAAACTGAATACCTTCAGGGGTTTCAACTAAAAAGATCTTGGTTCAGGACCAATTTGCACTACTGACGCAAGTGACCATGGAGAAGTAGGCGTTTTCTTATAAAGAATGTCGTCTCCTATAGATAAAGACGGAAGTGGTTTTGTATGTTGGTCATAATAATTTTTTGCTCTTTCTATTTATTTTTATTTACCAGAAATGCAATACCTTGGTTATATTTTCAATTCTTCTGGAATGCGTCCAGATCCACGGAAAATTAATGCTATTCGTCAGCTAGAAATACCAAAGTCAGTGTCCGATATAAAAAGATTTTTAAGAATGATAAATTACTTATGTACCTATATTGATAACTTAGCTGATAAAACTACAAACCTAAGAGGTCTTTTAAGACAAAATACTGCTTTTCACTGGAATGAAGTACATCAGGTGGAATTTGATAATTTAAAAAATATAATAAGTAATTCATCAATACTTTCCCCTTTCTTTTGGGCTCTTGTCAGAAAGTTATGTCTTTCCACTGTTAGGTTCCTCCTAGGCTTACAATAGCTGTCAAATCTGGAAACTAAATCATTATATGTACAGGAATCCATATTTAGATTGAAGGAATTAAATATATCTAAAGCCTCGTGACCAATGTAGTGTAGCAAAATGGCAACTTTGCGTTGATCGCTTTCATTTTCCAGTGCACTTGCCCTCATGTAAATTTTAAACTGCATTAACCATTTTTGCCAATTGTGCGCTAGATTACCTCCTTTTACTAGTTGTTGTAAGGACGACGACGACCATTTTGAATTGTTTCCCATTCTTGGACCAGCATCACCAGCACCGTTTGGGTTCATATGACTAGACGTAGCCATTTTATTCTTTATTTTTATTTTACGCGGGCTTTAACCTGACACCATGTTGTGTTGTTAACTAATAAAAACAAGCTTCTAACTTTACCTCAGGTTTAATAATTCTCTTAAATACAACTGTATGATCTGTCTACTATATATGACATTCATTATTATGTTTTCTACCACAGCTCACTATTTAATACAATCAACTAACTAGCAAGACGCATCATCCATGATAGACGTATTACAACACTATATACGGACCATTGAAAAGGTATTACAATGAGGCTTGCCGGTCTTGGTTGTTAATGAATCCAGGGAATAGAATAACAATGTCGGCAGAGCTTATCCAGATGCTTTTTCCCAGAAGAATATTATCTCCGGATTTCAAGCAACGGGTATACTTCCCCTGTATAGAAATATATTTGGTGAACATGCATTTTTACCTGCGGAGATAACTGATCAACCACAAATCGCGAATGCTACAAGATCTTCGGCATTATTAAATGTTTTCACGTACACCCAATCTTTTACGTAGCTCCAAACAAAAATCCCAGGGCGTCAAGTCTGGAGATCTTGGTGGTCATAAAATCGGTCCTCGATTACCAATCCACAAATTTGGAAAACGATTATTAAGGTATTCGGTGATTATGTTTGAATTGTGGGGTGGGGCGCCATCTTGTTGGAAGCTGATGCTAATATTTTCAATCAATGGTAAATCATCAAGTCTATTTTCCAAATCAGTTTGTAGAAAATTCAAATACCTTGCACTATTTAGTGTCTCGTTAAAAGATATGGGCCCAATAAGTTTAGTGCCTAAAATACCACACCGGACATTAAAACCGAATCGCACGTGATGTTGATTTTCCTTTAGAACGTGAGGATTCTCTCTGTCCCAAAAGTGCTTTCGTCAGACCATAAAATCGTAGCAGGAAAATTATCATTATTCTCACATTGGTTAACATACCATTGGCAAAATTGCACTCTTCTCTCCTGATCTCCATCTCTAAGTCCTGGTAGAATGGTGTACTTATACGGGTGATATTTGTGACGCTTCAAAATTCTTTGTGTTGTTTGTTTTCGAAATATCAGTATTGTGCTTAATTTCTCTAACATATATTGAAGGATTTTCAATAACAGATTGTAATACATTTAATGCCACATTCACTAATTGCGGATTTCTGTTAGGTTTGGAAAACGAACCATATTCTTTTAAATTAGCTACCAAAATTTCTATAAGTACGAAGGCTGGGCTGCCGTCTTTCAGGATACAGCCTCGAGTACATCCGTTCAGTTTCTGCACTGTTTTGGATGTAACAATTCAACATATCAAATTTTTCAGTATTAGTAAATGAAGCCATTGCTGATACACAAATATTCTGGAAAGAATAATTACTAAGTGACATTGGACTACTGTTTTCATGTATCACGGCCTACTTTTCGTTAGACTAATAAAAAATAAAATTAATAAAATACAATTTTTTTTAATTTTCTTTAATATTTAAAAAATAGATAGTACATGTGATATATCATCGTAAAGAGGATGAAAAAACACGTTGAATTATTTCAAAGCCGACTTGACGTTCCATAAGAAAAATTTAAATTAGAGATCAAAACTAAGAAACGAATAGTGCAAAAAAATCCAAGTCGATATTTGAATTCTACATAAAAAGTATCTTAAGAAAATGTGAAAAGAAATTATGTATAATAATAATGTCTTTATTGCATCAACTATTACAAAGTATAGATACATATACACACGAGAGAGTGAAGGTCGCAATCTCAAGGCGAAGTTCAGCTAATGCTGCTTTGCAACTCAACCTTGATATATTAGAATACATATATGCACACCCAAATATATGAATATACATATACACATATACACACATACACTGCCTAAATCTAAAAGATTTCGATGATGCAAATAGAGGCAAAATAAAAAAAAAGAAAAGAAAAGAAAAGCACTACTACTAATTCATACCAATTCAAGCTACAAAATATTTAACAGTTTTTAAAGAAAAGTAAATAGCATTCCTGTCTAAAAAGTGTAAACCAAAATGAGGAACTACTTGCGTGCACCAGAACCCCGCCCATCTCCCAGATATTCCCTCAAACTGCTACTAAATGAGGTACTACACGAAACTTCAATAGGTAAACTGTTGTACAATATATAGATTTGAAATGAGAAGGATCTTTCATAAAGTGCCGTTTTATGTTGTGGTGGAGAAATTTTGCCCCGAAATCTTGTATTGAGATTATGTACATCTGTCCTAAATGTGATCTTTTGATACAGATACGGCGGAGACCTCAAAGATAGTATTTTATGATATAAGCCCAGGCAGCGAAATTCCCGTCTATCATGCATATTGAGCCATCGGGCACAGTCCAATTTATGGGAAATATGGTCAAATTTACGTATGCCATAAATATACCTCAAACATGAATTTTGCACTTTTTGTATGCGATTTTGAGTAAAAGTATCCAGAGCTGAATGATAAATTGGTACACAGTATGCGAATTGTGAGAGGACAAAAGCTTCGCATAATTTTTTTAATAGTTTCATTAAACACGTGCCTATAAGGAAACAGTTTTTTCAAATTAAGATAAGCATTACGAATATAAAGCGAGATCTGTTTCCGATATCTGTGCGTATTATCTAAAATAAGCCCGAGGCTTTTTACACTTTCGACAAGTGGAATTTTGACATTATTAATTTCTATATTAAAAACACAAGAGATGTTGCAACATGTTTTCCTGGGGCCCAAAAGAATTGCTTTTGATTTAACCGGATTTATCGTCAAACAGTGTTCCACAGAAATTCGATGTAGATAGCTTAAATCCTTATTAATGCTGTCAACAGCTAGTCTCCAATCAGTAGGCCGAAAGGAATAATACAATTGTGTATCATCTGCATAAACATGTGTTTTACAGTGTTTAAGTCCATAGAAGAAATGAGAAGTATATATTGTAAACAGGATAGGCCCAACAATAGATCCCTGAGGAACCCCATGGGGAACATCAAGAAGATCCGATGTGCTGTTACCAATTCTAACACACTGTTTACGATTGCCCAAATAATTTTCGAAAAGTGATAAAGATACATTGTTAAGACCAATGTTATGCAAAATAGACAGGAGAACACGATGATTAACTTTATCGAAGGCTTTACTGTAGTCCAATAAAATGAGACAGGAAACCAAGCCCCTGTCCGTCGCCTCCAGAAGATCGTCAGTAACTTTCAACAGTGCTGTCTCACAGCTGTACCCTGCACGGAAACCCGATTGAATGGGAGGTAGTATATTTGCAGAAGATAGATATTCAGCTAATTGCATTGCAATAATTTTTTCCAATATTTTTGAAAGCACGGGTAGAAGACTTATAGGTCTCAGATCACAAAAATGAACGGGATTCCCGACTTTAGGCAACGGACGAACCACGGCACACTTCCAACAGTCAGGGAATACTCCTTCTAATAAACAGGTGTTAATTATGTGCGTTATATAAGGAGTAATAGTAGGACAACAGTACCGAATCATAACAGCAGAGAGACCGTCACAGCCCGGAGAAGAAGACTTAAGAGATGTTATTATTTTAGAGATTACCAGTTCATCTACAGTACTGAAAGAGAAATGTGGAGGTTGCCTAGAGTTTCTGTAATAAAAGTCGACCCAATCAGAACTATCGGTATTTAATGGAGCAGATGATTGAATGAAGTAAGTATTAACTGCATCAGGATCATTTAAATACACCGGAATATCACTATCACAGCTTTTAGAAACCCCAAGTGCACGCAGATCATTCCAGATGGCTCTTGAGTTATTAGAACGAGATATGAAATCGAAATATGCTTTTGCTCTAGCCTAAAGGTTTTTGTGGTCAAGTTTCTTAAAGTTTTGTATGAAGACCAATCATGTGGATTCCTCGTTCTACGAAATTTGGCCTTGCTCTGCTAGGACGAAAAAGTTATAACAAGAAAAAGAAATTTGACATTTTTCGTTTTTTCACCATAAATCCTAAAATACATGGAAATTTGAAAATTGAAGAAGATTGTATAATTTCATTAGTCCTTAGGAACAATTTGTCTAATTTAACCAAACCTGTATCATTTACAATAAACGAGATCCCCGTGCTGGAAATGTTATCTAGGACACGTTGTATATCCGAGAAGGATTTACAATACAATCCTGAAACATTTCCTATTAAATTCAAAGATATATTGTAAGTATATGAGATCCGTCCTTGAATTAAGATACTTATTCGTGGGGGAAAGATACATAAATAAAATCTAGGGCGAGTCGTGTGTGTCGGAAAATAAATAAACAGCCCCAAGTGCATCGATGGTGTAATTAATGCTGTGGGGTAGTAAACGCGTAGGATTGTATTGGAACCAGAGATATTTACATTGAAGGGAAATAAATTGCATCGGAAATGAACTTTCATTATCTTGCCTCATACGCGCGCGTACGGTAGTCGTGGAGTAGTGAAAGGTCCTTAAGCGATGCTTATTATATAACGGGTATCCTCGCATTTGGCTCGCAGCTCTTCGATGGCTGACCGACCGAGTGACTTGGCGCGTACTTTTGGTGAACCGTTACCGATCGAGATAATACGCTTATTGTGAGATAGAGGCCGGATTTGAGCCGTCAATTTCAAACTTAAACTTGACTTCTTTTGTCACTAACGATGACAAGCTCCATTGTCTTTCCCGTTTTGTTGATAACGTTAGGGAAAAATGAAAAACCACGTATTTGCTTTGAGTCTTTCTTCTTCTTGTTTTCCTTCTTCTTCTTCTTCTTCTTCTGCTTCTTCATCCTTTTGCCGTTCCCAAAGTCGGTGTTGATGGTTCAGTTCCTTATACACTTTATCCAATTTCTCCAATCTCCGCTGTTCATTGCTAATGGTGTAATTTCTATAACACATCCCCCTCTGCGGCTTCCTATCTGCTTTATCCTCATTTCTCTTGTTCGTCCCTTTTTTCTTTCGTTGGGACCTGTCCCAGCTTGGATTTTGCGAAAAGTATCCCTCTTAAGGGCAAAAAGACACGTTACCAGTACCAAGCATGGAAGTCGACGAAGGTCTGATTGATGATCTGAAGCTGATTTTCAGTTCTTCATAACTGACGGTTGAAGAGTCTAACTACAGGAAAGAAGAAACTCTAGTAATCGGTGAAGGCGGAAAAAAGGGCTGGAATCTGAACAAAGCAATGAAACAATTCAAAACCATTAAATTTGTCTATATAAAAGTTCAGGTTGATGCATTTAAAAATGCGTTCCCCTCCCCTATCCCAATTATATTAAACTTTATTAAATGTCTGAATAACTTAGACATCCAAGTAGGAGCAGGGCCACCCCTAACCAAAGGGCTAAATCGGATATAGTCTCAGGGCGTCACCCTTTTGAAGCGGCAATTGGTTTTGCACTCTAATCAATTTGACTTTTGTACTTCACTGGTCCATCCCCTCTTAGTATCCAACAGATATCACCGTCTTAAGTATTGACCGTATCTAAGCAGTTTTTGAAGTGGCAGTTGTTCAAAGGCTTAAAATTCTAAGCGAAAATGAGAATATAACATCTGCAGTCTTTAACAAGATTGTCGTTAAAGACAAACTTAAGGCTTGCTTCTAAAGGATACAATTTAGAAAGCCTAGTCAGAACTAGAGAGAAGGTCCAGAAAGCAGTAAGAATGGTAAATATGGTCGAGATACCGTAGCACACAACAATGTACATTGGAACACTCAAATTCAAGAAGAACAAAGCAATTGAGTTCTTACTTTTGGCGAAGCCGACTGCGTCTGAATGCGCTCTTCCTAGAAAGTCAGAGTTTTTGCTAAAGATCTGAGTAAATAAAGGTTTAGATCAGAAAAACATTTTTATGCGGTAGTAATAATACTGGCGCCTGCGAGCTTTAACACAATTACGGCTGGGGACGAGGCCTGGCCGGAGAGACTGGAAGCTTCAGAAAGTGGTAAATACGAATGTACGCTCCAGAAATCGTGAAGCACGTGACTACATTTAGTCATCCAAAACCAAATGCACTTGCCCTGTAATAGCAGCAAATTTTACTTAAATTCGACCAGATATCAATCTATATCAATACTATGTCAATAATATAGATCTACTTAGTAAATGAATTCACGCAATTTTATACATAGATTCTTATCAAACGCTTTTTTAGTTATTTTCGTTTTGTTAATATTTTACACGTATATGAATTAATTAGAGGTACATAGGTGTATTGTGATTTAATCCTAAAATTTGATCTAAGCGCCGCCGCGCCGTACAAAACTTAATATACGAGGCCGGAACTACCTCTCAGCATGCGAGGATGGCTTCCTGCCTTCCACGGTTTTTGAAATGTCTTCCCTCGCTGTATTAATCGAACAAATTGAAAATACATCCTCTTGCATAAAGACGTGCTCGCACCTCCTTGAGGAAATTGCTTTATGAATGTATTAAATAATACTTTATCGGGTCAAGGTGTATCGTTGTCTCTTTTAGTAGGAATAAGAGCACGAAAATCTGAGATACGTTTTAAATTTAAAAAAAAAAGAGCATCATATTTTCCTGTGTTCTAGAACAAGGTAATTAATACCTAAACTAGGTTGTGTTACGTAATGCTAATTATAAACTGATACATAATAGTAGGACTCTATTGCAGCCCATCTGAAGTGTTATTGCTTTCCACTAGTGTGGATTACCAATGGTTACGTATCTACAATATATAGGTAATATTTTATGCGCTTTGATGTAAAGTATGTATGTCTATTGCTTCTCATGCTTTGATGTATTAACGATTTGTATATCGAAGTGTTGTGGGGGTTAAATACAAGTAACTGCAGAAGAGCAACCTGGAAAGGGTGAATTTAACGTCAAGCGAAAGGGAATCGAAGAATTGCAAATAAGAATAAGAAGACTGCGGCTAAAATAATATGTAAAATAAATAAAATTACCCTTACCACACCTTTCTGAAAATCGAGATACGTATTTCGGCAACTAAGTTGCCATCCTCAGTGGGCAAACTGGGGAATTCAGTATCACTATCGAATCCGGCTAATGCCCAAGACGAACATCACACAACGAACACTGCACAACACTAAAGCACTACACAATGAACATCGCACAATGAACGCGCGAAATACACCAAAGACACTGTTGACACTGAACTCCTATTATTGGTAGCGTGTATTTATACTACTTCTAACCTAAATTGCATGCTATACGGAGCGTGTCAATACGGTTGAAAGAATGTACAATTTAATTCAATAGCTCTTACAATTTGGAATTTGGAATAGGTCCTCCATCCGCATTCATAAGTCTCCCTCTATTTTTATAAATATACAGTGTGTCCCAGGATTGACGTTACAAGAGGTGTGATGGACTGAAAATTTTTGAATTTTATTTTAAGATTGTAAAATTAAGCCCTGCTTGGCGTGAATAGAACTTTATGAATATTTTCAGTTTTTGAAAAACAAGTTGGCCTTGACGGTGAAGCGAAAACTATTTTGTTTTCAGGTAGCCTACCCTTTTTGTTCATGATACGTCAAAATATTACTAAATAAAGTAGTTCAAAATGAAAAATTATGGCTCTATGCAAAATTTCAGAAATATTTACGTATTTTTTAGATTGAACAAAATAAATTGTCTTTTTAAAGTCTGGGATGTCTGAATTGAAATATTTTTATCACGTTTGAATAACAATCGTTTTATTTTTACAAAAAAATTACGGTTTCATACTACGAGACCTGGTAAACTGAAATTTTGGTTTCGTACTAAACGCGCTGCTTGGAGAAGATTGGCATGGTCATATTTTCTTTCTTTACCTTTTTGAATTTTCTTTTTCTTAGGACACATATTTTTCCTTCTTAGGAAGTGACTAGAAGTGTATAATATACAGATTAGCACTGTTAGACTTGTGACATTGCTTACTCACATGAAAATGGTTAGGTAATGTCGTGATAAAAAAACCTTGCTTTTGCAGTAAAATTAGGTTAATAAGATGTATCATAGTCCAAATCTACATAATATACCATCAAATGGCACTAGTATCTCAATTTAAAACAAAGAAAAATATTTTTGTCAAGACGTGTTTTAGGTTACACGTAAGAATTTTGCTACTTTAACTAAGGTTTTTTAAAAACACACGAATTCTATGAAATGTTTTGGAACATTTATGCTAAACTACAATTCATGAGCTTTAAAATGCAATACTAAATACTAATTTTGGTTTAACCTTCCTATACTCACGTCAAAATGAAAGACGTATACTATACTATATAAGTCGGTTTCACAGACCGTATACGTGAGTATAGGAAGGTTAAACTTACCTTGATTACTGAATAAAATAAAATTTACAGCGAATGCACACAAAAAAATCCACTTACAATAAGAGACATTTGCAATACTTTCCTCTCAAACGGATTGCTTTTGTAGCAGCCACTCGTAAATCACACTGCCGAAAAGATGACAATTAGGGCTATCTAACGTACTATTCCAAAACTCACTGCGCATTTAGGTTATGTAATAACATTAATTTAAAAAACTATCACGACATTACCTATGTCACGGAATTACCTTACCTTACCCTACGTGTTTCGGTAAACATGAGACGAATACATTAGAATATATGGACACAATAACAACCGCTAGGTAACCGCTGAACGCCAAAGCGCTGAATTCCGGACTTGATTGGCTTTTATAATGCAAACGCACTTCTCTGTACTCTCAACAAGCGAGACAGAGATATGTTTTCTGTTTCATAATGTTGGCAAGAAGAATGTGTGACAAGGCGCATCATAAGTCTTTATATTTATATGAGGAAAATGCTCCTGTATCAAAAGTTGACGTTTTCGTGTTCGGCATTTATTCCTAGAATATGTTTTGCCATCTATCGGACAATGGCTACACTTTTACCAGGATTTTGAGGACTCATAAATCGACGCCTGTCATACGTTCACTTTGCGGATACTAATTATATATACTAATTATACAGACCGAATTGTTCATATTCTTACAGATTCCACATGTAAAATATCGCAGCAAGGTTATGCGATATATTTTGTTTCATTTTACCAATTTTTTTTTTTGTTAAAATTTGCAACGTTTCCAACAAGTTTTCTCAGAGTAGACGACATATTTCAGATTGATAATATAACCATACCCTAGCTTATTCCTTTCACTTTCGTTTTGTTCATGATTTTATTAAAAACAATGCTTAATTTTCCAGTCAAATTTTGGAACCTAATAAGATCAATGAATGGAAAGAAAAAGAAAGAAATAAAACCAATTAGGAATACCGCGAATGAACTAAAAACAAGAACAGAAGATATACTTGAAATATGGAAAGAATTCTTCACGAAAAGATTCACAGATGTAGGAGATCATACAGATTTATTGCCAGAATCAGGAACACGAAATGAATATAATGAAGAACTTGAAGAGATAGATATGGAAGAGGTAGAGAAAGCCCTGAAAAGAATAAAAACAGGAAAAGCCTGCGATGCGGATAATATAGAACCGGAAATGGTAAAATGGCTCGGACAGGTGGGAAAGGAGTGGATCCTTGACATCTTTTGTAAGGCATGGCGAACGAACACAATTCCTGCGGATTGGGAACCTCATCACTCCCATATATAAGAAAGGCGATCAAAGTCAGTGCGACAACTATAGGGCAATATGCCTATCGACAGTATGTTTTAAGGTCTATATCAAAATAATAGCGGGAACGACTTACACATTTAGTAGGAGACAAACTGGGAGAAGAACAAGCAGCCTATAGAAAAGGGAAACAAACGAACGATAATATCCACATAATTAAAAACATCATTGAACGTAAAATTGAGACAGGGGAGGAAATCTACTTCAATTTCATAGACTTGCGGGCAGCCTTCGATACAGTAGATAGAGGGAGTATAGATATCTGTCTAGAGAAACTAGAGGTTCCAAGAAAAATGCGCCAAATAATCAATAGTCTATATTGTCAGGTTAGGGAATAGTACAAGTGAATGGAAAAAGATCAGCAGATTTTGAAATGCAAGTGGGAATAAAACAAGGAGGTAGCTTAAGTCCATTAATATTTATTATAGTAATGGACAGAATCCTGCAAAATACGAGGAAACGCACCGAAACTGTGAAGACGATGTTAGGATATAACAGACTGGAACCTGTAGCTGTGGATGCATTACTGTACGCCGATGATCTGGCACTAATAGCTGACAGTTATGTGAAAATGGAAAAATTAACAAAAATATGGACAGAAGAAATAGAAAAGATGAAGATGGAAATAAACGTAGAAAAAGCAAACTAATGGTGATAAATAGTAAAGAGCCAGCCAGTAATCTAATAATTAAAATAAACGATAAACAAGAAGAAATTGTCGACGCATACGAATATTTAGGTACTATTATATCGAAGGATGGAAAAATTGATCTAGACATAGCAAAAAGAGGGCGGAAAGCCACAAACATATACTACGCTCTGAATCAAACCATCTTTGGAAAAAAAGAAATAGAACCCAAGATCAAACAGATAGTATACAATGCAGTGGTAGCCCCCACAATAATGTACGCAAGTGAGTCCTGGACAATACAGCAAAAACACGAAAGCAAAATAATAGCTATGAAAATGAAATTTTTGAGAAAGATCGTGGGGAAAACAAAAATGGACAGAATAGAAAACGAACAGATAAGGAATATGATAAATCAAGAAGATATACTAAAAGAATTGAAAAATGTCAACTGCTTTGGTACGGCCACATAATTAGAATGAAACAAAAGAGTTTAACAAAGAAAATAATAGAAGCCAAAAATAACGGGAGAAGAAAAAAAGGAAGACCAAGGAAAAAATGGATTGACAGAGTCAACGAATTAGGACGAAAGCGAGAGAAGACCATAGCAGAAATGGGAAGTATGAGTACAGACCGGACACGATGGAAAGAATGGATTAAATCGTCGTAAGATGTAAAAATAATCCGACGCTGAAAGGCATAAGGATTGACGAGAAGAAGAAGAAGAAAAAGAAGTTTTGAGCATAATAATAATTATTGTACCTATTATTATTATAGTTTCCTTTTAATACTTCTGCACTGTTTTCCGGATATTTATTATTGTTAAAAACATGTTAATTAATATTGCTCTATTGGAATATCATGTCAAACTGTAAATTTACGAAATGTACGGAAAATATGCTATAAATAAATTAACATCTATCTTATCTACGTGCATCAATCAATGACAACTGAAACTTTTTATCGTTTTTAATACCTTTACTATTAGCTGTCTAAATTTGTTATTCAGCACCGTTTTCTATGTAAAATAGACTTTATTTGTGATAAATAATAAAAGAAAAAATTATTAAAAAGATGGTAGGGGTGCCTCGATTCCCCGTTATTTAATTTTTCCGAAAACAATTTCCGCCATCTTTGAGACTATGTAATACACTTCAAATTATATAAAATTTCAAAGATACTGACTACCAAAAAATGAGAATACAAAGACTAAAATTAATCTTAATTGGTTGTTCTTACTGTAATCAGATTCGCCGGAAAGTCAACAATTTGTTTTGAAAAACAATTTTATACACATATGCAATTATATAATGTATCTAAATGCGACAATAAAAGAGTAAACTTCAAACAAAGATTGTGTCACGCGAAAGTTATCATTATCTTCGTTATTATTTTCAGTAGGGATAATATAAATATGACATTAACTTGAAGATTTGAGAGTCTACAAATCAGACTGTAATTGATATTAGCTCGCTGGCAATGATATCCAAAATAGTGCTATGTGTTTTGTTCCTTATAGGTACAGTGCAGGTAAGATTATAACTTGTTAGACGCATTTTCTTGCATGAGCAAGATTTGGTTATATTTGAGGTGAAAGACGTATAACGTTAGCAAGACTCATGCTGTCATTTCTAGGAATTTTATTATTCAATAATAACTTACTACTGGACTACTGGACAATACAACAAAAACACGAAAGCAAAATAACAGCTATGGAAATGAAACTTTTGAGAAAGATCGTGGGGAAAACAAAAATGGACGGAATAGAAAACGAACAGATAAGAAATATGATAAATCAAGAAGATATACTAAAAAGAATTGAAAAATGTCAACTGAATTGGTACGGCCACATAATTAGAATGGAACAAAACAGTTTAACAAAGAAAATAATAGAAGCCAAAAATAACGGGAGAAGAAAAAAGGGAAGACCAAGGAAAAAATGGATTGACAGAGTCAACGAATTAGGACGAAAGCGAGGGAAGACCATAGCAGAAATGAGAAGAATGAGTACAGACCGGACACGATGGAAAGAATGGATTAAATCGTCGTAAGATGCAAAAATAATCCGACGCTGAAAGGCATAAGGATTAACGAGAAGAAGAAGAAGAATTTTCCAGTTTTGTATCCTACAAATTAGTGCCGTTTTTCAATAGTGGTGTCATCTGTTGACTATGAACTCTCAAGCCGCCCCCTTAAGTTGTGGTAGCTTGAGAGTAACTTATAAGAAAAGGGTACTAAATATATCGGGCAAATTCAATTTGTAATGCCTTCCCCAATATAACTTTTTTCCTCACTGCTTCGTTTAACTAAACTAACTTCTTGGTGTTGTTCGCTTGCACATATTTTTAAATTAAATGAAATGTGCGTGTAATCTCTATGCATATTGCTAGAAGGTTGGGAGTAATCATTCCCTGAAAAGCAGTTACATATGCGAAACAAACTACAGTATCGGTATTGCACCGTACTTTAATTAACTTTTTAATTAAGTACTTCAAAAAATATAATGTAATGACATTCATATATTACGCGCCAGAAACTGCGCCTTGTTTACACACAAAGGTCGATATCGATTTTATCGACGATGTTGCAAAAAATGTCATATTTGGTATTTTGAAAAATACGCACGTAATGGAATTATTAACCTTCCTATACTCACGTCAAAATGAAAGACGTATACTATACTATATAAAACGGTCTCACAGACCGTATGCGTGAGTATAGGAAGGTTAAATACGCGAATTAAGTTGGCGTAATAGCAAAGTAAACCTACGCATATGTAGGTGGTAAAAGAACATCTCAATTTCTGATTGATGCAGCTTGGTAAAAGTTTATTCTTGTTCACTTGTGCGATGCATATCACCACAGTTACTCTTCCTCTATTTAGGAGTAAGGAATGAAATACGTATGGATAGGTATTTGTCAGTAGCGATGGATCCGGATGTACTTTCGCTAGTGGCACTGTTTGTTGTTTTGCTCTTTGAGCATATCCGGTACATTTGCAACCAATATATGTTTTCATGTATATATTTTCTGTTCTTCAAGTAGGAGTTGTGGATATATCTGAAGTTTCCCACCGGATCTAAGTTATTACGTGACTTTATAGCAGCGTTGAATAATATTGGAATACATCGACGGTGCTTCCTACTTATCAAAACCTACTTAATTCGAGTTCTTTCAAGTAAATTCCATTTAAACACTTTTGCGCACTATTTTGTAATACGCTCGAGACTGTTGAATGCATTATTTTCTGTAACAAATGCAATTATACAGGGTGTAACAGTGTAAATGGTTAAAAAGTTATCCAAAGGTAGATAATTAAAATATATTCAATATTTGCTTAATAAACAAGGGGGCGGGGAGGGGGCAAACGTACCGTTCGCAAGATATTTATAATTATAGTTTTGAGTTCGGTCCTGTCATACAATTGTAGCGAGTTTCCAATACGACTAACGATCGGATCGTTGATCGAGTAACCATAAATAATTTACGAGTAAACGGTTTACTTCAAATTTGCGAATTTCTCACACTGCTTGCACAGTACGTACCTACATGTTATCTACGGTTTATTACTCATTTTACTATAAACATTTTTACACAGCAATCACATAAACATATTAGTGTCAAACAGGTCTAATGTTAGGCATTTCTTGTGAAACTTTCTTTGTTTCCTCGACTTTAGATTGCTTAGCAATAAGTAAATCTTTTGAAAGAAAATATTTTTATCATTAGCAATAAAAGATCGTCCAACTTTTCAAATATAGGTCAAGTTCATGCAACGACAGCGAAATAAAACATCTGTTCATTTTTCTGTAATGCTCACAGAGGCAGAGAAGCATTATTCACTTGTCGATAATATGCTATTTATTGGGGGCGCTATTTCAATGAGACCATCTGCTTACATTGTTGAATACCTGGATACTGACCGAATGCCCGACTATTCATTTCGACTTTTAAAAAGCCCTTACTTCTCAAAATAAACGTCTACGAGAAACACAGTACCGTAAGGTAAAAATGTAGGGAGCCAAAATTTGATTAAAATTAAGCAAATACGTTTCGTGGCGTGATTTGCCATTGTCTTCGCCGATTACGTTAACTATACCATACCAGCTTTACTATATTAATAAGTTAACCATTTTCACAGTTACACCCTGTATACCCAGTTGAATCAAAAGTTTCCACTATTTCTTGGAGAAACACACTTGCCTGAATACTACAGTCAAAATGATTGGTTTTACAATTTTATTTTCAAATTCCCATTTCACCTGAATTGCTTTTTTTTCTTTGAAACGATGTCATAACATTTGTAGCGATAATTAAATGAATAATATTAGGCGGTTAGTTTGATTTTTTTGTTCAAAATCAAAACGTTTTTGATTATTATTGTTACTTGTACAGAAACCAATCAAAATGACTGGTGCGTTTTTGCTGTGATGGAATGAGTTTTGGGTTGTTACAATAAATTATAAATACTTGCAACACCATAGAAAAAATGTTATGCGGCTGATAATGACCAGAGACCAGATTCTATGTTTTTTGCAATAATTATCAACGGTACAATTGAACGCTTTAAGATCTGCATGAATTACGGTAAATAAAAGCGTTTAGCACTAATTTAAGTTTACATATTTAGAATATATTGGCTTTTTCCACATATTTTAACATATTTGAAATTATTCGACATATTTTTCCGTTTGAAAATCGCGTTATTTCCTGGGAAATTTACATTGAACGATTACCGATGTTTCGTTAAATATAATAAAATAAATATCACTTAAATAGGGGTTGATGCTTTTTCCAAGAGATTTATGCTTCTACATTTTCCCTAAGAAATTGTTAATTGCTTTTAAACTTCCAAAAACGAAATATCATGTTCGATACCGAAGAGCAAAGATTATTTTGTTACGGTTTCTAAGAATAAAAATCGGAAATTAAAAGAATAACTGATTTGTTAAAAATAATTAGGTGGGGGGTATATATGTTTCAACAGTTATCATTTAAAAAGTTTTCATCATTTATAAACACCGACTAAAGTGAAGTGTTACCGAGTGTTATCCAAAAATGCTAAAAGTGAGAATCGATTGAATAGCCTCCTGGATCGAGATCGTTCCAGAATTAGTTTTGAACCAAGAAAAAGTATTCTGCAAAGCTTGCGGTAAAATGGTAAGTTAGTAATTTCACAAAACAATATTATTTTATTTATTTAATTCATATTACGTGTTTAGTTTGCAAATTCTAGCCTGTCATACAATTGGTTCAAAAACTTGCCTTGGAATGCTGAATAAAATTATTTGCATTAATAAAAATATTTTCCTTTAATTTCAGAATCATTTTCTTATCTTATATCTAAAAGACTGTACAACATTTTCTACTATAATCCTTTTCTTTTATAAATTCCATGTAAGAGAAAATTACTCAACATTTCTTGACTAATCTTCATAAACGAAAGTTAGAAAAAATGAGACAATCAAAATTAGTGCAAATGTCTGTAGGTTAGTCACTAGCAGATTCATCTTAATCTCTAAATAATCAGAATGAACAAGAACTATTTAATTCGGAATTAGTCAAAGCTTTGTTTCCTGTTAATATCCCACTTTAAACATAATGTTGATATTATATACAGGCTGTCTCATTTCGGAGGGCCATATTGAAATATCTCTCTTATTATAGAATATATCGGAAATTCGTTTTAATAAAAAATGTCACATTTTTCACGCACTACAATATGGTTAAAACAAAATTCCGAACCACAGCCTACTTTTCGAAATATTTTCGAAAAATATGAAATTGGGGAAAACTTCGAGGCTTTGTAACTTTTTATTTTTGAAAATACAAAAAAACGTTTTGAATGAAAGTTGATGGCAAAACATTGCTCTTTCGAAATATCAAGGAAAGAGTGGTGTAAAGTTAACATTTTCAGCTATACTCTCTTGAACCGCCCAAAAAATACATAGAATCAAGTAGGCCATGCCACTCCTAAATAGCCCCTGAATTGCCTTTATAAAAAATACCATACACAATAAACATATTTTAGTTAAGTCTGTAAATTTTTTGCAATTTTATAAAATAAGTATCAGAATATTTGTACTAGTAATCTAAAGAAATCAAGTAGCCATTGAAACAAAGGTTTAGCAAAAAAATGTGTCAGACAAAGAATACTCTGGACTCGTTCACTTTAAAGTTATGTAAAAATTGTGACAATGTGACTTGCCAAGCTATTCTTATGTACTCTTTATTTTATTTACAAAATTCTCTTATGCTGTGGAAAATAAATAATACTCGCAAGGTAAAATGAAAGTTTAATTAGTAACAAACATCAAAATTCGGTGTTCAAAATGTCCTCCGTGGTTCCTTATACACAGTCGGGCTCTGGAGTAAACACCTTTATTTGCATTTTCGATCATCTGTGGTCTAATTGCTTCACAGGCTTCCCTGATTCTTTGTTTGAGGTCGTCAACATTTTGCGGAGTATCTGAATAGACTTTATCTTTAATGTAACCCCATATGAAAAAATCCAATGGGGTAATATCCGGGGACCGAGCTGACCACAAGATTGGTCCATGGGTTCCTATCCACTTTTGGGGATAGTTTTCATTCAAGTAATTTCTACTAATTAAAGCATTATGGGCAGGAGCACCATCTTGTTGAAAATATTTAAAGTTTAACCTATCTTCTGACGGCAATTCTTCGATATATTCAAACAAGTTATTCTGTAGAAAGGTAAGGTATCTTGCTGCAGTTAATTTATAATTATAAAAATAAGGTCCAATTAGTTTGGATCCCAATACACCCAACCAAACATTTACTGAAAACCGTTCCTGAAAAGCTGTTTCTTTATGCCAAGAAGGATTTCTATTGTGCCATTTATAGTGAATGTTTCTATAAAAAAATCCATTATTTGAACAATTGGCTTCATCTGACCACAAAATCTTACTAGAAAAAGATGGATCGTTTCTCTTCTTGTTCAAGATCCATCTACAAAATCGTAAGCGCCTTGGTTTGTCATCTTCTCTTAAATGTTGGACTTTTCTTAATCTGTAATACCTGTATCGATGTTTTTTAATATTCTTCTTGCACTGTCTTTACGAACGTTACAAAACCTGTCTATTTCCCTTAAAGGGACATCTTGATCGTTATTGGTTTTATTATTAACGTAATTTAAAACTCTGTTTTGTGCTCTTACACTGTCCACAACTTTCTTGCTTCGTACAGCACTTTTTTTAAAAGAACCATAATTTTTAAGATTATGTGCTAATTTTACGAAAGTTCTTTTATTGGGATGCAGTCCATTTGGATATCTACGTTGATATTCCAGCAAAGCTAATCTTGCATTCAAATTACACTGGCTATAAACTACAAACATGTTAAATTTTTCTACATTAGAAAACATTGTTATTAATCAAAGTCAACAGAAAACCCATATAACACAAACACACGAACAAACTAATTTATAATTACTTTACACCAACTCGAACAAAGATAACTTATCTGACATTTAAGCTAGATCTTTGTTTCAATGGCTACTTGATTTCTTTAGATTACTAGTACAAATATTCTGATACTTATTTTATAAAATTGCAAAAAATTTACAGACTTAACTAAAATATGTTTATTGTGTATGGTATTTTTATAAAGGCAATTCAGGGGCTATTTACGAGTGGCATGGCCTACTTGATTCTATCTATTTTTGGGCGGTTCAAGAGAGTACAGCCGAAAATGTTAACTTTACACCACTTTTTCCTTGATATTTCGAAAGACCAATGTTTTGCCATCAACTTTCATTCAAAACGTTTTTTTGTATTTTCAAAAATAAAAAAGTTACAAAGCCTCGAAGTTTTCCCCAATTTCATGTTTTTCGAAAATATTTCGAAAAGTAGGCTGTGGTTCGGAGTTTTGTTTTAACCATATTGTAGTGCGTGAAAGATGTGACATTTTTATTAAAACGAATTTCCGATATATTCTATAATAAGAGAGATATTTCAATTTGGCTCTCCGAAATGAGACAGCTGTATATCACATATTTATATCAATATGTATTGGAAAGTATTAAATACTAGCTTGAAATCGATGACTAATTACTTTTGTCACGAATTTCTGAACGGTTACTCCAATGCAAATCTCAGAAAATGAAGAGTAATAGCATTTTAGCTTAAATATAAAACCCAAAAGCTAAAACGACATTAGCTTTGGATATTTTGCACTGTCGAGAGCCTCCGGCGTGTAAAAACGAGATGTTTAAATATCGTTTCCGTTATGCTTCCGAAATTAAATCACTTCTAGCGTGTTAATGATTTTTGAGCTCCTCAAAGCACGATTTTTCGACTTTTGTAATCTCCTTATGAAATTACTGTATATCGTGTTTTTTGTTTTTTTTTTTCCAAAACGTTCTCGAAGATTTTGTTTACGGCAAACCAATAAACATTGAAACCCATCAAGATTATTTTATTTCAATCGTTTAAATATATTTTGCCGATGTGATTGGAGATCATATACCAAAAAAAGTTTTATGTTAGTTTTCATAACATTCTCGACGATGGTACACCCTTGTACCATCTTTTAAAAACCAAGCATTGCAATTGCAATACGCAACTGTTTTATTCTTTTGCAAGATATTCGCCTTTTAAGATTCATACACTTTCGCACGCGTTCGAACCAATTCTCGAAACATTTTGTCCACTCTGTTTGTAAAAGTATAAATGGTACCCCCTCGTATTAATAGCTAATGTATCTTGAAACCATTCAACGTTGCACAAAGCATATGTGGAGTTGAAAATATTACAAATTGCTTTCAGTATTACGTATTTAAATGTGTGTGTAACTACATACCTGAAATTTTAACTAACAAAGTTACATATAAACATAAACACAGAATCCTACCTAGTTACAAAGGTGGTCTGCTGGAGGGCCGATAATAAAATTCGCTTACTGTAAGTTAGTTGTGATCTCATTTCGGCTTGTTAATGGCGAAGTTTTTGTATACAATTGTTAAATAAAACACGTACACGTAGTAATAAGATATGGATAAACAATTATCAGTTATATGAGGTAACAGTAAGTAAATGAGTGTAAAAGAACAATAAATAAATACACAAAATGGGCAAACAAGTTTAGTTTCAAAACCGCCGACATATTTATCATTTATTTACAAACGCCTTTATTTTACTCTGTATGCGCGTGAAAATAAGTTCCCTTCAAAACTTCATCTTTCTTGCGATAGTAGAAAAAGTATTTTGTTTTACAAATTTTGCCTGATTTGATTTCATGTATAACTTGTGAAAAAGGACCATGATTTTTCACAAGATATACGTCAACGTCATTTATAAGATTATATGAGGTAAAAGTGAGTCGACAAACGTAAAAGAAAGAGAAATTATACGTTGAAACCATTGGAAAATGGACGTCCTAACAATGAATTTTTCCTCAATTTTCTCGAAATGGAAGCCCGACTTATTACATATCAAATTAAAGCTTTTTGCGTATAGATTGCGGTTAAAACAATTTCCGGAACGAGACACGTGCTATTAAGGAAATATTCGATGAGAACGTGAAAGGTGATTCTGGACAAATCGCTTTTTTATGCTCCAAGATCCAAACGAAGCAACTCTCATCGATCCCGATGCCAAAATCGCACTCTACGCCTTCGAAAACGTATATACAACAAGTTTCGTCTAATTTAGAACACCTTCAATTTTTCCTGAATTTCCAAAAGGGGTACCCCTTGGAGATTTCGAAGAAAATCGAAATGGTTGGAAGTGGGACTTATTACACATCAAATTAGAGCTCTTCTCGCGCAGATTGCGGTTAAAACAATTTCCGGAACGAGAGACGTGCTATTAAGAAAATATTCGATGAAAACGTGAAACGTGGTTCTGGTCGAAACGCTTCTGTATGCTCCAAGATCCAAACGAAGCAAATTTCATCGATTCCGATGCCAAAATCGCACTCTACGCCTTCGAAAACGTATATACAACGAGTTTCGTCTAATTCAGAACATCTTCAATTTTTCCTAAATTTCCAAAGGGGTACCCCTTTAAGATTTCGAAGAAAATCGAAATGGTTGGAACTACGACTTATTACACATCAAATTAAAGCTTCTTTTGCGCAGATTGCGACTAAAACAATTTGCGGAACGAGAGACGTGCTATTAAGAAAATATTCGATGAAAACGTGAAACGTGGTTCTGGTCGAAACGCTTCTGTATGCTCCAAGATCCAAACGATGCAAATTTCATCGATTTCAATGCCAAAATCGCACTGTACGCCTTCGAAAACGTATATACAACGAGTTTCGTCTAATTCAGAACATCTTCAATTTTTCCTAAATTTCCAAAGGGGTACCCCTTGGAGATTTCGAAGAAAATCGAAATGGTTGGAAGTACGACTTGTTACACATCAAATTAAAGCTTCTTTCGCGCAGATTGCGGCTAAAACAATTTCCGGAACGAGAGACGTGCTATTAAGAAAATATTCGATGAAAACGTGAAACGTGGTTCTGGTCGAAACGCTACTGTATGCTCCAAGATCCAAACGAAGCAAATTTCATCGATTTCGATGCCAAAATCGCACTGTACGCCTTCGAAAACGTATATACAACGAGTTTCGTCTAATTCAGAACATCTTCAATTTTTCCTAAATTTCCAAAGGGGTACTCCTCGGAGATTTTGAAGAAAATCGAAATGGTTGGAAGTAGGACTTATTACACATCAAATTAAAGCTCTTCTCGCGCAGATTGCAGTTAAAACAATTTCCGGAACGAGAGGCGTGTTATTAAGAAAATATTCGATGAGAACGTGAAAGGTGATTCTGGACAAATCGCTTTTTATGCTCCAAGATCCAAACGAAGCAAATCTCATCGATCCCGATGTCGGAATCGCACTGTACGCCTTCGAAGACGTATATACACCAAGTTTCGTCTAATTCAGAACATCTTCAGTTTTTCCCAAATTTCCAATTTCCCTTGGAGATTTCGAAGGAAATCGAAGTGGTTGGAAGTACGACTTGTTACACATCGAATTGAAGCTTTTTCGCGCAGCTTGCGGTTAAAACAATTTCCGGGACGGGAGGCGTGGTATTAAGAAAATATTCAACGGGATACTGCGATGCAATTCAAGTCAAACAAATTTACATATTTGATAGTTGGCGGGTTTTAGTTGTAGTTAACAGTCCGGTCACGGAATTGTGGTGGCGCATTTAGGAACGAGAATTTCTGAGAGAGAGGCTTGCCTATATTATACTTTATCTACGCGTTTCACTCTACGAAAACAAATACATAAATACGTCTGACGGTTGCTGGTTGGTCTACGAAAAAGAAAATCTAATATCACCATACCATTATTCTGTTAAAAGTTTGATCACTTATTACTTGTTAATAGTTGCAAATTTCAGCCCAATTTAATAATAATAAAAAAATCAATATTGTATATTCCACTGGTTATCAAGTTGTTTTGAGAAATATGAAAGGAAGTACCCCAACAAAACTTTTAAAAGGTAGATAAATATGGGAAAATGCTTCGAATATCTTTGGAGGATGGCACGTTCATAAAGTTACATTTTTTTTTCCTTTGCGAACGGAATCATTACTGGAAAGACGTTTTTCGGAGCTCAAACGAAGTGAATTTAATTTTGCGAACTCCGGAAGAAAAGGAGAATACTCCTGCAAGGCAGTGCAATTTACTGCATATGAAGAGCACATTCTTTGATTATCTTTTAGAAATACCGAACACGTAATATAAAAGACGCTAAACGGGGCAAATATGCGGTATGGTGAGTCATCTGTCCTTTTCACAATCGAATATTGTATTACAGAGAACGAAGGACAGATGACTTATCATACCGCATTTTTACCCAGCACTGGACTACTAACATCGCTATCTGAAATGCTAACTATAAAAACTACAATAATTTTTTCTTGTATTGGAAGATATATTTTCTTTTGTAAGATATTTATATCTACCATCTCAAGATAACACTAATATAAAGATATATTTTCGAAAGACATTATCATTTGCTTAGCGTTGATTTAGTAAACATTAGTTCAATTTCTAATTAACCCATTTGCTGGCTGTCCATGATATACACACATACCCAACGGGCAAATTTAAATGTAAACACGGACAGACACGGTGGATAAATATCCATAAGCTTGTATCTAAATTAAGCTATTATATACGCGTTTGTAGTACTTGTCTTGATTAACTGCAACGAAACTAAGTATTTGTTAGTAATAAACATGAAATATTGAATATTTACAATTGTTTTTTATCAATGAAAATCGTAATGGCAAAGTCTTGATTTAATACAGCTTTCTAGGTGCCATTTTGGTAGCTTGGAGTTGTACGTGAGTGATCCGGGTCTGTAAACCGGAATTTGTTTTTAACAGTCTATAACAAATTGATAAATTAGGTCAATAGCTGTAATAGCCCTGACTTATATGCCCAGGGAAACATTAGTGCGTGATATTTTGCAAAAAGAACCGTAACAAGGTTTTTCATAAGCAATTGGAAATAGGAATGCAATTAACCTTCCTATACTCACGCATACGGTCTGTGAGACCGATTTATATAGTATAGTATACGTCTTTCCTTTTCTCTAGAGCACGAATGGTGCTATTCACTAAAGGAATTATTTCTGTAATTGTCACTTTACTTGAGCTGGCCACAAATGTAGCTTTATCAAACACTTCTAATATTCGTATAATATCTTCAATAAGTTTCCACTGTCGAGGACAAAGGTCTATCTGAATATTCAAGTCAGAAGCAGACAATAAAATGGCTTGCTTTTGTTCCACAAGTCGATTGAGCATGTGAGGCTGAGAGTTCCATCTAGTCGGCTCGTCTTGTATTAAACGACGACCTTTAAGACCTAACTTAGCTTGAGCAGTTTTTAACATTTTTGTCGCTTTAGAAGAGTGTTTGTAATGTCCCACAATATTCCGACAGGATATCATTATTTCCTTAATTTCATTCTTATTCAGTAAACCATCTTTTATAACTAACTGAAACGTATGGGCTAGGCAAGGCAAGTGGGTGAAGATGCTACGCTCTAAAGCTGCAACCATATTAGGACCATTGTCTCTCATGAAGCATACAACTTTTTCTGTAAGATTCATATTCATATGTGTCGTGATTACATGAGTCATCATTATTATTATTTTTTTTTTTTGGATTCGAAAGATTCGAATTACGAAAATCGTGCGAAGATTCGAGTTTTCGAATCTCGAATCTTTTTCAGGATTTGATGGATTCGAGGATTCGCGGATTCGAATGTCCCATCTCTAGTTAATAGGTAGCGTTTGATCTGGAAACTAAACAGAAATTATTTAGTATTTGAATATCCTCACTTTTGATTTCCAGTTATGTTGTTAGTGCAAAATTTCTTTTACTTACTTAATCCTGAAACTCGTTTGACCGTGAAGTGTCAGGTTGTGTGGAGTTGAGTGTCCTGGCTCCCTCTTCCATATTTGTCTCCACTCTTCTCTCTCCCTGCATCTTGCTCTCATATCCTCCCATTTCTCTCCCCTTGCCTCGTATGCACTTCGTACTTCTTGCTCCCATGTCTTCCTCGGTCTTCCTCTTCTCCTTTTTCCCATTTCTTTTGATTCGTATATTTGTCTTGCCAACGTTTCTTCGCCCATTCTTATAACATGGCCAAGCCATCTTAATTGCCCTTGCTGTATTGTTATTTGGATTGGCTCTATCTTGAGCTCCTCTCTGTATTCTGCAGATCTTTGGTATTTCTTTGTTGTTTAAGAATGGTGTTTTTATCATGTTGTAAAGTTTTGCAGTTTTTGATATTCTATCATTTATTTCATCTTCTAAGGACCCCTCGCTGTTAATAATCCCTCACAGGTATTTAAACGCGTTAGTTTGTTCTATTCTATGTCCATCTATTTTTATGTTATGTTTTAGACTTTCTCTGCTTATTGCCATTGTTTTTGTTTTGTCTATATTAATTTCCATGTTTATCTCTTTTAATTGTTCATTTATTATATTGACATTTTCTTGCGGATGTCTCTCCGTGTTTCCTAATATCACCATGTCGTCCGCATAGCTTAACTCAGTTATTTGTATTTTCTCCATTTTCCAGTATCCTACATTATATGGCTTCAGTTGGTGTTTACACTTCTTAATCGCTTCGTCCAACATTATATTAAATAATAAGGGGCTCAGCGCGCAGCCTTGCTTTAGTCCATTTCTACATATAAACGTCTCCGATTTTTCATTTCTTACTCTAACGTAGTTTCTTGTTCTGTAGTATGTGCTCTTTATACACTCTATTAATTCCTCATTCACACCTCTTGTCTCTAACGTTCTCCATACATCATTTCTCCTTATACGATCGAATGCTTTTATTATATCGATGAAGCATATATGTATTTGTCTGCCTGTTTTTATTGCTTTTTCTATTACTTGTCTCAAAATGAATATTTGGTATTGAGTCCCTCGTCCCTTCCTAAATCCGCATTGTGTTTCTAAGTCTACTTTCTAATATCCTTGCATATAATTTCCCTACTGTGCTACCCAGGGTTATGCCTCTGTAATTTGAACACTGTTGACTATCTCCCTTTTTGTAAATTGGGCATATAATTCCTATTCTCCAATCATCGGGTGTAACTTTCTCCATTCTGACCTCGTTTAGAAGTTCCAGTAGTTGTTTTAATACTAGTTCACTAAGTCCCTTTATCATTTCCACAGTAATTTCGTCGTGTCCCGGTGCCTTTCCGTTCTTCATCAGCTGTATGACTTTTTTGAATTCTTTCCTTGTTATGTCCTGTTGTACCTGCCCTTCATTAAAATTCTTTTCTTGATATATTCGCTCTAGTTGTGTATTTTTCTCTCCTTCTGTTTGTAGTAGTGTCTGGAAGTATCTTTTCCATACTTCCATTATCCTGTCTTCTTCAGTCACTACCTTACCGTTTTCATCCTTCATGTTCTTCAATGTATATTGTTTTGGCTTCCTCATATTTTTTATCGCTCCATAGAAGAGTTTTTGATTTTCTTGCTAGTTTCTAGTAATTTTCTCTCCAAATTCTCTCCAGGATTTTTCTTTGCTTACCCTTATTAATTCCTTCACCCTTTTCCTCTTCTTCTTGTATTCCTCGTAATTTCTTACATCTTTTGCATTTATGTGAGCTTTCCATGCTGCTTTTCTCTCCTTTACTGTTTCTTTTATATCTTCTGTCCACCATGCCGTTCCTTTTCTTTTCTTGTTTGTTAGTTTTGTTACTCCGCAACTTCCTCTTGCTGCTTCTATCATACCTTCTTTAAGCTTTTTCCACTTTTCTTCTATGCCTCTTATCGTCTGCGTTTTCCCTAACTCTATGTCTAGTATTTCCTGGTATTTCTTTTCTATTTGTGGTTCCCTTAGTTTGTAGCAATTAATCTTTCCTTTTACTATGTTTCCCTTTTTATCTTCTTTTTCCTTTAGTGTTATTTTCCATTTGCTCAGCAACAGATAGTGGTCGCTTCCGATTTCCGCTTCTCTATTTACCTTTACATCTCTCACATATCGTCTTTTCGTAAATTTCTTTTACTGGTGAATAATCTAATGAAAAAAAAAAGTGCCGGTGGTTACCTAGATTTAATTATAGCCCGACACTAACCAACTTAGGTGGATCCATCGACCGTCCCGAAATCACTGTAATAATTTTAAATTACAAATTGGGCAGTATACAAAAATTTAGGACGACGTGCTCTTTTGATTAGATGGGAATAATGGTTACCATCAAACGGCATCCGCAGGACGTTAAAAATAACTAATAAGCTCTTACAATGGGTTTAAAAACTTTCTTTAAGTATACTTATTTTATCGAAAGCTATAATTTATATTTTTTTAAATATAAAAAAGCTAGAAATAAAGAGCTCTTGTATTCAATCGTTAAATACAATATACAATTAATTTATAAATAGAGACCGGATTATATGTTCGAGATTTGACTAAAATGTGTATTAAATATGAGCAAAATATGTTGAAAATTAAAATGTCTAGAATATGTAAAATATGTCTCAAAAATATTTTCAGAATGTCGAATATATTTTGAAGTAACGAGGAAAAGAAACAAACACCAAGAAAATTTAAACGGGTACTTGTCACTTACATTTGTACATTAAACATTACATTCCTTACTGTAAAAACAATTCACGATCAAACGTTTTTCAATATTTTCAGTAATTAAATTACGGTCTCCTATTCGTTAGTAGCGATTTGTACGTTTGAAAAACTTCTCTCGACGTCAACTGATGTGATTGGTGCATATTTTAAAACATTAACAACTTCCGGATTTAAATCGGTTTCAACATCAAAATCGCCACGGAAAATTTGGTTTGCTTGTTGGAACAAATTTAAATCGCTATTTCTTTTTAACACTAAACCTACCACGACGGGTCAAATAACCCATATTAAACTTTTTGTCAGAATTTCTTGAAAATAACATTATCACATCGCCATTTGTCTTTAATACTTTTATTTAAAAACACATCAAATGTATTTATCAATATTTACTCCTCTATTGTTAATGTTTTTACCGAGAAATATATGTAATCTGCCCTAACTACCGCAACGGGTCATTTGACCCGTGCAAAGATTCATGTGATATCACGAAGATTTGTATGTGTGGTTGTGATACAAAACCATTGCATTAAAAATTTTTGCTATTGCATGATATATTTTGCTGTATTCCGTTATATCTAATGAATAGCTAATTTCACTCTACTCCAAGCGAACATTACGGTAAACATTGCAAGTTATAGTGCTATAGCTATAGTGGTAGTCAATAATTCTTATTTCATTATTTTACCCATAATTTTTATCCCTAAAATGTCGAAACATTCAAGATATTTGAAATCATTGGAAATTATGAATAACATAGATGAAGAGTAGGGTGTCCCTTATTTTTTAAAGTATTTATTTTGTAACGCATAGGCCTTAGTTTTGTTCATTTGCCCCTAAAATACTTACAAACTAAATTTTAGCATATTTCGAGCACTGCAACCCGTGCCGACTAGCGCCGAAACGTGTTCATACAAGCTGAGCACGAAGTGTGGCGCGCACGCGCTCTATCTGTCAGTTGTACTTAGTTTGTGTAGTAATTAGCACGTATTGTTTTATCATTCGAAGATGTCAGTGGAATTAAGAAGTGCTAAAAATAATATTTTCTTAGTGGGAAACGTAAATCACCAAATAACGGGTGCAAAATTACCGTCGAATCGACAAGTTCTTGCAGTTTTATTTTTTAACATTCGCGAAGTAAAATTGACTGTTAGTGAAAGCGCAAATCTTGTGATTCGGGAGTGTATTATATTTTGGGAAAAGGCAAGAATACCTACAAAAGCACTACCTAACTGTGTAAAGAAACTTGTCGATCTCTATAAAGTTTGGAGAGAGCTGCAAAAAAATTGTAAGAAACCTCAGGATGTTTATAAACGCCGCGAGGAGGATTTCCAAATGGATTTGGATAACTTGTTTGATATCGCGCACGCCGATGCCCTCGAAAGAATGAAAATAGGGGAAGATAAGATATTCTTACAGAAACAAAAAGAGCCAGGGCGTGTGGGTTGTTTAGCGGGTGTAGACAAAATGTTAGCTGAAAGAGAAGAAAGAGCAAGGCAAACAAAATCAATAGAACAGAACAAAAGACTGAGGCAAATGTCTTCAGAGATTGCATCAATATCTTCAGTTTCACACGACTTATTACCGCCGCAAGAACTAGATTATCAATCTTCAAGCTCTGACGAAAGCCTGAAAGAAATTTTGCCTACAACATCTCAGTCTGTAACTACAACAAAACGAGGAAGAAAGGATTTCATTTCACCAAAGTTAGTTGCAGCGTTAGATAGATGCCAGCTGAGCATAAGAGATTCTGTTTATATTCTTCAAGCGGCACTAGAAGCACTAGCTCTTAGTTGTGACGAATATCCTATTAATAAATCTTCCATTCAACGCATACGAACACAAACGAGAAAGAAAAGAGCAGAATCTATAAAATCGGATTTTAAGAATAACGTGCCCGAAGTAGTCACGGTTCATTGGGATGGTAAATTATTACCTAACTTAGATGTAAGGAGTTCCAAGGAAGAGCGTCTGCCGATCCTCATTTCATTCGGAGATAAGGAACAACTTCTTGCTGTGCCAAAACTTGAGAGTTCTTCTGGTAAAGCTCAAGCCAAGGCTGTTTCAAACGCGCTTTACGATTGGAGCCTTAATGACAAGGTACAAATAATGTGTTGTGACACGACAGCGTCGAATACAGGTCGATTGAATGGAGCTTGTGTTTTTCTGGAACAAAAACTAGAAAAAGAGTTGCTATTCTTTCCTTGTCGCCACCATGTTTACGAACTGGTCCTCAAAATTGTATTTGAAACAAAATACCCCCAAGTAACTAGCAGCCCGATGTTCCCCTGTTTAAAAAATTTAGAGACAACTGGAAAAGTTTTAATTGTAGTACCATCGAAACGTACCCTGATTTTATCAAACAGCATTTTGGTGACGCGTTTATTAGCGAACTGCTGGCGTTGTATGTAAATGAACTCCAAAAATCTATTGTACGAGATGATTATCGAGAACTGATTGAATTATCTATCATTTTTTTGGGAGGAGATGAAGAGAAATAATTTAAAATCAGATCTCCTAGTGCAATGCATCAAGCAAGATGGATGGCAAGGGCTATTTACTCTTTAAAAATATGTTTGCTGCAGTCTCAGTTCAAAATGAGCGTTGAAGACAAACTAGCACTGCAAGACGTTTGCTTATTTATTGTGACAGCTTACGTAAAGCCCTGGCTTGGATGCAGTTCAGCAGTGAAGGCACCGAACCAAGATTTGCGCTTTTTGAAGACGTTAAAAGACTATGAAAGAGTCGACAAATTAATTTCCAAAGCAGCTCTGAGCAAGTTCTGCCGACACTTATGGTATTTATCTGAGGAAATTGCCGTTTTATCATTTTTTGATAATGAAGTCGATGAACAAACTAAGATGAATATTGTAGCAAACTTACAAAGAGAGAGCTTATCCGACTTTGGGAAGAGATTTGTTCCATCAAAGGAAGAGATATCTGTCTCATTGTACGGTAAGTCGTTATATATATATTTGTCTAAAATTTAATTTATCTTCTATTATTTTTCTTTTAAATTAATTTTATTTTTCGCTTCAGGCAAAATCTTGGATAATTTCGTGTCCGTGAAGAGCAAAAACTTGTTTTCTCGTTTAAAAATTAATAATAGTTTTCTTCAGGAAAGCGTTTCTTCGTGGGAAGAAAACGCTGATTTTGTGGAAGCTCGACGAAAGGTTCTTTCTCTGAAGGCGGTGAATGATATTGCTGAAAGAGCTGTCAAACTTATGCAGGACTTTCATGGATTAATTACCGCAGATGAAGAACAGAAGCAGTTTCTTTTGCGCTGTGTTCAAGAACATAGAAAATTATATCCAGATTGTAAAAAGGAACATTGAAAAGAAAATTTCCAAAATAATTGTGTCATTCCATCTCTTTAACAAATATAAAATTATTTTATAGTTGTCTTTACTTAATTATTTACCTAGGATGCACATAATTGCGATGATCTGAGTACATATCAAGAGATGCTCAAAAACGACTATTTACAAAAACTTTGTGGCCCTGTCGGCACGGGTTAACATCATCGTAGGTGAATAAAATTTCATATGTAAGTAAGGCTTAGCAGTTTAAAAATAATTAGGGGTATGCATTCCGATATCAAAAAAAAAAAAAAATGCCCATATAAGGGACACCCTAATGAAGAGTGTTCGGAATTTAGCGAAAAGGAACTATCTGAAAGTGAAGTGCATAGCATAGAACAACATGATGACTCATTTGACACTACGGACGAATGTGAATCCTCAGGAAAAGAAAGTGAAGACGAGAATATTTTGAATATACGTAGAGGACAAAAGAGAAGAAGACTGTTATCGAGTTCAGAAAATGAAAGTGATGTGGAAAACCGATATACCGAAATTTCGGCTGATTTGGCAAGAAATAGAACCAGGTTCAACACCTGGACGACCGTCAATTTATAATATTTTTAGGGAGGTTACAGGCCCGACAGCATATACCAAACGAACTATTATGAAGGGCCAAGTGAGAACTGCATTTTCTTTGCTTATTGACAATCATGTAATTGAGCACATAAGAAAATGCACAGAAGAAGAAGCCTTTCGAGTATTGGGAACTAAATGGAATCTTACTCTTACAAAAATAAATGCATTTATTGCTCTTATATATATGCAGGTGGCGCATATCAGGCAAACAATTTGAACATCTCATATCTATGGAACAATAAATTGGGTCCTGCTTTCAAAAACCATGACCAGGAATGATTTTGGTGAAATTATGCGGTTTATCAGGTCTGATAGAAAAATTCAACGAATAAACAAACGGATAAATTTGCTCCAATCTCTGACGTATGGTACAAATTCATCGAGAATAGCCAAAATTGTTACTAGCCTGGGGAACATGCAACTGACGGATCAGATGGCAAGCAAATACTCCGTGAAATCGAAATCGGGAAGATGGCCTGCGCAGATTTTCTTCAATATTCTTGACATGGTTGGAATCAATCCATGGGTTTTATAGAGAGAAACAACCGGCGAAAAAATTTCTAGAAGATTTTCAACATGAAAAACAAGAAGAAAAAGAAATTCTACAGAAAACGTCAACAAAATTCAAGTTCGGATTCCCGTGTGCAAACGCGAAAAAGGGGTCAAATAGGTTTTTGCAAAGAAAACAAAACTACAAAAATTTGTTTCAAATGCAACAAATATGCGCGAGGAAAATGTGCCTTCGAGAACCCAATAATTTGCAAAATATGCGGTGAACATGAATAGAGTATTATTTTTGAATGAATAAAGTATTACTTTTATGTTTTTTAAATTTAATAAATAAACTATTATGAATCGTTATTTGAAATAAATTGTTTTATTCATGTACCAAATTGTGCTAAATTATATATTTTTCGTTATACATAGTAATACATATAACATTTTAAAGACGGGTCACTTGATCCGTTGTGATAGCAATAGGTATACATGAAGTAGCGGTAGGTTTAGTGTTAAAAATCATTAAATTTTTTATTAGTTAATTGTCCTATTTTTCCGGGAACTTTCTCAAGTTTCTCCATAAATTCATCAATCAAATGAAGAGACTCTAGTTGCCGGAGTGATTCAATTTCAAGAATAACAATAGTCTTAAGAACAAAATCATAATTTGATTTAATGAAGCAACGTTCATGGTGCACTAAATTATTTTCTAAAATTGATTTGGACTTTGAAATTGCACCAATATTTTCCTCGTCAAAATTTAAAATGAGTTCTTTAATAGGGGCAAAATTTTCTGCACAAAAACTGGCAGCTATCAACCATGTTTCCCATCTTGCGATTACTGGTTCCGGTGGCAAAGGAGTATTAAGTCATTTTTCTCTGTAACACTGAATCCTCAGAGGAGATTGTAAAAATATTTTCTGTACGTTACTAATTAACCTATTAACTATAGAAAATTATTACCAAATATTTTCCGCCGCTCTTTTTAAACCGTGTGCTAAACACTTCACGTGAATTAATTTGGAATACAAAGCTTTAAGTTGTTGACCAGCTTTGACCATGTATAACATAGCTTCGGAAAGCATGAGCACAATTTTATTAGTTGGAACAGTGTCGGGAAGGAAATATTCAGGAAAGTTTCATTAATAAACCTAACCATTGTTACATGGTTAGTTTTTCCAATTTGTTTGCACGCAATCAAATAGGATTTACCCGGAGTGTCGTTATTTAAAACAACTTATTAATCAATTTGCCATATAGTGTTCACAAGCATCTGTGATTTCATCTACTATAAAATATATAAAACTGTTATTTTACAGTTTGCTTGACTTCATTAATTACGTCTTTATATACATTTGTAACATATTTTTCTTTATAGTACTTTCGTCAGGTACAGTATTTCTGAAACGCTTTTGCAAAAACCAATTTAAAATTTAGATTCTGTAACTTATAAAGTCGCATAGTTGCAAAAAGCAAAGCTTTGGTTAAATCCGAATTAAATACTCGTTGTTCACTCTAATTTTTGGAGATAAAGACGAATCTGCTAGTGACTAATCTACGGATATTTGCACCAATTATGATTGTCTTATTTTTTCTAACTTTCATTTATGAAGGGCAGTCGAGAGATGTTGAGTAATTTGGGATATTTTCTCATTATGGGAATTAATTATAAAAGAAGAAAATTATAGCAGAAAATGAATACACCCTTTTTTATATATAAGATAAGAAAATAATTTTAAAATTAAAGGAAAATATTTTTATTATTGAAAATAATTTTATTCAGTAATTCGAAGCAAGTTTTCGAACCAATTGTATGTTAGACTAGAATTTGCAAAATAAATATGTAATTTGAATTAAATAAATAAAATAAAATTGTTTCGTAAAATTATCAACTTACCATTTTATCGCAAGCTTTGCAGAATACTTTTTCTTGGTTCAAAAATAATTCCGGAACGGTCTTGATCCAGGAAGCAACTAAATCGCTTTTTACTTTTAGCATTTTCGGATAACACTCAGTAATACTTCAGTTTATTCGGTTTTTGTAAATGATGAAAATTTTTAAATGATAAACAATAGCGGAGCAAAGTACGAATATAAACGCTATGAATAAGTTATTATAAGCCCTTGTTCATGGATGCAATAATCAACAAATGATTAAGCCAACTTACAGTGCTATAGCCAAGAAGAAAAATGTTAAAGTTATTATCGTGAAGCCGAAAAATGAGAAACAAAAGTGTCAGGATACACAAAAAGAGATGACGTATAAAATTGATCTAAATAAACTTGCAGTTGGTGTGGATGTAGTTAGAAACACTAGTAACGGTGGTGTTATAATCAATTGCAGTAACAAACATTCTAAGGAGATATTACTAAATACAGTAACAAAAGAGTTAGGAAATAAGTATAAGGTAATTGAGCCGAAACCACACAATCCTCAAGTTATTATAACAGGTACGGAATCTGAAACTGTAGATTGGGATATAACGATAATATATTAGAAAGTATTATATCACAAAATGACTTGGATATTATAGACGAAAATATTAAATCAAAATTAATTGTACAAAGGAAATTTATAAATAAGAGGAAAAGAAATTATGGAAACATAGTGTTAGCTATGGATCCGGACGTATATAAAAATTATAGAATTGGAAAAAATTAATATAGGTTGGAGAAAATGCGATATATATGATTATATTAATGTGATTAGGTGTTACAAATGTCCTGGATTTAATCATTTCGCGAAAGAATGTACTAGCAAGGAATCTTGCAGCAAGTGTGCTGGTGAGCATAGATTGGACGAATGTGATAACTATATTGAAAAGTGTGTTAACTGTTATAAAAATGTAGAAAAATTAAAAATAAATATTGACTATAACCATACAGCATTAGATAAAAATTGTCCTTGTTACAAGCGAATACTGGAGAGAATAACATCAAAAGTTAAATATGAATAGCAATTAGAGAATGTGAGAGCTGACAAGCACATGGTCGTCCTTAATGCACAGGGTTTCTTACACAACAAAGATTTAATTATTCAATTAATTGATTCATGGGAACCATTAATAATAGGAATTGTTGAGACTCATGTTGATGAATGTGGTAACTGATAACGAACTAGCAATTGATGGTTACAATGTTGTGAAAGCAGTAACTACTAATAGAAGAACAGGCGGAGTATTAAAATACTTAAAAGAGATCTCCATTATAAGGTAATTAAAACTTTTATTGATAATTATCTGTGGCTAATATGTGTCGAAATTCAAATTAGGGATCAAAATATAATGTTCAATGTAGTATATCATCCTCCACAAACGGCAGATAACTTGTTTTTACAATATTTAGAACAACATATAGACAGCTTATTGGACTATAACGGGAAATTAATTTTAACCGGAGACTTTAACATAGACTACAACACTAATACATACCACAGCAGTAACATTAAGGATTTATTTTATAGAAATGCCTTGATCCAAATAATAACACAATGTACTAGAATTACCAGTACAAGCAGAACTCTTATCGATTACATTGTAACACATGACAAACGTTTGCAACATACTGTTCATAAAACACCAAGAATAGCAGATTATTGTATATTATCGATGCAGTTTAACGAAATGGTTAATGTAAACAGAAATGAATATAAGATAGTAAAGCATAATTTTAAGAACTATGATGTTACTTTTTTGCATAAGCATATGTATGAAACAGATTGGATTAATACCGGAGATGTTAATGAAATGAGTATGAGATGGAAAAGCTCAGTACAAAATATAATTGACATAATGTGTCCTAAGACCGTAATGTTATTTCCACAAAAGTATAAAAGAAACAAATGGATTACACCAACAATTATACAAAAGATGAAGATTAGAGATGATATATAGTATATATATCATCTCTATATATCTCTATATATAGTAGTAATGAAATATAAGACAGCTACTATCATTAACTCAGAAGAAGCTTGGGAAGAATATAAAAAGTGTAGGAATACAGTGACCAAATTAATAAGAGAAGAAAAGGAGGATTACCTCAGAATGATAATTGATGGTCACAAGTCAAACCCTGGGGAAATGTGGAAAAATCTGAAGGTATTAGTGACAGATACTACGCCTAGACAAAAAGGGATCATATTCAGTAAGCAAAAAATAAGTGAAGATAACAATATAGCGCACATGTTCAATCAATACTTCACATCTAGTATAGAGAATATAGTAAAAAGTATACCGAGGTCAACTGATTTTAGGTATGAAAATGCTGTTCAGGGAATTACAGAAAAAGAGAAACTATACCAATTCAAAAGTATTACTATGACCGAATTAAAAGCTGTACTTAAAAAAATGAAAAATTGTGGGGATGTTGCAGGCAATGATATAACCACAATGGTATTAAAAGATGACTAACACGGCTAACAGACTGCTTGATATAATCATTGCATCAATACAAAATGGCGTATTTCCCGAGGATTGGAAGACGACGTACATAGTGCCAGTGCCAAAAATTAATGGAACACAGTCTTGCGAAGAATTTAGGCCGATTAATACTGTGCCATGCTATGAAAAAGTTCTAGAGTCATGTATACGAGATCAATTGCGCGATTACTGCAAGAGAAACAATGTTATTTCCCAGAGGCAGTCAGGGTTTCGAGAGGGACATTCCTGTGAAACGGTGTTAGTTGCCATATGTGACAAATGGTTAAAGAAAATGGACAATGGACAACTAGTTTTAGCGGTATTTCTTGATTTTAGTAGAGCTTTTGAAACTATTGATAGGAAGTTATTATTAAAAAATTAGAAAGCATAGGTATTAGGGATAAAGCTAAAGAATGGATGAGTTCATACTTAAGTAATCGATGGCAGGTGGCTAAATATTAGAGATGGGACGAATCCAAATTTTCTCGAATCCGAATCCGAATCCGAATCCTAAAGGATTCTCGAATCTCTCGAATCCTTCGAATCTCGAATCTCTCGAATCTATCATATAATTACAATAATAAGAAAGGACAGAGAGGAAAAACAATTTTACAGGAAAATTTTAAAGCTACTTTAATTAAAAACGATACAGTTTTTAAAAATATTTATTAAAAAAGATTTTTTTTTGAACATATTTATATTACAAATGAAATTAAAAAAAAACAAATTACACAATATTAAAAGATAAATTATGTTATTATTATTAAAATACCACAAACATTAGGAAAGCATGCCAGCTTATAAATACTTTGTGGCTGAAAGAACGAGAACCGAAGAGAATCGTCGAGATCTTTCTAGTCAGTGATTCAAATGTGTCGTGATTACATGAGTCATCATTATTATTACTTTTTTTTTTTTTTGGATTCGAAAGATTCGAATTACGAAAATCGTGCGAAGATTCGAGTTTTCGAATCTCGAATCTTTTTCAGGATTCGATGGATTCGAGGATTCGCGGATTCGAATGTCCCATCTCTACTAAATATAATGGAGTAATTTCGGGAAAGCATGGTAGTTATTACGGTGTTCCACAAGGAACTGTATTGGGACCATTACTCTTTAACCTGTATGTAAATGATTTAATCTTTAGAATTAATAATAATTGCGATATACACATGTTTGCGGACGATACTATGCTGTATGTATGTGGTAATGATCTAGGCAATATGGTAAAAATAATTAATGAAGAACTGGTAACATTATACAAATGGATATGTAATAACTCTATAAGTATTAATATTAAAAAATCCAAATTTATGCTTATAGGTAGTAGATACAAATTAAATAGTATTGATACGACCCACGTTAAAATATATCTGGACAAGAACGAAATTGAAAGAGTGGACAGTATAAAATACTTAGGAATACTTGTACATAAAAATTTATCGTTTAAAGAAAACGCTAGATTTATAATGAATAAAATGTCAAAAAGGTTGGTTTCTTACGGAGAGTGGGAAAAAACCTGAGTATGTATGTTAAATTTCTATTATACAAATCTTTAATTGCACCTCATATAGATTATTGTTCCAGTATATTGTTTAATTTAAACAAAAATGAAACGTCACAGTTACAAAAAATACAAAATAGGGCAATGAGAATAATTTTAAGATGTTACAGATATACTCCAATATCAACTATGTTAGGTACCCTAGCTTTGATGAATGTACACCAAAGAATAGTATTTAGAAGCTTAATATTTATATATAAAATAAAAAATAATAATTTGCCAGATTACATAACTAACATTACACAAGTACAAAATATACACAGTTATAGTACTCGAAACAATCACGATTTTTATCTTGATACATATAAGAGAACTCAAAACCGTGAAAAATGTTTTAGTCAGTGGCCTTACATTATATAATACCTTGCCGTATGAAATTAAAAATAGTACAAATATTAAGTTATTCAAGAAATTATTATGCAAATATTTAAGAACACAGTTTTTAGTTTAGTTTATTAACATAGTATACGTATTATAATAAGTAAATTAGCTTAGTAAAGATATTATTATTATTATTATTATATTATAAATGCTCAAACGTATAGATCCCCTACTTAATTATTTGTAACCAATCAGAACTCACCTTTATTCATTTAATTTCCAATTTTTATTCTTAGAAATCGTAACAATGTAATATTTGCTCTTCGGTATTGAACATGATATTTCATTTTCGAAGTTTAAAAGTAATTAAAAATTTCTTAGAAAAATGTTGAAACATAAATTTCTTGGAAAAAGCATTAATCCCGATTTAAATAATATTTATTATATTGTATTTAATGAAGCATCGGTAATCGTACAATATAAATTTCCCAGAAAATCATCGGCTATACTTTTTATAGAAATAACGCGATTTTCATACGCTGACAGATAAATATCACGCATTATAATAATTTGTAATGTCACATTCTCGTGTTGTTTTTCATTTGTGCATTGCGTTATCGCGGAAATTCCGATATTCCGAGTCTTAATCGAGCGTAAAACTGGATATTTCATCCCAATCGATTTAGGTGGCTTTTTTCAAATACTTGCTGATCGTCGGTAATGCCATTTGTAATAGTAATGGTATTATATTCTCGTTGAACATGCAAATAATATAATGAAGTAAATTATTCCTCCTCTCCAATACGATTAATAAAATTTACTTTACAAGATGTACTTAACGGAATACCGTCCTCATCAAAAATTCAGTAGGGATGTCGAGTTAATTAAGTTTTACAATCGCGAATTGAATAATTGTTAATAGATATGTGAGGGGAGAGATAATCGCTTAAAATTTTTACGTGCCTATTAGTTTAGTTAATGTCAAAATTGTGTTGAAAAAAATTGGAATATGACGGTACGATTTTGTCATGTTTCTTGATTATAAAACTATAAAAACGTCTGTTTTCCTACCTTTGGATGCGAATAGATAATATGATCTGAATTTCTTACACTCCGTAGTTCAATTGAATTGATAATGTTAAACAGAATATATTAACAGAAAGTGGATTACTCATCATGCTGTAATTTTCACTCTTCCAAAAAAGAATGGTCCAAAAGACTAGGCGTGTTATCTATGTATATACATATATAAAAATCAATTGCTATTCGTTTGTCACGCTAAAACTTGAGAATGGCTGGGGCGATTTGGCTAATTTTGATCTTGAAATATTTGTGGAAGTTCAGGGTAGGTTCAAAAAGGGTAAGAAACATAAATAATAAGTAACGGAAAATACTAAAAACGGCAATTTAATTTTCCGTTATGACAGCTGTCATGCTGCGCGCAAAAACAATTAAGGTTATGACATTTGTGATTGTGCGCCCATGAATAATTGTCATGTCATAATAGAAGCAAAGTCAGCAATATACATCACAGTATTATTTACAATGCCGCGAGCGAGAAGATCGAATCTTTCACAACAAAGCCGTAATACAAATAGACTGTGGAATATTGCGAATGAATCCACTGCGGATGAAGAAGAAATCGCACGAGAGAAGAGCGCCGCGTTAGTACGGCCCGACTTCGTGTTTCACAAACACAAGAACAAAGAGAGGCCATGCGCGAAACGGTTCGGTTGACAATGAGAAATCGTCGAGCAGAATACAGAGATCAACAACGTCGAGCCGCAAGAAGAAATGTTAAAGTGTTAATTTGAATCGAGGAGCGTTTCAATACGATTCCACAGTTGACTACACAGCTCGCACCCTTTCGTTGGAATTGGCCCTATGCTGGTTATGTGCGTCCATTGCGGTGCATTGAAGTTCGCTGGGGAAACGTCTGGATTGTGCTGTCTCAGTGGAAAGATTAAATTCGTTATTGTTGCCTCCCCACCTGAGCAATTGCATTCATTGCTTCGTGGCGAAGCTCAAGAACCACTACATTTTCTTTCGAACGCTTAAAGGTACAACGCATGTTTCCTAATGACTTCATTTGGAGCAAATATTATTGAAGAACGCGGATTCAGTCCGACATTCAAGGTAATGTTTGTTAATAAGAGAGTAACCTTTATTGTTGGTAATCATAAATCACTAATTTTCACTTCCCTTTCGACTATACAGATACAAGAACAAATTCACCATAGAATGGATCATTACAGCCGGTTGAAGACGCACAGCATAAAATTGTTACGAATTTACTTCATGGCCAATATGGAGGACCAACTTGATCGGCGTCAAACGATCAATAACGCAATGAAAAGAGAAATTCTTCAAGATTTGCAGCAAATACTTCATGAACATCATGCATTGATTCGGTTGTTCAAAACTGCGTTGGATCGCATGCCAAGTGATGACTGTAAAGTAGTGATCAGAGCAAATAAACGCCCCGCTGGAACACACGAGCGACAATTCAACGCTCCGACAATAGATAAAGTCGCAAAATATAGTACATCACAAGGTGCTTCAATCAAGATATTCGCCACGAGTGCAACCCATTCAGCAAATACTTTAACAGAAAGTTGTGCTACAACGATACGCGAATCATTTGGTTTACATTCAATAAAGCAAATGCTTTGCTCCCACGTGAATTTGCTCCTTTCTGAATTTTTATTCAACTTCATTAATTTTATCTTAATATAAGCTAGTTAATAAAACTCAGGTAATAACTTAAGACAACATTTATTAATTCTAAGGCGGTACAACGTTCGCCGGGTCAGCTAGTTTAAAGAAAATTTTTAACAATGGGAACAATTTTTTCAAATCCGCACTTAATAAACTTCAGTTAAGCTACCACTCAAATATAAATGTGTGCCTTTCAATTAACATCAAGCATTTCCGAAATTATCATAGCTACGTAGACAAATACGTTTAATGTTTCCCCAATTGTACGAATATATTTCAAATGTAGGAAGCAATGACAGGTAATTCGCATAACAAGAGTTGGTTGTGCAGACGTGAATTATGAGCTCACGAAGATTCAATGGCAGATGCAATAAATAAGCGCAATAATTTTAGTTCGGAAGTAAACGCGGGATTTGTACTTCGTACTTACTAAATTGACTTTATTCGACTATTAATTGCTTGAAATTGATAAACGAAAACTTTCCATTTTCTTATCGTGATATATTGAAATCGAACGAATTTGTGTATGTATTCTTCTTTTACTTGTGCATCACGAGAAATATAATAGTTTGTTTAAAATATATTTTTTATATTCAAGATTTTAAGCCAATGATTTAGTTCTTAATTGCGACTTTATAAAACGGATGTCTCCTTTCTCCTTTGCAAATTTAATTCCTCTGGTACATTTCAAAAATATTGTACCGAGAATTTAGTTAAATTTCTTAAACAAAATTGAGCCGGCCTAGCTTTTAATTAATGATATAAAAGCGTAAATTATGACAAGTTATATTTATAAATTTGGAGAAATATTTAACATAAAATCAAGATAATTACCTAGTGTTGTGTGTGTGTGTGTGTGTGAGTGCAATGTCTTTTTCGATGATTGTTCTTCCTATATCCCCTCTCTCAACTTCTATTCTCGATACACCTTTAATTTCTATGGATTCTTCCCCTTCTCAGATTCTATCTTCTCCGGTATGGTGACGTTCTTTTATGCACTGGTACTTCTTCTTAAACCCCTTTATTCCAAATATATTTATTGACTTATCTTGTCAATTTTCTTCGTTGTTAACCAAGCAAACTTTTTATTTATTTTTGGAAACCAGGACTACATTGCTTTATTTCTAAGTTGTCTACGAAACGAAAACTTTTATTCACCTTGACTCCAGTTCATCCAGGCATATCGCAGTTATAGACACCTGTATTGAATGTCGTTGTTGTCCGTGGTTATTTCCAGTAATTTTTTATTATATATATTCTTGCAATGTAAAAGTGTTGTATGTATGTATCTGAATGTTAACAATGATGTTCTATCCATTAATATGTGCTTTTTAAAATAATTACTAATTTTATTTCTAGTGACATTTGTTTCTCCTATTAAACGGCTCTGGCTGGAGTTAAAATAAGAAGCTAGCACCCGTAGGCTAATAAAATGCTCAAAAGGTGGTGGGCGTGGTGTTGAAAAGGTATAAATAGAACTCCGAAATAAATCGTACGACAATTGAAGACAATAACCCCAACATTAACTGTGACTTTCAATATACTACACTATACTACAATATACATTCTTATTAGTATATTTTCCAAATGAAATCCCATATTTTTCTTTCTCGTCGTCTAACAATCGTTTATTAGTTAATTGGGACAATAAAAATTTACTTTGGTGCAAATGGTGTGCGTATCGCCTTCTTAAGTACCTTTAGTAATATCTCTTTCTTAAAAAATATGACATTAACTGTATTAAAAGCGTAAATTGAAAATCTTATAGAGTGTATGGAAACTTATTTGACCCAGCGACTATAAAAGAATGATTGGTGGATGATAAATTAGAATAAAAGTAGTCGTGAAGGCACTTTGAGCGATAAGCGACCTGAAAACGTGATTTCTAGAATATATGATTTGAAAATCCGATTGAAGATAATAGTTAAACTTTTAAGAAGAAGATGGAATTGTTGAGAAAAATCGCAGGAATAAAATTGACTCGTCCTTCCTGAAGGGATAAGGTAAAAGTTAAGGAACGAAGCGTTACTGAATTAAGTGCGTATCTTATAACCAGACGAAATCTTCTACAATATTATAAATGCAGATTCTTTTAATGCGTTTATATTTTTAGAAAAATTTAGTCGTGTATTTTTTTTTTGTGGTTCTCGAGCAATAATTAGGAACTGTCATACAGGCTAAGATAGAAATCGGAATTTCAAAAATGGAGTTCAAAATTCATAAGTTGCTTTTAATAAATTATAATCAAAAATCGTCCTTGAAGCCTACTGTACGTAACATTCTTTGTTTCATTAATTGATCAGGCGGTTAGATTAGCTAATTCCGAGATTAGAGACAAAGTTTTTAAACGAGGTTAAAGAAATCTCAGATAAAAATAATTATCCAAATACATAGTTTTTACGAATAAATAATAGAAAAATGAATTAATAAATTATAACAATAGAGGTATTAAAAATAATGACAATAAAGGTTATAAGTCTATTCCTTATAAAAATGGTTTAAGCAAACAAATAAGAAAAAGAATTTAATAAAAATAATATAAACATAACCTTCATTCCAAATTGTAGTAACAGATCTCTTTTTACTAACATTAAAACTGAAATAAACAAACAAAATCAAAGTAATATTGTTTATACAATAAACTGTAAAGATTGTGATGGTTGGTACATCGATCAGACACCACGATATTTAAAGAAAATGTGGTACAACCATAAGCATTCTTAAAATAATGATTTTGGAGCAATGACCGTTGTAACAAAACATTACAAAGATCTGGGGGATTACTTTGATTTTGAAAGCACAATTATATTAAAAACAGAAAATAATTATAAAAAAAGACTAATATACGAAATGATAAAAGTACAGAAAGACACTAAAACTATTAATTTCAGAACCGATGTTCAGAATTTAAGTAATGTATATAGTAATTTATTAAAATGACATTTACATGTCTTAAGAAGGAAACTTGTGGCTAGGTTTTTGATTCGAGGTTTTCCCTAGTCCTTGGACAGAATTGTTAAAGTTTCGACAAAGATTTTTGATATAAAGTTTTACTTAATTTGCATGTATGTTTACACATTAATTTAGTCTTTATAATTTATATATATATAAAAGTTGGGTGTTTCCATAGTTTGCATGTATGTGTTTGAACATTAAATCAGTTATTTATAATATAAAGAAATTGCATAGATATAGATCCTATATATTGAGAAATTCTAGTCATTAGTTATTTTGTTGATAGTTCCCGAATAAGAAACAAATGTTTGTTTACACATTCATCTAGTTATATTGTCACTGATGAGGCTGTTTCCGAAAACGTTTGTAAACGTTCTTAGAATACAACTATCATTTCAATCACTCTCGTTTAATTGACCTAATTGTGGTAGAAAACTATGGTGTAAGATAAGTATAAAGGACACGAAAGGACGGATATATATTTAAATAATTTCCTACAATTAGAGAAAGTTTCTGTTAGAAAAATTCGATGATTTCCAAGTTGGAAGGGCATCTAATTAGTTGCTGTTGATACTTCTTTAAGGATTCATTTATTCCAAAAAAAAATCTCCTAAGATTTTACAAAAAAATAATTAAGAAATGGATTTTTAATTTAGAGAAACGAGTCATCCGGCTCTTTACTGTCATGTGATTCTTTAAACTAACGCTCAGATTACTTACAAAAATGAATACTATATAAATGCCTGGATAAGTGCCAAAACCCTTTTAATTCAAACTACTTACATAAATCATTAAGCCTCATGATTTTATCCTGAAATTTCTTTATTCTGTCTTCTTTTCAGAAGAAATTGATCAATTGAAATATAAGAAGAAACACATCCAGCAACGTATATTCTTAGCTATTTTTTTAAACTTTTTTAACACCAACAAGGTATGAGAGAAGATCTGATAGGAATTGACCGTTTCTAAAGCATGTTTTGAACTGCCATAAAATTCCTATCAATAGCTATAAACTTTTTTGAAACATGCCTTTGGTTTGGACTGAGTTGCATGGAAAGTATTAGTCTCCTTCTTCTGATCACATCCGTAACTTGTCCTTTAGAGTTCAGAAAAGTTTTGAAACCAACGCATCTTTATTACTAACACATTTGAATCCGAGCTCTTTAGATGTTGTCCGATGACTTTTGGGTGAAATTTATACGTGTAAGTTTTCTTAATAATAGTAATAATATAGTCATAATTATTATTTTTCTGTTTGTTCCGATTAGACTTTTGAAAATTATCTCGAAACCTTTTAACAACCAAAAAACCGGGGAAATGGAAATGTATTTCCCGTTGCCGCAGAACGCGACGAACCATACACTATAAAAAGTTTTATACGTCAAACATCGAACTTACCTGTACAGGTTGCTTAATCCTGACGGTGCGGGGTTGTGATATGGTTTGGGGCACAGCACGAAGACAAATTCGCGCTATTGAAAGGAGACGTTTTATATCACCCGGTGGCGGCGTCAGGCGCATTCGCTCGAACCGCCTCCGATGTGCAGGGGATGGTGGTCGTAGGACTTTCCGGTACGCACGCACACGGTCCGCAGGAGCCGCGGAGTTGATAAACGTCGTCGCGCCAAAGTTCTTCAGAATGCTCGTTTTTCGCCATCCGTGTCAGCACGGCAAAACGTCGCTACGCCATTCGATGCACACGCTATTGTCATTTTTGAAGATTTGCATTGAGCGGCGAGGCGTACAAATTCACGGTACGCGACGATTGATGCTGACAAAATGAAAAAAACGCGTTGAACCGGTAGCGCTGAAAACTGAGGATTGGATACCTAAAAATGATATTTTTAATCTTTTCGCTCAAAAATAATTACGTACGTAGTTACTTAATTAGATGTATAGTTGTTAAATTTTGCTACAAATTAAAGTTTCAATTTCTGTAATTTAAAGTGAAAACTTATATGATAGTTCTCTACCACAATTAGGTCAATTAAACAAGACTGGTTTAAATGATGGTTGTATTTTCGGGCAGATACAGTTTCGTCCGATAATCTTTGTTTAATCCTTTTCTGATAATGCTAACCGCTTCACCGTGTTACAGTTTCGTCCGTGTCGAATTTTTGGGTATTTACGAGTAGGTACAGTTTCGTTCGATAATCTTTAAGTACTTAATCCTTTTATATTAATTTAGAGGTATATCTTCAATATTAGTTTTAGTGGAAATAACATCTTTGTTATGATACTTTAGATATATTGAACACAAAAAGCAGAGGTAGGTTATGTGTTGAATCGGCAAAAAGAAACACAATAAGTTAAAATTTAAGAATTTATTCTATTACAAAAATATATATATATATACATATAAAATAACAAATGAAAAAAGAAAAGAAATACTTAAATGGTAGAACAATTACAAACTAATATTTTTAAAATTACGTACTTAGAAGGAATAATAATGTGAAACTAATTGTACATATTGCAGTGTCGTCAGTTCTTCGTTATCGTATTGTTCGATTTTCTTCTTGAGAAAATTTTCGCGTTTTTGTGTGTGAGTGTTCACTTGTCTTTGGTTATTTACACTTTGTATTTGAATATAAATTTCAGCTTGATACTGGCGTAAAACTTCTAAAAAGACAAAGATATTTGGATGGTAGAAACTAAAACTTTTATTTAGATGTGAATGAAATGATTCACATGCGTTGGTCGTCCGTGAGCTGCTTGCACATTTAGCCGCCCAAATTTCTGGGAGGAAATATTGAAACCTCTTCTATATAAGTTTCCACTAGGTAGTCCATAAATGCTTGTAGTTTATCATTTTCAGGTGGTATGGGCATCAGATCAAATACGAAACAGTTGCCAACGTTCTTGGATTCTAAGAAGAGCAGACCGAAACAGTATCCAATCCATTTGCCAATGTCTGTTTTTTCTTTATAATGTTTTGTGAGTCCTAGCTCTTGTATTTTTCGCCACCAGGCTTGAGAGATATGAAATCGGCAGCCAATTATTTTAATATTCTGCCACATGGAATTGACAGCTTTGTGTATCGACATTTCAAAATCGATAACAACCTCCGCAGCATGGAATTTCAACGAAAATTCTTCGCATTTTTACTTATAAACTTTAAACAGCGGTTATAGGTTTCTGAACTTTTGTCTTTGAGTAAACAAAACACTAGGGGTATACAGTGCCCGTTATATTGTCCATGAATGGTAAATAACTGAACAAAATATTTCGAGGAATATTTAAAAGTCCCATCCATAAATATCTTTCTGCACTTACACAAATGTTCCAGGTTTGACTTACAAGAAAATATTACTATACAATGGTTGCTGTCGTTCACAATCAAAAATTTTTCTTCTCTGTTCGTATTAATTTCGGATTTCATATTTTCCAAAGTTTCAAACACTTCTTTTATATTTTTGGGTAAACTCGGAAATGTCTTTCTTCTTTCACCATAGATACTTCGTTTCACCGATTTCAAGTCGGCAATCGTTAATTCACTATTGTCGCATTTTGTTAACAACGACTGCACAATTCGTTTAGGTTGCACATTAAGTTCTTCTGTAGCTTTACGTTTTGCCGCCGCTACAAGAAATTGCTTTTGTACTCCTGAAGCACTTAATTCAGGATGGACATGGTTCAAATTGCAACAGGATATCAAATTGTCTTCACCCATAGTGTAAACAATACCAGTACATTTTGGTGTCCGACATCTCCACTGTTTTTCGCCAGTTGACAGTTGTTCCGCAAAACAGTATCGGAAGTTGTTCACAAACAATACTTCTTTACCACGCTTGCTAACACTTTTTCTCACATTTAAATTTTCCATGTTGCACTTTTAACATGTAATAATTAACTGAAAAGTAATTTCTCTAAGTAAGTACATAAATAGAAATTTCCATTAGTGGGTGGGGGAAAGTATCGATTCGTTCGATTAGCAGATTTGCACAAATTATAATATTATTGTTTAGAAAAGAAAGATAATGTCTTGATATTTAACGGCCTTAAAGCCATTGTTAATCCTTTCCTTTACCTGCACAATTTTAATCCTCCTTTACCTGCACCTACCGGCCGGACGAAACTGTATATCCCTAATTTGGACCTGTCCTACTGGCCGGACGAAAGTGTATATTGCAATTTATGCAAATCTGCTAATCGGACGAAACTGTAATCGCCGGTATTTTCAGAACGTTTACAAACGTTTTCGGAACACCTTCATCAGTGAAAATATAACTAGATAAATGTATGAACAAACATTTGTTTTTTATTTGGGAACTATCAACAAAATAACTAATAGCTAGGATTCCTATAATAATAATAATAATAATAAAGTTTATTGACATTGTAGAAACAGTACAAGGCAATCGTTAAAGAAACAACTAAAGAAATTAGATAAAGAAAGGAAAACAATTACAATAAATTATTATTAGTGAATTCATCTAAACTATAAGGTTCTATATTTAATAATAAATCATAGACTACTCTCTTAAATGAGGCAAGGACACGAATTTGTTTAACGACTGGAGGCAACTTGTTGAAAAGCCTTAAACTTGTGTAATACATACCTCTCTCCGTTAACAACAATCGATGTTTAGGCTAACAGTAGTTAGCCTTATGTCTACTGCTGTAATTGTGCAGAAAAGTGCTGTCTTCAAATAGGTTTTTATGTTTAACCCTCCGTCCGATAAATGGTTCCAGCCAGACCTTTTTCGTTTTCAATCGTTAATTAAGTAGGTACCTTCCTGAAATTTTATTGGCTATCGATCTAGACATATAGCAATAAGGATTTAGTCTTCGCGAAGGACGAAAAAGGACGTTTTGAAATCTCATCTTCTGTCCGACAGATGGTATCTGGCTGGATCCCATACATTTTGTATGAAAATGCATGGGATATGATACATTCTGGTGATTCTACTTGGTCTTTTTGCACTTTTATGTTGTAATTATCCACTCTAACTTCCTTTTAAGTTTACGCATATGGGCCTCGTATATATATACATGGTCCGTTATGAAAGTAATGCGCATTTTTAGGAAAAATAGATTCATTAATCTTACCGGTACAAATGTTTGAAATTCTTCGAAATAGTCCCCTCCCGCATCGATGCACTTGCGAAGACGTGCTTGGACTAGCTTTCGTCGGCACTGTTCGGTCCAATAAAAAATTCCTTTCTGAAGAAGTGAAGAAGAATGCTTCTCGTCCTATGCCGTCATCTGTGTTTGGTTTTCATGAAAACTTGGTTTCGGTTTGTAGCTCCGTGCCGAAAAGGAACAGGGCTGTGAATTTGCTCTCCACTGTGCATTATACGAAATGTTGTGAAGGCGAGGCAATGAAACCAGAGGCAATTTTGTTTTACAATGCGAATAGAGCCGGCGCGTCGATTGTATGGACCAAATGGCTACTCATTTTACAACAAAACGACCAGCCAGACGTTGGACTTTGGCATTTTTCTTCAACGTGTTGGATGTTATGGCATTGGCTGCCTATTGCATTTGCAAAGAAGTCGATAGGACCAATAAAAATGACGCTAGACGCAGTTTTCTATATACTTTATCCAGAACATCGGTCCATCCAAATGTTGAAAATCGCATGAACAATGTTCACGTAATGAAGCATTTTACTGTTCGTTCGGCTATTGAATCGTTCTTCGGTAGATCAATAAACATTCCACGAAGTATTGTGGTTACTCCTGCCAGCGGCGCCGATACACTCACAGCCAAGAGAGACTGCAAAATTCGTTCACACGGAGAGGTAAAAGTTCGCCGAAAAACTCGTTCTTTCTGTTCAATGTGTTCAGCGCCAGTATGTCAACAACATTCTAAAGTTCGATATTCATGTTTTTCATGCATTGTTTGTACTTCTGAGAACCCATGAGAGAGTTCGAATCATAATTAATAAAAATACGTTGTAATCACTTCTTGTAGACATCAAACAACCTTGATTTTAACTCTGAGAAAAGTAAGAAATAAAAAATATATACCTGGCTTGTATTAAAATGAATTTTGCACCACTAATTCGCATCAAAATGCAAAGAAATGCATGTTAATGTATAGGGGTCTGGCCAGACACCATCCGTCGGACCGAAGGTATTAGAATATCTGTCGGACGGAGGGTTAAATAAAAACTAAAGGTTCAAAAATATAAATAGCATAGATAGTTAAAATATTAGGTATATGCTCTAAAAAACCTCTACAAGACTAATTAAAATCTAAACGTAACATAGTTCGCAAAATTCTTTTGAGAAATAAATACATGACGCAGCTCGCTACTACCACCCCAAAAAATGATAACAAATTTCAAGTGTGGATAGCAGACACCGTAATATGACGTGCGAAGCACGTCCTTTGTGATAACTTCGCGAAGCATACGGAAACAATAACAGAAAGAGCTCAGCGTACTACACACCTTGCCTATGTGCTCGCCCCACTTGAGACATCCATCAACAGGAAGGCCCAAAACTCGAACGGAACTCTTCACATTATAAGTACGGCTATTCAACAACAAAGTAGAAGGAAAATCAGTTTCTTTAGTACTAAATAACACAACGTTTGTTTTATCATTATTGATATTTAAATTATTACTGCTTAACCACTGTTCAAGAGCCGCCAAGTATCTGGAACCACTGCTAATGACAGTGGCGAGAGTATTCCCCATAATCACGAAAGAAGTGTCGTCGGCGTAATTTATTGTTAAAGTCTTGTTTGTAATCAAAGCACTTTCGACAGCATAGATATCATTAAAATAGATAACAAAGAGAAGGGGTCCTAAAATGCTCCCTTGAGGAACACCCGTTCTTGTAATAATCTCATTAGAATAGGCAACAGAACCATTAGAGGCTACCCTAACCGCCTGTCTCCTATTAGATTAGATTAGATTAGATTAGATTAGATTAGATTAGATTACTTGAGGTGGCAGTACTGCCTCTTCCACTGCGACCTTTACAGATCTATTGTGGTCCTCATGTCTCCTTAGAGTACGATCTCTAGCTTTATTCCTTTAATTAGATTTATTAGCTTTGAGAGCGGTTCTTCCGCATATAGTCTCGCCACGGGATATTCGTCTCCCATATGTGACAGCCGCGTCCTTGCCAGTACCTCGCATTGGCACAATACATGGATCGCGGTTTCTTCCTCAATTTGACAGAATCTACATATCGCTTCCTCTGTCAAGCCCATTTCATTCATGTGCTTATTGAGCCTGCAGTGCCCTGTTAGTAGGCCCACTATCCTTCTGACGGACTTTGTGTCCCTGCGTAGTAGGTCCTTTGTAAACTTCGGCATTTGCTCTCCAAGGAACTGTTTCGCCTATGTCTCGGCTGGGAAGTTCCTCCACCTTTCCCGAGATTTATCCTCGGTCCACTTTCTTATGGCCGATTTAATTCTTGTTTTTGTAATGCCGAAGGAGGGCTCCGGTCCTATGAATACCATCGACGAGGCCTCTCGGGCCAGTTCGTCAGCTTTTTCATTTCCCCGGTAGCCCTCGTGCCCCGGAACCCAAGCTATCGTCACTTTCGCGCGACTGCCGAGTTCGTTCAGAGCACACACACAATCCCATGCAAGCCTTGAATCGACCTGTACCGAATCAAATACCTTCAGCACCGCTTGACTATCGGAGAAAATGGCCACCGTCCGATTGGAGCCGGTGCTTATTGATTTCTCCGATGCAGAGATGTACCGCGGCTATTTCCACCTAGAAGACCGTGGTATCTTTACTTAGACTCATCTGGACCATCGTCCTTTCTTTGAGTCCGTATATTCCTGCCCCAACACCTTTACCTGTCCTGTATGGCTGGACCTTGTTTCCATTCCTCTCTATCTGATATAACTATTTTATAATTTTTCCTAAAGTTGAATTTGTGAACCATGGCATCCGTCGGCATCCCCGTGGGGATCTGCCTTGAGTTCTTCAATCACCTTGTGATTTTCAGTGCCGTGGACTTAACTTATGGAGGTTTGCCCTTGCATCAGTCTGTAGGCTACTGACCTTGCTACTCCTTGTATGTGGATATCTAAGGGTGGTAGGTTCAGAATCACCTCCAGTGCGTCTGTAGGAGTTGTTCTCATTGCTCCCGTGGCACTTAGACATGCAAGTCTTTGTACCCCGCCTAGTAGCCTGACAGCTCCCTTTTGCCTTGTTTTTGGCCACCATACAACTGCTCCATACGTTACCATGGGTCTAATTACCGTTGTATATAACCATAGAGTCATCTTAGGACTGAGGCCCCAGCTTTTCCCACACATTCGCCTACATCTGCCAAGGGCAATTGTGGCTTTATTGATGGTTTTTTGTATATGAGAGTTCCACGTTAGTCTTTGATCAAACAGTACTCCCAGGTATTTAGCCTCTTTTAGAATTGGAATTTCTACCCTATCTAGTACTGGCGCCCGTAAGCCTTCCAGCGCCTTCTTTTTGGTGAAAGCAACTATCTGAGTTTTTTGAGCCTTTTCTCTAGACCAGCTCTTATCCATCTGCCTATAACCAGTGCGACTCCTTTTCTTTCTAAGGCCCCCACAATTGAGTTTGTAGTAGCATTATTGAATGCTCCTTCAACTGTCTCCTATTATATAAATAAGACACGAACCAGGATAAAGCCGTGCCCCTAATTCCGTACAGTTCGAGTTTACGAATTAGCTTAAAGTGGTCTATGGTGTCGAAAGCCTTTGAGAGATCAAGTAGAACACTGCAGGGAATACATTTATTCTCTAAAGCGTCGATAATAAAGTTTGTAAAATCAAAAAGTACAGCATCAATATTTTTACCCCTAAAAACCATGCTGATCGCCGTTTATCAAGTTATACTTTTTGAAGAAATTGTATAAGCGATCGTAAACAACTTTTTCGAATATTTTCGAAAAACCTGTAAGCAAGCTTATAGGCCTATAGTTGTTAAGATCGTTTATGTCACCTTTTTTATACAAGGGTAAAATATAAAGGATCTTTAATTTTTTTATACATGTATATATATATATAAATTATAAAGAACTAATTTAATGTCTAAACGATACGATACGATACGATTTATTTGTTAAAATAGTGTACAATTAGACTAAAATGTACAGTACTTGACTTTCAATGGGTACCCCTTTTGAAATTTCAGAAAAAAAAATATATGTTCTGAATTAAACGAAATTCTGTATACAGATGTTGTCGAAGGTGTAGAATACGACTTTGACGTCAAAACTCGTGAAATTTGCTTTGTTTGGGTGCTAGAGCGTACCAGGGCGATTCGTCCAGAAACAGTTTTCACTTTCTCATTCAATCCATTTACTCCAGATTTTCACCAATTTCGGCCTAAACGTGGGTTAGCAACTTCATTTAACATCGTGCAGCCAAGCGAAATTATAAGTAATTAAAACTTTACTACCAAACCATAGATGGCGCTGAAAGTACTATGTTAATAAAAGAGAAATATCTACGAAAACTAACAACAACATGTAAATTCACATACTTTTGACCTTATAAACTTTTAATATATATGTGCTACTATATATACTTGAAATATACAATATAAATTAAATATCAAAACTAAAATAAAGGGCGTTATTATTTGGGTCAAAATTATTCAAAAATTTTTGGGAACTCCGAGCAAGGCTCGGTCCACCAGGTACTATAGAATTTATTAGGGAAATCTGTTTAAACGTGTGATACATAATTTACACGACCTAAATGTGAGAGAATTAAATATGTACAAATTAAGTCAAGACGATAGGCATTTATTAATAATTAACATATAAATCCACATATACTCCCTGCAGAACCTGGTTCATTTTTTTTTTGTTTACAGCGCCCCTTTTGAGGTGTTCCCTTTCAGCAGCTGTTTCATAGCACACATTATTATTTTTTAATATTGAGGGCATAAGAATTTTTCAATACTTTCACGTAGCTATTCTGAAAATTGAGAACTGTGTATCGCAATTACGTATGTATAATCTATTGCGGCAACAAAAAATCGGACACTTGAGATAATATAGTTTAAATCTGGCTTTTGCCTTGTCTAATGTTATTTAACTTTTAAATCATTATTGACACATGTCGTTACACTGCATTTAAGGGCTGTTAAAAAATTCAGGTAATTGCATTACTTGGGGAAAAATGATTCATAAGAAGACTATTGTATTTGTATTGTATTGTAATGAGGTGGGGTCTAGCCCAAAATGGCCCTTTTGCACTGCGACCACGTTGATCTATTATGCTTCCTCTTGTTTGTTTTATTTATTTATTTAATACGCTGAGGAACAGGATCAGCTCCTTCAATGGGAGTGTAAGTAGGTCCTCCTCATTCAGCGTATATGCATGTAGTAGTCTATATCTCCTGTGGCCTAGTGCCCCACAGTTAGTGATCAAGTGTTCCATTGACTCCTCTTCTTCACCGCAGAATCTGCAAGTGTCCGTGTTGGATAAGCCCATTTTGTGTAGGTGCTCGTTGCAGGTATAGTGGCCTGTGAGTGCCCCCGTCAGTGTATTTAAGCTTCTCCTGTCCAGTTTCAGGGCAAGGTCCGCCCCCTGGCGTCGTAGTTCACAAACTTTTTGGAATGTTCCAGCCCACTGGTTACATTCCAGTGTTTTGTTGTGATAGATGCTGTCCATTTCTTTATCTCCTCTTTAAGGAGACCTTTACTAAACCCAAAAGATGGGGTAGGTCGAGTAAAGTTCCCCTTAGCCCCTTTTTCTGCGTAGATGTCTGCCATCTCATTTCGTCCGTGCCCCTCATATCCTGGCACCCAGACCAGAGTAATGTGGTTCTGAGTAGCCAGGTCGTTAAGCATGTTATGACATTCCAATAATATTTTGGACGCAATTGTACAGCTGCTCAGGGCCTTAAGAACTGATTGGCTATCCGAGAATATTTTGATTCGTATTCCCATGTGTCCCCTTTCGCATAGGATGCCTACAGTTTCCAAGATTGCGTATAGTTCCGCTTGGAAGATTGTGGTGTCCTTGCTCAAAGTTATTGACCTGTGTGTTCTAGAAGTCTAAGTAATCGATTTGGGGTCTCCAAACGCAGTATTCACAACATTAAGAAAAATGGCTACATTAAAATTGACATGAATATGATAAACGATTGGTTTACACTCCAAAAAAATGGTCAAAATGACCTATAAGACTTGTCCGGATTTTTGTTGCCGCAATAGCACATATTGAAAATTATGCAGAAAAGTGAACATCGCAGTTTGATGACGGTTTACACTGTTTATATTCTAACATATTTTTCATGTATACGAGGCATGCACGTACGATATGCATATATAAATATTCTATTATTCTTCTCTTTCTCGATACTCCTTGTACTATTGCGGCAACAAAAAATGGGACACTTAAAATAATGTAGTTTAAATCTGGCTTTTGCCTTGTCAAATGTTATGTCATTTTGAAATCATTATTGACTTATGCCATTATACCGCATTTAAGTGCTACCGAAAAGATGCAAATAATTACACTATTTGGGGAAGGGTGGTCGGTAAGAAGACTAGGTAATAGACTTGGAATACCCAAAAGCACTATTCACAACATCCGGGAACTGTAGAAAGGCAAAGTAGTTCTGGTCATAAATTGGTATCGAATTCTATGGAAGACGAATATCTTATTCAGTTTTTAAGAAATAATCAGCGGTAAACGCTCGAAACATAACTAACAAAACTAGATTAATTTATTGTTTACAAGATTTTTATTTCAAATAAATGCAATTAACAGAATTTTCTTACGTTCGTGGGTAAATTATTTTTGACATTAGATAAGATATGATTGACGTGACATTGACAAACGACTGGTTTATACAGCTAAAAAACAGTCAAAATAGCCTATAAGACTTGTCCCGATTTTTGTTGCCGCAATAGTACCTCGCAGGGCATCGGATAAAATATTTCATTAATAACTTAAAAGTAAATACTACTACCGCAGGCGTTAATATAGCTTGGGACCGATCTGAGGGAGGATTTCTACTATTTTTTCCGCGTAACTGTACTGATTTCACATAAAAAATGTAGTGGCTGGCGCTCTGAACCGAGACACAATCAAAATAGGATACTCATCGAATAAGTAAGGTTATTGTATATACCAGTTTTTCCAAACTTTTTTAGGGCTGGACCCCCTTGTGGTAAGAATTTTGTTTGGGGTCCTTTTCTGTACCATACCCAATTTTATTTGTAGAAAATTAAATTAAATTCAAACCAGAGAATGTGTTTGTTACTTGCGCCATCTACGATTAAATAGCGCAACTTTCCTGCTCTTTATTTTCCGAAACTTTTGATCGTGTTGAAGGAAGGACATTATAATACTAGATCTTTCTAGAAGCACTCGCCGGAAGGGGTTTGCCAGTACAAAACTGTACGGTGTGCATTATTAAGCATTTAAGGTTAATGTACGCGGGTTATAATCGTTCTTTGATATTTATTATTTTGCCAAATAGGGACAAATTTTTTAAAAGATCGTTAGAACCATCCAACATCCCAAAGTTGCAACAAAACAAGAAACAACAGATGATGATAAAGAACAGTGATCAATATTTTAAATATGAGTTTATCTTTATTTTAAAGAAACTGCAATATGTAGTTTGTGGAGAACTCTTATCAAATGAAAGTATGAAACCATCAAAGCTACGTCGGCATATAAATAGAAAATATCCAGAAAAAAGACAGAGCTGTAGAAGTCTTTGAAAGAAAGACAAGCTCCCTCCACCAGAACCAAGGCACTTTTACGTCAGCAACCATTACTAATGGAAAAGCATTACTAGTAAGTTATCGAGTTGCACATCGCATTGCAAAAACCAGTAAGCCACATACAATTGCTGATGATTTAATTTTACCAGCAGCTGTTGAGATGGTGGAAATATCGATTAGTGAAAAGAAAGCAGCAAAATTAAAAATAATACCCTTCCCCAATAGTACTATCCAAAGTAGAATAAGTGACATAGCAGAAAATATTCGAGCAGTAATTGTTGAAAATATTAAGAAACGCACGTTTATAATGAGTTGTACGTCTTCTTCAGGCATACACCTCTTTTAACTGGATGCAGTGGGGAATCATAAAAAAATATGAGGATTCTCGACTGACCAAACCCTATTATTTTGAGATTTATGTACTCAATCATACTTCATCAGTAAAAAGAGTAATATCTAACATCTCATCATCTCCCAAATTATTATTAAACCAGTTACAATAGTGTCCCCGGATCTAATGGTAGTAGCTCTTGCACAACAGCAACTTTATAAGGATGAAGATCCAAATCTTCCTATAAAGCTCTGCGGGTGGAATTGCAGAATACATCTGGAATAAAATTAATATTGATATTTCTTGAGAAACTTGTTTGCTGAACCAGTTGGCATTATGATTTTGTTGGACTTCTTTCCATGTGGACAAGGATATCATCAATTTCTGTTCTGTTAGGAGAGTGTGACGTCCGGACGATTTTCCCTTACAAACACTCCCTGTTTGTCGAAATCTATCAATAAATAGAAAATAGCACATGACGTGTAAGGTTATCGTGGTCATCGAATAGTTTCGTGAGGAAATTCGTTTAAAAATTCCTCTACGCAAAATGCAACCGAATACTTTCATTGTGCTTCTTCATAACGTTGACCATTACGAAAATATGCCTTTAAAATATATTTCTCTCGATCCACGGAAAGCGCCACTTTCATTTAGACTAGAATTTAATTTTGATTAAATATCATAACTACACTAACATCTACGTACTTACTTTGAAGAAAATAACAGATTAAATTGAGGATTGGAAAAGACCTAGCGTATTAATATTAAAAAACACAAAAATATATAAAATAGAAAATTATTGAATAAAAATGGTTTACACAAACAAGAACGAGATCCAAGACATTGAAATTTTAGTAATTTTCGTTTAAGGCTAACTTTATTAAGAAGAAAGCTGAATGGAACTTAGTATGATACACCATCTAATGATAGCGGTGATGCATATATTTGGGTCATGAAAACACGGAAACGGCCTTGACAATCGTTTAAAATCTCTCTGTATGTATCCGTTTGTAATAAACATGGCTTTTGTTCAATTCTGGTTGTAAGACGACAAATCTAAAATCAAATTATTTTTTTCTCTCTTTTAGGATAGATATACCCGTTTTAACCGCAATATTTTTTTACTGCTCGATTTATGTAGTTTGGCTATGTGAACATCGCACAAAATACAATACAAATATTGTGTAAATCCTCCAATTTCCATTTATGTTTGGAGATATCACTCTACCTCTGGGGGAAATTTATTTTTTCCAATACTTACGCGTGTAGGAAATGCTATCTGTATAAATAATAATTTACTTATGTTTTGGTTCCATATTCGATGTTATAGAATCAAAAAATCATTTTTAACTGGTCTATGTTTTACTTTAAAAAATATATATCAAGTTTCAATTCTGTAAGAAGGCGAATTCGTTCGGAACATTTCCCGGTTTGTAAGTCTCTATCGTTCGCCTCTTTAAAGCTTCGATAAAAGTTAGTTATTGGTGGCGAAAAAATGACACTGCCCAACACGATATTTGTAACACGCAGTTTAGCCCATCAATTTCACCATGCTAATACCTTCCTCATAATCGAAAAAATATGCATAAAGTCCCAATACGTCCGGTTTTCAATGGGCTCATTAGACCCTTTTATATTGGCAGGTAGTGAATTTTATGAGGCGTCCGTTAAAAGCGGTGCATTTTAAAACAGAAAAACGACCTAAAACGAAGTGCATATAACATTAAACTTACTCTCTGGTTCGGTCTTCGTTCGATTTTCGAAGGGGGCGGGGTTGTGTGTAGTTAAGAAAGTTTTTTTAACTACGAAAATGTCAAGTTAAACGGGCGGCGCACATACGGATATTTGTTCAATCTAGCTGGCCAAAATTGATCTTTTTTGCGCGATTTTAGTAAAAATTAAAACTAAATGTAAAAGAGAACTTCCCAGCGTATAGGTAAATGAAGAAATTATGTACAATTTAACTACACAAAAAATTTAACGGTACTTTGAACTTGAGTGTTTTTGAGAAAATTCAAAACAACAATAACACTCACTGAAAATTACTGATGTTTAAAAGCGTATAACTTTTTATTGGAATAGTCTTTTTTAATAATTTCTTTCTCTGGATTCTAAAATATCAGATAATTAGCTTTACTTTCCATGCCGGGCATACTAAAAAGAACTGCTATAGCAAAAGTTAAGGTAGTCTGAAGGTATCCTCTCATTAGAGTGAAATTTTAAAAAATTATTTTTTGAAATCTAGTATTCGTTATACTATATCCTCAGATTTCGTCATAATTTTCAGCCCAATTATAACTTAGAAGCCATGAGTAGCGAAACATCGAATGGTACTTCGAATTTTGTTCATCTAATTTAAAAAAAAAGATTATCGTAAATAGTGTTCTTAAAGAACATATACATCTAAGGATTTCAATAAAATGGATGTTCGAAAAGAAATTAGTTCTGAAGCTATCAATTTACACGCCAGAATTAGACTTTTTGAAAGCATTCTCCATTTGGCTTACAAGTTGCCAGTAGAAAAATATAGAGAGCAGAAGACTGAAGCAGAGAAAATATTGGAGTGGAGAAAACGCTAGAAATTTAGAGAAGATTTCGCGAAGAAACTGGTTTATTAGTAGACATACCAAAAGCACATGTTGGCAATACTAATCACGGTAACACCAGCAGGAGGTTTTTGAAGACTCGAACTTAGCTTCTGACATAACAGGAATTAGTTATAACTTAATATATCGAATAAAAATATATGATAAACTATATACAATCGCAGATCGCTCTGTTGGGAAAATAAAATCGTGCAGATCAACGTTTCCGCCATGGTATAACATGTACATTAAGGAACTTTTACGGCTTAAAGAACATTATTTTAATAAATGGAAACAAACTAAGTCGGAAATTTTTTATCAGGAGTTCTGTAGATTACGCACTATAGTTAAACGGGAAGTTTCAGATGCTTACAGGAATTACCAATCCTATATTGAGACTACAGTCATTGGTGATCCACCAACGTTTTGGAAGTTTATGGCAGACAGGAGGAAGACATCTAGGATTCCTGGCTGCATGAAATATCACGACCGCGAAATGACTAATCCACTGGAGATTGTACATGCGTTTGCCAACTTTTTCTCCGTTCCTCGTGGGCGCCCCACTAACAATATTACACCAGCGCACATTGACACACCTTGTATATCTATCAGTCCGTTCTTATCCAATGAAGTACTGCAAAGCCTTAGAAAGGTCAAAGCGAACTCTACGTCTGGTCATGATGAACTGCCTGGTTTTTGTGAAGGATTGTGCGACTATTCTCTGTGAACCACTTACATTGATCTTTAATTTGATTATTAAAACAAGTTTATTCCCTGATCAATGGAAGATTACTAGAGTAGTACCTGTGTTTAAAAAAGGGGATAAGTGTGATGTATTGAACTATCGTCCCATTAACATCATCTGTCGTTTTGCTAAGGTTTTCGAAAGTGTGCTTAACCAACAAATCTTTTACAAGTGTAAACCAATACTAGCGTTGCAACAACATGGTTTCATCACGGACAGATCAACAATCACCAACTTGGCAGAAATAACCCAGTACGTTAGTGAAGCTCTGGATGATCGAATACAAGTAGACGTTATCTATACAGATTTTACTAAGGCCTTCGACTCTGTAGATCATGCTTTGCTCATGGCGAAGTTGGATGCCTTCGGTTTTTCGGCGGATCTACTGCGGCTTATATCCTCCTACTTATACCAACGACGGAATGTTGTCTGTTACAATGGTTATTATTCTGGACAATATATTCCTGCATCGGGCGTCCCTCAGGGATCGAACCTGGGACCATTACTATTTATTATTTTTATTAATGACATTGTCAAAGCACTAGATTCTAGAGTACTTGCCTAGGCAGATGATCTTAAAATTTATACTAAAGTTACATCATTGAATGATTGTAGACACCTGCATGTTAGTCTTCAACTGATTGGTGAATGGTGCGTGGTTAATGGAATAGACTTGAATGTTAATAAGTGCGCGGTAGTTACTTATACGAGAAATTCAAACCCATTCCAATTCCAGTATTCTGTGAATAGCGAGATTATTCCAAGATTGGATAAAATTAAAGACTTGGGCATCCTATTTGACTCAACATTCAGTTTTTCCGATCACATTTTAGACACGTGTTCTACTGCTACCAAATCCTTGGGTTTTATCATGAGATCATGCAGACAATTCAATAATCCTCTGGCAATTAAATCACTTTACTATGCTTTCGTAAGAAGTAAGTTAGAGTATGGTTCCTTAATATGGTATCCGCACTATGTTTATCTGCAATTATCTCTTGAAAGAGTTCAAAAGCGATTTTTAAAGTACCTCTCCTTTAAGGAAGATGGTTTCTATCCAGATAGAAACACTGACTACACTATTCTCCTCAGCAGACACGGCTTTGACACCCTAGGCAGTAGAAGAAAACAGTGTAGTGCCAAGTTCCTTTTAAACTTAGTTAAATCTAGAATAGATTCTCCTTCTCTACTGTCGCAGGTAAATATTCATGTTCCAGCACGCCCTACACGTGTGGCTAATACCTTTGCTGGTCCAAGAGCGAGAACTAATGTGTTAGTAAAGGCTCCGTTATCCCACATGATGTTTAATGCAAATTCATATTTCGCTGACCCGTTCCTATTGTAACCTTTTGTTTCTCGTTTATCGTTAGCAGCTCCGTGTGTCTCTTTAAATTTGTCGTCTTCCAAATATGTCTTTGATTTAAGTTTTGGGATTGAAATTTTAATTTTTTTTTTTTTTTGTTTTGTGTTATATTAGTTATAGTTTTGATATATAAATATTTAAATACTGCACTCTAATGTATATATTGTCTTGTAATTGGAATTTCTTCTGTTGGACAATAAAGAATTTTATTATTATTATTATTATTATTAATAAAAGTCATTCTAGAGACGATTTCAAGCGGACATTTCATTGATACAGTTGAATACGACGAATATGCATTAGATACTGCTCGCTTATATGTTGATTTGTACCGGTGGCATTCAATGACTCCAATGATACATAAAATATTAATTCATGGTGCGGTTATCATACAGACCGCATTATTGCCCGTTGGCCAGCTTTCAAAGGCCGCAGAAACACGAAATAAACATTTCAGGCTATATCGCCAAGACTTCGCACGAAAATTCTCTAGGGAAGATTGCAACAAAGACATTTTTAACAGGCTTTTTAATGTCAGACTCTCTTATAAGTAGCATGAGGAACGTAAAAAAAGAATACTAAACTCCTTCTTACCTGAAACAATTGCTCTGCTCATACCAGCGAATCCTAATGTTCGTGACGAATCTTCAGAGAGCGACGAAGATGAAAATTAGTGTTTAAAAATATATTTTGCGTTTTCTTTAATAAACTGTGTTAATAAATTTAATAAACGTATTTTTCTTTAAATTGTTTCCTTTAGAATAGTTATGTAACATAAAATAATTTTGGCCGCGTAGATAATCCAAATACCCGTATGTGCGGCGGTTGCAAAATTTTTCTCGACGAGTTTTGTTGTATTTGTGGAGAATCTCTAGTGAAATAGCAAGCCAGACCATTTTCTGAAAATGTGAAACAAGTGTTACGTGCACAAATTTCACTTAGTTCAGTTCCGTATTTCATTTAACTTGTTAGAAATATAGGTTCAAATTTTACTCCTTTCGGACAATAGTTATTTCCTAATATCGCTTAACGATACTCCCGTTGACCCCATCGTATCGCAGCGTGTTAGTTGCCCTTGAGTTTTTCGAATTCGTCCAATCACGAGAACGCGAAGCAAATCTTAGCTGCGGCGTAGTAACAAAAAAAAGGGGAGCTAGGCATTAGGTAGCGAGTGGTAAAAGTCCGGTGACGAGATCGGAAGAGGTTATGGCTGAGAAAATCTAAGTGTCTGTATCGTTTATCGAATCATCATCAAGAAAGTATTTACCCTGTAGTTGGGAATTCGCCAGTAAATCCTCTAGTGTATTGTTCAAGTACATCTCCCGTTCGCGGAGGAAAAGAAACCCGAGATCGAACACTCCCACACCTCGTCCTACCTAATAGAACATCATTGTCTTTATACCTCCCCATCGAGGTATTAAACGAAGGAAAACCGATCGTCTAATCCGTCGGACAAATCCAAAAGACCATTTCCAACATCCGCGGCAGACAAAGGGTAGAACCTTATGCGATGACATCATCCGGAAGCCATAACAGCTAGGCATGCATCCTATATGTCTTAAACCTTTTCTCTTTGTTTCAAATATTTCGTATATCGTATCAAGAATTTCAACTAAATTCAACGTTAATATTCACTAGCTTGTAAAATCATTATTATCTAGATGGCCGTATTTTCTTATTAAATTCATTGATATTCATATATATATCGAAATTCCTACTAGACCTGTATCGTATTTTGCATAACTCACAGTAACAATTAACATCACGCATTTTATAGTTTATATTGTGAAAGTTTAGATAAAACGTTTTATGTTGACTTACGGTTACCGCACTGTTCGCATTAGTTAGCTAATTTTCAATGTTTTTAATGAATTATAACTAAAGTCTAAATACACAAGTTCTTGAATAACCGGGTGTAATTTTTCAAGTAGAATTTTATTGTTTTCGTAACAGAATCTAAGCATATAGAATCAACGTGCATTTTCCAGCTGATCTTGGTCGCTCCTGACGTCAGACAGTTCCTCGATCGATATAAAGGTACCGATTATTTGACCATGAAAATATATCTGGTAAGTTCTTATGACCTTTGGCCCAAATTTCATGGTTGGCGGCCATACTATCTTTTTCCCTGACAGGACCTGTTGTATTCAACGACCGTTATTTAGAGCTTGTAAAAGAACCGACACGACCTCCCACTGAGCTGAGCACGGCATTGGCAAGCCTGTTGCGACAAGCGTATGTACCGCTTCTTGTTTTGTTGAATGTCGTCAAAAATTGTGCAGTCTAGCCAATTGTTCCCTTCAGTTATTGCTATCTCGGAGCTATAGTAGTAACGAACAGTTTTGGGGGTAACACAAGCCTATTTCATGTATTTTAGCGCGTTTCAGTTGAAGATCGATAACAAGGAGTGGGCTCCCCATGTGTGCTGTGTCAGCTGTAACGTGTCATTGGTGCAGTGGATGAAAGGGAGGAATAAAAACTATGCCTTTTGCAGTTGCAACGGTATGGCGAGATCCCCAAAATAATTATTTGAGAACGTCAAATTAATAGAAAACATTTTTATTGGACTACAAAATAAAAATTTCTGGACGATGTTAAGTTTATAGAAAAGCTCACCGCACAAGAACTCGGAGCTTGGAGAAATCTAATATTTGTGTTAAGTGTAGTTCAAAAATGACGATTTTTTAGGCAACAATATGGATGCTAACTATCCAATGCTGGTTAATGAACTTTTAGGCTCGTATAAATCCCAATTGGTTGTCGAATGTCATCAAAAATTCACTTTCTCCATTTCCCATTTATCATTTTTTTCCTTTAGAATTTGGGCGCTATCAGCGACGAACAGGAGTGAAAGATTCCACTGGACGAGATTTATGGACAATGGAAATTCGATACCAAGGACGATGGGATCCACCCATGATGGGTGATTACTAGAGCTCGGATTATATGCAAAACACATATTCTATATTAAAATGTATATCAACAAAATTTGAAGTTTTCTGGAGAAATCTAATGTTTTCCAATTAAAATGCGCTAATTAAAAAATGCATGTAATGCATATTTTTGGAATTTAATGTGTTTTTATTGTGCATATTTATCTTAAATCACAATTTTTCTTCAATATATATTTTCCAAATACTTTAAAAATATACTGTCACTAACATCACTATATCACGCTTATGTCGTGAGTAAGATTGAATAAGCATGTCTGATTTGGTATCCCTTATTTGCTTGTGATTCCTTCTCAATAGATCGGGTTCATCGTAAATTTCTAAAATTTCTCTCATTTAAAATCGATGGAATATATCCAGCTAGGGGTACTCCGCAGGATGAACTGCTAATACGTCACGAAATGAGACCATTGAATGTAGGACGAGATGCTATTTGTGAGAAATTTCTGAATGGACTAAAAAGATCCAACCGACCCAGGAGCTCAAACCTAATGACCACAGTCAACGCCATTTGTTCGCTGACGGGGCTTCGAAACGTTTGGAAGAGAACACCAATTTTGGCCGAAATTCTTTAGTGATAAGGCGCATTTTTGGATGAATGGCAATGTTAACAAGCAAAATTGTCGTATATGGAACGACGCCAACCCATACGAAGTTCGTCAGGTGGCAATGCATCCGCAAAAAGTTACTGTTTGGTACGTATTTTGGGCCGGCGGCATCATTAGTCTGTACTTCATCGAAAACGACGTTGGTAAAACCATCACCGTCAACGGCGAGCGCTAGAGATCAATGATAACCAATTTCTTTTACCCCGAATTGAACCATATGGACCTAGACGACATGGGATTCCAGCAGGACTGCGCTACGTGCCACACAGCGAACGCCACATGGACATTCTGCATTAACGATTTGACGGTATGGTTATCTCTCGCGAAGGTGCGGTGAATTGGCCATCAAGATCGTGCGATTTGACCCCGCTAGACATGTTTTTGTGGGGTTTTCTTAAGTCGCAGGTCTATGCCAATAACCCACAATTGACCGATGTCCTCAAAATTAACATAACCCGTGCCATCGCTCAAATTCAGCCGGATCTATGCGGCAGGGTCATTGAAAATTGGACCCCTCCGGTCCGTGCCACCGTGCGAAGCCGCGGCGGACGTTTGAACGATGTCATGTTCCATACATAATCGCATACATGGGCCTTTCAAATAACAAAAGAATTTCGTTAATACATCACACACAGCTTGTTTTATTCCAGTTAAGCATCGACCCACCCTTATTGGAAAACCCCTTGTATGTAAATATTTTAGTCGAATCTCGAACATAACATATAATCCGGTCTCTAGTTATTAATATGTATTTTTACATTTACAATTTTTGTATATTGATTTTATGATGTACTATTGCGGCAACAAAAAATGGGACACTTAAAATAATGTAGTTTAAATCTGCCTTTTGCCTTGTCAAAAGTTATGTCATTTTGAAATCATTATTGACATATGTCATTATGCCGCATTTAAGTGCTACTGGAACAATGGAAATAATTACATTACTTGGGGAAGGATGGTCCATAAGAAGACCAGGTAATAAATTTGGAGTGCCCAAAAGCACACACAACATTAAAAAATAAATGACTACAACAGGGAACTGTAGAAAGGCAAAGTGGTTCTGGTCGTAAATTAGTACGGAATTTCATGGAAGAAGAAAATCTTATTCAGTTTTTAAGGAATAATCCATTTGATACCGTGGTAAAAAATAACTAAAAATACTAGATCAATTTATTGTTTCCATTAAAAGAAGATTTCTTTCCAAGATTTTTATTTCAAATAAATGCATTTAACAGAATTTTCTTGTGTTTGTGGGTAAACTATTTTTGACATTAGACAAGATGATTGACGTGAACATGACAAACGTCTGGTTTACACAGCTAAAAAACAATCAAAATAGCCTATAAGACTTGTCCCGATTTTTGTTGCCGCAATAGTACAATAAATATGGCGTTTTCTATACTTTTTTCTATTATAGGAAGAATAAGGATTATAATTATTATTATTGTTATTATTATTATTATTATTATTAGATTTATATTTCATTTTGGATATACATAAATATATGGTTCAGTCCAGCCACACATTTTGTACCTTTGTCTACTCTATTCCATATTTTTACTTTGTAGTCTGTATATTCTGATGATGAAGATGTTTTTGATTCCACCAATTTGTCTACATACATACGTATGTAGGTATTTTCACAGCAATCGTTTGCTCAACGTTTCGAAAAGATACTAATTACTAATTAGTTGTACATTTGTTCGATTGTGAACTCTGTATCAAACGATGTTATCACAACCAATTCTAAATACACTCATTGTCGAGCTATTAATAAATATCCATTCCGTAGATGGATGAACACGTTCAAATTACACCCACACCAACACCTAAAAGGGCATCGATGTACTTTTCCGCCGGCCGAGTGTTCCGTATAAATCTGATTGCAGAAAGGTAACAAGCTACCGAAATCGTGCACGTACAAAAATACACGAATTCGTAGGTTCGCTCGCGTAAAAACAGAAGTGTAGAGAGCGAAGTCAATGAATCGTGTCAAGGGACACGCTAATTTAATCAACCACCTGAAACTCGCCATCTGTCTGGGCGCTGTTAAATCGCTAACCGATTATACGACCTGGATCAACAGTTCCGTGCCGAAACAAATATTGTCGCATGCTATATATGTAAGTAGTAAAAAGAGAAACAGCTTGGTGGTAATTCCCGAAATAATATAAATTACGAAATATAATCTAATTTTAAAACGTACGAAGACGTTTAATCGGGTCTTCGAGGAAAACGAATTTTGATGTTTACAGTGGACTGAAGCTGGTTGTTCAGCTCCAAAACAAGTCAAGTCAGAACGATCGGCAAAAAAGGTTATGGCATCAATTTTCTGGGATGCAAAAGGAGTTTTGTTGATTGATTATCTTCACAAAGGTAAAACAATTAACTCTGAATATTATTGCAACCTTTTGGATCAGTTGGATAAAAAGTTCGTCAAAAGAGACCGGCTTACCGAAGAAAACAATCATTTTTCATCAAGACAATGCACGTGTTCACACAAGCGTTTTGACGATGGTTAAATTGAATGAATTAAAGTACGAATTGTTTGAACATCCACCGTATTCACCAGATTTGGCTCCCTCCGACTATTACCTCTTCAGAAATTTGAAACAATTTCTTCGTGGAAAGCGTTTTTCGTCGAATGAAGAAGCTATTGCAGCCGTGGAACACTATATTGCAGAACTTCAGGAAAATCATTACAGAGATGGTTAAAAATTATTGGGCGATCGTTGGAATAAGTGTGTTGAAGTTGAGGGAGATTATATTGAATAAGAAAACTATTTTCATTAAAAATGCACATTTTTTCATTTTTGCTTTTAAAACTTTTCAACCAATCTGTATATAAGTGTAATAAAAATCCTTGACTGGTCCCTTCGAGATAAATATTTCTAGAAAGGGTTATTTCAGCAAACCTCCACGTTCTATCCTCCTCCAAAAATAGTATTATCTTACGTATAAATAGAATATCTAAATTTAAAAATTAAACGGTTCAGAGATCCAAAGAGGGACCTATTTTATCCTCGCGCACATGCGAAGAAGTGTGTGTGTGTATGTATGTATGTTCGTTTGTACATCAACTTATTCGGATACCAGCAAGCGAAATGCGGGTACACCAGCACGTTTACATTATTCCTAGATACACAAAGAAACGCTTTCTCGTCTCAAAATACGTAATAATAGTTACTTTCTCGAATTTAATAAACTGAAATAGCCAGCCTGGAGAGGTGAATCACCGCCGTCCGGGTAATTCAGGTAGATTGGTTCGACTAATAAGCCCATGTCTTTAATGAAAGAAGTACGCTCATTATACGATTTAAATTCAAATTTCGTAGATTGTTGCTATGGTACTGGAAAGTATGCGTTTTGTTTCAAATGAATTTTGAGGAGGTTTAGTGTTTATTCGCTTTGAGGAAAATATAGAATTACACTGTTTGACAAAATCTTTTTATGCTTTGTAACATAAAATCAAATTGCATATTGGGGCAGATACAGTTTCGTCCGATAATCTTTGTTTAATCCTTTTCTGATAATGCTAACTGCTTCACCGTGTTACAGTTTCGTCCGGGTCGAATTTTTGGGTATTTACGAGTAGGTACAGTTTCGTTCGATAATCTTTAAGTACTTAATCCTTTTATATTAATTTAGAGGTGTATCTTCAATGTTAGTTTTAGTGGAAATAACATCTTTGTTATGATACTTTAGATATATTGAACACAAAAAGCAGAGTAGGTTATGTGTTGAATCGGAAGAAAAACACAATAAATTAAAATTTAAGAATTTATTCTATTACAAAAAATATATATATATACATATAAAATAACAAATGAAAAAGAAAAGAAACACTTAAATGGTAGAACAATTACAAACTAATATTTTTAAAATTACGTACTTAGAAGGAATAATAATGTGAAACTAATTGTACATATTGCAGTGTCGTCAGTTCTTCGTTATCGTATTGTTCGATTTTCTTCTTGAGAAAATTTTCGCGTTTTTGTGTGTGAGTGTTCACTTGTCTTTGGTTATTTACACTTTGTATTTGAATATAAATTTCAGCTTGATACTGGCGTAAAACTTCTAAAAAGACAAAGATATTTGGATGGTAGAAACTAAAACTTTTATTTAGATGTGAATGAAATGATTCACATGCATTGGTCGTCCGTGAGCTGCTTGCACATTTAGCCGCCCAAATTTCGGGAGGAAATATTGAAACCTCTTCTATATAAGTTTCCACTAGGTAGTCCATAAATGCTTGTAGTTTATCATTTTCAGGTGCTATGGGCATCAGATCAAATACGAAACAGTTGCCAACGTTCTTGGATTCTAAGAAGAGCAGACCGAAACAGTATCCAATCCATTTGCCAATGTCTGTTTTTTCTTTATAATGTTTTGTGAGTCCTAGCTCTTGTATTTTTCGCCACCAGGCTTGAGAGATATGAAATCGGCAGCCAATTATTTTAATATTCTGCCACATGGAATTGACAGCTTTGTGTATCGACATTTCAAAATCGATAACAACCTCCGCAGGATGGAATTTCAACGAAAATTCTTCGCATTTTTTACTTACAAACTTTAAACAGTGGATATAGGTTTCTGAACTTTTGTCTTTGAGTAAACAAAACACTAGGGGTATATAGTGCCCGTTATATTGTCCATGAATGGTAAATAACTGAACAAAATATTTCGAGGAATATTTAAAAGTCCCATCCATAAATATCTTTCTGCACTTACACAAATGTTCCAGGTTTGACTTACAAGAGAATGGTTGCTGTCGTTCACAATCAAAAATTTTTCTTCTCTGTTCGTATTAATTTCGGATTTCATATTTTCCAAAGTTTCAAACACTTCTTTTATATTTTTGGGTAAATTCGGAAATGTCTTTCTTCTTTCACCATAGATACTTCGTTTCACCAATTTCAAGTCGGCAATCGTTAATCCACTATTGTCGCATTTTGTTAACAGCGATTGCACAATTCGTTTAGGCTGCACATTAAGTTCTTCTGTAGCTTTACGTTTTGCCGCCGCTACAAGAAATTGCTTTTGTACTCCTGAAGCACTTAATTCAGGATGGACATGGTTCAAATTGCAACAGGATATCAAATTGTCTTCACCCATAGTGTAAACAATACCAGTACATTTTGGTGTCCGACATATCCACTTTTTCGCCAGTTTGACAGTTGTTCCGCAAAACAGTATCGGAAGTTGTTCACAAACAATACTTCTTTACCACGCTTGCTAACACTTTTTCTCACATTTAAATTTTCCATGTTGCACTTTTAACATGTAATAATTAACTGAAAAGTAATTTCTCTAAGTAAGTACATAAATAGAAATTTCCGTTAGTGGGTGGGGGAAAGTATCGATTCGTTCGATTAGCAGATTTGCACAAATTATAATATTATTGCTTAGAAAAGAAAGATAATGTCTTGATATTTAACGGCTTTAAAGCCATTTTTAATCCTTTCCTTTACCTGCACAATTTTAATCCTCCTTTACCTGCACCTACCGGCCGGACGAAACTGTATATCCCTAATTTGGACCTGTCCTACTGGAAGGACGAAAGTGTATATTGCAATTTATGCAAATCTGCTAATCGGACGAAACTGTAATCGCCGGCATATTATAGTAGAATGAACCCATCTAAATACGAAAATGGCCAAGAAAAGTTGTAACGGGTAAGGTATTCTTGTTACATTATACAAACCGCATATAGAACCTGTACCATGCAATATTTATTGAAAAAAATGATTTAGCAAGTTTTTTTAACCCTATATAACTACTATAGTACCTGGTGGAACGAGCGTTGCTCGGAGTTCCCAAAATTTTTTGAATAATTTTGAACCAAATAATAACGCTCTTTATTTTAGTTTTGATATTTAATTAATATTGTATATTTTAAGTATATATAGTAGCACATATATATTAAAAGTTTATAAAAGTAGTATTAAAATTAATATTTACAGTTATATTTGAATACTTAAAAATACATAAATTCAAGCTCAAAATCTTTCTTAATAAATAAACATTTTAAGTAAACATTTACATACCTTCATTTTGCAACGCCAACTAATTGTGTATAAGTTTTTCTAATTTTGTTTAAAAACTCAGCTCCGATTACTTTTGTAACTGTAAACAAAGTATGTGTATTTACATATTGTTGTTAGTTTTCGTAGATATTTTTCTTTTATTTACATACTACTTTCAGCGCCATCTGTGGTTTAGTAGTAAAGTTGTAATTACTTATAATTTCGCTTGGCTGCATGATGTTAAGAAAAGTTGCTAACCCACGTTTAGGCCGAAATTGGTGAAAACCTGGACTAAAAGGATTGAATCGAGACCGGGACCATGCTAAATCGGTTCTTCGTCCCCAAAAACTCGCAGATACTAAATTCTAACAAAATCTTGAGAGTAATTTTCGATAACACATTTTATGTACCGCAGAAATAGGTAAAAGCGGGACAAAAAAATTTCTTGGGACCGGGACCATGCTAGATCAATTTTGTGTTCTCGAAAATCCCCAGATACTAAATTGCATAAAAATTGCTAAAGTCATTTTCGATAACCAATTTCATGCACCGCAATACCAGAAATGTGTGTAAACTGGGTCAAAATGGATTTTCCCGGGACCGGGACCATGCTAAATCAATTTCTCGTCCCCGAAAACCCCCAGATACTAAATTTCATCAAAATCGTTAGAATCGTTTTCGAGAACCCAATTCTATATATATATATATATATATATATATATATATATATATATATATATATATATACAAGAATTGCTCGTTTAAATATATTGTTATTAGATTTATTATTTATATTAAGTTGACATCTAAGAAAAAATATCAAAAATATTTGTTTGGAACACACTAACTCTATTTTTTCCTTTTACGTGGCGTCACATCTTTTCTCTAGAAAACCAACCGTAATCAGTAGAGCACGGATTATATGCACGGAAAAATCAGTAACATATTCACATATATATATATGCACATGATTTGAAAAAGGTATCCGCAAATTATTAACAGATATGCACCGTATATGCAAAATATGCAAAAAATGCATAAATAAAAACCAACGTAGGTATTCTACGAAGAATTAATTTATTAACGTTTTTACAATAGCTACCTACATTACATAATATATTTATATATATATAATATATATGTACAATATTCTTAACAACAGCCAGGTAATATTTAGAAAAATATTAACATTTTAATTCCACGCAATTTACATATAAAACTAGCCTAATAATGTATACCTACAATTTTTCATTGCCTACTTATTATTATGAGAAAATTGATTGTTAGATGTTTTCCTAAATTTTCTATTTTAAGCGATTGTCGTCTGTCATCAAGTAAGTGTTTGAACATAGAGAAAGATCGTTCAACTTCGTCCGAAGTAATGAGGGGCATTTTTAAGTTGGCTAAAATATATGGGTCTAATTCAATATCATCTGCACATTTCACATGTGAAGTATTAAAAATTTTTGGAAGAATTTTGAATCCTTCATTTTTCTAATACAAAGTTTAGCTTTTCAAAAATTATTTTCCCCGTTCCTTTAACAGCTGACAATTCTTTATAGCACTTGCTTATTAAAGTGACCGATTCAGTCAAAAAGCAATTTTCTTGATTCTAATTTTGAAATCGTTTCTGCTACTAAACAAAAATTGCTTTCAATAAATGCTAATTGACTTGGTATTACATTATTTTTTAAACATATTTTTTTGCTTGTTTTATAGGAATGGAATCATCAGACAATTCTGAAACAGTTGTTTTATTTTTCATAATTTTTATTACGAGATAGGGAACATGACTAAATGCCTTCATTTTTTATTGACAAAATTATGAATTGAAATTGTTTTAGAATTATCCGACAGTTCAAACGCTATAAAAGAAGCGAAAAAATGTTAGAAAAATATGGTAATACCAAGTCAATTAGCATTTATTGAAAGCAATTTTTCTGTAGTAGCAGAAACGATTTCGAAATTAGAATCAAGAAAATTGCTTTTTGACTGAATCTGCGATTTTAATAAGCAAGTGCTATAAGGATTTGTCAGCTGTTAAAACGAACGGGTGAAACAATTTTTAAAATGCTAAACTGAGTATTACAAAAGAAAAATGAAGAGTTCAAAATTCTTTAAAAAATTTCTAATATTCCAAGGCGGGAATTTGTGGATGGCACTGAATTAGACCCATATATTTTAGCCAACGCAAAAAATGGCCCCATTGCCTCCGTTGATGTTGAACGATGTTTCTCTGTGTTCAAACACTTACTAGATGACAAACGGCAATCGTTTAAGATAGAAAATTTAGGAAAATATCTAATAATTAATTTTTTAATAATAGTAAGTAGGTAATGAAAAATTGTAGGTATACATTATTAGGCTAGTTTTGTATGTAAATTACATGGAAGTAAAATTTTAATATTTTCGTAAATACTACCTGACTGTTGTTAAAAATATTGTAAATATATTATGTAATGTACCTATTGTATAAACGTAAAATAATTTTTTTTTCTTCGTAGAATAGCTACTAATTTGACGTATTAATGCATTTTTTTTTTGCATATTTTGCATATACGTTAATAATTTGCGCATATTTCTTTTTCAAAATATGTGCATATTTTACTGATTTTTCCGTGCATATAATCCGAGCTTTACTTATTAGTATACTGAACAACGCGAGTTGTAAGATTGTGGGGTAAAATAAATTTCACATGTCTTTTATAAATATCCGAAAGACACAAAGTATAAAAGCTCAATTATTGCAATCTATTGAAAGGTAGAGAGCTTTTGAGTCTTGCTCCAAGACAATTAAGGAGATCCTGCATAATCGGATATTCCTTTTATACATAAATATATTCAGATTTCTTTTTGGATTTTAGACAATTTATTTACGTACGTTGTACATACATACATATATTGAGATGTCACCCACTCGTTCGTTCATTTGATGTAGTTATATACGGGCACACAAATGCACCCACGAGATAAAATCAAATCGAGCTTATTCCGGTCAATCATTCTATTCACTGAACGCATACGCATTGTTTGACGATTAATTTGACATCCATTTTTAAATCGTGACGAAGGGATTTCGTCTTATTTGTCGACGTCGGAGATTATGAAAAATTCTCGAACAATCGCGTACGTCTCGTTAGCGAAATATTGATTTGGCGACAAGAGGAAACGAGGTAATTCTGGGGTGATTCGCGAACATTGGCATTTGTAAGTATTATTTTATTAATTCGTGATACAATGTTACCGGGAAAAGCCTAGAATGAGCAGGAATATGTACGAACCGCTTTAAATTCATTGCAACGAGGCTTTTTATACACCGCTGATCTTCGCGTTGTAAGTCAAACACGAATTAAAGAAGAAAGTTTTTCGTCTTCTGTCGGGGAGTTACAGCTTAATGAAGTAATTTGTTGCGATTGAATTGAATAATTGTGTACCGTTCGAAAACGTGCAGTGGTATCAAATCGTTGGAAGAATTTAAAATTTAATAGCTTGAATTTCAAATATGCTTCCCATGTTTCCATAGAAATAAGTATTGCAAGAATCCGATTAAAGTAATAAATCGCATTTCTTCCGATGTATAACCGAAAATAGAATTTGTAAATCAATGCTTTGCTTTATTCGACTTTAACAAGGGAGGGTCTTGAGATTGTCAACTTCGAATCAACCCGAATTCCATTTGGCGTTTTGCGCAGAATATCAGAGGAGGCGAATTATAAATTCATTTTTAATGACGTACATACACAGATATGTACATGTACGAAAGTTTTATTGCGTCGTCAAAATGATTAGGGTTTGACTTGTGAGTTGGATTTTGAGTACGTCTGCATTAGTTTAGATAAATATGTGAAATGCCTGTTTAATCCTTTATGATCGCACTTTCTTTTCCTGTCAGATTAATGGCAATGACTTACATTTATTGAAGTACATAATTTTCTGGAATCAAGGAAATCGTTTGACAATCGTTAGAAATGCCGATTTTGGTCTTTTTAACATAAATTACGAGTAAACCAGAGACATTTCACCAATTTAAAGTTCATGATCGTGTTCTACATCCTCGAAATAATAAATACATGAAGTTTCGTTGAGATGCCAAAGGGTTTAAATTTAAGCAATTTTTCAAAGGGATACCCCTTGGAAATTCTGCAAAAATTCGAACATGCGCAAGTCCATCGTGAAACACATAAAATGGAAGCTTTGGGCGAGCAGATTCTAGGGAAATTATTTCCAAACCTAAACTCTTCCTTGTTCTCGAATTATATCCGAAAAATCGCGGAAATTCAATGATTTTTGGCGTATTTCCGAAAAACTTATGAAACTATGCTAACCAACTGCATTTAATCGTATTATTTCCATGTATTTTGTCCTTCTAACATTTCTAATGCGCAACTTGTCATCTAAGAATTGTCGAGATTAGAACCACTTCCAGGAAATCGTTTGACAATCGTTGGAAATGCCGATTTTCGTGTTTCTAACATAAATTACGAGTAAACCGGACAAATGTCACCAATTTAAGTTCATCTTCATGTTCTAAATCCTCGAAATAATAAATACATGAAGTTTCATTGAGATGCCAAAGGGTTTAAATTTAATCAATTTTTCAAAGGGATATCCCTTCGAAATTCTACAAAAAATTCGAACATCCGGAAATCCATCGTGAAACACATCAAATTGAAGCTTTGGGCGAGCAAATTCTAGGGAAATTATTTCTAAATCTAAATTCTTACTTGTTCTCGAATTATATCCGAAAAATCGCGAAAATTCAATGATTTTTAACGCATTTCTGCAAAACTGATGAAACTACGCTAACCAACTGCATTTAATTATATTATTTCGGTGTATTTTGTCAATCTAACATTTCTAATGCACAACTTGTCATCTAAGAGTTGTCGAGATTAAAACTATTTCGAGGAAATCGTTTGACAATCGTTGGAAATGCCGATTTTCGTGTTTCTAACATAAATTACGAGTAAACCGGACAAATGTCACCAATTTAAGTTCATCTTCGTGTTCTAAATCCTCGAAATAATAAATACATGAAGTTTCGTTGAGATGCCAAAGGGTTTAAATTTAAGCAATTTTTCAAAGGGATACCCCTTCGAAATTCTACAAAAAATTCGAACATCCGGAAATCCATCGTGAAACACACCAAATTGAAGCTTTGGGCGAACAAATTCTAGGAAAATTATTTCTAAATCTAAATTCTTACTTGTTCTCGAATTATATCCGAAAAATCGCGAAAATTCAATGATTTTTGACGTATTTCCGAAAAACTTATGAAACTTCGCTAACCAAGTGCATTTAATTATATTATTTCGGTGTATTTTGTCAATCTAACATTTCTAATGCACAACTTGTCATCTAAGAGTTGTCGAGATTAGAACTATTTCGAGGAAATCGTTTGACAATCGTTGGAAATGCCGATTTTCGTGTTTTTAACATAAATTACGAGTAAACCGGACAAATGTCACCAATTTAAAGTTCATCTTCGTGTTCTACATCCTCAAAATAATAAATATATGAAGTTTCGTTGAGATGCCAAAGGGTTTAAATTCGAGCAATTTTTCAAAGGGATACCCCTTGGAAATTCTGCAAAAAATTCGAACATCCGGAAATCCATCGTGAGACACATCAAATTGAAGCTTTGGGCGAGCAGGTTCTAGGGAAATTATTTCCAAACCTAAATTCTCTCTTGTTCTCGAATTATATCCGAAAAATCGCGAAAATTCAATGATTCTTCACATATTTCTGCAAAACTGATAAAACTATGCTAACCAACAACATTTAATGGTATTATTTCGGTGTATTTTGTCAATCTAACATTTCTAATGCACAACTTGTCATCTAAGAGTTGTCGAGATTAGAACCATTTCGAGGAAATCGTTTGACAATCGTTGAAAATTGCCGATTTTCGTGTTTTAACATAAATTACGAGTAAACCGGACAAATGTCACCAATTTAAAGTTCATCTTCGTGTTCTACATCTTCGAAATAATAAATACATGAAGTTTCGTTGAGATGCCAAAGGGTTTAAATTCGAGCAATTTTTCAAAGGGATACCCCTTGGGAATTCTGCAAAAAATTCGAACATCCGGAAATCCATCGTGATATACATCAAATTGAAGCTTTGGACGAGGAGATTCTAGGGAAATTATTTCTAAATCTAAATTCTTGCTTGTTCTCGAATTGTATCCGAAAAATCGCGAAAATTCAATGATTTTTGACGTATTTCCGAAAAACTTATGAAACTTCGCTAACCAAGTGCATTTAATTATATTATTGCGGTGTATTTTGTCAATCTAACATTTCTAATGCACAACTTGTCATCTAAGAGTTGTCGAGATTAGAACTATTTCGAGGAAATCGTTTGACAATCGTTGGAAATGCCGATTTTCGTATTTTTAACATAAATTACGAGTAAACCGGACAAATGTCACCAATTTAAAGTTCATCTTCGTGTTCTACATCCTCAAAATAATAAATATATGAAGTTTCGTTGAGATGCCAAAGGGTTTAAATTCGAGCAATTTTTCAAAGGGATACCCCTTGGAAATTCTGCAAAAAATTCGAACATCCGGAAATCCACCGTGAGACACATCAAATTGAAGCTTTGGGCGAGGAGATTCTAGGGAAATTATTTCTAAATCTAAATTCTTGCTTGTTCTCGAATTATATCCGAAAAATCGCGAAAATTCAATGATTTTTGACGTATTTCTGCAAAACTTATGAAACTATTTTGTATTTTGTCTTTCTAACGTCTCTAATGCAGAACTTGTCATCTAAGAGTTGTCGAGATTAGAACTATTTCGAGGAAATCGTTTGATAATCGTTGGAAATGCCGATTTTCGTGTTTTCACATAAATTACGAGTAAACCGGACAAATGTCACCAATTTAAAGTTCATCTTCGTGATCTACATCCTCGAAATAATAAATACATGAAGTTTCGTTGAGATGCCAAAGGGTTTAAATTTAAGCAATTTTTCCAAGGGGTACCCCTTGGAAATTCTACAAAAAATCGAACATCCGGAAATCCATCGTGAGACACATCAAATTGAAGTTTTGGGCGAGCAGATTCTAGGGAAATTATTTCCAAACCTAAATTCTTCCTTGTTCTCGAATTATATCCGAAAAATCGCGAAAATTCAATGATTCTTCACATATTTCTGCAAAACTGATAAAACTACGCTAACCAACAACATTTAATGGTATTATTTCGGTGTATTTTGTCAATCTAACATTTCTGATGCACAACTTGTCATCTAAGAGTTGTCGAGATTAGAACCATTTCGAGGAAATCGTTTGACAATCGTTGGAAATGCCGATTTCCGTGTTTTAACATAAATTACGAGTAAACCGGACAAATGTCACCAATTTAAAGTTCATCTTCGTGTTCTACATCCTCGAAATAATAAATACATGAAGTTTCGTTGAGATGCCAAAAGGTTTAAATTCGAGCAATTTTTCCAAGGGGAAATCCCCTTAAACCGGGCATATTTCACCAATTTAAAGTTCATAATCGTATTCTACGTCCTTGAAATAATAAATACATGAAGAGTTCAAAGCCGTGTCGTGTTTTCTCCAAGTTCTTTCTTCGTCTTCTCGATCATTTCGGTGTGGATTGACGAAAAGACGCTCGCACAAATTAAGGAAGTATGATGCATGTTAAGCTGTTGAGCCGTTACAACGAAAGATCATCTGTCAAATGTATTTCAACTTGTTGGGCTCCCTCCTACTGTAATATGTATGTACGTGTCTTCTATATGATTAAATTCTAAGTCTTCCATTTATGTCTAATATAAAATTCCATTTATGTAATTTTATCAATTTTACATTCACGGCGTTCTACCCACACATAAACTCTTCAATAACAAATAACACACTAAAAAAGCACTGCCAGTTGAGTTCCTTTTTCCGTACCGTTTATGTAACGATTTCTATGAAGTACCAATATGCGTTGTGTCTGCTTTTAAAGACATGCATTGCAACATGGAGTACATAAATATATCTATAAACATCGTATATAAAATTGGTAAAATGAAAATTAGAGAAAATATTTAAACGTAGCATCGAGGTTGATTACAGTTGTTATATTGCGTTGGCTACTTAGTTATCTCGACGTTTATGTTCAGTTAGAAGCATTTCCGAGTTCAGTGAAAAGTACGGTTTTTGTATGTAGTACTGATTTTTAACAGTTTATTTGTAATCTCAGAATACTTATAAGTTGCAATAAGCGACGCAAAAGTGTCACATTACAGCAATTCAATATTATATTACAGCTTTCTAGTAACAGTTGGCAACTACGATGGACAAGCTTTAGAAATGGGTTTTAAAACTTTCGAAGCATACTCTCAGAAAACGATATTTGTGACTGTCCCAGCAGATTAATCATAATTTTTGTTAGAGATCCTTCTTGTGTTAATCTCTTATGTTAATAACAAATAATAAAGTTTATTAACTTGTTTATATTAAGATAAAATTAATTAAGTTGAATAAAAGTTCAAAAAGAGCAAATTCACGTGGGAGCAAAGCATTTGCTTTATTGAATGTAAACCAAATGATTCGCGTATCGTTGTAGCACAACTTTCTGTTAAAGTATTTGCTGAATGGGTTGCACTCGTATCGATTATCTTCATTGAAGCACCTTGTGATATATTATCTATTGTCGGAGCGTTGAATTGTCGTTTTTTATGTGTTCCAGCGGCGTTTATTTGCTCTGATCACTACTTTACAGTCATCACTTGGCATGCGATCCAACGCAGTTTTGAACAACCGAATCAATGCATGATATTCATGAAGTATTTGCTGCAAATCTTGAAGAATTCCTCTTGTCATTGCGTTATTGATCGTTTGTCGCCGATCAAGTTGGTCCTCCATATTGGCCATGAAGTAAATTCGTAATAATTTTATGCTGTGCGTGTTCAACCGGCTGCAATGATCCAATTCTATGGTGAATTTGTCCTTGTATCTGAATAGACGAAAGGGAAGTGATAATTAGTGATTTATGATTACCAAAAGTAAAGGTTACTCTCTTACTAACAAAGATTATCTTAAATGTCGGACTGAATCCGCGTTCTTCAATAATATTTGCTCCAAACGAAATCATTTGGAAACATGCGTTGTACCTTTAAGCGTTTGAAAGAAAATGTAGTGATTCTTGAGCTTCGCCACGAAGCAATGAATGCAATTGCTCAGGTGGGGAGGCAACAACAACGAATTTAATCTTTCCACTGAGACAGCACAATCCAGGCGTTTCTCCAGGGAACTTCAATGCACAGCAATGGACGCACATAACCTTCATAGGGCCAATTGTGGAATCCTATTGAAACGCTCCTCGATTCAGATTAACACTTGAAGCATTTCTCCTTGCGACTCGACGTTGTTGATCTCTGTGTTCTACTCGACGATTTCTCATTACCAACCGAGCCGTTTCACGTATGGCCCCTCTTTGTTCTTGTGTTTGTGAAGCACGAAGTCGGGCCGTACTAACACGGCGCCCTTCCCTCGTGCGATTTCTTCTTCATCTGCAGTGGATTCATTCGTAATATTCCGCACCCTATTTGCATTACGGTTTCGTTGTAAAAGATTCGATCTTCTCGCTCGCGGCATTGTAAATAACACTGTGATGGATATTGCTGACTTTGCTTCTATTATGACATAACAATTATTCATGCGCGCACAATCACAAATGTCATAACCTTAATTGTTTTTGCGCGCACCATGACAGCTGTCATAACTTAACACACCAAACGTCGTCAATTTGTTTCTTTTTTCCTAAACCTTCGCGTAGCAATTACGAACAAACCCGCAGATGAAAGTATCCAATTTGGTCCAGTCGTTTTCAAGTTTTAAGCATCCGAACAAACCACGCTCCATTTTTATATACAGGCTGTCTCATTTCGGAGGGCCAAATTGAAATATCTCTCTTATTATAGAATACATCGGAAATTCGTTTTAATAAAAAATGTCACATTTTTCACGCACGACAATATGGTTAAATCAAAATTCCGAACCACAGCCTACTTTTCGAAATATTTTCGAAAAATATGAAATTGGGGAAAACTTCGAGGCTTTGTAACTTTTTATTTTTGAAAATACAAAAAAAACGTTTTGAATGAAAGTTGATGGCAAAACATTGCTCTTTCGAAATATCAAGGAAAAAGTGGTGTAAAGTTAACATTTTCAGCTGTACTCTCTTGAACCGCCCAAAAAAATAGATAGAATCAAGTAGGCCATGCCACTCCTAAATAGTCCCTGAATTGCCTTTATAAAAAATACCATACACAATAAACATATTTTAGTTAAGTCTGTAAATTTTTTGCAATTTTATAAAATAAGTATCAGAATATTTGTACTAGTAATCTAAAGAAATCAAGTAGCCATTGAAACAAAGGTTTAGCAAAAAAATGTGTCAGACAAAGAATACTCTGGACTCGTTCACTTTAAAGTTATGTAAAAATTGTGACAATGTGACTTGCCAAGCTATTCTTACGTACTCTTTATTTTATTTACAAAATTCTCTTATAATTTAAGGGAAAATAAATAATACTCGCAAGGTAAAATGAAAGTTTAATTAGTAACAAACATCAAAATTCGGTAAAGAAATAATTATAACAGATGTTCAAAATATCCTCCGTGGTTCCTTATACACAGTCGGGCTCTGGAGTAAACACCTTTATTTGCATTTTCGATCATCTGTGGTCTGATTGCTTCACAGGCTTGCCTGATTCTTTGTTTGGGGTCGTCAACATTTTGCGGAGTATCTGAATAGACTTTATCTTTAATGTAACCCCATATGAAAAAATCCAATGAGGTAATATCCGGAGACCGAGCTGGCCACAAAATTGGTCCATGAGTTCCTATTCACTTTTGGGGATAGTTTTCATTCAAGTAATTTCTACTAATTAAAGCATTATGGGCAGGAGCACCATCTTGTTGAAAATATTTAAAGTTTAACCTATCTTCTAACGGCAATTCTTCGATATATTCAAACAGGTTATTCTGTAGAAAGGTAAGGTATCTTGCTGCAGTTAATTTATAATTATAAAAATAAGGTCCAATTAGTTTGGATCCCAATACACCCAACCAAACATTTACTGAAAACTGTTCCTGAAGAGCTCTTTCTTTATGCCAAGAAGGATTTCTATTGTGCCATTTATAGTGAATGTTTCTATTAAAAAATCCATTATTTGAACAATTGGCTTCATCTGACCACAAAATCTTACTAGAAAAAGATGGATCGTTCCTCTTCTTGTTCAAGATACATCTACAAAATCGTAAGCGCCTTGGTTTGTCATCTTCTCTTAAATGTTGGACTTTTCTTAATCTGTAACACCTGTATCGATGTTTTTTAATATTCTTCTTGCACTGTCTTTACGAACCATAATTTTTAAGATTATGTGCTAATTTTACGAAAGTTCTTTTATTTGGATGCAGTCCATTTGGATATCTACGTTGATATTCCAGCAAAGCTAATCTTGCATTAAAATTACACTGGCTATAAACTACAAACATGTTAAATTTTTCTACATTAGAAAACATTGTTATTAATCAAAGTCAACAGAAAACCCATATAACACAAACACACGAACAAACTAATTTATAATTACTTTACACCAACTCGAACAAAGATAACTTATCTGACATTTAAGCTAGATCTTTGTTTCAATGGCTACTTGATTTCTTTAGATTACTAGTACAAATATTCTGATACTTATTTTATAAAATTGCAAAAAATTTACAGACTTAACTAAAATATGCTTATTGTGTATGGTATTTTTATAAAGGCAATTCAGGAGCTATTTACGAGTGACATGGCCTACTTGATTCTATCTATTTTTTTGGGCGGTTCAAGAGAGTACAGCTGAAAATGTTAACTTTACACCACTTTCTCCTTGATATTTCGCAAGAGCAATGTTTTGCCATCAACTTTCATTCAAAACGTTTTTTTGTATTTTCAAAAATAAAAAAGTTACAAAGCCTCGAAGTTTTCACTAATTTCATATTTTTCGAAAATATTTCGAAAGGTAGGCTGTGGTTCGGAATTTTGTTTTAACCATATTGTAGTGCGTGAAAAATGTGACGTTTTTATTGAAACGAATTTCCGATATTTTCTATAATAAGAGAGATATTTGAATTTGGCCCTCGGAAATGAGACAGCCTGTATATAGATAAGAAAGCTCAACTGAAAAGACAAAGATCAGAACAATTCTAAAATTGCAAATGGAGCAGGCCAATAATTCGAATCTGAAATTAATTGTGAAAAAACAGACAAAAGAAAAATAATTGGAGGTTTCGATCGCAATAATATATTATTTTACCACTATCAGTTTCTCTATGTTTTTCTTTATTTATTTTTTTATACGTCCGTTTTAAGGGAAAAAGTAAATTTTCCGATCTTTTGTAGTCGGAGGAAAATATTTATGTATGATGGAAGCGAAACGAAAGCTCGTATAATGTAAAAAGAAAAGATCCAATTCTTATCATTTTACGATCAAATGCGGTACACCATTATTCCCTTTAACAGCTGCCCACACCTTAGTTATCGACATATGTTCGGATATCTTAAAAAAGATCGCGGCGGGAAAGAATTTTCAATTTAAAAGTATATACTCGACGAGCGTTCTATATTAAGGGAAGAGATCGAAGATCAACACAAATTCAGTTAACACTACGAAGTTTTTTTTTTCCCTTTCTATATTTTCGTTCTGAAATGAACGGAGGAATAAGAAAATAAAGATATCTAAATAAATTATTTATTTTTACATCTAAAGAACTAAACTTCAAGTACATTTTTACCCCACATCTCATATTTACGTTGATAACTTTATAACTCTTTCACCGCTCTCGTTCTGGGTCTGCTTTGAATATATTCCATTTTTGTTACAAAAAAATGTTATTGAATAAAGCATATTCCGGGGATAGATATGTTTTTTGTTTCATTAAGAAAGAAATCACTGTGTTATATAAACAATTATAATAGGGTAAAGATTTACCCCACGAAAACACTAACGTTGCCCAAAAATTTGCGAAAATAGTTAAGGGTTAATACTAATCCGTGTTTTTTAGTATTCTTTTATTATCACTATTATCCTTCCTATACTCACGCATACGGTCTGTGAGACCGACTTATCTAGTATAGTATACGTCTTTCATTTTGACGTGAGTATAGGAAGGTTATAAGTACTATTCGCGTTTCTAGTACTTCGCTGAAATTGAATCTAATACTAACGATTTTAGAAGCTTTTCGCCAGCCCTGAAACGAAATTTTCCATTTCATCCACCTCCAGGTTTAATTCTATACTGATGAGTTTCAATACACTTTTTTCATGGTACAGTCCCGATACTTGTCGTCCGGGGATAATGTAATAATGACCGCTACATAAAGGTGAGACCGTTACTAAAAGGGCCTTGCTAAATTTATGTACAAGAAAGAAAACAATAGTTGATTATTCCCTGTACGGGAGTTGCCTTCTTAAGGGGTAAACACTTTAAAAAATATTTTGTTTTCGACAATTTTTTGGATGGAGGAAACGGTAAGTTATTAACCTTCCTATACTCACGCATACGGTCTGTGAGACCGATTTATATAGTATAGTATACGTCTTTCATTTTGACGTGAGTATAGGAAGGTTAAGCAGATATTTTAGTATTAAGCCAAAAATGATCGTCGATAAATCGTGAGGTATGTTGAATTAGACGCTGCAAATTTGAACTGGGAATTCAAAAAAACTTGAGTAAGATTTTAGGGCCAAATTCCAACCAGTAGCATTGAAACAGCAAAAATATTGTACTCCATAGTTAACATCGAAATCTTCATCGAAAACTTTGAATTTCTTGGTAGAAGCACTTTTTCGAATCTCTCTCAGCCTCAAATCTATTCAACGGTCTTTTCGATGACGCATTGCTCCATTGCCCCTTGGATACGATTTTTCGTGTCTATCCTACCCTGGTACACTTTTGCGTCGTTTATTGCAACTTATACGTACTCTGAGATTACCAAATAAACTGTTAAAAATCAGTGCTACATGCGAAAAAGAAAGCGTACTAACGCACTTCTTACTGAACTCGGAAATGCTTCTAACTGAACATAAACACTTTTGTCCCGATTTTTGTTGCCGCAATACTACATGACCTTATTTTCGATTGACTAATTTTAATCACATATTTATTATCGTATCCTAACCTAGTAACAGATTTGAGTATTCCAAATTGATACACGTGTATACATCCTGCATAATTGGATATTATTGAAATAAAGGTTATTTCGTACGTAATGAGGTGATTGGAACGAAGACAACGGAAATGACCCTTTTGCGGTCTAGGCGCGTTCAGGTAGAGACGGATTAGATAAGGACCGGTTTCTCGCAACTGTTTATTACGATCGTAATTAAAGATGATAATAGATGATGCACGCATTTCGATATAATGAAAAAATTAGTTTGCATTCAACTTTCATATTGCAAGCAGTGAATAACGAGGAGTTTGTGCGATATCTTAGAGTAGCGGGTTACGTCGAAGTAATGTCGGCCAGAAAGGAATTATCGATAGAAGAGCGTGCTCAAATAGTAGCATGTCGCATCGGTAAAAGTTAAAGCCAATAACACCGCCGAGATTGCGGGTGGCTGTGTTAAATGCGAATCACCAATTTAAGTTAATCTATATTTCTTTGCCAACAAGTCAAATACATTATTTTTATAATATCTTGAGGATGGGTAAACGGTTATGCCCGATAATGTACCTACATATATACGTGCGACTTCGAACTTCGAGTTTCCGCCCAGATTCTTCGATTTTTTCTTTTGTTTTTATTACCAATTAATCGATAGTCAATTGGCTAGGATGGTATAGACCAGATGCCAAGAACAAAGAAAGAAGAAGAAGAAGAATCGATAGTCAAGCTTACTGTACAAGTACTCTGAGATTACCAACTAACTGTTAAAAATCAGTGCTACATACGAAAAAGAAAGCGTACTAACGCACATCTTACTGAACTCGGAAATGCTTCTAACTGAACATAAACACTTTTTAACGACATCTGTTAGTGTATTAGAACATTTAAAAGACAATAGGTAAGACTGCACCTTCCCAGTAGGTAATTATTTGATGCAGATAGTGGTTTCGGAGATGTCCGACGCGTTTGGGGAAGAGCTCGAAATTTTCAAAGAAGAAAACCATTCTTTCAGATAATAAACTTTTTGCCCCATATTCTAGAGGGTTGAAAGCATCTATTAAGCCAATAAAAAATCGATTTTCTGAAATATTTACAATGGTGTTACCCCTTGATGTTGCACGTAGCCATAACGAGCAACCAGTATGTGTAGGCGTAGTTCCCATTGTTATCTTCAAAGTATCGAAAATATCTTCTCGTTTTACTTATGAAGTATGATGTCTCTTCATATATCAATTTACAAGGGATGTAGGTAAAAAGGATGTACACTCATGGAAACTCTAAATGTCCGCCTTTCGAGCGTATACGCCTCGATTGTCACAATATAAACGCCCGTCCCAAAGCCTGCGAGGTTACTATCGGTTGGTCCGTAGGAAATAGTTGTTTGAAGTGAAAAATGTTCTTATTTAATTTGTGTTATAAAGTGAGTTTGTGACATGTTAAAAGAAAATCGACAAATTAAATAATATAGTACTAAATTAATAGGTCATTTATTCTTCTTACTATTGCCTTTGATTTGTTATTTTTCTAAGATTTATGAATAAGGAAGTATAATTATAATTACGGTTTCAGTAATTGAACTACTACACAAAATAATTTAATTAGAATGTGGAATATAAATAATGCATATCTGCAAATAACTTATTAATTAATTAATTAAAAAATATGCCATACAATACGAAGTTATCATATCTAGAAAACTTTAAGTTTAATAAATACTAATTTTTATGAGAAAAAATATTTCATTAATATAGTGCTAAATCATAAATTCTAAACAGTAGTAAGTTTAACAATATTTTTAATAAATTTATCAATATTCGATGTAATAAAACCGTGTATGTAGATATAAAATATAACATTCTTTTATATTAACACTAAAAAGATAAATTTAAAAAGAATGAGAGGTCAATCTCACACTAATTTGTGTAATTTAATTAAAATATTACAAAATTCGAGTGTTATTTATGTCTTATTATTATTATATTTACTTCATTTAATAATGTTTTCGTCAATCTGCTTTCAGAATTAATTTCTTTATTTCATTAAAATATTTTTTTATTTTGCGTCAAATTTTCGTATATTTTCCTTTTTGTTGATTTGTTGATTTATTAGTTTTTTTACACTACTTTATTTGTTATCTTTTTTTAATACATTTTTTGTAAGATTTTTTTTTTGTCATAAAGAGGGCATCGCCTCAAATGCAAATACCAAATGCGAAGATGCAACATCCTCTTTAGTTCGCAAAATGTGACAGAGGCGTTTCGAAGCCATACTTGCGTGTTTTTTTTTTTTTGCAGAAACAAGGCATCAACTCTAAGACAAATGCCGATTACAAATATGCAACGTCGTCCTCGATTTGTTGTATATTCAGCTTTTTTTTATCGATTTATAGTTGTTAGAAAGAGACAGGAAATCGGCTTTTATTACATGCAAAAATAAGAACACAAACATGCGACAACCTCGTTCATTACCAATTGTATCATTTGCTTTCTTATCGATTTACAGTTGTTAGAAAAAGAGAACATCAGGTTGTATTATATGCGGAAAAAGTGTCCTGAACCTAAGTTTCCGTTTCTCTCTTTAACAGAAAGAGGACATCGTCTCAAACGCAATTATCAATGGCGAAGAAACGACATCTTTGTTGATTGGCAGTTGTATATTTTGCTTTTTTATCGATTTACAGTTGCTGAAAAGAGACATGAAATCAGCTTTTATTACATACAGGAAACTAACACGCGAAAGCGTCGGAAGGGTTCGTTGAACGCGACGTCCTTGTTGATTCACAGCTGTATATTTCACTTTTTTATTCATTTACACTTGCTAGAAAGGGATGGGAAATCGGCTCTTATTACATACAGAGACGAAAAACACAAAAACGTCCCAAAGGAAGGTTTTTGTCTTTTTTCTTCCTGCCACCAACGCTAAGAAAAATGGCAATGGCGGACATGCGACATCCTCGTTGCTTCGCAATTGTATATTTTCACTCTCTATCGATTCGCAGTTGTTTAGAAAGAAACAGAAAACCAGCGTTTATTATGTACAATAAAATAATATTGACATGAAGTACGCTGAACGTTTCTTTCTTATGTGCGATGTCCTCGTTCATTCGCAATTGTATATTTTACCTCTTTATTTTCTTATAGTGGTTAGAATGAGACGAAAATCCAGGTTTTATTATATATATATAATACAATAATATTGGCATGAGCTGCGCGGAACATTTCTATCTACGAGGGCCATCCAGTAAATAAGTTTCCCTATTTTTTCTGCGAACGAAACGTTGTAAAAATTAGTTAGTAGTGTAAGAAATGGTGACTAGGATGCGTTGGAAGCGCGTGACCTTCCACATCACACTATTCGTACGCGCAAGTCCGTAGCGCTTCAGTTGCCATGGAGTTACCACTGGTGAACGTGTCCACGTGCGAACTCCGTTCTGTAATTCGTTTTTTCACGGCGAAAAATGAAACTGCGGTCAATATTCATCGCAATTTAGTGTCAGTGTATGGTGAAGGATGTATGAGCATGCAAATGGTTCGCCGACGGCGTTCATGGTTCTTGGAAGGACGGCAAAATGTGCATGATGACGAGCGAAGCGGCAGGCCCGTTACTGCTACAGACAATGCAGCCGTTCCTGCTGTTCGGAATGTGGTGGAAGCAGATCGCCGCGTCACCATTGACGAAATAAAAATTCGACTGCCTCCTGGAATCGAAATTGGACGTTCTTCGATTGGAACAATCATGTCAGATGTTTTGAATTTTCGCAAAGTCTGCGCAAGATGGGTCCCGCGTTTGCTCTCGGAAAATCACAAGCAACAACGGATGGAGGCAGCCCGAGCTTTCCTGGAAATGCATCGAAGAGATGGAGATCAACTGTTTTCCCGTATTGTCACTGGAGATGAAAGCTGGGTGCATCATTCAACTCCAGAAACAAAACGACAAAGCATGGTGTGGAAGAAGCCTGGGGAAAGTGCACCAAAAAAGGCGAAGGTCACAATCTCTGCAGGCAAAGTTATGGCTACCGTCTTTTGGGACTGTAAGGGTGTTTTATTGGTTGACTACCTGCCCCCAAGCACTACGGTTAACGCTGCGAGGTACTGCGAAGTCCTCACTAAACTCCGAGCTGCACTAAAACGTAAACGTCCTGGACTTTTGTCTCGGAAAGTGTTACTCGTCCATGACAATGCTCGCCCCCACGCAGCTCGAACGACCCAAACGTTGCTGAAAAGCTTCAAATGGGAAATTTTCGCACATCCACCTTATTCTCCGGATCTTGCCCCAAGCGACTTCCATCTCTTTCCAGCACTCAAGTTGCACCTTGGAGGCAAGCACTTTGCGAATAATGACGAAGTGAAGGCGGAGGCGAACCACTGGCTACGAAGACAGGACACAGCTTGGTACAACAGTGGTATCAAAAAATTGCTACAACGGTACCAAAAATGTTTGGACAGAAATGGTGATTATGTAGAGAAGTAGTCTATGAGTTGTATAATGAAAATAAAATAACTGCATAATTGTAGATAATGTTGTTTATTGGTTAAAAAATAGGGAAACTTATTTACTGGATGGCCCTCGTAACTTACAAGCTCGACTATCGATTCTTCTTCTTCTTCTTTCTTTGTTCTTGGCCTCTGGTCTATACCATCCCAGCCAATTGACTATCGATTAATTGGTAATAAAAACAAAAGAAAAAATCGAAGAATGCGCGGAAACTCGAAGTTCGATGTCGCACGTATATATGTAGGTACATTATCGGGCATAACCGTTTACCCATCCTCAAAATATTATAAAAATAATGTATTTGACTTAGAAATATAGATTAACTTAAATTGGTGATTCGCATTTAACACAGCCACCCGCAATCTCGGCGGTGTTATTGGCTTTAACTTTTACCGATGCGACGTGCTACTATTTGAGCACGCTCTTCTATCTATAATTCCTTTCTGGCCGACATTACTTCGACGTAACCCGCTACTCTAAGATATCGCACAAACTCTTCGTTATTCACTGCTTGCAATATGAAAGTTGAATGCAAACTAAATTTTTCATTATATCGAAATGCGTGCATCATCTATTATCATCTTTAATTACGATCGTAATAAACAGTTGCGAGAAACCGGTCCTTATCTAATCCATCTCTACCTGAACGCCCCTAGACCGCAAAAGGGTCATTTCCGTTGTCTTCGTTCCAATCACCTCATTACGTACGAAATAATCTTCATTTCAATAATATCCAATTATGCAGGATGTATACACGTGTATCAATTTGGAATACTCAAATCTATTACTAGGTTAGGATACGATAATAAATATGTGATTAAAATTAGTCAATCGAAAATAAGGTCATGTACTATTGCGGCAACAAAAATCGGGACAAGTTTTATAGGCTATTTTGACTGTTTTTTAGCTGTATAAACCAGTCGTCTGTCATGTTCACGTCAATCATGTCTTATCTAATGTCAAAAGTAATTTACCCACGAACGCAAGAAAAATCTTGTAAACAATAAATTAATCTAGTTCGTTTAGGTATGTTTCGAGCATTTACCGGTGTATCAAATGGATTATTCCTTAAAACTTTGCCTTTCTACAGTTCCCCGATGCAGCCATTTATTTTTAACGTTGTAAGTAGTGCTTTTGGGCACTCCAAATCTATTACCTAGTCCTCTTACGGACCATCCTTCCCCAAGTAACGTAATTATTTCCATTTTTGCAGTAGCACTTAAATGCGACATAATGACATATGTCAATAATGATTTCAAAATGACATAACTTTTGACAAGGCAAAAGCCAGATTTAAACTACATTATTTTAAGTGTCCCATTTTGTGTTGCCGCAATAGTACATACACAATTGCAATTTTATCGAAAAAGTCATTTTGACCTGTTCGAGATACTCAGTGCTGAAAATCTCAACTCGGCTGCGATTTCACGACACTTACCAGCTTATTGCAGTTTGGCGATCTAGATTAGGAAGCGGATCGTACGGCAGTAATAACGGGGATGATATTCTATCTTAAAAGTATTAAACTTCGTTGGATTTTAATTTAATTTTATTAACGATGTGAATTTTAATACTAGGGTACACAATATAAAACTTTATACTTAGCATAAGAGGAATACGTGTGAGTTGACTCTGACTCGACTGCCTTTGACGTTCTTTCTAATTATGCCAAATTAGATAGATCATTTGACAGATGTACGTTCTTATATAGTTTTCCTTTCGATTTCAGAAAAATGACTTGCAACAACGCTTTCGATTACAACACCAAACTATCTTTCAAAGCGCAATGGTACGACTACGAATCCGGCTATCTCAGAAATTTCCACCTCACTTACTTCCCGTACGATAACACGCTCGAGTTGTACGACGAAGATTTCCATCGCATGTACCTGAGAAGATCCGCCTCGGAGCAACTCGAATTGGATAGCTTCTTCATAGGAGCCACCATACGCGTTTACGGAAGGCAAATAGAAATCGTCGATTACGCAGACGCCCATACCAAAAACTTCGTGAGCAAAACCAAAGAACACACGTTCGCCCTGGTGAAAACTTCGGCCGTCGCGAAATTGGGCGAAATTATCAACGAAATTCGAAGTTTGGGCTTCCAGATTTGCAGGATGCGTATGTGCGTCTTCTCCAGACGAGAAGCTCTGGATTTCTACGAACACCGAAAAGGGGACGTGTTTCTTCCTTTTACCATAGAGCACTTGATATCGGGACCGATCATCGGGTTAGAATTAGTCGGCCCGAACGTGATCGAGAAATGGAGGGCCGCTATGGGCCCAACCGATCCCGAAGAAGCAAGGCGAACTGCACCGCATACTTTGCGCGCTAGATACGGAGAGTCCTTGGCCGCTAATGCCTTTCACGGATCGGACACCTACGAGCTAGCGGTTAAAGAAGCATGTTACTTCTTTCCGCAGGGAACTGGGACTTCTCCACCGAAACCGACAGCTACGTTTCAGAATAGTACTTGTTGCGTTATTAAACCTCACGTTATCAAGGATGGAAATTTGGGAAATATGCTCACCAGCATAAACAATCACGCCCTATTCAAAGTTACGGCGTTGCAAATGATTTACTTGTCCGATCCGGATGCTGAAGAGTTTCTAGAAGTTTACAAGGGTGTAGTTGCTGATTTCCACGCCCTCCTTCTGAGCTGTCTGAATGGACCGTGCGTCGTTTTGGAGATTTCCTCGAGCGAAGCAGGTGTCGACGTGCACGGCGAGTTTAGAAAATTTGCCGGACCGATGAATTCTCTAGTGGCCAGACAGATACGTCCTAACAGTTTAAGGGCGATGTACGGAAAGGATAAATACGAAAACGCTATTCATTGCACGGATTTACCCGAAGACACTCAACTGGAGTTGGAGTATTTCTTCAAAGTTTTGGAATAAGTGTCGTTTTAATCCGCGATTTTCGTATTTTTATAAGCGCGTGTACGATGTTTTAATAATAAAAAAAATGAAATTGGCGATCTTTATTATCTTCTTTTTATATTGGAGGTTGTAACTGTTGCTTTAATTCACTCTAACAGGACGAATTCAGACATAGCACTATGGTTTTTCTGATACACTAGTTGACACGGCAAACTTCGTTTTACCCAAATGTTGTTTCGACTTTTCTTCTTTCCTAAACCTTCGCGTAGCAATTACGAACAAGTCCGCAGAAGGAAGTATCCAATTTGGTCCAGTCGTTTTCAAGTTTTAAGCATCCGAACAAACCACGATCCATTTATAAAGTGTGATTCAAGTAGAGATACTTTTTCAATAGCTTTTGTTTGACAGATCACGTGTGAGTCGTGTCATGCTGTCATGTTATTTTTGTTTAGTATTGTTTGACATTTCATCATGCAAAGACTTACGCGTGAACAACGTTTACAAATCGTTCAACTTTATTACGAAAATTCACGTGCTGTGAAGAATGTGTTTCGTAAACTTCGCTCAACTTATGGTCAACACAATCGGCCTACTGAGCGTACTATTCGCAACACCATCACCCATTTTGAGACCCAGCATTCATTATTGGATAATATTCGACCGAATAGACTACGTCCAAAACTCAATGAAGAAAATATAGCGGCCGTAGCTGAGAGTGGACACGTAGACCGTGGAGAGTCGATTCGGCGCCGTTCGCAGCAACTCGGACTGACGTATGAAATGACTTGGCGCATTTTACGTCGAGATCTTAAATTGAAAGCGTACAAAATACAGCTTGTACAAGAACTGAAGCCGCTCGACCTTCCCAAGCGACATTGCTTCGCTCTATGGGCTCTTGAAAAGTTCCAAGAAAATCCGACGTTTTCGAAGCAAATTTTGTTCAGCGATGAGGCCCATTTCTGGCTCAATGGGTATGTAAACCGGCAAAATTGCCGCATTTGGGACGAAGAGCAACCTGAAGAGATTCAAGAGCTGCCACTTCATCCAGAAAAAACAACGGTTTGGTGTGGTTTGTGGGCCGGTGTAATCATCGGTCCATATTTCTTCAAAAATGATGCCGGTGAGAACGTAACCGTCAATGGTGACCGTTATCGTGCCATGATAACCGACTATTTGATGCCTGAAATTGAAGCTCGTGAACTCGGCGACATTTGGTTTCAACAAGACGGCGCCACTTCCCACACATCGCATCAATCAATGGATTTATTGAGAGAACACTTCGGTGAGCAAATAATTTCACGTTTTGGGCCGGTCGATTGGCCACCAAGATCGTGTGATATCACACCGTTAGACTTCTTCCTGTGGGGATATGTAAAGTCTAAAGTTTATGCGGACAATCCCGCTTCGATTCAGGCCTTGGAGCAAAACATCACGCGTGTCATTCGCCAGTTACCACTCGAAATGCTCGAACGAGTTATCGAAAATTGGACTCAACGGATGGAGCATCTGAGACGTAGCCGCGGCCAACATTTGAAAGACATAATCTTCAAAAAATAAATGCCAAAGAATGTTCTTTCAAATGATAATAAACATTCCCCATTAAATTTGAATTTTCAGTGTTTTTCTTTAAAAAGTAGGGAACCTCGAAATGAATCACACGTTATATGTATATATAGACTATCTAAATGTACAGGTCGAGACCTGTTGAGTAAGCTATGAGAGATACAGGAAAGGCAGAATTTACTTGAGGATGATGTAGATGTGTGAACACGGTAATCTAACTATCTCAATATTTTTCGGAAACAGTAAATATTACCAATAATAAACATGCCTGTGAAGTATTTGGACGATTCACTACGTATTTATTGAAATATACTAATTTAAGAATTTGCATTTTTATACGGGCTCTTACGGGACTACTCGACTCTACTCCTTCAATAAGAAAAAAGGCATAAAATAAAATCTCAACTCCTTCATAAATTTTCAGGAACAAATATTTGTAGATAAAAAATCAATGAAAGTTTTTAGCCTACTTTTGTTATGGTTCACTACTGAATTTGTTAGAAATTATAAAAAGTTGTCAAATAAAATTCTATTTTCACGTTCCCAGCGTTAGATGTATAAAAATATGGCAACACCGCATCTATCCTATATCGTTATTCTCGGTAAATTACCAACAGCTTCACAACATTCAATTCGAAAGTTTGAAATCAAGTCTTTTTCCGACTTTCTTCCGGCATAACTTTTCCCGACTTTTTAGGAATGGATTCTCCGTTGGTACACGTCTTTTGTCAAAAGTTTACCTTTCCAACGATACGTTTCAGGCTTCGACATTTTCCTTTTCTCAATGTAAACACGAACACGATTCTTTGTTTCTAACCTAACCATACGCCAAATTGACGCGTCGCAAATAGGGGTATTCTAGCAATCTAGCCGGTCAAAACTCAATTTCTAAGAAATCAAAGCAGGTGGAACAAAATCGGATACTCATCAAGTTAAATTCACAGAGAACAATAAACAAAGTTTGCCCGTATCATATCGGTTGCGTCCGCGCCGTAGCTTTAGTCCGAACTTGACCGTTGCTATAAGTTTACGTATCTGTCTCGGCTTCCTTATGTAACTATCTCGGTTACAAAGTCAAAAAATTGTGTTGTGAAAGACAAATATATCTTCAAGTATATTTGTTACCACACACTAACCGTTTGTTTTATTTACTTTATTTTCCTTTTATTCTTTTATACATTAACACATTTTATTCTAAATATCTACATCTCATGACTTTCGTTCATAAACTGACTTATACTACCTTGTCATATAGTCGTCTCACTGCCGCTCCCTTCGTTGCCTCCCGTATCGACTAAAAGATGTCATCCCCTTACAGTTCGGCCCTTCCTGACGTAGCGTTGACCCAACGCGGTGGTCTTCTCCATTGCTTTCGTTGGCTGCATTTCCGTCTTCCTCCTCACTCGTCTGGAATTCATCTTCTTCTACACCATTTGGCTGGAGCGTGGCTGCGTCTGGGGGTGGTTCATCTCTTCTTACTTCATATTCCATATCCTTTGTCGGGTGGGTTATGGAATCGTCTTCGGTGCTGCTCCCCTCAGAGTCCACATCATCTTCTTCTTCAACCTTCCGCCAGGGTTTCAGTTGTTCCGGCGGGAGCACTGATTTGAAGGGTTTGCTCTTCAGTTGATGCCCTGACATGTCTGTTATAACGTATCTGTCTCCATCCAGTGTTTTATGTACGAAATAAGGTCCAGTGAACTTCTTTGCCATTTTAGAACAGGTGTTAAGCGTTGGGATGGCTTTTATGGCGACTAGGTCACCTTCTTTGTATTGCACTGGTCTTCGACGTCGCTGGTCATATCTCAGTTTACTTTTCCTTTGGTTACTTTGCATGTTTGCAGAGGCTTTATCTCTGACTGCGCTTCTTTCCTTGGTATAGTCGTTCACTTCAATCCTCTCCGTTAATGCGTTTGTAATTGCATTAAACGTGTGTCCTCTTAACTTGTAACCGAAGAAGACCTCAGATGGACTGTACCCTGTGGACTTCTGTGTCGTGGAGTTGATAGCTTGCTGCGCACGAGCCAATGTTTCGTTAATGTGACAGCTAGAAGAGTTTTTGACGTATAGCACTAACCTGTAAAATTCATATTCCAATTACATGTTAATAATATGGGAATTAATACGAAATAACAGTATGTCCATTAAATTATTACATATTTAACTAATTTTACTTACTGCTCTAATTTGGGCGGCGTTGAAACAATCGTTTGAGCGAACGAATTCCATCAACATAAACAGGTTAATGTTCAGTAAACTATCACTTTGCGCCTTTACAAATGCGTTTTCGGTAATTTCAGCCGTTCAAAGAAATCAAGTGAGAACTTAAGTACATGTTAAACCTATCCAAATCAATATTTCTTTGCCAAAACTTGTCTTTTTAATACAACTGACAATGAGCTAATGCTTGTAAATAAATTTAGTGACGCCAACGTCGAACTCGCCGAATATACTCGCAAGGACTCGGGTGTTGGTCGGAGACATTCGAGTAATTTGAATTTTAATTAAAAGATCCAAAAAAATTCTGGCCTTGATACATGATATAGCAAATATTAATTATATAATTGTATAATTGCAAAGCTCAAACTGGCGTGTACCCTATTATTATATGTATATGATTTTACAGATGCGTTAGAAAGGGAACAGCTGTTTTAAACATATATCTCTTCCTACAGTCCACGCTATAGACCATCTGCCTTTGTACACTTGTTTCGTGTTTTCCTTCGGCATTTTTGGAGAGGATAGCAGGTTCAGCGGCTTCGCCATGCTATGAAATCTTTTCTAAACTAAAAAATGATACAAACCAACCACACAATTGAGTCTCGAAAAAGGATAACGCAACGAATAATTTGTATCAAATTTTCGACATCAACTATTTTGACAGAGGAAAGTAATATATACAACCTGCGTAAAATTTTCCTCAATTTCAACTAACCACAAGACTTCCTTTAGGTTCTCTATTTACTAATACTGTCTTGTTAGACTGAATGGATTATATTTCGAGACGATTCATTGAGGAAATTATTAGTAATTATTATTATTAAAAAATCAATTTTCAAAAAGCGTATCTGTGTTTAAAGAACGAATCGAATTTTATGAATTAAAACAAGCAGAAAATGAAACAGTACGACAATGTCAATTTGACAATTAAGAATTAAAAACAAAGCAAGTGCATGTAAATTTGTAAATAATTTAAGTAGTGTTTTGAAGGATAGATTTGTTGCTGGATTAAGAAAAGGATTAATTCTGGATAGGGTATGTGAAGAAGAACATACGAAGACTGCAGAACAACTGTTAGAAACAGCTTTAAATAAAGAAGCAGCAATGGTTTCCTCATCATTGTAAGTTCCCACCCCAGTTAATCGTGGTGTAACACTCTATAGCCAAATATAATACTGTCGTCGTATTTAAAACTTGGTTTCCGGCCATGCGCATACAGAACTTACCACAAGATTTTCTAACTTTGCGCTTCTGACTATTCTGTGGTATTGTGAATAGACGCGTGTAGAGGCCATCGTTGTTATAACAAAATATGTACGTACATCTGCGCCAACTTTGATATGGAAAACCCTGCGTGTTTTCCATCCGTCTTTGAACTCGACTTTCTCTCCTAAAGTTACGAAAAATTTGTATCGCATTCTTAACTAACATTTTGCTTTTTTCTTAGTTTCAACGTAAATAATGAGTAATTTAACATTAAGTACAGTACTAAAATGTTATAAATATTTTAAATCGATCAATAACAGTACGAAGCGCAAACCAGCAATATTAATTCCCATAAAACTACAGGAATAACTTATATAGGTATAAGGCGCACTCGACTTCGGCAAAGATAAAACTATATCACCGTAAAGATGACCGAAAGAGTAAGAAATTATTTAAATAAAACTTTTGTGGGTCCCCCAGAGTCACAATTAAACCAAAAAGTAGGCGTGTGTGGTTTACGCACGTCTGTGAAGTAAATACCCATTAATTGTCGCACATTCCTTCTATGGCTCATCGCCTCTCGCTCGTACATCGTACCCCTTTGAAATTTCAGGAAAAAATTAATATGTTCTAAATTAGACGAAGTTCTGTATACAAATGTTTTCGAAGGTGTAGAATACGATTTTGACGTCAAAACTCGTGAAATTTGCTTCGTCTGGGTCTTAGAGCGTGTCAGAGCGATTCGTCAAGAACCACTTTTCACTTTCCCATTGAATATTTCCTCAATGACCCGTGTCTCGTACACGAAATTATTTTCTCCCTAATCTGCACGAGAACAGCTTTAATTTGATGTGTAATAAGTCGTATTTCCGACCATTTCGATTTTCTTCCAAATTTGAAGGGATATCCCTTTGAATTTTCAGAAAAAATTAATATGTTCTAAATTAGACGAAGTTCTGTGTACAAATGTTTTCGAATGTGTAAAATACGATTTTGACGTCAAAACTCGTGAAATTTGCTTCGTCTGGGTCTTAGAGCGTGCCAGAGCCATTCGTCAAGAACCACTTTTCACTTTCCCATTGAATATTTCCTCAATGAACCGTGTCTCGTACACGAAATTATTTTCTCCCTAATCTGCACGAGAACAGCTTTAATTTGATGTGTAATAAGTCGCATTTCCGACCATTTCGATTTTCTTCCAAATTTGAAGGGGTATCCCTTTGAATTTTCAGAAAAAATTAATATGTTCTAAATTAGACGAAGTTCTGTGTACAAATGTTTTCGAATGTGTAAAATATGATTTTGACGTCAAAACTCGTGAAATTTGCTTCGTCTGGGTCTTAGAGCGTGTCAGAGCGATTCGTCAAGAACCACTTTTCACTTTCCCATTGAATATTTCCTCAATGAACCGTGTCTCGTACACGAAATTATTTTCTCCCTAATCTGCACGAGAACAGCTTTAATTTGATGTGTAATAAATCGTATTTCCGACTATTTCGATTTTCTTCCAAATTTGAAGGGATATCCCTTTGAATTTTCAGAAAAAATTAATATGTTCTAAATTAGACGAAGTTCTGTGTACAAATGTTTTCGAATGTGTAAAATACGATTTTGACGTCAAAACTCGTGAAATTTGCTTCGTCTGGGTGTTAGAGCGTGTCAGAGCGATTCGTCAAGAACCACTTTTCACTTTCCCATTGAATATTTCCTCAATGAACCGTGTCTCGTACACGAAATTATTTTCTCCCTAATCTGCACGAGAACAGCTTTAATTTGATGTGTAATAAGTCGTATTTCCGACTATTTCGATTTTCTTCCAAATTTGAAGGGATATCCCTTTGAATTTTCAGAAAAAATTAATATGTTCTAAATTAGACGAAGTTCTGTGTACAAATGTTTTCGAAGGTGTGTAAAATACGATTTTGACGTCAAAACTCGTGAAATTTGCTTCGTTTGGGTGTTAGAGCGAATCAGAGCGATTCTTCAAGAACCACTTTTCCCTTTCCCATTGAATATTTCCTCAATGAACCGTGTCTCGTACACGAAATTATTTTCTCCCTAATCTGCACGAGAACAGCTTTAATTTGATGTGTAATAAGTCGCATTTCCGACCATTTCGATTTTCTTCCAAATTTGAAGGGATATCCCTTTGAATTTTCAGAAAAAAATTAATATGTTCTAAATTAGACGAAGTTCTGTGTACAAATGTTTTCGAAGGTGTAGAATACGACTTCGACGTCAAAACTCGTGAAATTTGCTTCGTTTGGGTGTTAGAGGGTACCAGAGCGATTCGTCCAGAACCACTTTCCAAAGTGCATTAACTCTTTATATGTCTTCTCCTTAGGTAAAATAGGGTCGCATAAATCTCTTACGGTTTTATAAGCTAGCTCGCCTATCAGGGTTAATAATACAGCCACTTTCCTGTCGTTTTCGACATAATTTGCTGTTAAACACTGCTCTAATCGCTCTTGCCATGTAGTCCGGTCTTCTTCGGGTTTAAATTCCGAAATAGAACCAATTGTACCTCGAAGTACAGTAGTTGGTTGTTCCGCCATTTTTCCTTCCCGTTGTACGCCGGGCGTTCTATATTTTTCGTCTCGCGAGATAAACGAGTTCAATACCATAATCCTTCTTCTTCTTCTCGTTAATCCTTATGCCTTTCAGCGTCGGATATTACCATATTATACCATAATCCTCGTCGCCAAATTTGTGATTTAGGAACACTTTTACTACTAACACACCTTGTGTTTCTTAAATATAAATATTTTATTTCTTTACGAACAGGAAATACAGAAAATTATTTTAACGTCAAGGTAACATACATTACATGCAGTTTTGCTATTCTAACTCTCAAGTCGCTCACTTCAAAAGGAGTGAATTGTTTGATTAAAAAATTGTATAAATCTTAGTTTTCAAAAAAGAAAAATTAAAATCCGTTTTAACTTTTGTGAAACTTAAACCAACACGGAACCATAAAGGCATCAAGTAGAATTTATAGAATTGAAATATCGAAAAATGAGATAAGGAAATATCAAAAGAGATAAGATAATATCTGGAGATAAGATAAGATAAAATATGGAGACAGCAATATATAATGACAGGAAATATACAAAGGTGAGCGAGAATAAATTGGCTCCAAGGCTGCAGTAAAAACTAAAAGAAAAATCTAAACAACTTTGAGATTGAAGAGAAAAATAGGAGAAAGAAGTAGCATAACTGAAAAGAAAATATGCACGAAGCCAATGTAAATTCAATTCCTGACAGCTTTACAGTGTAGTATTCAGAAGTTTAAATTTAAATTTAGCGCGTAATTTTAAGTTGGTCATACTGACCAAGTTGGTAGGGATCAACGAATATGGTAGTCGTCGTAAGAGGTTAGTTTTGACACAGAATAGACCAAAACGAATCTTGTGCTCAATTTTGTATGCGCATCGCCGGCAACCATATTTTAAATACGACGATAGTCGCTATATTTGGCTAGCTTCATTAATGTTATTATTCCGGGATGGTGTGTGCATAATAAAATTAAAATATACGACTATTGTTGTATATCACTAATTTAGCTTTTCAGCAAATGCTATTCATTTAACATATTCAAAACTAATATTTTTCAATTAATACGAACAAATGTGCACCTTTCGTATTTTCAAAATGGCGTTAGCTAACTACTGAGCTATTCGATACATTACGCATGAATAATTTTCAAATCTACACAAAAGAATTATCCTTTCAACATAAATATAAGAATTTTCTCGTTTCAATCTTAGATATCCATTGTTTCCAGCTCGAATGGTGATTTTTGACCTTTATTTCTTCTGGCTTCTGTTGTATAAATAACAATATACAAGTAGTACGCCCCCTAGCGGGAAGCGGGCAACGAGTAGTATAAGATATAAATAAGTATTGTAATGTATGTGTATCCGCATTAGTTGAAAATAAAATAATAAAAGCTTCATCTGAGTTGTTGCTAAACCGTATCAACGAAAAGATACAACATGGCGCTGCGATGCAAGGCTCAACAAGAAGCAATAACCGAAATAAATTGAGGAAAAATAAGGAAAACTCAGGAAAGGAAAAAAGTAAGGTTAGAATTATTAAAAAAGGCGGTAAAGGAGAAACGGCAAGAATTAAACAAAACAACTATGGAATATAACTTGCCTCAAGGGATGTCATTTAGCGGCAATGTAGCGGATAATTTTAAGGTCTTCAAGCAGAATTTGGAAATATACCTTGTTGCATCAGACAAAAATAGAAAAAGTCAGACGAGGTAAAGGTTGCGATACTGTTGAATTGTATTGGCCAGGAGGGAATAAATATCTTCAATACGTTTAAATTAACAGGCGTGCAGAAGAAAGAATTTAGTACAGTCATCAAGAAATTTGAGAAATAATCCAACCCGAAGAAAAATATAATATATGAAAGATTTAAATTTTTCAAAAGAAAACAGCAAGAAGGTAAGAGTATAAATCCTTTCGTAACTGATCTAAAGAAATTAGCAAGTTCATGTGAGTTTGGCGATCAAACTGAATCTTTAATTCGAGATAGGATAGTTCTGGGTATCCACGACAGGAAATTACAAGAAAGACTATTATCAAGAGAAGATCTAACATTACAAAAAGCAATTGATGAGTGTTTAGTAGCTGAGCTGTCAAATTTACAAATAAATGATCTACAAAACAAGAGTAAAATGGTAGAAGAAATAAACAGGCAAAAAGGAAATACAGGGGTTACATTTAAATGCAGAAGGTGTTTAGAAGTGCATGGACCAAGGCAGTGCAAGGCATATGGGAAGAAATGTAATCTGTGTGGAAATGTTAATCATTTGCAGAAAGCATGCGGAAAGAAGAAAAAGGAGTACACAAAGAAGCCCCAAAACAAGGATTCCAAACAAGTGCAAAATGTGCAAAAAGTGAACGCAAGTGAATGTGATGATGAAAGTGCAGAAATATTTAGCATAAATAAGGTAAATAGTAAAGCCTATTATAAACACATAAAAATTAAGGGAAATTTGTTGAAGTTTAAAATTGATACAGGGTCTGAGGTAAATATTTTGCCATCAAAAGTGTATTATAAATACTTGAATGAAAAAATTTTACAACCTTGTAATGTTGTGTTAGAAGCCTTTGGAGGTTTCAAAATAGAACCTTTAGGTCAAATTTCTGTTAAGATTAGAAATGACAATTTAGTCAATAATATAAATTTAATTATAGCAGATATTAACTCTGACCCAATACTAGGTCTAGATAGTTCAGTAAAATTAGGGTATGTTCAAATCGATAGTGTTAAGACTGTGAATGATGATGAGAAGGAAAGTTTTGTAATTAATAACTCTAACTAATAAGTTTTTGAAGGTATGGGCAAATTTAATGAAAAGTACCATATAAATTTAAAACCAAACTATAAAGCCGTGGCAAAGCCAGCTAGACGAATTCCACTATCTCTAAGAGACAGACTTAAAAATAAATTGACAGAATTAGAACGTGATGGCGTAATTGCAAAAGTAACTGATCCAGGTGAGTGGGTGTCAAATTTAGTTATTGTGGAGAAAAATGACAAATCATTAAGATTATGTATGGATCCACAAAATTTAAATAAAGCAATACAACGTGAATTTTATACAATACCTACAATTGAAGATATCACATGTAAATTAAGCGGTAAAAGTTGGTTCACATTGCTTGATTTAAAAGATGGTTTCTATCATGTGGAGCTAGATGAGGAATCTAGTAAGTTATGCACGTTTAGTACTGTTTTTGGCTTGTATCGGTTCTTAAGATTACCGTTTGGGCTCACCAGCGCTCCAGAATTTTTTCAAAAAATTAATGACAAAAATTTTGGCGATATAGATGGTGTTACGGTTTATTTTGATGATCTTTTGATAGCTGCCAAGAGTAGTGGAGAGCATGACGAAATTTTGAAACAAGTTGTAGAAAGAGCAAAGCAAATAAATGTAAAGTTCAATTTAAAATGAATGAAATCAAGTACTTAGGAAATGTATTTTGCAAAGAAGGGATGAAACCTGACAGGGATAGAGTTAAAGCAATTCAGTGCTTAGAAGATCCACGAAATGTAAAGGAACTGCAAAAAGTACTTGGTGTTTTAAATTACCTTAGTAGATTTATACCAAATTTTTCAGAAATGACAAGTATTTTTAGAGAACTGTTGAAAAAGAAAACTGTATTTGAGTGGACTGTAAATCACACTAACGCTTTTAATAAAATAAAAGATATTTTAAGCACCCAACCTGTTTTAGGCAACTTTAATTCTCGCAGAGAAATTAGTATACAAACAGATGCATCTAAAGATGGTATTGGTTGCTGTCTAATGCAAGAAGGAAAACCAATTTACCATGCATCACGGAGTTTAACGGATTGTGAAAAACGTTATGCACAATGCGAAAAAGAGTTTTTAGCGATATCTTTTGCTTGTAAAAAATTTCATAACTTTATTTATGAGCGAAACGTCAAAATAATAACGGATAACAAGCCTCTTTTAGGAATAATGAAGAAAGATATCGATAAAATTCCGTCCCCGATTGCAAAGAATAAAGATCAAGTTACTTAGGTATAATTTAAATTTAGAATATTGTCCGGGTAAAAAGTTGTTTATAGCGGATCTACTTTCAAGATCTTACATAAAAGAACCAGTTGAGGACGATCCAACTATGACTGACATCGTACATAGTATCGAGGCAAATTTAAGTATAACCAAAGCAAAGAAAATTCAATTTCAAAGTGAGACGGCCAAGGATAGCGTTTTAAAAGAAGTTATGAAGTTGACAAATAACGGTTGGCCGAAGCATTACAAAAAGTTAGATGAAAAACTAAGACCATATTGGACGCATCGAAATGAAATTACTTGTTCAAGTAATCTAGTATTTCTAGGAGATAGACTGGTAGTGCCAGAAAATTTAAGGAATGATATGTTGGAATTGTTACATGAATCTCATTTTGGGATGACAAAAACAAAAAATAAAGCAAAGCAATTTTCTACTGGCCAAAAATGAATGAAGAAATAGAACAATATATAGCGTGTTGTAAGATTTTGCGAAAAGTACCAAATAAGTAATGTTAAAGAACCATTAATTCCGCAATATATTCCAAATAGACCATTTAAAAAAGTGGGAAGTGATATATTGGAATATGGTGGCAAAAGTTACCTCGTTCTAATGGATTATTATTCAAAATGGCTCGAGGTGATGCCTTTAGCAAACAAAACATCGAAAAGTATAGTAGAAAATTTAAAAACTATATTCTCTACACATGGAATTCCTGATGAAGTAATAGCAGATAATATGCCATATAATTCATGGGAATGTCGAGGCTTTGCAAAGGCATGGAACTTTCAAATTACTACAAGTAGTCCGCACTATCCAAAATCTAACGGACTAGCTGAGAAAGCTGTAGGTATAGCCAAAGGTATGCTAAGAAAATGTAGTGATTTATCTCTTAGCTTATTAAATTACAGAAACACTCCTGTAATTGGGTTAGATCTAACACCATCACAGTTATTAATGCATAGGTGTTTAAGAACGAAATTACCTGTATTAGAAAACCAACTATCACATATAGATTATGATCATGAATTGATAAAGACCAAGATAGATACAAAAAGAGCTAAAGATAAATGCTATTACGACCAAAGCAGTAAAGAACGACATGATTTGAAAGAAGGGGAAAATATAGTAATGATCAATGAAAATAAACAATGGGAACCAGCAAGTGTAATTAAGAAACTTGAGAACAGTCCAAGATCGTATCTTGTGAAAAATGAAAATAATAAAATATATAGGCGTAACAGCAGTCATTTACGGAAGTCATTAAATGCTCCAAATTTTGATGTAACTGAGTATGACTTGACTAACGTAAGTATTTCAGGACAGGATAGTGCTAGTAGCCCTAGCTTACCTATAACTGAAAGCTTATCAGGAAGACGTACTAGACGTGAAATAAAAAAGCCGTGTAAATTAAATGATTATGTACTATATAAGTAAGTGCTTATTTCAAAAGGGGAAATGTTGTATAAATAACAATATACAAGTAATACGCCTCTAGCGGGAAGCGGGCAACGAGTAGTATAAGATATAAATAAGTATTGTAATGTATGTGTATCCGCATTAGTTGAAAATAAAATAATAAAAGCTTCATCTGAGTTGTTGCTAAACCGTATCAACGAAAAGATACAACAGCTTCCATTTGCAAATTGTTAACGTTGGCATTGTGTCACAGCTATTTTACTCGAAAACATCAGCTTTGCTTGTCCTGGTTTGTTTTTATCGGTTATTTCAATTGAGCAACTGTTTGATTAAATTTTTTGAATTGTTTAAATTGTATTGACAATATAAATATAGTTTACAGGTTTCTTTTTTTTTTTTTTTGGTGTACGTAACTAAGAAGGCGATAAACTAGAAATAATATGAATAATAGAAAGTACAAATAATTTAATTGTTACGACAATTTTACTATAACGTCTACATCGTATATTAGAGTCTAGATAGGGTTATACATCTTTTCCATTATTCGATGCTAATGATCACAATACACATTAAATGTAAGTATTTAATACTAAATCATATAAATTATTTACAACGGACTTAATACGTCTTCTTCTAATTCTTGTTGGCCTTTTGGGCATTATTGGATAGTTTTCTGATCTGTTTCAATATACACTGCGTCGCTAGGTACGCGTTATCCTCGTGAGTCGTTCCTTTGACGCTGGAACAGGTGTCTATCACACTGTCGGTGTCGTACTTGAAGAAGTCGTTTTTCAGCTGTTCCCTTATCTTGTCGAAATTCATATTTCCTTGTTGATCCTGCAGTCCTACGTATTTGTACACGCAGACTAAGAACGTCTTGACGGCCGGATCATGTTTCGGTACCGACAATTTACGCGTCAATTTACCGATACTTTTAGGCGCAATACCAGTTTGATTGGCGCATAATTGAACTGCTTCTATTTGTTGTGTTTGGCTGAGTAACGCCTGAAAATGAATATGGATAATTAATGATCGTAAGTGGGATCGTGAGGACTAACTATAGAGACAAATTCGCATTTCCAATTCGGTCTTATCATTAGAGTTGCCCAATTTGCGCCAATAGTACTACAACTATCTGAAACGACTGTACTGGAATAAAATTACATTGCACTATACGAATACGAATGGCCGCATACTTATACATTGAAGCTATCTTGTATATATGTATATTACATATTCGTATTTACGCAATTTTATTCTAATACAGTCGTATCAGATAGTTGTAGTACTTATTGGCGCAAATTGAGCAACTCTACTTATTATTTTTAACCTTCCTATACTCACGCATACGGTCTGTGAGACCGACTTATATAGTATAGTAAACGTCTTTCATTTTGACGTGAGTATAGGAAGGTTAAGATCCGATTTTCTCGAATGTCACTTTCAACATGTCAAATGAAAAATTATATAACAAGAGATTTATTATACAAATCCTCTGCTTGAACTCTCTTTGTTTTGCTATAGCACACATGTAATTTATCGCTAAAATCTTCGAATTTCACTCACCTGAGCGTAGGTGGTTATAACAACAAACAAAAACAATACAATGTTGCACTTCATGTTCTACAATAGCTACCTTCGGCTTTGCCGGCTATACACTGTGTTTACGGATCAAATTGTGGTGAACTAACCGATAAGAAAACGCGCTTAAGATCATAGGGTTATCCATTGTCTAAATTTATACTTATTGTGCGACTTCTGCGTATAGTTTGTTACTCTTGTTCCCTTCGTTTAATTGAATTTTATCGCACTAGCGTCTATTAATACCTTTCAACGTATAAAGAAACGCATCGATTGTTTCTGTGCTCTCGTGAGGAACGATGCTGAAAGTTATAAATTAAATACGTCTTACAACGTAAAAATTATACGACTTTTATACATGGAAGTAAGCAAATCTTACATTCGGTATCTACCAGTTGAGATTCACCAAAAATAATAATAAATATCTTAGAAAAATGGTGGATATAACGAGTACTATTTGTAACGCACGCATTTAGGAAATCTACCGTGTAATTCGAATTAAATCAGTAAAACAAAATTGTTTTGTAAAATTATCAACCATTTTACCGCAAGCTTTGCAGAATACATTTTCTTCGTTCGAAAGTAATTCTGGAACGGTCTTGATCCAGGAGATTACTAAATCGCTTTTCACTCCTGGCATTTTTGGATAACACTCGATAACGCTTCACTTTATTCGGTGTTTGTAAACGATGAAAATTTTTTCAATGATAAATGCTGAAACCTATACATCCCCTGCCTAATTATTTTTAACCAATCAGAACTCACCTTTACTGGTTTAATTTCCAATTTTTTCCCTTAGAAACCGTAACAAAATAATCTTTGCTCTTCGGTATTGAACATGATATTTCGTTTTGGAAGTTTAAAAGCAATTATCGATTTCTTGGATAAATGTAGAAACATAAATTTCTTAAAAAGAGCATTAATTGCTGTTTAAGTAATATTTATTTTATTATACTTAACTAAATGTATATATATATATATATATATTTCGTGACCTTTTTATACTTATCTTATATGATAGATCTCTACCACTAATAGGTCAATAAAACATTGAAGAAGGTATTCCGAAAACGTTTGTAAACGTTCTGAAAATATAACTATCGTTCAAACCAGCCTTGTTTTATTGACCTATTAGTGGTAGAGATCTATCATATAAGATGATTATACTTAACGAAACATCGGTAATCGTACAATGTAAATGTCCCAGAAAATCGTCTACTATATTTTTTATAAAAATAACGCGATTTTCAAACGGAAAAAATATATCGCATTTTGTCAGATATGTTAAAATATTCGAAATATGTGGAAAAAAAAAATATTTTAAATACGTAAAATTAAATTAGTCCTAAACGCTTTTATTTATCCCAATTCGTGTAGAACTTAAAGCGTTCAATTGTACCGCGTATTAGCAACTATTTGTGCTACTACGGTTGATAAGTCGGCTGTAGTGAACCTTGTACCCTTGGCGGATTTAGTTATGTGTAAGTGTAAATTGGGGACCAGCATTACTTACATTGCCAATCTGTATCTGCCGCCGGATATGAACCCAGACGATCATGATATCTTCTTTGAGGCTCTCGGTGTACAACTTTTTGACAAGAAGGTACTGATATTTGGAGATTTCAACTGCCCAGGATTTCGTGGCCAGGGGAATCTCAATGACAGGAAAGCGGCTTCTCTGCGTGGTTTTATGGACACGTTGGACCTACGTCAGTGGAACTCCATTGTCAATACGCATGGCAGCGTCCTGGATCTTGTTTTTACTAACACCACATGGGAGTTGGGCGTCGTATACAGCTCCAATGCCTTACTTAGGGTTGATGATTTCCATCCACCACTGGAGGTTTTATTAATATCGGACGGATATTCGAGGGTGCCGTTTTCCTCTAATAGGAAGGAGAGATACAACTTCCGCAGGGCTAATTTCCACACTTTGTATGCGGATCTGGCGGCGATTGACTGGGACATGTTATACGGATTTAATGATGTAGATATCGTCCTTGAAATCTTTTACGATATGTTGTACTCGACAATTAATCGTTCAGTATGAAATAATGTAATTCAAAATTCCCGCTGTTAAGATGAAGCGCCCGTAACGACACTTGGTAAAACGAATACCGTAGTCTATAACCGGGGCAACGAGTTGCATGTCTAGATAGTTATTGATAGTCTATCCCTTTATTGCCCAAAGTATGAATTATTTGAAAAAAGTTACTTTTGGAGAAATTTTTGTGTTCAAAGTATTCTTTTAAGCTATAAATAAAAGAATTGCGTATATATTCGGTTTTTCAAAAAATCAAAATTTTGGTCTTTAAAGTACCGTCAGGATTTATAGTTACACTATGCAATGAGTTTACTTATGACAAAAGAAAAACAATTTATTTGAAATGTTTATTAAAAAGTACATAACATTTTTATATTACGTACTAATCTCATGGTATAGAACAAAACAATTTTTTTTTTCATTATAGCATAGATAAACCCCACAAGAAATACATTTGCTATGAGGACGGGACTGAATTCCTTGAGCGCTACAGAATTCACACCGGCCTCTGTTGTTATCGTATATAACCCAATGACTTCCTCGATTTCCCAAACGAATGTCGTCCAAAACACTATAATTGTATTTCCGCCGTTTTTGTATTGGTTTCAAGATTGCGCTTCTTTTAGTGACTTTAGCATTCATATTTATCAAACCTTGACTAACAGATCGTCTAAATTCTAATGTTGAAATTTTTTCTCTTGCTTGGGAGTACATTATATAAGAATTGACAAATGCAATTTCTAGGAATCCCCACATTAGGCGGTGCCACCACTTTTTAGATTTCCTGTTCATACCGTAAGTTGTACGTAATTGATCAGCATGGTCAACTGCTCCCATATTACGATTGCAGTCGGACACAATTATAGGACAATTAATTTCAAGTTTACTCCCATCTTTTTCTGTCCTTTTTACTGTAGATGCTTCAGTTCCATGAAAATTGGTGGCTAGATGAACTATCCTATTATCTTTCCACTTGAATATTCCTATATTTGTGTTAGAATATCTGAAGTCATATTGTCCTCGTTTCAGCGATTTGTCGTCAGATAAGTCCTTGGGTAAATCTTTTCTATTTGAACGGATTGTTTCACATGCCAGAGTGTTGTTTATGCGAAGTTCTTCTAATAAAGGAATGGAAGTGAAATAGTTGTCAAAATAAACTATTTTCTGCTGGCCCCAACACATTTTAGTTAGAGAAAAAACCACGCGTTCCCCTAATCCATAATTACGAAATTCATTTTCAAGTTCCTCGTTCTTGCCCTGATATACTTCAAATTTTGCAATGTACCCTTCTTGATCTGCCAAGCAACAGATTTTGTATCCTCTTTTTATAGGCTTTTGAGGATTATATTGCTTTATAGAGGAACGCCCTTTGAACAGTATCATGCTTTCATCGACGCTTACTTTTCTGGTCGTTTTATACAGCATATGAAATCTGTTATTTAGTATTTTTATTACGGGCCGTAATTTGTATAATTTATCTTTGTTATCTTTTGGTATTTGTAAATTATTATTACAATGAAGATTAGATAAAATTTGTTCAAATCGGTTTCGTGACATTGCATTTGTTACTATAGGTACACCTAGGTCAGGACTTCCATTCCAATAATGTTTCCAATTAGGAAGCTGATGATAGCTCATTAGAAAATTTATTCCAATAAAAACAAGCAATTCATTCTGTGTTAGGTTAAGCGTCTTATTTTTTTGAATGGCGCAGCGATTACTTTCAAATGTGATGTGATCAACAACTTTCCCAAGGACTCTAATAAACACACTTGTTGGTGTTTCGCAGTCTTGAAGTAAATTTTCATTTACTCTGAAATGCTCGTTATAATCGGGCAATATAGTTTTCATCGCCTTTTTCCTCCATACACGTTTTGGTATATCTTTTGGCTCTTCTACGATTTCAATTTTTTCACTTGAGTAATATTGGAAGAACGCAACTGCCTGCATGCTTTTATCAGAAATATCCTCTTTAGAACTACCAGGAACAATTACAATGTTTTGTAAAACCTTTACATTCTTTGTGTTGTTGTTAGAATATTCTACTGTTACCGTCTCCACGTTTGACTTTTTCAGATCCTTTTCGAAAGTATTTGGCAGAGAACTTTCAAAATCTTGTTCATTATCGCTATCTTCTAGATCTGTATCTATATTGTTATCTAGCGGTAAATCATCTAATAAAATACGGTCAGCTATATCTTTCAATTCTTCTTCGGACAACGGCCGTTTATAATACCACTTGACGGAATTCATTTTCCTGACGGTACTTTTGCGGTATCTACGAAAAGTCGCAAAATTTGAGTTAAATATGCTTGAAATATCAAATTACTTTTTGTCAAACTTTAAGTTTGGGAATTTTGAAAGCGTAAAAAGTAAGACTCTCCACCTACCTTACTTTCTTTTAAAAATAAAGACATTCAAACTTGCACAGAACCGAACATGAACGACCGTTTAGGCACCATGGCATACAAATGGGAATACCAACTTTAATAAACCAGTTATGATAAAGATGCCAACTTGAAAATGTTAAAGGATATTATACTTTATAGTACCGTTAGGAAATGCACAAGTAATACTATACTACGTTATTTTATCACCTTTTAAAGTCGGTGGAACTTATACGTACCATCGGGCAATAAAGGGATGCATTGGATACAGAGAAAAAATGGTGGACTTCGATTTTTACGTGACTTCTTGGCGTAAGCGTACACAATGCTTGGCAGCTTCATAGAATTGAAAACAGTAATATGAGTCAGTTAGATTTCAGACGACAAATTGCTATATACTATTTCAAGCATTTTGGCGAAAATAGAAAGCGGAGCGCACTAGCCAATCAATGTAAGAGACGATATGCTGAAGATTCGATTGAAAAAACTCTACGTTACGATGGTATGGATCACTTCGTAGTACCTATAGTAAATAAACGTCGTTATGGTGGAGGATTTGGCAAAACCATTGGTCGTACGGCTTGTAAAAAGTGTGCCATTGGCCTATGTGTCGAATGCTTTGCAAGTTATCACATAAAATGTTCATAAAATATATAACTGTATTCAAATAGCATTTTAAATTGAATAAATAAAAGTAAAATACTATAAGGCTTTTTATAATTTCAAAAGTAGGTAGGTATAATGCCTGGCGTTGCCATACGGCAATAGTCCTTTCTGGCTATCGCAGGGTCAGGATAAAAATGTATGTATGGTGTTTAGACTTAAAATTAATAAGGTTCTTTTTGAATTCATCAGACAAAATATTCCCGGACACAAAGAGTTAAGGAACTTTCTTTCTATCCTAATGGACCTTTCATCGTCTTAGAAACGCACACATATTAACTAAAATAGTAACGAATTCATATATACAACAAATTTATTTACGTGTGTAAGTGGATACCACGAAGGAAGCCCCCTATACCGTTCGGATCTTTTCTGGATAACATTTTTTGTTATTTGTTTATGGCGTTCAATCGTACAAAAATTCATTTTTATCTCTATATAAGTATACAGGGTGTAACTGTGTAAATGGTTAAAAAGTTTTCCAAAGCTAGATACTTAGAATATATTCAATATTTGCTCAATAAACGTACGGCCCCAAACGTACCGTTCGCAAGATATCTATAATTACAGTTTTGAGTCCGGCCCTGTCATGCAATTGTAGCGAGTTTCCAATACGACCAACGATCGGATCATTGATCGAGTGAGTATAAATAATTTATGAAGAAGCTGTCTACTTCAAATTTGCGAATTTCTCACACTACTTGCACAGTACATACATATTATTTACGGTTTATTAATCATTTTTAGACGGCAATCAGATAAACATATTATTCTCAAACAGGTCTACTGTTAGGCATTTCTGGTGAAACTTTCTTTGTTTTCTTGACTTTACATTGCTTACCAATAAATAAATCTTTTTGAAAGAAAATATTTTTATCGTTACCAATAAAAGAACGTCGAACTTTTCAAATATAGGTCAAGTTCATGCAACGACAGCGAACTAGAACATCTGTTTATTTTTCTATAATAGTGACGGAGACAGAGAAGCATTATTCACTTGTCGATAATATGCTATTTACCGGGAGGGCTATTTCAATGAAACTATCTGCTTACATTGTAGGATACCCGAATACTGACTGAATGCCCGACTATTCATTTCGATTTTTAAAAATCCCTTACCTCTCAAATAAACGTCTACGAGGAATACAATGCCGTAATTTAAAAATGTAAGGGGCCCAAATTTTATTAAAATGAAGCAAATACGTTTCGTGGCGTGATTCGCCATTGTTCTTGCTGATTACGTTAACCACACAATACCAGCTTTACCATATTAATAAATTAACCATTTTCACAGCTACATCCTGTATACGTACAAATACGCTTATTTCTACTGACGATGAAACAATTTCCTCGTAAAATCGTGTCATGTTAATTTCCCGGTGATGCTTTCGTTTTCTTTTTCGTAACGTTTCTCCAACGCTTCCAAATTGCGTATCAGACACTTAGCGGCGTTGTACGCTCTTTCACCGCCGTTTCCGCCGTCCTGCAGCACCACGCACGGTTCGATGGCCAACTTGACCGTGTCCAAGTCGTAAAAATCCAAAATAAAGTCTTCGATGGTTTGATACGAGATGAGACCGTCGTCGTCTAAATAGCCCTGATTACTGTACATGCATTCGAGATATTTGTAGTATTTGTTGGATGGTTTCGGAAAGGTGTCGTAGGAAACGATGTTTTTGATGACGCCGCTATCCATTCCGGTCAGTTTGAGACAGTTCCTGTTGATGCCCCTGATTTCATCTTCGGATAGTTTGTTCTTGGCCTGAAAAATAAGTATATTTATTGTAACAATAAATGGCAGTTTTCTATACGTCAACAAATTTTAGAAATGACAGTTGATCTGATGCTTTTGTAAGAATTATTTTAGATACCATTACATACCAGATATAAATACCAGGTAACAAGAGGTTGAGCCATCTTAATCCAATAATTACAGAGACCGACAAGAAAGGAATTTTTGCTGCGTCACAAAAGAACTGAAATGCAATATTTCAAGAACTGTGATTCCAAAAATACCATTCTGTTTCTTGTATCAGCTCTAGTTGTTGAGATAGACAAAAATTAAGTATTTCATATATTTTCATTGATATCAATAAACCTTTAAAAAAAACAATTCGGCAGTTGACAGTTTAGGGTTAGTAAAAATGGAGCGTTACACGATAGAACAACGTGTCTTCATTATCGAACAATATTTCAAAAATAATGAAAGCTTGACGGCCGCAGTTCGAAAATTTCATACAAAATATGATCGGAATAGTGTTTTCAAATTCGTTAACTGTGAAGAGATTAAGTGAAAAATTCAAGGAGACTGGATCCGTTGGAGACGACAAACACACCGGTCGTCCAAAAACAAGCCGTTCAAATGTCAATATCGAAGCAGTGCGTGAGAGTGTCGGTGACAATCCAGGAACGTCAATTCGGCGTCGTGGACAAGAATTGCAAATTTCAAGAAGCTCTCTACAGCGTATACTCACTAAAGATTTGTGTCTCTATGCTTACAAAATTCAATTAACACAACAATTGAGGCCTAATAACCATACACGGCGAAGAGACTTCGTTGAATGGATGATTGAACATCAACAAATGGATGCTGTTTTTTTGGAGCAAAATCATCCTAAGCGATGAAGCACATTTTCACCTTGATTGCTTTGTTAATCGCCAAAATTGCCGCCTTCGGGGTTCTGAGAACCCACATGTGATTGTCGAGAAACAAATACATCCACAACGTGTCACTGTTTGGTGTGGATTTTGGGCTGGAGGCATAATTGGACCATACTTTTTGAGAATGAGGCTGGTCAAGCAGTGACTGTTACTGGTGCTCGTTATCGCGACATGATAGCACAGTTCCTTCTGCCGAAATTGGATGATATTGATGTGGCCAATGTGTGGGTCCAACGAGACGGTGCCACATACCATACAGCCCGTGAAACAATTCAATTACTGCATGAGACATTTCCAGGTGGTATACTCTCTCGTTTCGGAGATCAGAATTGGCCCCCTAGATCGTGTGATTTAACACCATTAGATTTCTTTTATGGGGTTATTTGAAATCACAGGTCTATGTCAACAAGCCCACAACCACCCGCCCATTAAAGGAGGAGATTCGCAGCATTGAATCGACGAAATTCAGCCACATTTGTGCAAAATGGAAAATTTCAATAAACGAGTGCGTATGCGCATGCAAAGCCGTGGAGACCCGATGTGTTATTCCATAAATAACCCTATCCTATGTACTTTATGATTCAATAAACAAATAACAATCAAAAGACTAAAAGCTGTGTTTTCTATTTAATTCAAATCTTGCGTTAATTTTGGGACGAGCTGATCGAGAAAATCTGATGGTATTTTTAAATTAGCGCACCAAAAATAGTTAGGAACAGTTAAAAAAGGTGCGACAGCAAAATGTGCGTTGACCAGTGTTATATAGTCGACGCGCATTAAGGATTTGAGCATTTGTTATGCGCGGTGAAATTTTTGTAGGTGACCCCCAAGAACAACGAGCGTACGACTGTACTACGTGTATTTGTAATCAATAGCCTCATTAGAGAAATATCTTCCTAGTTCTTATTGAATGTGCATAATTGATACCAATTAAATCGATACTGTTAATTAAAATAAATGTAACCGGTTTCTTACCGCGCTGTGGATTCCAGAAGCACCAACTAACAATATACAACCGGATCTGTTTTTGCAAAGTGAATTTACATAATTCAAACTATTTACGTATTTATGTCGGTCGTCCACCTTCAGGGATTTGCTAATAATTCGTTGAAAATTGTATCCTGTTCTGAAGAATGTAATTGCAAATTTTGGAAAAATACCGGTTGTTATATCTCGATTAATTTTAAGCAATAAGTGTTTACTCGGTTACATAAATTTCTTTGAATTAGTAATAATTGGATAATAAAGAAACAAACATTCGCAACAAGGAACTTAAATATAGAGAACAGTACAGCACATTGTTACGTTGGTTACGTTCTCGCATCGCAAATAATTGACCATATCATGTCTTTAAGCGTGCGGCGTTTTGTGACTGCAAAGAAGCAGTCGTTGCTAACTTGCCGTGGTATAATGATGCCAGCAATCATACGAGTGTAAGTAACAACAATTTGAAATGTGACACAGAAACGCAAAGTCATTTTATTACGACATATGTATGTCGACATTAGGAACATAGTAACCTTTGAAAAGATAAAATGGGCTGTAAACTGTTTCAGACCCTACAAATCACCGGGGCCGGATGGCATTTTTCCGGCATTACTATCAAGGGGAAATGCTACCCTCTTTCGGGTGATGGTCGACATCTTCCGATCAAGTTTAGCACTGGAATATGTCCCAAGGATTTGAAGAGAAGTAAGAGTTATTTTCATACCCAAGGGAGGGAATAAATCCCCGGAATCTCCCAAGTCCTACAGACCAATTAGTCTATCCTCTTTTATGTTGAAGACAATTGAAAAATTACTAGACCAATACCTTAGGGTGGAGGTACTCTCTCTGAGTCCATTGCATGGACTTCAATTTACCTATCAGCAGGGCAAATCAACTACTACGGCATTACATAAATTGGTTCTAGATATCGAAAAGGCCTTGAACTCCAAGGAGATAGCCCTATGTGCATTTATGGACATTGAGGGCGCCTTCGATAATGCGAACTTCCTTGCAATGGAAACTGCACTCTCTAATAGAGGAGCTGATGCAGCGATAGTGAAATGGGTCAGCTGTATGCTGAACCAAAGGCTGATTAGAACCTCACTCGGATCTACGGACATGAGTGTCACTGCGGTTAAGGGATACCCACAGGGTGGGGTACTATCTCCCCTTCTATGGTCGGTTTTAGCTGATGACCTGATTAGGGTCCTTAACCGGAAGGGACACAGAACCATTGACTATGCGGATGACATCTGTGTAATAATTAGAGGTAACCATATAGGGAAGATTGCCGAACGGATGCAACATGCCCTGAACACAACATGGGAATGGTGCAGGCTGGAGGGGTTATCAATTAACCCAGAGAAGACAACCATCGTACCATTCACTAGGAAAAGAGGGATAGATATCCCCACCTTAAAAGTAAACGGCATCGAGGTCGTCCCCAGTGATAAGGTGAAATATCTGGGAATTATCCTGGATAACTTACCTGGGAACTGCACCTCGAGTCAGTAATAAATAAGGCCACAAAAAGCCTTTGGACCGCTAGACAACTACTAGATAGATCCTGGGGTCTGACCCCGAAAATGACCTACTAGATATATACCCAAATGGTTAAACCCACAATGCTGTACGATGCTCTGGTATGGTGGGGTAAAACCAAACAGAAAACAGCCATATCGAGGCTACGCAGGGTGCAGAGACTTGCGTGCCTATGCATCACAGGGGCTATGAAATCAACCCCAACGACGGGCATGGAAGTTCTTCTGAACCTGACACCGCTAAATGTGGCCGTGCAAGAGGAGGCAGCTACGCAAGCAATCCCCATCTATAGAAAAGAAAAACTTAAGGGAACCTTACCGGTCATCTCACTATCCTGAAGGAAATCGAAGACATACTTTGTATGTCTCTAACAAGCGACCACATGGATCCCATGCTTTGCTTCGATAGGAAGTACGGGGTCATTTTCCCGACAAGGGATGAGTGGTGCGCAAACCCGAGATGGTTACGGGATGGATCGCAAAAGTGGTACACAGACGGGTCCAAAACGCTCCACGGAGTGGGGGCAGGAATAGTGGGGGCTAGTACACACAGATCAATAACTTTGAGCAAGGACACCTCAATCTTCCAAGCGGAACTATACGCAATCTTGCAAACTGTAGGAATCCTATCCGAAAGAGGACACAGGGGAATACGAATCAAAATATTCTCGGATAGTCAATCAGTCCTTAAGGCCCTGAGCAGTTGTACAATTACGTCCAAATTATTATTGGAATGCCGCAACATGTTTAATGACCTGGTCACTCAGAACCAGATCACCCTGGTCTGGGTGCCAGGACATGAGAGGCACGGGGAAATGAGATGGCAGACATCTGCGCAAAAAAGGGGCTGAGAAAAGCTTAACTGGACCCACCCCACCTTTTGGGTTTAACAAAGGTCTTCTTAAAGGTGAGATAAAGAAATGGGCAACGTCCATTACAATGAAACACTGGAATGGGACCAGCGGGCTGGAACATTCCAAAAAATTTCTGAGCTTCGACGCTAGGAGGTCGGACCTCGCCCTAAAACTGGACAGGAGAAGCTTAAAGACACTGACAGAGGCACTCACAGGCCACTATACCTGTAACAAGCACCTTCACAAAATGGGCTTATCCAACACGGACACTTGCAGATTCTGCGGTGAAGAAGAGGAGTCAATGGAACACTTGATCACTAACTGTGGGGCACTAGGCCACAGGAGATATAGACTACTACATGCATATACGCTGAATGAGGAGGACCTATTTACACTCCCATTGAAGGAGCTGATCCTGTTCCTCAGCGTATTAAATAAATAAATAAAACAAACAAGAGGAAGCACAATAGATCAACGTGGTCGCAGTGCAAAGGGCCATTTTGGGCCAGACCCCACCTCATTACAATACAATACAATACAATGTATGTAGACACAATAGTCAAGCAACATTCAAATATACGTAGAAGCATGGTTGAAAAGTTTTGAAAGCAAAAATGAAAGAAACTGAAATTATTTTTTATTCAATATAATCTCCCTCAACTTCAACACACTTATTCCAACGTTGCCCCAATAATTTTATATCATCTCCGTACTGATTTTCCGGATGCTTTGCCAAATACTGTTCCACGGTGGCAATAGCTTCTTCATTCGACGAAAAACGCCTTCCACGAAGAAATTGCTTTGAAATTTCTGAAGAAGTAACAGTCGGAGGAAGCCAAATCTGGTGAATACGGTGGGTGTTGAAGCAAATCGTACTTTAATTCGTTCAATTTGGCCATGGTCAAAACACTGTGTGTGAACACGTGCATTGTCTTGCCAAAACATTGTTTTCTTCCGTAGGCCGGGTCTATTCTCACGAACTTTTTTAATCCAATTGATTCAAAAGGTAGCAATAATATTCAGAGTTAATTGTTTTATCTTTTTGAAGATAATCAATCTATAGAAAAGGGAAACAAACGAACGATAATATCCACATAATTAAAAACATCATTGAACGTAAAATTGAGACAGGGGAGGAAATCTACTTCAATTTCATAGACTTGCGAGCAGCCTTCGATACAGTAGATAGAGGGAGTATAGATATCTGTCTAGAGAAACTAGAGGTTCCAAGAAAAATGCGCCAAATAATCAATAGTTTATACTGTCAGGTTAGGGGGATAGTACAAGTGAATGGAAAAAGATCAGCAGATTTTGAAATGCAAGTGGGACTAAAACAAGGAGACAGCTTAAGTCCATTAATATTTATTATAGTAATAGACAGAATCCTGCAAAATACGAGGAAACGCGCCGAAACTGTGAAGACACTGTTAGGGTATAACAGACTGGAACCTGTAGCTGTGGATGCATTACTATACGCTGATGATCTGGCACTAATAGCTGACAGTTATGTGAAAATGGAAAAATTAACAAAAATATGGACAGAAGAAATAGAAAAGATAAATATGGAAATAAACGTAGAAAAAAGCAAACTAATGGTGCTAAATAATAAAGAGCCAACCAGTAATCTAATAATTAAAATAAACGATAAACAAGAAGAAATTGTCGACGCATACGAATATTTAGGTACTATTATATCGAAGGATGGAAAAGTTGATCTAGACATAGCAAAAAGAGGACGGAAAGCCACAAACATATACTACGCTCTGAATCAAACCATCTTTGGAAAAAAAGAAATAGAACCCAAGATCAAACAGATAGTATACAATGCAGTAGTAGCCCCTCACAATAATGTACGCAAATGAGTCCTGGACAATACAGCAAAAACGCGAAAGCAAAATAACAGCTATGGAAATGAAATTTTTGAGAAAGATCGTGGGGAAAACAAGAATGGACAGAATAGAAAACGAACAGATAAGGAATATGATAAATCAAGAAGATATACTAAAAAGAATGGAAAAATGTCAACTGAATTGGTACAGCCACATAATTAGAATGGAACAAAAGAGTTTAACAAAGAAAATAATAGAAGCCAAAAATAACGGGAGAAGAAAAAAGGGAAGACCAAGGAAAAAATGGATTGACAGAATCAACGAATTAGGACGAAAGCGAGGGAAGACCATAGCAGAAATGAGAAGAATGAGTACAGACCGGACACGATGGAAAGAATGGATTAAATCGTCGTAAGATCCAAAAATAATCCGACGCTGAAAGGCAAAAGGATTAACGAGAAGAAGAAGAAGAAGAAGAAGAAGATAATCAATCAACAACGCCCCTTTTGCATCCCCAGAAAACTAATGGTCATAACCTTTTTGCCGATCGTTCTGACTTTGACTTGTTTTGGAGCTGAACGACCAGCTTCATTCCGCTGTAAACGTTCTTATTTCAGTTTAGGATCATGATGGTAGATCCGAGTCTCATCCATAATTATAAAACGACGCACAAATTCGGTTTCATTCTGCTTAAAACTCTCCAAATTAGACTGAGAAATTTGTTTTCGATTCAGTGTTCGTTGAATTGTTAACGAATGCGGCACTAACTTTCCGAATAGCTTTTTCACATGTAATTCTTCGTGTAAAATATGGAGTAGTCGTTCATCCGAGATGCCTATGGTATCAGCAATTTCACGTTTAGTCGAACTTGGATCGTTATAAACAATATCATAGGCTTGCTCAATGTTTTCTCGTGTTGTTGCACTTTTGGACGTCCACTACGTGGTTCATCTTAAACGCTTCTACGACCATGTTTAAACTCTAAAAACTATCGAAACACAGTTGGAAATGAAGGAGCAGATTCCTTCAACACTTTCACCATTTTCGTACTTTGCGGATTACTGATAACCGTACCAAAACAAAGAATTGTATCACCGCACGATGTTCCGTTCTTTTCCATTCTAACAGAATACACTGTCACGTAAACTTCAAATGGCTTGTAAACAAAGAATAAATTGACAGATCAAAATGGAAGATGAAATATTAAAATGGCGTATAAATTTTGATTTCTCTACTGGTTAATAGTCGTCGCTTTCAAAACTTTTCAACCAACCTGCATATACATACATATACCGTGTGTCTCACATCGGGTGGGATTGCAACAAGTTTTCTGTTCTTTTTTTTAATAACTTCTGACGAATTTGACATTTTGAAGTTTTTCAGATTTGAAATCAGCATATAAGGCTGCAAAACATACCCCATTTAACCAAAACTCCATCTTCAATCATAAGAGAGCTATCTACGAAATTCCACTCGATCTGAGACACACGGTATATGTATATTAGGGTGGCAGCTGTTTTGCAAAATGTGGAATTTTGTAAATTATCTCTCGTAAAATTTTTATATTCGGTCTAAAAGGCATGTGGTTGAAATTTGAGCCAAATCGGACAACGTTAAAACATGGCGCATCGAGGTCAACGGTCAAGTATATGAAAATATCGGTCTTTTCAGCTAACAATATTAAAGAAACTGTATATCTTGCATTCATTTAAGGAAGGGGAGGATAGATTGCTTCGATTTAATTTCAATCTAGGTAAAATTTAAAATATCTTCAAATATCTCCGAAATCACAAGAGATAGGTATAGGGAAACCTAATACAGTTTGGGTGGAAATTGAAAAACCTTTCTCCGAGTCTGAAAATATACAGGATGTTCCATTTGAAATAACAAAGTTATACACTATTAAAGTTGAAACAAATAGAGCCGGTCTATGGAATTATCCTGTACATTATTGTAAAATTACATACCTGAAAATAAGTAGCCCAAGATATACCAAATCAAGACTGAAAAGATGATTTGAAAATTTCAATTAGTTTGTCTGTTATGTCCATTTTCAAAACATCTTACTTTTTCGAAAATCCTCAAATACTTCGAAAACGGTTTACGATAGGTATATGGAACATCGAAGTAACTTACCTTTATTTTTCCTATACAATTCGAAAAAGTAAAAAATGTATATTGTTCCATTTAAAAAAAAACATAACTTTGATATTCGTACATATGAGAGTTCAATTACGAAATTCGGCCATAATGTACTAATTGCGCATTTTGCAGCTTTTTGATTCTACAGAAGTAGACAACTTGTTTTGCCACAAACTCCTGTAGTAGCTACAATCGCGCACTCGGCTAGCCCGCCGTGGGAAAATTGTGCTTAATTAGAAAACTACTTTCATTATTCGCAGACGCGCGTTTCGCGGTCATACCGCTCATCAGTGCGACTGTGTGAACTCTCATATGTACGAACATCTAACACCCGGGCTTATATAGAGCTTCTATAGAAACGAAAACTACTTCACACAGTCGCACTGATGAGCGGTATGACCGCGAAAAGCGCGTCTGCGAATAGTGAAAGTAGTTTTCTAATTAAGCATAATTTTGATACTTAGCGCTTTGTTGGAGCACCCTGTATAAACGACAATATTTTCTAATTATGGCCATTATAAACGTACACCATCTTATCAAAAAAGATTTTAAAAAAATTATTAGTTTGGGAGCTACAGTCCGAGGCGCTGGTGGTGGGCCACCCTGTATACAGGTTGGTTGAAAAATTTTAAAAGCGACGATTACTAACCAGTAGAGAAATCAACATTTTTTACGCCATTTTAATATTTCATCTTGAACACACACAAAAGGTCATTTCGATCTATCAATTCATTCTTTATTTACAAGCCATTTGAAATTGACCTGTATTCTGTTAGAATGGAAAAAAAACGAAAATCGTGCGGTGATAAAAAGATATTTGACGCACAAAAAAATGACAGTTTTCTGGGTTTCTTTTCTGACAGATTGGAAATTTTAAACTTTTTCAGACTGATTTTTAAACCTATATATAAAGCTGCAAAATATATCCCATTCAACCAAAACTCCGTCTTCAATAACAAGAAAGTTACCCGTGCAATTCCACTCGATCTGGAACACACTGTATGTAATCATGAGCGTATAGAGCAGGTGTGTGTGTGTGTTTTCTTTTTCTATAAACAAACAGCGTAATTAAATTGTAGTTAAGATGATTTAAATGCTAATTATGCCCGTTTCTTTCTCTTTAGTAATTTATACATACGTCCAATTCATCCGTAATTCCTGGTCAAGAAAAATCGATTCAAGGTGAATAGAATACCTAACTCCTTGAAACGATTTTCAATCAATGTAACAAACGAAGTAAATAATAGACAAGGATACAGGTATTACATTATCAAACATGCGAGTCGTAATCTATGTTTTGATGCGCGAATATTTGTAGGTAATTATTACGTAACTATGTTTAATACGATTCTCTCGTCTTAATGTATTAGGTGGGAGCGGGAGTTGTGGAAATTTGTATTAGGAGATAAATTAGTACGTAAATTACACAGGTCTGCGAAAAAATTTTTTGTCAGCTGCATGCGATATTTTTACTGAATTATATGTTTTAAAGTGCGCTGATTTCAAAAGTGATGGCCATTTTCTTCTATCACATAAGGATTTTTTGAAAATTCAAACAAAAAAATTGGTTAAAGCGCTCCTTTATTCAAAATTTTCAAACAATAAATATTTTTTTAAAGCAAACGAAACATTATTTTGATACATATACTTATTCATGTTCTTTATGAAACCTCTTCTTCTTTTCCTTGATACTTTGACGAGTCCTTTTCCGATTTCCATCTTCAGTTTCTCGCTTAAGCAGCCAACAGTAGTCAGCAAGCATAGTGACATCCCATCGCCCTTGGTACCTTCTCTCGATATCACGGACATCCTGGTGAAATCGCTCCCCCTGCTCTTCACTGTAAGCTCCCAGGTTTTCAGGAAAATAGTCTATGTGAGAGTGTAAAAAATGGACCTTCAAGCTCATCTTGCAGCCTTGAGCTTCGTATGCTGCTAGCATCCGTTGCACAATGGTTTTATAGTTAGGATCCTTAGTATTTCCCAAAAACCTTCGCACTACGTCCTTGAACGATACCCAAGCTTCTTTTTCCTTCTCATTCATAGTTTCCACAAATGAAGGGTCCGTTAAAAGTTTTCTTATGTCGGGGCCGGTGAAAACTCCCTCTTTCAACTTTGCTTCTGACAGCTTCGGAAATTTTGTACATAAATATTTGAAACAGTCTCCATCCTTTTTCCGCGATTTAACAAATTGTTTCATCAACCCCAATTTGATATGGAGAGGGGGCAACAAAACCTTTTCTGGTGGTACCAAGCTAGTGTTTATAACATTTTTCTCTCCAGGTTTTAAAGTTTCTCGGGATGGCCAATCACTTTTTTCCAGTGCTGTTCTCTGGCTCTACTATCCCACAAGCATAAGAAGCATGGGTATTTGGTATAGCCTGCCTGCTGACCCAAAACCATTGTCAGTATTTTGAAGTCCCCACAAATCATCCATTGATGGTCTTGATACTTGATTTTTTCCAGGATAATGGCCAAATCGTTATAATTTTCTTTCATATGCACAGAATGTCCAATCGGAATCGAGGCAAATTTATTTCCATTGTGCAATAATACTGCTTTAAGGCTAGTCTTAGATGAGTCAATAAATAGGCGCCATTCAGATGAGTCATACTTTATATCAAAGCGATGTATGAGTTCTTCCACATTATTGCAGAAAACTAAATTTCCTTCTTTTGAGAAAAACTGGGTAAATTCTTTTTCTCGGTGTCTGTACCAGTAGAAAGAAGTGCCAGGTGATAAAAGGTTTTTATTTTTTAATCTAGAACCTAACAGTTCGGCTGCATCTTTTGAAAGACCTAAATCTCTTACTAAATCATTGAGCTCACCTTGAAAAAATAGTTGAGGCCTTCCATCTTCGTCAAAAGATAAATCTGAGCTTGATTCACCCGGAGGAGGTAATGTAGCTTCGTCCTCCAACTCACTAGGGTATTCATCCAAACTGGAAGGTGGCTGCGGAATAGATATCTCGGAGCTATGGGGCACTGGACGTATAGCTGAGTCAAGATTAGGATAACTTATGTCTCTTTTGTTTTTTGAATTGAATCCCTTTACGTCAACTGAGCAGAAGTAGCAGTCAGTGGTGTGATTTTTCTGCTCACGCCATATCATAGGAATTCCAAATCGAAATGCATTTTTCTTTCCCTTAAACCACAAACGAAGATCTTCTTCGCATCTTCTACACACCTTATGCGGGGCCCATGATTTATCTTGATGACCAAGTTTAACCAATTTAAAGTAGGCAAAATAAACTTTCCTTACAAAATCACTTATATTTCTCTGTTGACTTTTAATAGTGGATTCACCACAGATATAACAAAAACTGTTTGGAGAAATAACACAACCCCTTGTAGCCATGATTAACAGACAACAGTACTGTTCACTTGAATATCAGTATGTCTACTGAGAGCTTTTCTTTGTTTCAAGCGACCAGGCGTCAATTTAAAGTATAAATGCAACTTAATATGCTAGAACTTACTTTGCGCCAAAATAACGGGAAAAGATTGTAGCAGAGAATAAAAAATGAGAAATCAAAGAAGAAATGATTACCGTTATTTTTCTTTAAAAATTATGTGCTTAAATTTTAGTTTGCATATAATTGTGTAAAAGTGTACGTCATTTGACTTGTCTCAACATGTTAAAACATTCCCAGTCTCACCAACAGCTCAGGTTGTTTTTCTCCATTATCAAATAAAAATCATATAGGTTTATTACCAATGAACATAGATACTGCAATATGTATACATAAAAACTTATGTGATATAATAATTTGAATATTTTTCTGTTTTTGGGAGGTCAAAATCTGTAAGAAAATGTAAAAAAATCCTATGCAGTTTTTGGTCGCAGACCTGTGTTATTAAATTGCAGTTACAGTTATCCATAGAACTACCTATTAACTTTGAGATAAAAACGGGTAGAATGTTAAAAGTTTCAAATATTTCTTGTGAAAAAAACCACAACAATATTATTTCGCAGTACTATAGCTTCATCATGTAGATGAATTATGATCATTCAATTTTTTACAATAAATATTTGAAACTTTCAATATTCTAATGTATCTTCTTCTTCTTCTTCTGTTGAGTATTAAGTTTGACCCATTTCTTTTGTTTCTCCTTCTAGTATTTCCTTATAAATACAAAATTCTCGTTTTAAATTGTCTATATGAACTATTGTGCTCGCAAAGTGCATCTCTTTTGCTTTGAAACGTAAGGTGAGATCGGTCTGGGATCTTTCCCTCACGATATGCAAATGTTTGTGTAGAGAAGTAAATATTTCAGAAATTTCAGTCCAAGTGCGTCGAAGTGCGTATGAGCTTCCAAGCCGCTAAGTGAAATCGTATGTTTCGTTGTGCTCAAAACAAGTGGACTCTTCGTCATTGATGATAAATATTTGTTCATACTTCGAAATTGGAGTGAGAGAAAATCCTCATAAACAAATACTTTTCGTTTAAGAAGACGGTACGTAAGGTAATCGGGCAACGAATGTGTGATTTTTCGTTTATAATCGCATCAATTATGTTAGACGACATGTTCCCGATATTGCATTAGATGAAAGGATATTTCGACGAATTGGAAGTAGCAGAATTACGACAAAGATAGATAGGATTGTGCGAATTTTGGTTAACGTGTACGGCCAAAGGTGCACTTGATATTTTACGTCCAATTAGAAGGAATGTTTAAATCCTCCCATAACATTTTTGTTTTTGCTGACTTACTTTACCGAGGATGATAATATAGTTGTCAAACTACGTATTTGGAAATCACTAAAATGGTGTGGTAAGGGTAACAACAATTTCCTTTCACTTAATGGAGGTAACAGTGCCGACGACGGCACAGAGGAGTATTTGTATGAAAAATCCGGACAAAAATATTTTAATGTTTCTTTTCAATTAATATGACTTAATTTAATATATTGTAGTATTTATTACAGAAGAAAACAATATTTACTCCAGAATAATATTTAACCCCTTGCACTACGCCGAAATTCACAATCAGCCGTGCCAAACTCGGGCGCCTGAGTGGTCCCGAAAAGAGTCGAAGCGGCGAAGACTGAGTGTCGGAACTATGAACACATCTTACGACCATTCTTACGACTGACAATGAGTGCGAGATAGGCGTGCTCGTGTTGACTTCACGCGGTGGTGCTCCTGTAAAATTCAAAAGACAACAAGATACAAGATAAAATATCCAATCATTCAAGAAAAGGAAAGAAGAGATAAGACCTCATTCAGGCGTTCCTGGTGGCCCGAGATTAAGACCGCGAGCATGGCTCGTGATATTCATGTTTGGCCCGAAATGTCGATTACGAGTCTGACTCGTAATATCCACGTTTGCTGTGAAATTGAACAACGAGCCTGACTCGTGATATTCAAGTTTGGCCTAAAATTTTCATCACGAGTCAGACTCGTGAAAATAGTGCAAGGGGTTAATACACAGAGTGTTGCGGGTCTAGTACTACTTTGGTGGAGTTTATAAATTAAATGAATTTATGACTACACTTTTATTATTTCAGTTCCTAAAACTAATTATAAACTATACATAATTTGACCGTACCCGATAAATTAATGGAGTTAACTAACTTACTATGTATAACTTTTCTTATGGCTAATCTTTCAAATTCGAAGGGCAAAATCTCTTAAATCAGCTTTAAGAAAAACAGGGTAATAAATTCTGTCGTAGTAGGCGATAGTAATGGGAAATTAGCCAAATTGTAAAAAATTATTGAATGCCTTAGAAGGGTAAGTGTTGATATAATTTTAACAATATTAAATTATATTGAAGCAGCTCTAAACCTATCGTCAGGAAATACAAAAGTATCATATTACACAAATATGCGTGGAAAAGAACAAGTTACCACTTAAATCTTATGTATTTTATGTATGCTTAAAGTCTCTACGGATTTCTAAAATATATACACTGTTTTACATTAAACAGGCACACAATGTTAAATATCGGTTCTCCAACAAAAGAAATAAAAATTAATCATCATCGCTATCTTCGTCTTCTTCACTTCTATTGTCTTCCTCAATATTTTGTTTTAGAGATGATGGCTGTGGCAAGTCTGCGAACATTAAATCGAATGCTTCAGTAGAAAATGGCATCCTTTTCTTATGAAACTTTCTAATAGAACTTAAATAAGGATCCGAACTCAAAAGCAATCTATTCAATATGTCCCTGTTGCAATCCACCCTTGAAAATTTTCTGGAAAAATTTAGTCGATATTGACGAAAGTTTTTATTACGGGCCTCAGATGCCTCCTCCGATAATTGGCCGATAGGTAATATTGCATGACTTATTACTTTGGCTCCATGCATTAAAATTTTGTGAATTGTAGGTGACATTGGGTACCATCCATATAATTCCACGTATCTTTTTGAAGTTTCGTGAGCATAGGTAGCGAATTTGTCGGTATCTATGTTATATCCACTTGAAATAACTTGAAGGATAACTCCTAGTCTTTTAATGAGATCAACATTGAGCCCAGTGATTCCTGAAGATGTATCTGGGTCTGCAAAAAATCTTCGTGATGTGTTTCCGTCGTTGGTGTTTCCAAACCCAGCTTTGGGAAAGTCCACCAGTAGCCCCATTTCTTCTCTGAACCGTCTCTGTATCGTTTCTTTCGTTTCTTTAACAATATTCTTTTCTTTGTTTGTTCGCGCCTGCCATTTTTTCAATGGCAGTTTATATGACAAATGGAGTAGTGATTCAAAAAACGAATTCTCGCATGGAGAACAGATAGTCCGAACATCAGCGATTCCGGATTTACCTCTTGCACTTCATTTAATTTATTAAATTCTTTAGAAGTCTGTCCGCAAATATAGCAGCGCGTAGTTGATGCAGTGTCAGTAGTTGCATTACACACTTTGCCATCAACCATCGTAAACAACATTGTGTGTTTTATATTCAGAATTCCCTCCGGAATTTGTATCCCTGATTCCGTCAAGTTTTGAACTTGGTTTTCAACGTATATTTTTTCTTCTTCCTTAGTAACATCTTTTGTTTCAGAAGTAAATCTTATGCGAATTGGTCGACAGAATCTCACTGAGGATGGAACTAGATTTTGCCATATAACTTTTACTGGTTCTCCGTTCATTCTGACAATCAGTCGCAAAGGAACAAGGGAACTTTGAAATATATTGGCGTCACTATCACTGTTGTGATTAAATTTTTGTTTGAATTGCGACTGCTGAGACCCGTCACATCCCCACTTTACTATGAACTCCAAATGTTTCCTTTCCTCCACTGAACATCTTTCAATTACTTCGGCAAGGTATTTATGTAAACGAAATACTGTATGGTCAAGTAACTGTAATGTTTTATACTCCGGAGCAGGATATATTATAATATTATCTATTAGAAGAGATACTACGTACATCAAACGTTTTATTTTTTTATTCTCCGTTACTAACTGTTACATCTCACATATATATAATAGTACCAACTTAACGTATATATATGTCACATGTCCCTCCTTAAACAAAATCTTCAAATCTGCTAGGCTTTCTTATTTCTCTGGTGCTTCTTCGTAGTTCAGGTTGTTCAATCGGTATCGTCGGACTTTCAGGTCGTACCACTTCTTCTTTCTTCTTTTCTCCATCTTCTTCCTTTCCTTCCATATTGGCAATGTTTCTAATATGAATTTTATTTCTTCTATATATTCCTCCTTCATTAGTTTTGATCCAATAAGAGTTTGGGTTTTCGTCTCGCCTTATAATTTGTCCAGGTGTCCATTTTCTTGTATCTTCTTGCATAAATACGTCGTTCTTTATTTCTTTCCGTTGTTGTGTCTGTTTATCATAGTACTTCTTTTGGTATTGTTGTCGTGTCAATAATTTATCTCGAATGTCGTTGTTTGCTTCAGTTGTTGTATTTCTGACTATTGGTATATTAGTTCTTATCTTGCGACCCATTAATATTTCTACTGGCGATGGCAAGTTATCTTTAGGTGTACTGTTATAAATAGCCATTAAAGTATAAATGTCTTCATCCGGTGATTTCCTCATCACGTTTTTAAAAATTTGAACATGTCTCTCTATCAATCCATTACTACGTGGATATTTCGGACTGCTCGTTATATGCTTGATTTCCATATTTCTTAAGTATCTTCGAAGTTCTTGTGAATCATATGGTGGTCCATTGTATGATATCACTTCTAGAGGTAGTCCATGTGTTCCAAAAATTATTTTTATTTCGTTAATCACATCCTTTGCAGCTGTTGTTTTCATCGGACTAATTATAGTAAATTTCGAGTAATAATCTGTTACTAACAAGTATTTCTGATTTTTCCATTCCATGAAATCCATTCCTAATCTTTCCCATGGACCATTTGGTACCTTGTGTGGTTGCATCTCTTCCTTTATATTTCCTCTTGCATGCTTCTGGCAGGTTATGCACAACGAAATATAGTTAATTAAATCTTGACTCATGTTTGGCCAATATACTGATTCTTGCGCTCTTCTAATACATGACTGGATTCCAAAATGACCTATATGAATTCTTCTGATTATTTCTGTTCTCATGCTCGCAGGTATTATTTGCTGTTTGTTTTTAAATAACAATCCCTTTTGTTCGTAAATTTCATATCTTGAATTATAATAAGGCTGTATTTCTTTATTCACTGATGATTGCTTCCTTGGCCATCCATTTCTTAAGTAAAATATTATACCTTTAAGTTCGGGATCCTTTGATGTCTCTTCTTTTAATTCCTCGCATCTTTCTCTACTAGCTACTACGTTAGATTGTACCTTTAATGTTTCTTCCAATATATCTTCTTTTAATATTTCTTGATTACTAATTTTCAATCTTGATAGAGCATCAGGCACTTGCATCTTTTTACCTGTTTGGTACTGTATGATAAATTTATATTCTAATAACGTTAATACCATTTTTTGAAGTCTAGGCGACATATCATCTATTGGTTTATTTAGTAATCCTATCAGTGGTTTATGATCCGTATTAATTATAAAATCACGTCCATACAAATAATAATGAAAATGTGCACATACAGCCGTAATTGCTAGTAATTCTTTTTCTATTACGGAATAATTCAATTGACTCGGACTGAAACTTTTTGAAAAATATGCAATAGGTTGATCATCTTGTTGTATTAAACCTCCTATACATCCTTTACTTGCATCTGTACTTAATAGTATGCTCTTATTGGGATCGAAAAATGTTAAAACAGGGGCTGTTGTAATCAGCCTCTTAAGTTTCTCAAATCCTGCATTTTCATTCATGCCCCATATCCATGCCGAATTTTGTTTTAGTAAATTTCGTAATACTGATGTTTGTTGTGTCATATTCGGAATAAATTTAGCTAGATAGTTAACCATGCCTAGAAATTGTTGCAACTCTTTTTTATTTTTAGGTGGTTCCATATTTACTATTGCATTCACTTTGTCATTTGCTATTTGAATGCCATTTTCTGATATTATGAAACCAAGATATTTAACTTCTCTGACAGCCAGTTGCGTTTTATTATCTTTGAATTTTATATTCATTTCTTTTGCTAATTTAAGTATCTTTTCTAAAGTATCATTATGCTCTTTTAATGTAGCTGCATAAATCAAAATATCATCAGCATAGGCAATTACATTTTTTACTTTGCTAGTTATTTTGCTAATTTCATTCTGAAATATATCTGATGCACAACATAAGCCATATGGCAATCTTTTATACTTATACTTACCAAATGGTGTTGTTATTGTACACAATTTTGAGCTGTCTTTATCTAAAGGTATTTGGTGAAAAGCTGTACTTACATCTAAAACACTGAAGTATTTTGCTTCATTATTTCCAGGTTCTGTTAAAATTGAATCTATTGTAGGAAATACTTGGTTTGGCTCTCTCTGTATGTATTTATTCAAAGGTCTTGGATCCATACAAATTCTTACTTGGTTTGTATTTGCTTTTTCTACTATGACAATTGGATGTACCCATTCAGTAAATTCTTCTGTCTTCTCTAAAATATCCATTTTTTCTAATCTTTCTACTTCTTGTTTTACCTTTTTTAACATTGCACATGGTATCCTTCTACATCTTGCAACACTAGGAACATAACCTTCTTTTAATTTAATTTTATATTCTGTTTTGACACAACCTGTTCCTTTAAAAACATCTTGGTATTGTTTTGTTATTTCTTTACATCTATATTCTTCCTTCTCTATTTCCGTTTCTTCTATTTTATTAATTCTTTGTAATAGATTTAGTTTTTAATAGCATCTATGCCTAATAATGGTTGTCTATTGTGTTTTGTTATATAAAATTTTAACACATTTTTTCTTTCTTTCCTTGTGCATTTTAAATTTTTAACTCCTACTACTACAATCTCGTTATCACTATATGATACTAATTTTTTATTTGTTCTTTCAATACTTTGGTCTACGTTCAATTGTTTAAATAATTCTAATGGTATAATGCTTGCTTGACTTCCTGTGTCTAATTTAAATATAATGTTCTTACCTTCGACATTAACTTTCTCTGTCCATTCTGTTTGTATATCATGAATTATCACATTATTATTATAAATTGCACCTATTTCTAAGATATCTTTTTCTTCTTCTTCATTCAAATTGTCTGTTTCTTTCATTTGATGTACCTTTCTATTCTTGCAAACTCGTGCAAAGTGATTTAAATAGTGACATTTGGAACACCTTTTTCCATATGCTGGGCATTTCCCATATTCATGTGTTGAACCACATTTCAAACATATCCTTCCATATCCTTTCTTTAAATCCTTCTTAACTTTTGGTTGCACTTTATTCTCTAGTCCTTTTTATATATATTGACTTTATTTACCTCTTTGTTGACCATTTGGTTATACTGCTTCGCAGCTTCTTCTTCTGCCTTACATATATCGATACATTTAATCAACGTTAAATTTCTTATACCTAATAATTTCTTTCGTAACTCATTATCTTTTATACCATCTACTATTTTGTCTTTTATTAAGGAATCTGTCAGGTCACCGAAGCCACAATCCTTTACTTTTGTTCGTATTTCTATTAAAAATCATCAAATGATTGGTTTTCCTCCTGTTTGGTGCTAAAAATACATGTCTGATATATGTTTCGTTTTTATACGGCGTATAATGTTGTGAAAAGGCTTCTAAAATTTTCTCAACCGTCAAAACGTCATCCAATTCTGGCGTTGTACCATCTTCTAAAATGCTAACCTCAAATTCAAATGTATTATATATATTTAATGCTTCTTCTCCCATTATATGTAACAATATTGCTTTTTGTTTCTTCACTGACTTCGTATCCAATTCAGCAGCCGTCCAATATATTTCCATTATTTGGCGATATTTTTCCCACGCTTCTGCAGGGTTATTTCCTGGCACAAATGCTTTAGGTGGAACTAACGACATTTTGCCTTATTATATTATTTCTTCACCGCTGTCACCATGTAATGTTTTATACTCCGAAGCAGGATATATTATAATATTATCTATTAGAAGAGATACTACGTACATCAAACGTTTTATTTTTTATTCTCCGTTACTAACTGTTACATCTCACATATATATAATAGTACCAACTTAACGTATATATATGTCACAGTAACGACTGCAGTTGGATCTCAATGCATGTTTCGGTGACACTGATCGTCTTCTCGTTTGGGTAACATTCCTTTTCTGCTTTTTGAATTAAGGAGTAGCAGGGATAAATACTTTTATTAGCACCGTGAATTATTTCCCACTGTCTTCTTGTAAAATCGCCTTCGACGAAAATTGCCAATCCTTCTTGTGGCGTGTGTTTTTTCACATCTACTTGTTTCCGTTTAGAAATAAGAATCTTACGGATTTTAGTGGCTCTCGTTGGTGTAGATGTAATTTCCTTTATCATTACTGACGCATCAGTATTTCCACTTGTCCGCTGACTAACGCCAGCTGCATAGACTAACTGTTCAGCAGGTACTTGCTTCCGCAACTCCATAGTTTTTCGACGCTTACTGCGATCAGATAATTCTTGAAAACATTTACTTGGACGCCCGGATTTTTGTGCAATCTCTGCACTGAAGTTCGGCAATTGTATAACAGATATGAGCCGTTCTGCATTATTACTTAAGAAACGCTCTTTTTTCGACTCGCAGCAACCCATTTCTGCTTAAATTGAGCCTTAAAAAACCTCAAAGCCCGACTTAGAACATGTTTTTATAATCAGGGCATTGGGTAATTTCGACAAGTTTTTCTTGCAAAAACGAAAATTTTTCGTCGATTTTTTCTCCCTTACATTGTTGCATTATGTCGTATAATTCTCTTCTGCTAAAATTTCTTACTGATTGTGAAAAATCTGGAAAAAATAACAAAAACACTAATACAAATTTAACGATTTATCATTAACCCTATTCAACACGTCGTGCAACAAAATGGCGCACGTTGGCGCACAATGTTTTTGTTCTGACTACTCAACAACAACCAGGACTACAAATGTGTGAAAAAATCAAACCTTGACAAACGTTGACAAGTAAAAACACCACTTTGTGTATAGTTGACAGAAAAATATATTTTCAGAGGATTTGTTCACCCCTAAGACACATTATTTAAACTGAATATTAATTTTAAAACCATAATTAAGTAAACTACATACCTTCCACTTCCATTTTTAGAATAGATCTCTTGAACACTCCAACACACGAAAGCACAATTTAGAAATTAAGACAGTGAATATATGAAGTTGCTGAGTATAACGATTTGCGGTTTAAAACGACCGAGTTACGACTGATCGTGCGGGAAGGTGTAAGCACTTGAAAGTTGTTTATAGTTGACGTTCGACGAACTGATTACTAAACATCGAAAATAGGAGGTTTACGGAATTTTACATGTCACTTGATTTTTCGACTTATGACCGGATTTCGCATGCAAATACTCCTCTGTGCGACGGTTTAGTTAGTTCAGAAGAGAGACACGGAAGCACTTAGGTTCTGTTGAGTCGCTTCCACTAACCTCTCCAAGTCAATATATCAATCCCATCTTCGTTAAAAACCAGTGTGCCCTGTCTGGCCCAACAGGCCTTATACCTATCCATAAGTTTCAGATGTTTGTCCCTTAAGTATCGATGCCCTGATATTGACTAAAGCCTCGCAATAGTTTTATCTATTTCGCTACAGAAACTGCACTCAGGTTCAGTATTGAGCTTGCTTTTATGCAGATGTTAGTTGACCATCCAATGTCTGGTGAGGAGACCCAAATTGACTTGTCTTTATTTTTCTCGATCTTCACGCAACTTAAAGCTCTTCTATGAAGGTCTTGAATTGTTTAAGTCAGGCATGGGCAACCTTCTTTTTTGTAGAAGTTTTATGCTGTGAGTAATCTTGAAAAATATACATTTTTGTAGTATCCTTATGATTCATTATGAATTAAGTTTAGACGGGGCGTGCTAATATGCAACGAAAGAATTCAGTAGCGGGCCGGAGGTTGCCCATACTTGGTTTAAGTCTTGCCTGTTGTTGCCGCTTACACCAGAACTGGTCTCTAAACCAGCTATCTATGGTGGCAACTACATTGGTTATCGACGATTTAGCATAAACTCAACAGAAATATTATTATCTTTGCTGTAGCAATTTGGACACCATCAATCACATATTTTGACAATTGCGTTGTCATCCTCAGTAAAGAAAACGCAAAGGAAAGAATACAACAAGAATTAAAATATCATTAAACCGAATTAGAAGCTTGGGATCATCGATTCGAACTTCAACCACGACATTACACTGGTCAACACATCAAAATTTTCCAGGGTGTTTTTATTTGTTTTCGCTTAATTTAACTGTGCTGATTACAGAAATAACACTAGTTTTTCCTAGCCGCTCTAGTTTTAAATATACACGTAGGTTAAAAATTATTACAAAAGTATGATTTTTTTACTCACTTTATTTGAAACGGTCACTGTGGTTGAGGAATAAAATGTTTTCTATAAGACTTTCTTGAATGAGGTGTCTGCATAAGATCTCGACAATGATTCCAGCAGTAATCAGCCATCATATATATGTCCCATCTCCCTTGGTAACGTTCTTGCATTGTGCGAACATCCTGGTGAAACCTTTCACATTGCTCTTCACTGTAATCTTCCAGGTTTTCAGGAAATCGATCCAAATGAGAATGTAAATAATGTAATTTAATACTCATGTTACACCCTAGATGTTTTAAGTTAGACAAGATGTCGTTAACTAATTGTAAATAGTTTTCTGATTTATGATTTCCAAGAAAATTTTTAATCACAGAAACGAAACATTGCCAGGTTCGTTTTTCTAGTTCGTTCATAGATTCGACAAAATTTGGGTCTTTTATCAGTTGTCTAATTTGTGGTCCATCGAAAATGCCTGCTTTTAACTTTTCTTTGCTCAGACCAGGAAACTTTATCGACATGTAAGCAAAACATTGGCCATCTTTGTTAAGGGATTTAACAAATTGCTTCATATTACCAAGTTCTATACGAAGTGGTGGCAATATAATTCGATTGTGACCAATAGCTGACTCCTTCAGTGGCTACACCTTTTGAGTCCAATGGTTGTTTTTATCGCGACTGTCCCACAAACATAAGAAACACGGGTGTTTAATATAACCTGCCTGTTGTCCTAAGAGGAAATTTAACAGTTTCAAATCTACACAAATTTTCCAGCTATGTTCATCATTCATTTCATAGAAGTTGAATGTCCTACAGGTATAGAACCGTACTTATTTCCATTGTGTAACAGTACACACTTTAAACTTCTTTTATTGCTATCAATAAAAAGACGCCAATCGTTTGATTTGTAATTTTGTAAACCCATGTTTTGCATAAGACCTTCAACATTATTACAGTAAACTAAATTCTCTTCGGAGGAAAAATATGGCAGTAAATCTTTTTCGCGAGTACGATAAAATGAAATTTTTGTTTCTGGTGCAAGTAGATATTTCTCGTTCTCTCAGACGAGATGCCAATAATTCGGACTGCTCTTTCGATAGATTTAAATCCCTTACTAAGTCATTTAACTCACTTTGATTGAATGTTTGAGGATTTTTCTCTGGACTAGGTGTGAAATAAGAGTCAGATTCATGTTTTTCTTCTTCAATTTCCATCTCCTTCGGTTCAAAACATGTTGATGATGTTGATGGTACTGGCACTGATGACTGATCAGAGTGTGTAAGAGACCTCTGAGCAGAAGTCAACGTCGGATACAACCACTTATCCCGGTTTGCAGAGTTTATGCCCTTAGTGTTTACCACACAAACATAACAATCATCATGATGATTACGAGGTTCCCGCCAAATCATGCGCCCAATCAAGACCAGATCGTTTTCCACCTTACCATTGTCGCAAAGAGACAACACAATTTTGGCGCACAGTGTTAGGCACCCACGGCTTCCGTAAATTACTAATATTCACACCAAAGTAGTTAAAATACGCAGATTTAACTACTTTGTACTTTTAAGTCCGTGATCGATTTACGATACTTCGCAAAGGTATATTCACCACAAATTACACAAAAATTATCTGGATCGTTTAAACAGTGTCTTCTCTTTGTAGCCATTTTAATTGTTGTTTTTTTCTTAATGTACCAGTTGAAAGTGATTTATCATGCACCGCTACCTCAAACGCGGGTATTTTGAAAAATCTCAAAAACGAGCTGTCATACAAATACTAGTGTCATTTTTGAAATAAGCACACTAAAATACATCGAATATGATAGGAATCTTCTTAGAAAATTTTATAAAGTAGATATTTGTTGGGCAGTGTTATTGTTCAATGTTCTGCAAGGTTAAAGTACAACTTCTTGCCTTTAGAATAGCTGGTTTGAAATTAGAAATAATGACTTGAGAAGTCGTTACTAGACCCAAAGCTGCCATGGAAGCCTCATGTCAAATAGAAGAAAGAAGAATTAAACTTAAAATACAAGAAAATCCTTCGGATTACAGTCGTAACTACTGTTTTAGTTTGTTTTTTTTTAATTAATAATAATAACTCCGGCAAAAGTAACCAGTACAACGTAATTTGCAAACTTCAGGAGTAACAACGTGATAGTCTCTCGGGAAGGTCAAGATGAGAAGACCTAAATTTTGTCAATATCATTTAATGCTGTTGCAGAATTTGAGGGCGAAAAATCTGTAGCTGCAATAAACGATATTAACAAAATTTAGGTCTTCTAATGTTGACCTTCCCGAGAGTCTGACACGTTGTTGCTCCTGAAGTTTGCAAGTTACGTTGTACTCGTTACTTCTGCCAGCATTAGAAATAATCGACAGACACAAGCTTGCCCAGGAAATATTATCAATATCAAAAGATAATTACCTCGTGCTAGTTCCTCGCAAACATTGAATGTTTGAGTAAGTTGAGGTATAAGGATTTACGAGAAGAAAAAGAAGAAGAAGAAGAAGAAGAAAAAGAAGAGGAAGAAGATAACGAAGAAGAAGACGAAGAAGAAGATAATAATAATAATAATAATAATAATAATAATAATAAACTTTATTGTCCAACAGGTGACCCATTAACAGGACAAAAATTAATAAAAGTAAAGTAGAAATATGTTGGCATATACCCATAACAGTAATCCATACAAGGAAAAAAATAAAATAAAAATATATTCAATTGAAGTAGTATGTAAAAATTAAAAAGTATACATACATATGTAATGAAATCTAAACACAAGGCACTACTTCTGCAAAATGTTTATTCCCATTTCGGCACATGTTGTAAATAGGTGAGCGCAGCAAAACATTTGTACGGACAGTCGGCAGATAAAATTCAGAAGCAGAGCGCGTTGTAAGCCTAGGCACGTTGATACAAATCCGTGAAAGTAAATATGGACAGTCAATGTTATTAGTTAATAGTTTACTCAAAAATCGCGCACTTTGATACTCCCTTCTATTCGCAAGTGAATGTATATTTAATTGACTCATAATGTCATCTAGGTTGCAACCACGTTCAGGGTAATTTCCAGTTGTTTTAAAGTTTGCAAATTTTAAAAATCTTCGTTGTATGTGTTCCAAAGCATGCAAGTGTGTTGTATAGATTGGACACCAAATCAAGTTTCCATATTCCATCTTGCTGACGACAAATGCAAAGTACAATAACTTAATAACCGTAATATCCGTAAAATCCCGACACGTTCTCATTATAAATCCCAACGATTTAGATGCAGACTTTATCAGTTGATTAATATGTGGAACAAAAGTAAATGACGCATGAAAAAGAACTCCGAGATCAAGAAAGCTGTCAGGGCTTAATAGTGATGTACCACATAAATAATAGGTGTAATCCAGCGGGTTAGTTTTTCTAGTGTAGGTTACTTTACAACACTTGGAAATATTCAAGTGAAGTTTATTTCGTTCACACCACTTATCAATGATGTCCAAGTTACTTTGAAGAAGCGCAGCGTCATCCGGTCCAGTGATCACAGAATAAATTTTTAAGTCGTCAACATAAGCGAGAGCTGGACATGTTAGAGTTCCAAGTAAATCGTCCAAATATAGTAGGAAGAGAAATGGTCCTAGATTGGACCCTTGAGGTACCCCTGAGGACACACAATACTCCTGTGACGTAAATCCGTTATAATACACATATGCCATTCTATTTGACAAGTATGAGCTCATCAAAGCTAATAAAGAAGAAGAAAATCCAAACGAGTCCATTTTGTTAATAAGTATAAGTATCTTATATGATAGAGATCTACCACTAATAGGTCAATAAGACAAGGCTGGTTTGAGCGATAGTTATATTTTCAGAACGTTTACAAACGTTTTCGGAACACCTTCGTAAACGTTCTGAAAATATAACTATCGCTCAAACCAGCCTTGTCTTATTGACCTATTAGTGGTAGATCTCTATCATATAAGATAAGTATAAAAAGGTCACGAAATATATATATATATATACATTTAATAAGTATAAGGTGGTTTATTGTGTCAAAAGCACGAGATATATCAGTGTAGATTACATCTACCTGGCCACGATTATCCAAAAAGTCACTAATATATTGTGTGATAGTGGATAAGTTCGTTATTGTGGAACGACCTGACATAAATCCATGTTGTAATGGCGACAAATACATATGGACACCAGCGTAAATGGAGTTATATAATACTTGTTCGTATAACTTAGCGAAATTCGACAGTATGGAGATTGGTCGATAATTGCGCAGTTGGTCTTTATTACCTCTCTTGTAAGCAGGAATGATCCTAGCTCTTTTCCACTTGGTAGGAAATATATTAGTTTGCAAGCTAAGATTTATCAAGGTTGTGAGAGGTTTAGCGAAGGCTTTGCGGCAATGCTTCACCACACAGGCTGGTATATGATCGTCACCAGCAGTAAATTTGTTACTAAAACGGGACATCATAAATAGGAGGCTATTCTCGGTAACAAAGTCAGGTTGTACTATAGGAATATTTGTAAGTAATAGATCGTGGGATACACCGACATTGTCGGCAACATGCGCTTCAGAAAAACTTAGCAAAGGAGTTGACAATATCTTGTGGATCTTTGAGAAGCTGATCGCTATCATTCAGAGTGCCTGGTATTCGTGTATTACCACGTTTCTGATCAATATATTTCCATAAAAGAGATGTGTCAGATTTTATCTTTTGCTGAACTTCATTCAAGTATTTGGAATAGGCACTCATTATCTGTTCTTTTACACTAGTACGCAGCCTCTTGAATTCGTTGAGGTATGTCGGCTTTTTGGTACTTATCCATTTCTGTCGATAAAATGCTTTAATTTTAATATTACGTTTAATTTCCGATGAAAACCAGATTGGAAATGCAGCATTTTGTGAATACATATGCTTTGTAGGAACACATGTTTGAAAGACATCATTCAGGCGCATATAAAATTGATCAACCGCTCTGTTTACATCATGATATTCCAGAAGAAAGGCCCAGTCTGTATATGTACTAATTAAATTACAAAGTTCATCGTAATTACCTCGACGGAAATCATAGTAGAATATATTGGCCGATGGAAAATTAGGATTATCAGTTTTAGCACTGTAAGTAAGATTAATTTCAAGTGCTGGGTGATATCTATCCTCAAGTACAAAAGGGTACTCCGCACGATTAACCGAAATATTAAAAGACTCGCAAGCCAGAACTAAATCAAGTAATCTGTTATCACCATTAAAAACTGAGTTATATTGTTTCAAATTCATACTGTAACAGAAATTCTGAAACACAACTGTTTTAGGGCACGATGGATACTCATAAATAAAATTTCGTAAATTAAAGTCACCCAAAAGAATTACAGTATTGTTCCCGAAATAAAGATCCAAGGCACTGGTAAAGAACTCAATATCCAAGGCTGACACATCAGGAGGCACGTATGCAACACAAATAAGACAGTTAATTGGAACAGTACATTTACAAATTATAAAATCAATTGAAGGAACCTGATGAGATATGTAGGAAGTATGGACTACAGAATACCGAATTTTATTAGACAGAGCAAGCAGTACACCACCCCCGCGAGATCTTGAAATGATATCACACTGTCTATCACAACGGACAACGTTGTAGTATGCTGGATATAACTCAGTGTCCAAAAGAGAATCACCAAGCCAAGTCTCAGTAATACCTATTATGTCTGATAGACCTCATGCTACCATTGCGTAAACAATTGGACATTATCTTCACATCACGCTAATGTGATCTTGATTTTTAGATCCTAGATTTTTGATTTACACAGCTTTAATCAAATAGCTGGACTAAAGCCCGCAGTCGAACTGCCATAAGGTTAATGGAGTAAAGCATTTCAAAAAATGTCAATACATAAACTTCAGTATATAGAAGTCAAGTTTAGATAAAAGAAAAGGACATTACATACCACCATTTATTTAATAATTAATTATGTGATGCCTTGGTCTATCAACGGTAATTTGCAAGTCAGGTTTCATGGTAAGAAGATAAATTCGACGTTTCTGAAATTTGATCTTATAACCACATTGTGCTAAACAATTATGAAACATTACCATATTCCAATAAATCTAATTAATTTGGGCAAGCCGTAGAAATTGTATAAACTACATATCAAAACACGATATAATAGGCGATGTAGGATTCGGCAAATTTTTCAAAATAGAAAAAGTGGAAGAGATTATTTAAGTCTTGTAATCATCCATTATTTATGTTTGTTTACAGGCAATACCTATCACCTGGGTTAGAAAATTTCAAAAGTGCGGTATACGCCTATAAGTTAAAATGAAGAAAAATTCCCTAAGAAATCCGATTTTTAAGTCGTTGTAATATGAACTGTAGAATTAAACGAAAGTAAACTTTTCCAAATTTGTCAGAAAATATGTCGAATTCGTTCTACGCCCTCTGTCCCAAAAGTAACCGCAATAGTTCGAAATAAAGCACGCTATGTATGTTATGTCCACAAAAATCATTGTATTTATTCGAAATATTCTCCATGTGCTACAATACATCGATTTGCACGGTCAACGAGTGCTTCAAACGACTTTTTCATGTCGATCTCTGGGATGGCCTTTAGGATGCCGGTCGTCGATCTTTGAATGGCGTCTACGGATGCATAACGAACTCCTTTCTGCTTCAAATGAAGACGAGGGAACAGGAAATAATCGCATGGGGACAGATCAGGCGAATACGGTGGGTGCTGTATCGAATATATTTCATTTTTCGCCAAAAATCGGTGACAATCGTTGCTCGATGACACGATGCGTTATCGTGCAGTAATCTCCAGCTGCCTGGTTCGCGATATTCGGGCCGAACACGACGAATGCGACCCAGCAAACGCCTCATAACATCGAGGTAATATGCACCATTAACCGTTGAGCCGTATGGAACGAACTCCTTATGGATAATTCCCTTCGAATCGTAGAATGAAATCAGCATTGACTTGATTTTCGACTTCTCCATTCGTGATTTTTTCGGATTTCCTTCTTCTGGTGACCTCCACTCTGCGCTTTGACGTTTGCTTTCTGGTTCGTATTGAAAGCACCACGTCTCGTCACCAGTCACAATCGTTTTCAAGAAGTTTTCATCTGCACGGGCTCGTGCAATAATGTCTTTGGAGTGTTCGATTCGAAGCGTTTTTTGGTCGTCGGTCAATTTGTGCGGAACAAACTTCGAATTGGCTTTCTTCAAACCAAGGGTTTCAGTCAAAATGCGCTGAATAGTTGTTTTAGGGATGCCAAGCTCCATTTCCATAAATCTCAGTGACGATTTCTTCGAAATTTTCACAAATTCGCGCACTTTTTCCACATTTGCCTCGGCCAAAGTTGTCGAAGGACGACCGGCTCTATCGTCATCGTTAACATCTTCTCTGCCTTTACGAAATCGTCGATGCCACTCGAACACTTGCCTCTTCGACAAACAATCGTCGCCATAAACAATTTGCAGCATTTCATACGTCTCGGTTGCAGTTTTTCCAAGTTTAAAACAAAACTTAATATTGACTCGTTGTTCGTGACTCATTTTCTGACCGTTTACGAAAAACACTCTCACAGGATGCGTGATGTATCAGCTGACTATGCACCAAATGTCATGAAAATTTGTCAGGTTGGTAAGGAAGAGTCCCACTACAATAATCAATCAACTATCAAGAGATGACGCCACTGGTTTCTGATTTATACACGCATTGCGGTTACTTTTGGGACAGAGGGTGTAATATCTATTCACCTTAAGGGGGAATATACACCTAGAATAATCAAAAAAATCGATTTTTTGGTTTTTATGTTTTCTTGACGCCCGAAGTCTTAGGAATGTTTGGTGAAAATTTCAAGGAAAAATTCGAAGAAATAAAGATACAGTGCACGTTTCAACGTAAGCGCCTCGCGGGCGCTCGGCGTCTCGCCAAACGATGGCTAGCCGCCGTTCGCGTGAGCAGACAAGTTGAAACAAATCGAGCCTTGTTCATTGCACAAAAACTGTTTCATTATGTTTACGAAGGTTGCTCGAGAAAAATTTGTGGATTATCATCAGTAGCTTTTTGTTCGGGCCTAACCGGATTTCTTAGTAACTGTTAATTATAATGAATAATTGTGATAGCTGGGACTTGGCGCCCCATTATACTAATCTATATTTAATATGTGATTTGAACTTTCTAATATTTACTTCAAGGAACCTTTCGAGTTCAATATTAATGAGATATTATATGGAATTTCACCACATTGTCCTAATGAGTGAAATCTCCTTCTAAGGTTATAAAGCCGCCCTTTTGGCAATAAACAAAATCCCAAGATCGACCCCCTCCCAAAAGAAGGTCCGTCGCCTTGCAGATGTCATCGCCTGGAGCTCCGAAGTGAAATATCTCGGTGTCATCTTCGACCGAATGCTCACATTCCAAAAACAAACTGACGAAATCCGAAATCGCTTCATCAAGGCCCGCAACTTGCTTCTGCCCCTCATAGGGCGAAGGAGTCCCCTTCACCTAGGGAGCAAGTTGCTCTTATACAAGACGACGCTTCGACCGCTTTTAACCTACGGCGCTATGGCCTGGTTAACAGCAAGTGAGACTAACATCAAAGGTTTGGAAGCACTCCAAAACCGAACTCTCCGCATCATCGTTGACGTCCCCTACTTCGTAAGGAACGTTCAGATTCATCGAGAACTGAACGTTCCGACTCTACGTGAAATTTCTGACGAAACTCCTGAAGTCCGCGTGGGAAAGAGCCCGCGCCAGCCAAAATCTCTGCGTTCAGATGGTCGTCGATCCCCAAGATCGACCCCTCCCAAAAAGAAGGTCCGTCGCCTTGCAGATGTCATCGATCTGGACTAAGGCAATTCTCGCAGGTCCCTCGACGACCATCATCGTCCTCTAAACGACTGATAAACGGCTATTTTTCAGTCTGAAATTCTCGTATGTGTTACAGGTGAAAAGTCATCTCTCCCCAGGCTGCGTGATCGAAGCAGCCTACACCTGAAGATAAAAGGGCGTAAGGAATCCCCCACCGGCCCTAGTATTGACATGAAGTTCCTAGCGAATAAACAAAATTTAGAAGATATGGGCGTTCCAACCAACGTCGAAGACATATATTATGGACCTGGCATCGATGATTCTGTGTAAGTGAGAGAATTTGGATATTTACTCTTTGCTCAACTTTGAATCGCGTTTTTCTCGAAACTATGTTTTCCAAATCGGTAACCAAAATAACTCGACAACTACTGTACCGATCAACTTGAATTTTTGTGTTTATTATATACATAATTATCTAGTCTTTGACGTAGGATTTTTTTTTAAGTAGCTTAGATTTTGTTTTATCCACAAAATAAGAACGAATTTTTGCCTAAAAATCGCTACTTTGAGTTCAAACGCCCGCCATTTTGTCAAATTAAGATATTTTCGAAAACCCCTACGACAAAGACTAGAGTGGAGACTATACTTTAATAACCTATTTAGTTTTTTTCATTCTGATGATTACAGATGAAATGGGAGTGATCACCACAAACGACTTCTTTTTGTAATTGAAAATGCACGCGTATACTCAGCTAATATTGTAAATGAAATTTTAAAAATTTTATAAGAAATATGTTCTTGAAAGTGAGTTCTTTCATTTAGAAAAAAATAAATCCAAAAATTCCTATAGGTTTCCTAAAAAAATTCACGAAAATCGCCCTTTTTCGCGCTTCTAGGTGTATATTCCCCCTTAATATGGTGCAAATTTGAAGGGAAAAAAGGCATCACAATAGGAAGGGTTTACATCATAGTTCAGCTCGAAGTCCAAGATTATCGGAAGAACATCATTAAAGAGAAAGAAAGCAGTAAAAAGCAGGTGACTATGTGGGAGTTCGATTGTATTTAACCTTCCTATATTCACGTCAAAATGAAAGACGTATACTATACTATATAAGTCGGTCTCACAGACCGTATGCGTGAGTATAGGAAGGTTAAAAAGCCAGAGAAATTACAGGTTGCATATATCTACAACAACACTCTAATTCTAACAAGTCGAAGTTAGTTTGCTTCATGATGACGTGCTTAATGCCAAAGCGTTCCAAATTTTGAAACATATCTTGTTGTTTTTTCTAGCCTATTAACACATCGCTTTAGGAACAATGGTGAATACTACAATTATTTCAAGTAATATATTTATCATTTTATAGGGGTCTGCTTCCTACTTCATTATGAAATAACTGTGCAAGTATTTATTTACTAAGTTATATATCAAATATTCAATAGACGAAGGAGATACATGTTGAAACCCCATTACAAGAGATGAAGGGCACGTAAAATGTTAAAAGTCTTTAAAAAACCACAATAATATTGTGTCGCTATACTATAGCATCATCGGGTGGATAAATGATGGCTTAGAATCTAAAGCTTTTACATTTGTACGAAAAAAATTAGTCTAAAAAGTGTGGGGGTTTACAGCTTTAAATTTTTTTAAATTTTTAATAAACTGCACCTTTTACGAAATTGACGGACTTACTACGGCCCAATTAACCAACATTAATTTAAATTTTCTTAACCTTCCTATACTCACGCATACGGTCTGTGAGACCGACTTATATAGTATAGTATACGTTTTTCATTTTGACGTGAGTATAGGAAGGTTAATGGGGATTTTTCCGAAATATTAAGAGCTCGAAGCGATTTGTGCATCCTTCTTTCTTATTGTCAAAAGAAGAACATCAATTGGTCTTTTGGATAACTAGGTTTAGTACAAATATTTGTGTAGGTACAAAATATTTCGATACCATCAAATTTATATTTTAGCATGTGCATAGTTTTCATCGAAACACGCACAAGTTTTGTCTATTCCTTCTCGAAAATTCCACAGCCATTTAAACAGTTTTGGGGACAATTTGCACGGACTTTATACATTACAAATTCCTATTTCTTACGAAACAGTTGCAACATAAATTATAGCTGTGTTCAGAAAATCTCCCCCTCTCCCTCCTCCCTTCGAAGATATGCGCGTCGACACTCACCTGAACTAACACAAACACCGAAACAATTATCAATAGTAGCTTCATGATGGCTTGATAGCGACTAACGCTTCAACTTCCATATTTTCATCCTCCCAACCGGAGTCGTTTTCCCAAAATGTCAAGGATATGTCGTGGATTATCCGTCTCCGTTTAAAAATCTGGTTCTTCGAGAGGCATTAATGTTGGGACTTTGGCGAAAGAAAAAAAGAGACGATTTCTTTTTCTATCGTCGCATTTATTGGATTTTAATCATCACATTAAATTTAAATTGTATAAATATATTACGTATTAATTGAGGAACTTATTACGCGTGTCTATGTTTAGTATTATAACGTTGGAAATAATCAACAGAAATTTCATAGTTTTATCGTAAATATTTGAAGATATCAAATAGACGTGATGTTTTTAAAATAACAAACAGGTGTGCTACGCATGTTTCAGATGACCTAAATGAGAATAGTAAAAGTTTCTCTTATTTAATTGCAATAATTTCCTAAAATTTATATATATATATATATATATACACTCCCAGTCACGGTAGTTGGGACACCTCGTTAGATTTAGGATATTGTGCAATAAAAATTCAAAATCTTACACAATACTGAGAATTCTACTGCGTAGTAATTATTACTGGTTAGTGGATCATACAGCATTATTAGGGGGCAGATACAGTTTCGTCCGATAATCTTTGTTTAATCCTTTTCTGATAATGCTAACCGCTTCACCGTGTTACAGTTTCGTCCGGGTCGAATTTTTGGGTATATACGAGTAGGTACAGTTTCGTCCGATAATCTTTAAGTACTTAATCCTTTTATATTAATTTAGAGGTGTATCTTCAATATTAGTTTTAGTGGAAATAACATCTTTGTTATGATACTTTAGATATATTGAACGCAAAAAGCAGAGTAGGTTATGTGTTGAATCGGAAAAAAAAACACAATAAGTTAAAATTTAAGAATTTATTCTATTACAAAAATATATATATATACATATAAAATAACAAATGAAAAAGAAAAGAAATACTTAAATGGTAGAACAATTACAAACTAATATTTTTAAAATTACGTACTTAGAAGGAATAATAATGTGAAACTAATTGTACATATTGCAGTGTCGTCAGTTCTTCGTTATCGTATTGTTCGATTTTCTTCTTGAGAAAATTTTCGCGTTTTTGTGTGTGAGTGTTCACTTGTCTTTGGTTATTTACACTTTGTATTTGAATATAAATTTCAGCTTGATACTGGCGTAAAACTTCTAAAAAGACAAAGATATTTGGATGGTAGAAACTAAAACTTTTATTTAGATATGAATGAAATGATTCACATGCGTTGGTCGTCCGTGAGCTGCTTGCACATTTAGCCGCCCAAATTTCGGGAGGAAATATTGAAACCTCTTCTATATAAGTTTCCACTAGGTAGTCCATAAATGCTTGTAGTTTATCATTTTCAGGTGCTATGGGCATCAGATCAAATACGAAACAGTTGCCAACGTTCTTGGGTTCTAAGAAGAGCAGACCGAAACAGTATCCAATCCATTTGCCAATGTCTGTTTTTTCTTTATAATGTTTTGTGAGTCCTAGCTCTTGTATTTTTCGCCACCAGGCTTGAGAGATATGAAATCGGCAGCCAATTATTTTAATATTCTGCCACATGGAATTGACAGCTTTGTGTATCGACATTTCAAAATCGATAACAACCTCCGCAGGATGGAATTTCAACGAAAATTCTTCGCATTTTTTACTTATAAACTTTAAACAGTGGTTATAGGTTTCTGAACTTTTGTCTTTGAGTAAACAAAACACTAGGGGTATATAGTGCCCGTTCTATTGTCCATGAATGGTAAATAACTGAACAAAATATTTCGAGGAATATTTAAAAGTCCCATCCATAAATATCTTTCTGCACTTACACAAATGTTCCAGGTTTGACTTACAAGAGAATATTACTATACAATGGTTGCTGTCGTTCACAATCAAAAATTTTTCTTCTCTGTTCGTATTAATTTCGGATTTCATATTTTCCAAAGTTTCAAACACTTCTTTTATATTTTTGGGTAAACTCGGAAATGTCTTTCTTCTTTCACCATAGATACTTCGTTTCACCGATTTCAAGTCGGCAATCGTTAATTCACTATTGTCGCATTTTGTTAACAGCGACTGCACAATTCGTTTAGGTTGCACATTAAGTTCTTCTGTAGCTTTACGTTTTGCCGCCGCTACAAGAAATTGCTTTTGTACTCCTGAAGCACTTAATTCAGGATGGACATGGTTCAAATTGCAACGGGATATCAAATTGTCTTCACCCATAGTGTAAACAATACCAGTACATTTTGGTGTCCGACATCTCCACTTTTTTCGCCAGTTGACAGTTGTTCCGCAAAACAGTATCGGAAGTTGTTCACAAACAATACTTCTTTACCACGCTTGCTAACACTTTTTCTCACATTTAAATTTTCCATGTTGCACTTTTAACATGTAATAATTAACTGAAAAGTAATTTCTCTAAGTAAGTACATAAATAGAAATTTCCATTAGTGAGTGGGAGAAAGTATCGATTCGTTCGATTAGCAGATTTGCACAAATTATAATATTATTGTTTAGAAAAGAAAGATAATGTCTTGATATTTAACGGCTTCAAAGCCATTTTTAATCCTTTCCTTTACCTGCACAATTTTAATCCTCCTTTACCTGCGGGGAGATACGAGTAGAGTCCCGTTTACCTGTTTTAATCCCCATCCCAAAAAAGGTGTACTACGAGTAGAGTCCCGAGACGTAAAAGTTTCTATCCTTGTTGGTAGGTACAAATAAAATTCGAAAATATTTTTTTAATATCTACTCGTATGTATATTATTTTAAATGAATATATATATATATAACATATAGTATATAGTTATAAAAAATTATCAGTTTATTATTATTATTTTTTTATTGCACATATAAATTTATCAAATACATAAATACATTTTTAGTAATAAGGTGTTAATCTATAAGAAACAAGTTTTATAAAATCAAATCTTGAAATATGGTTATCATTAAACTCTTTCACTTTTTCCTTAACAAAAATACTCAGTTTATTGTTTTTAATTAAGGGCATAAGAACAGAACTGCGCATTTTAATGTATGTTTCACTTTGAAAGTTTAACAATACTTTTGTAAACAAAAATATGTTCGGGTGGCTGGTGTAAAAATTTTGATTAAACCTTGAATGAAAACTTTCACAAGCATTAGTAGTGCGAAATGAAGAGTTTTCTGAACTGGCCCATACTTGAGGTGGAAATGTAGACTCTTCCGTTACATAAAAATCCGTGAGGTAATCACAGTATTTTCTGACTTTCTCGTCAGCTGGTAAAATTTCTGCTAGTTCAAACGCAAAGCACTCTCCTACTTGGTCGGGGGTAAGAACTGTAGTCCAAACGTGTAAGTCAGAAACTTTCCAACAGCAATCTCCTTATTTTTAAAATGTGATGAAATTCCCAACTGTTGTATCTTTCGAAACCTATAGAAAGAAAAACAAAGAATGAGTACATAAATTATCATTTAAAAAGTTTAAAAAGTACAACTTATCAAGCTTGACTTAAATGGAAACGGCAACCTATTACAGCTACTTCTGGCCAAGCTCGTTTCACGCTTTGATGAATCGCAAGTTCAAAATCAGCTACTACAGATTTTGGTTGAAGAATTTTGCCAATGTCATTGCACAAATTGATTAGATTTTGAAAAGCCATTAAATATGATTGGGTGGATTTATCCGGAAGTAAAATATATATCAGTGGGATGTAATAGTTCTTCTGTAGTCCGTGGATAGTGAATAATTGAACAAAATGATTTGTACAAGATTTAAAAGTTCCATCCACATAAAAACTGTCCAGCGATGATAAAAACTCCAAGTTCGTCTTGGTGCCAAATATTACTACGCCATTTTCGTTGTTGTTATACAGCAAAAAAGTTTCATTTTTATTTGTTTTCAAGTCTAACCTTTCTAACACTTGGTGTACTTGGTGTTTTTAGGAACGCAGGACACTTTTTTGTAGCACCAACTGAACAAACCCACTTTTTAACGTCATTGGCTAAAATTTTGTGAAATCTAAACTTAAAGTTGTTTATAATAAGAATAGGTTTTCCCTTTTCGCTTTGCATTACTTCAAGATTCATTTTTACTTCTAAAATTTACGCAAGGAGTGCAAAATTAAACTGATGTTCATTTTGAATTCATTTCCACTTTTATAGAAGCAAGTAAACCTCAATTAGGGCAGGTAGGACATTAGAATATTTTAAGACGGAAAGGATTAATAAGAACAAATAACGATTAAATAGAAAGCTAGTACTTTCTAATGATTCCGAATAAATAATTAAAAATACATCTGAATTTCAAATAACTACTTGTCTATTTTAGGGCGGAAATGATTAAATAGAATAAAAGATTTTCGAAAATAAATTAATTTTATCTTCTTCCTGCACGGGACTCTACTCGTACCCAGTATTCCAGGTAGACTCATTAACGGGACTCTACTCGTATTCTCCGTTACCTGCACCTACCGGCCGGACGAAACTGTATATCCCTAATTTGGACCTGTCCTACTGGCCGGACGAAAGTGTATATTGCAATTTATGCAAATCTGCTAATCGGACGAAACTGTAATCGCCGTTATTAGGAATGCTGCACTAATGGCATTTACAATAGAACTTAATCTTAATTACAATAATTCCTAATAATCGCAATATAATGATTTCATAGTATTACCGAAAGAAATATTCAAGTAGTATTACAATGCTTTATGTGTCATAAACATTTACAAGGGTATTTCCAAGAACGATTTTATGGTCATCAAGGTATTATCCTATCCCTCTAGTGCCTCAACCTCGGGCCATTCAGTTTACTTCTAAACGTCTCCGTGTACGCGCGAAGTGGAAGTGGGCGAATTTTGAAAGTATTAACAGTGAAAATGCCGCATGGAAAAGCGATCGTCCGTGATCACACTCGATAAAGAAAGGTATTCTGTTCGACAAATTAGCGAAAAAGTGCATCTGGCAAAATCTAGTGTAGCCAATATTATAAAACTGTACCGTACAACGAAAACTTTAAATGACCGTGATCGACCAGGTCCGTCTCGTATTACGACCAACGTTGATGATCAGCGAATCGTTTTAATTAGTAAACGAAATAGAAGACTGACAGCACCACAAATAGCAGCAGAATTCAATCGCGATCGTCAAAACGCGGTGTCTGTGAGCACTATTCAACGTCGCTTGCGAGAGGCAAACCTATTCGGACGAATTGGTGTACGGAAACCGCTACTAAGGCGAACCAATCGTTTAAAACGATTACAGTGGGCCCAACGACATCGAGATTGGACGGTGGAGGAGTGGAAAAATGTACTTTGGACCGACGAATCCAAGTTTGGAGTGTTTGGACAAAATAGAAGAGTTTATGTTCGAAGATCAAAGACAGAAAAAATACTTGGGTTCTATTTCTTTTTTCCAAAGATGATTTGATTTAGAGCGTAGTATATGTTTGTGGCTTTCCGTCCTCTTTTTGCTATGTCTAGATCAATTTTTCCATCCATCGATATAATAGTACCTAAATATTCGTATGCGTCGACAATTTCTTCTTGTTTATCGTTTATTCTAATTATTAGATTACTGACTGGCTCTTTATTATTTATCACCATTAGTTTGCTTTTTTCTACGTTTATTATCATCTTCATCTTTTCTATTTCTTCTGTCCATATTTTTGTTAATTTTTCCATTTTCGCATAACTGTCAGCTATTAGTGCCAGATCATCGGCGTACAGTAATGCATCCACAGCTACAGGTTCTAGTCTGTTATGTCCTAACATTGTCTTCACAGTTTCGGTGCGTTTCCTCGTATTTTGCAGGATTCTGTCCATTACTATAATAAATATTAATGGACTTAAGCTGTCTCCTTGTTTTATTCCCACTTGCATTTCAAAACCTGCTGATCTTTTTCCATTCACTTGTACTATCCCCCTAACATGACAGTATAGATTATTGATTATTTGGCGCATTTTTCTTGGAACCTCTGGTTTCTCTAGACAGATATCTATACTCCTTCTATCTACTGTATCGAAGGCTGCTCGCAAGTCTATGAAATTTAAGTAGATTTCCTCCCCTGTCTCAATTTTACGTTCAATGATGTTTTTAATTATGTGGATATTATCGTTCGTTTGTTTCCCTTTTCTAAAGGCTGCTTGTTCTTCTCCCAGTTTGTCTCCTACTAAATGTGTAAGTCGTTCCCGCTATTATTTTGATATAGACCTTAAAACATACTGTCGATAGGCATATTGCCCTATAGTTTTCGCACTGACTTTGATCGCCTTTCTTATATATGGAAGTGATGAGGTTATTTTCCCAATCCGCAGGAATTGTGTTCGTTCGCCATACCTTACAAAAGATGTCAAGGATCCACTCCTTTCCCACCTGTCCGAACCATTTTACCATTTCCGGTTCTATATTATCCGCACCGCAGGCTTTTCCTGTTTTTATTCTTTTCAGGGCTTTCTCTACCTCTTCCATATCTATCTCTTCAAGTTCCTCATTATATTCATTTCGTGTTCCTGATTCTGGCAATAAATCTGTATGATCTTCTGCATCTGTGAATTTTTTCGTGAAGAATTCTTTCGATATTTCAAGTATATCTTCTGTTCTTGTTTTTAGTTCATTCGCGGTATTCCTAATTGGTTTTATTTTTTCTTTTTCTTTCCATTCATTCATCTTATTAGGTTTCAAATTTTCCTGTTATTTGTTTTATATTCCTCATTAATATCATTTCCAAAATCTTCCCAGTTTTTCTTTTTCGTTTCTTTGATTCTCTTCTTAACTTCGTTTCTTATTTGTTGTCTATATTGTTCTTTGTATTGCTGTTCCTTTGTTAAAACGTATTTTCTCCACGCATCTTTTTCTTTTTGACTTCCTTTTGTATTTCCTTAGTCCACCATTTTGTTCTTTTCTGTTTTCTCCTGTATCTGATTTGACCACATACTTCTAGTGCAGAATTATAAATAATTTCCTTGAAAATTCTCCACGTTTCTTCTAGTATCATTTCATCCTGGTCATGTCTCTTTAGTAAATCATTCGTTTTCTGTTGGTATTCTGCTCTTTTCTTCTCGTTTCTTAATTTGCTGATTGCTATTTTATGATACTCAGCTATTTGCCGTTCTGTGTTAATTTGTTCTTGGAGTTCTGCCGTTAGCAATCCGTGTTGAGTTCCCATTTCAGCCTCTTTTTGTGTCTTTATGTTTCGTATATTAGTTTTCATACTTTGGGTATAGACTATGTAGTCTATTATACTCTTCGCGTTTCTCTCTTCCGCGACAAAGGTGTATCTCTCTTCCAGTGGTTGGTCCCAGAAACCGTTCCCTATTAGGAGATCATTACGTATACAAAAGTCAATCATTTTCCAACCATTTCCGTTTAACGTTTCTTCTCCATATGCTCCCAAGCAGCCCAGTCCCTTATTTGTATCATTACTCACTCTACCATTCCAGTCCCCCATTAATATTACTTTTGAGTTTGTCTCTCTTATTTCATCCAGCAGTTCCTGCAGTTTTTCATAGAACTCCTCCATTGTACTTCCATCTGTTCCTTCTACTGGTGCATACATCTGTATGATGTTAACCGATTCCTTCTCCAAATCTCCCAATCCAAAGTACTCTTTTCAATACTACTAAATTCGGGGGATATGGACGGCTCTCTACAAACCGATCCATTCCCATTCTCTGTATTAGTATTTTGACTCTCGTAAATATTTGACTGCTTTCCGTCGCAAGGACGAAACTATAGTCTACAATTACAGTCCACGACAAATTGAGCATAATTTCCCTCTGTGATTATCGGCATATGCAATGTGTGCGCATTTATATTAAATATGTTTCTTATCTCTAAAGTTGCAATTAGAAAACTACTTTCACCATTCGCGGACCGGTTTCGCGGTTATACCGCTCGTCAATGCGACTTTATGGGAAGCAGTTTTCATTATCCAAATAAGCACTAAACTAGGCCGGTACGTTTGATGCTGGTACATATGAGAATTCAATTAATAAATTCCCCCAATATGTATTTAAATGCGCATCTTCGCATGGTGAAAACAATTTTCTAGTTGCATTTTGGCGCGGCTGCAGCTACTGCAGGAGTCTGTGGCAACTTAGTTGTCCACTTCTGTGGAAGTGAATAGATGCAAAAATGCGCATTTATGTACTATTGCGGCAACAAAAATCGGGACAAGTCTTATAGGCTATTTTGACTGTTTTTTAGCTGTGTAAACCAGTCGTTTGTCATGTTCACGTCAATCATCTTGTCTAATGTCAAAAATAGTTTACCCACGAACGCAAGAAAATTCTGTTAAATGCATTTATTTGAAATAAAAATCTTGGAAACAAATCTTCTTTTAATGGAAACAATAAATTAATCAAGTACTTTTAGTTATTTTTTACCACGGTATCAAGTGGATTATTCCTTAAAAACTAAATAAGATTTTCTTCTTCCATGAAATTTCGTACTAATTTACGACCAGAACCACTTTGCCTTTCTACAGTTCCCTGTTGTAGTCATTTATTTTTTAATGTTGTGTGTGCTTTTGGGCACCCCAAATTTATTACCTAGTCTTCTTATGGACCATCCTTCCCCAAGTAATATAATTATTTCCATTTTTCCAGTAACACTTAACCTTCCTATACTCACGCATACGGTCTGTGAGACCGATTTATATAGTATAGTATACGTCTTTCATTTTGACGTGAGTATAGGAAGGGTAAATGCGACATAATGACATATGTCAATAATGATTTCAAAATGACATAACTTTTGACAAGGCAAAAGCCAGATTTAAACTACATTATTTTAAGTGTCCCATTTTTTGTTGCCGCAATAGTACATATTAGAGAAATTGTATTCTCACATGTACGAACATCATCTATAAACTTATTATCCTCAGAAATTATGTTTTTCACTGCTATCTTAAAATCTCCTTGAAAATGCTTGGACATTAGAACTTAAAGATTTCAATTCTTCAAAATTCCCTATTCATTATTTTTTATTTACGTCATTCACAAACTATTTGTACAACTACAAAAAGAGACACATTTTTAGAGTTTAATTTGTTCGTACATAAACATTAAGGGAATACATAATTTTTGCAACTAAAGCTAAGCGGTTTTTTTCTCCGTTGATGTATCTGTAGTTCTCTTTTCCTCTTCTGCTTCCAAAGCAAGCAAATTACGAACGATGCAGTCGGCCACGTTGTAAGCTCGCTCTCCTAAACTGGAACCGCTTCGTATAGATTCACACGGTTTCAGGGCTTTTGCCAAATCGTCGCTTTGATAAAATTTAGACAAGTACTTTTCGATGGCTGGCATCGAAACGAATCCCTCATCGTCGAAGTAATTCTGTTTCTCATACAGACATTCCAAGAAGTTGTAGTAGGTTTCGCTGCGTGGAGGCATTTGACTCGTGCGCCTCAAATCCTTTATGATTTGGGGGTCCAATTGGCTTTGCGTTACGCAGGTTTCCGTTAAATTTGCCAAATCGAGAGGGTATTCTTTGAGTGGTTTGCACTAGGAAACAGAGAGAGCGTACGTTCATCAATTATGAATTTTACAATTTTAAAGGTTAGATGATTAAATGCTGATGAGTTTTAAATGACGTAAAAGGAGTATGTGCTTTACTCAATAGTTGTTCTTCTGTAGTTTAACTACTATCAACTATAATTTTCTTTTTTATAGATTCTATGTGAGAGAAAATCTCAAATTATTCAAGATCTCTCGACTTACCCCCATAAACGAAGGTTGGAAAAAGTGAGACGATCAAAATTGGTGCAAAATAACGCAGTTACAATGCAAGAATACAAATCAATGATTTAGTCAAAATGATCCGATATATGTGAAATTTTGGATAGATTCTGAACAACTTTTCTCAATGATATCTTGCCGTATCATTGACCGAAATGGCACTTTACTTTTGCAGACAAATGTTTTCTCTCGATTGTACTGACGACCTTGATTTCCAAAAAGTAAAAATGTGCTCGAAATTCTTTTCAGACCGAGCAAGGCTTCGCCCCAAAATATCCCAAAAATGAAATTCGAAAATGCTTGTTATAATCTTACCTGGACTGCGCCTACGGAAAGTAAAACACACAGCAGTATTTTAGGCATCATCTTAACGAAGCTCACGCCAATTGCAGTGTGATCCACATACACATATCTTCAACGATAATACCTTATTTATATTTTCCCGGTTGGCAATAATGATAATCTATGAACAGCACCGGCCGGTGATTTCGTATGTTGGGAGCTGTTGCGAAGATAGCATTTGCTCGTAGATGTTCGGTAGTGTCAAATTGCAATTGTCACCGATATACGAGCATACACGAACTAATGCCATCTTTGCAGCAGCCACCGATAAGCGGTGTAATCAGCCGTCACTGACTTTATGATACTCACAATCAGTTTTGTTTTATTGGACCTCTCATTCTTTAGTAGTCGATATATGTAAGTTACATACCAAAGCTTCGCAAAATGCTTTCGAAAAGTATTTGCTATAATAAATACTTCTGCCTTTAACCTTCCTATACTCACGTCAAAATGAAAGACGTATACTATACTATATAAATCGGTCTCACAGACCGTATGCGTGAGTATAGGAAGGTTAAGAAAGTATTTATGTATGTCTTAACATCTGTAGTAGAAGTATATGAATGTTAAATACTTATAAGTACTCAAATTTACTTTACCCCTTGAAATTTTACGACTTATTACACATCAAATTAGAGCTCTTCTAGTGCAGATTAGGGATAAAATAATTTCAGGTACGAGAGACCGTTCATTGAGAAAATATTCGATGAAAAAGTGATAACTGGTTCTTGGCGAATCGCTCTGATACGTTCTAACACGCAAACGAAGCAAGTTTCACTAGTTTTGACGTCAAAATCGTATTCTACACCTTCGAAAACATCTGTATACAGAGTTTCGTCTAATTTAGAACATATTAATTTTTTTCTGAACTTTCAAAGGGATATCCCTTCAAATTTGGAAGAAAATCGAAATGGTCGCAAATACGGCTTATTACACATCAAATAGAAGCTCATCTCGTGCAGATTGGGGATGAAATAATTTCGGGTACAAGAGACGGTTCATTGAGGAAATATTTGATGAGAAAGTGAAAAAGTGGTTCTTGGCTCATCGCTCTGGTACGCTCTAGCACCCAAACGAAGCAAATTTCACTAGTTTTGACGTCAAAATCGTGTTCTACACCTTCGAAAACATCGATACACAGAATTTCGTCCAATTTAGAACGTATTAATTTTTTCTGAATTTTCAAAGAAAATCGAAATGGTCGAAAGTACGACTTATTACACATCAAATTAAAGCTCTTCTAGTGCAGATTAGGGATAAAATAATTTCTGGGTACGAGAGACGGTTCATTGAGGAAATATTAAATGAGAATGTAAAAAGTAGTTCTTGACGAATCGTTCTTGTACGCTCTAACACCCAAACGAAGCAAATTTCACCAGTTTTGACGACCGGCCAAGGTCTTTTTGCGCGGTGCTATAAGAAAGAAGTACACGTTGGAAGAAACAACAAAGAACAGAACCGTACCCAGATAATCGAAACATCAATAACAAAATAACTTTCTGAATTTAACTCGACAACCAAGCAGTACGCTAACAACCCAAGCCCGAATGACAGACATGGAAAGAATCGAAAAAATGTTCCAACAACTGAACGAGTACATGAAGCAAATGACTAATAAGATGGATAATTTTGTACAGGAAATGAAACAAATCAGAGAAGAGAATGAAGAACTAAGAGAAAAGGTAGCAACACAGGAAGACAAAATAGAAAAATTGGAAAGAGAGGTTAGATCAAGAAATATAATAATAAAAGGGGTTAATGAAGGAGAAAACGAAACAGAACTGGAAATAACAGAGAAAGTAAACAAGATAATGCAAAAATAAGAGTCGATATCGATCAAAGAAACGAAATAGATGAAATAAGAAGAATATGGAAAATACATAAAAGACAGAAAGAGACCAGTTTTCATAAAGCTAACGAAGACAAGCACTCGAAATAGAATACTACGAAATACAAAATATTCAAAAGACACAGAAACGTGGATTGATGAAGATTACCCAAAAAATATACAAGAGGAAAAAAGGGAATTAATACCATTACTAAAAGAAATGAGAAATAAGGGACATAAAGCAATAATTAAATACAACAAACTGATAATAGACAACGAAATACAAGGAACAATAAAAAACATACAGCATGAAAAAAGAGGATACAAAATATTGAGTACACCAGCCAAAAACGAACAGTACAAGACCGATCACCGGAAACAAGTAATATCGATGAACAACTTCAAAAAGTAACAAGAACAACATTTAGAAAAAACTAGAAAAGGCAGATAGGAAAGGTAAAGAAGAAACAGACCGGGCAATGGAAATGGAAATGGATAAGATACGTGAACATAACAAAATACACATAAGTAGGAAAATACACAGGGAGACAGAGATAAAAAGTAGAACAAGAATATGGAAGCTGGGAGCATGGAATGTCAGAGGATTGAATGGCAAAGAAAACGAATTAATAAGCGAATTTGAAGAAACAGGCCTCGAAATACTAGTAATAAACGAAACAAAAAGGAAGGGAACCGGAAGAATAAGCCTAAGAAATGACCATATACTGATTTGCAGTGGCGTGGAAGTAACCCAAAGGGCAGCGGCGGGAGTCGGATGCATAATACATAAACAACTAGCAAATCAAATTAGAACATGGAAAGCTGTATCTGAGAGAATACTGCTGATAGAGATAGAAAATCAACAGGGAGATGTTAGATCAATAATATCAATATACGGACCAGACGAAAATGGAAAAAGAGAAGATAAAGAAAAATTTTAGGAAGAACTAGATGCAACAACAGAAGAGGCTAAAGGAACAATCTATATAGCAGGTGACCTTTAACAGCAGAGTAGGGAAAAAAGATGTAGAAAACAAGACAATATTAGGAATGCATGGAGAAGAAATACGAAATAACAACGGAAAACGATTACTGGAATTCTGCAAATTACAAAATATAATAATTACCAACTCCTTCTACCCACACAAAAATATACACAAATACACCAGAATACAACCAAACAGAGGAGATAGGTCAATAATAGATTACGTCCTAGTCCAAAGAAAAGAAAGGAAAAATATAATGGACGTGAGAGTAAGGAGAGGAGCCAACATATATAGTGACCATCACCTACTGGTATCAAAAATAAAACAAACGCACATAAAAACCGTAAAATGGACAAGACCAAGCAAAGGAAACCATGTAACAGTTAGAACATACAAACTCAGAAGAGAAGAAATAGCCGCTGAATACCTAAACATAACCGAAATAAAATTGAAACATAAACTAGGAAAGATAAAGGGGATAAATGTCAAACAAGGATGGAACATATTCAAAGACATAATTTTAAAAGCAGCAACCGAGATATGAGGAGCCGCCAGAACAAACAATAAGAAAAGACAAACAGCATGGTGGAACACTGAAATACAGGAAGAAATTAGAAAGAAGAAAATCGAATGGAGAAAATATCTAACAAAACAAACAACAGAACAACAAGAAGTATACAGAAAAACAAAGAAACAGAGTTCAAACACTAGTGAAAGAGGCAAAAGAAAGGTCATGGACAGAATTCGGAAACATAATGGAAAAGAATAGCTCCAGCAACCAAAAACTCTTTTATAGAATCCTAAAATCATGGAGAAATGAGAAACCGATAACAGAGATATATATAAAAAACAAACAACAAGAAATACTAACAAAGGAAAAGGATATTATGGGGAGATGGAAAGAATACTCCCAAGAATTATTAGGACACGGACTACAAACTGATGAAGAGAGCACAAGAGGGCTTGAAGAACAGAGAAATGAAGAGGAAATGGAAGGAATAGAGATAGGAGAGCTGAAAAATACAATTAAAACACTAAAGAATGGAAAAGCGCCGGGAGAAGACAAGATCACAACAGAAATGATAAAAAGCTTAGGAGAGACAGGTGTGAAAGTACTACTAGAAATACTAAACAAATCATGGAAAGAAGAAAAATACCTGAAGAATGGGGAGCAGCACTAATTACACCAATATATAAAAAAGGAGACAAAAAACTGCTCCAATTACAGAGGAATAGCCTTGCTAAACACTATTACCAAAATTTACGAACAAATTATAAACAACAAACTAAAAGCAATACTAGAACCTCAACTCGATGAGTCACAAAGCGGATTTAGACCAGGAAGAAGCACCCAAGATCATATCTTTACAATCAAACAACTGATAGAGGAAAGACACCTACAAGATAAAAACCTATTTCTAGCCTTCATCGACATGGAAAAGGCTTTCGACACAGTCCCTAGAAACAGAATATGGAAGGGACTGAAAGATAGAGGAGTAGACAGTAAAATAATAAGAATTATACAAAACATGTACAGAACGAATACGAACTACGTAATAAAAGCAAACATGAAGTCCGAAGGATTCAAAACAGACACAGGACAAGACACGGAGGAAGCCTCAGCCCCACATTATTCAATGTACACATGGATACAATCATTAAGAAATGCAACCGAAGAACCAATAGAATGATGGTCGGACATAAAAACCTAGAAAGAGTGGAGATAGCGGCGGCAACATTTGCAGACGATGTAGTGCTCATAGCAGGAAACGAGGAACAATTACAAAGAAACTTGAATATATGGAAAGAAATAACGGAGGAGGAAGGTATGAAAATGAACATAGATAAAACGAAAATACTGATAATAGGAGACCAGAATATTCATACTCAGATAGTAATAGATAACAACAGAATAGAACAAGTAAGAGAATTTAAATACCTAGGAGTTACACTGGACTGGACAGGAAAACAGGATGCCGAAATCAACGAAAGAATAGGAAAAACAATAAAAACATATTATGCAATGAATAAAAATGTATTAACAAAAGAGAAATCTCGGATTAGATAAAAATAAAAGTTTTTAACACCATATACCGACCGATCTTAACATACGGATGCCAATCATGGAACCTTACAAACAACCAAAGAAGTAAAATACAAGCTGTGGAAATGAAGTACCTAAGAAGAATAAAAGGAATAACCAGACTAGATAGAATTCGTAACACACAGATCAGAGAAGCACTAAGGGTACAACCAATAACAGAATTCATCGAACAACGACAGCTGAGCTGGTGGGGACACTTACAGCGAATGCCCAAAGAGAGACAGGTCAAACAAATATATGAAGCAAAAATACAGATAAAGAGGAGAAGAGGAAGACCAAGGATGACCTGGGACCAAACGATGTGTAAAATACTGCGGACCAGAGGCAAATCAAGAGAAGAAGCAAAATTACTAGCAAGAAACAGAACAGCTTGGAAAAAATTCCTACATATTAGAGCAAACCCCGACACCTAGCGGTAAAAGGGGATTCGATTATAATAATAATATATACCAAAGTTATTTGCAGATATTAATTATTTATATTCCACATTCTAATTAAATTATTTTGTGTAGTAATTTCAATTACTGAAACCGTAATTCTAATTATATTTTCTTATTCATAAATCGTAGAAAAATAACAAATCAGAGGCAATAATAAGAAGAATTAATGACCTATTAATTTAGTACTATACTATTTTATTTGTCGTTTTTCTTTTAACATGTCAAAAACTCTTTCGGTAACACAAATTAAATCATATTTTCTACTCTAAACAACTGTTTCGTACGAACCAGGTATTGGGACGTGCGTTTAGATTGTGACAATCGAGGCGTATGCGCTCAAAAGGCGGATATTTAGAGCTTCCATTAGTGTACGCACATATGTAAATTAGTTGCAAAAAAGTGTTGGCGATACCACCATAGTGTTTAAAGAAACGCTTAACTATAGACGATGTCGTCTCATGAATTGGTATTTATATTACGAGTGTAAAATGTCCTTCTGAATAAACGAATATAAAACGATGACTTATATCCGTTCATGACCTCCACCTTCGTTGATAAGATAATTCCTATCAAAAATGGACTAATTTCTGTATTCTTGTAGATCTAAGAATCTTGCTAATTATCCGTTTTCACTTTTATTATGATAAGCCAATACAATATATAATAAGCGTTAATCTTACCTGGACTACACCTACAGAAAGTAAAACCCATAGCAGAATGTTGGGCATCTTCTTCAATCTAATATCAATTACAGTATGATCCACATACTCTTATATCTTAATGGTAATGTCCTATTTATATAATCCCTACTAACGATAATGATAATTTATGATACTGGTGCTTTTTTTCATTGAACCTCGCTCTTTTGCTGTCAATATACATAGTTACGTACATAATACTATTATATGGCTATACTTTAACTATAATAGCCAGATGAATGCATGAAAATAACATTCGTAATTTTCGCTCGGGTAACTTTCAAACAAAATCCTATTGTAATAGATTTGTGACAATGTGAATATTTTCGGACAAGTTCGATTTTTCCGTTAATCTGAATACGTAATAACATCATATATATAATTATGATAATTTAGATAATTTGAAATAAATCGGCTTAAATATACTAAAAAAGAAGGCCATCAAGATATGATAGTTTGGACGTATTTGCATGAGATATTAATAATTCGAGCTATATTTCGCTTTCGATTGGACGAAATGCTTCTTTAAATGTTAAATTTTTAATTCCATCCATTAACTCTTAGGCGAAAGTAGACACATAAAACCAATCTTTAATTTAAGCATAGAAAGTATGTTTGAAAGAAACGGTAAGTTCAACATACACGTGAACTAACCATATGTTTGAATAAAATGTCATGAAAATCATCATATGGCTGCTACCAAACAAATCAGAATATTACCAGAAATATTGGTTACGTTTGAATTTACTATTACTCTATGCCTTATAACAACCTTGTGATTTATTTGTAGGAAATTTCTTTGTTATTTTTGAATTAAAAGCAAGCTATATCGTATCTCAAAATAACTTTAAAATCAAGCATATGCATAAAGCATTTACGTTGATAATGATCATGCTGCTATGTTGAAGTTAACAGTCCCGATACTTTTATTTCAATACAACTAAGAATTTGCAATGAGCGTTTTAATTTTTGTTCCAAAGAATTAATTATCAATTTGAACATATAATTTAAATACATCCTTTTTTCATTATAAATCAATATATATTTTATATTCAAGTAAAGTATTCTTAAAGGAAGACTGTAACAAGGAGAAGGCAAGGTAATCGGATTTTTGTAATTTTTGATATTTATGGTACGTGTAGTTTGGACCTCAAATAAGAATATTTTGGAGTAGTTCGACGCAACGTTCATAAATTACCGAGATAATCGATGTTTAAGTTTCACCCACCATTTAAATCCACTAGATATAATACGATTGTCAATTGGACTCGTGGCCTAGTCGATAGCGTTTTGGTGCGATACTCACGAGATCGCTGGTTCGGGTCTCGTCACGGGACATTTCTTTTTCTTCCATTCAAAACGCACCATATGTTTTTTTCATTCTCCCTCTCATATCAAAAATTATGAACAAACGAAATATATGAACTATATCCAGGAACATTCTTCAAATACATCATTAAAATGCACAATCGGTTGATAAACAATATTCATTTTGAATTAACAATAAGGTTTCTTCAAAAAAAAAAAAAAAGAACAAACGTAGGGTCAGGTAGGAAATGAAGATTTCCATTATTTTATATCTACTGTGCGACATTTTACGCACTGTGGCACGAGCCAGAATGGTAGTTATCATAGAAACATGTGAGGCAACATTTTTTTATTATTACCTTATTGTTAAATTAATTCAAAATGAATATTGTTTATCAACCGATTGTGCATTTTAATGATGTACTTGAAAAATGTTCCTGCATATAGTTCATATATTTCGTTTGTTCATAATTTTTGATATGAGAAGAAGCATGAAAAAGACATATAGTGCGTTTTGAATGGAAGAAAAAGAAATGTCTCGTGACGAGACCCGAACCAGCGATCTCGTGACTATCGCACCTGATCGCACCAAAACGCTATCAACTAGGCCACGAGCCCAATTGGCAGCCGCATTATATCTAGTGGATTTAAATGGTGGGTGAAACTTCAACATCGATTATCTCGGTGATTTATGAACGTTGCGTCGAACTACTCCAAAATATTCTTATTTAAGGTCCAAACTACACGTACCATAAATATAAAAAATTAGAAAAATCCGATTACCTTGCCTTCTCCTTGTAAGTAAGATTTGATATAAAATTATATATTCAAATAAATGTATATATGTCTTTTAAGAAAGAAGATTTTTCTGTGCATAACAAGCTAAATAGTTACAAAAAATACCTATAATAATTGTTCTTTAATTCGTTTTATTTTTCTTATTTATAAAATTCCTTTTGTATACAGCAAGCAACGAAACAGTTTTCTTACTTAACATAAATCATAAGCAAATATATAATTTTGCGACCCAAACTAAACTGTGTTCTCTGCTTCTTGGGCAGCACGTAAATTGGTCATAATACAGGTGCCCGCATTATAAGCTTTTTCCCCTAAACTGGAACCGGTCTGTACGCTTTCACACGCTCCTACGACTTTCCTGGCCACGCTGCTTTGATAAAATTGGGATAGGTAATTTTCAATGGTCGAATACGAAATGGATCCTTTATCGTCGAAGTAATTCTGTTTCTTGTATAAACATTCCAAGAAACTGTTGAAGGTTGCGCTAGCGGGCGGCATTTGACTTGTGCTTACAAAATTCTGTATAACTGCTACGTCCAATTGGCTCTGCGTTGCACATTCTTTGGATACTTTAGCCAATTCCGGTGTATATCCTTTTAGCGGTGTGCACTAGAGAGAAACAATAAAGCAGAATTTTGTCAAAT